>CM051265.1:52936915-53139415 GCA_027921565.1 Artemia sinica
TAGCAGTTCGCCTTTTTCAAAATTTCCTTCCATTTATGAAAAGGCCCCTGAAATGCAATTTCTGGGATGGATCATAGGTCACTCATCGTAATATTCTGAATCTGTTCTATGGTTTGTAAGTTCCGTTCTTTCAATATGGTTTTAAGTTTGGGGAATGTTTTGGGGGTATTCCAAAAAGTTGCCACCGGCAATCAAGGAATTCCTAGCTATATTCAGGTCGTGTCTGGTTCTTACTGCTTTTCAATAAACCTGACATGGTTTTTCTTCACCGACACGACGCATCTTAAGTTTGCCACTAAAAATTTTACGGCATGATTTTACGCTGATGCCAACTTCGCTAGAAAGTTCTCAAACAGTTAACCGACGATTTCCACGCATCACGGCATGACCTTCCTCGGCATAGTCATCATCTGTAGGTATGGAAGGTTGACTAGGGTTTGAAACACCACCAACCAATATTCTTTGTTTTTTTTTAACACATTTAAGCCACTCATGACACTAAGCGAGATTCATGCGGTTCTGTCCCGACTAAGCGATAGAAATGCCCGTAGCAGTTTTGTCAAGCTTGTGGTAGTGTTTCACACATGCTTACACTGTACATTGTTCTTCAGACTCTTTCATTGTCAGGTCTGCACCAGTTTGACGAATAGCTAGTGCAAATACTCACTTCTGAGACTTGTGTTCAGCAATTAACTGTCATATCAAAAACTAATAATGGCAGATTATTGGCTAAACCTGTCCTAGGCACGATCAATGTCGCAGCGTGCCCCTTCTGCCGGTTGGCATGCAATTTTCAATGTACGGTTTCTTTTTGAAGACAGTTTGCATTTCATGGAACGATTACTTTTTTCTTATTGTTACACTTGGTGAAAAGGACAATGCTTGTCGCTTAACAAAAGTTGTAGAAACTCGAGAATAGAATAACTTTAGTACCCAGATATAAATTAGACCACCCTACCTGACAGAGATTTGATTTGCATAAAACGTTGCATTAATTCTTCTGTTTTTGAATATTTGAATAAATGCTATTTGAATAAATTCGAGTGATGATCATGACAGGCCATTCCTTGGTTCAGCTACATTTTAACCAGACGAGTTTTGGCAAATGAGTTCTCTTTTTAGTTTTTTTTTTTTTTTTTTGGCCTCACTTTTTTTAATGAAGTTATCATGTCATAAATAATGACAGAAATTGAACAAAAGATCTGACGGAAAATCATCAAGCCCTTAATTGTTTGATGCAAAGGCTCTGGCACGTAAGTTGAGTGCGAGCTTTTGGGCCCTTGCCCCCATTTAATTTCGATATTTCTTCAGTTTTACCCTCAGTTTTACATGTTTCCGTATGTCTAGCCTATTTTTAGCAGTTATCCTTACGAATAAAAACTCCCCCTGTAACGTTGGCCCCTTTCTGAAATAAATTTCAGGAACCTGCCTGCTTTGGCTTTATTACAAGCATTATAGTGAAGCCACCTTTGTCATAACTCTGTATCACATCCCACTTTTGTTTATTACTCTATAACACCTTGATTTTTTAAGACGCATAAGGTTGTATAAGTTTCCACCGCACCAATTTAAAGATTTAGATTTCATTTTTACTGCCCTTGATACTTCAAAATAAAAGCTTATTTCATCTCAGCTAAACTAGGTCGGGAATAAGATTAAATTGATTTTTCGGGCCTATACCCCTTTTTACCTCTTTGGAGGAAAGGGATCTCCTAATTGTTATCATCATGAGAGAAATGGCTATTGAATCTCAATTAAACTTTGTGGTAAATAAGAGTAAGTGTCTAGTTATGTCTGCTGGGTGTTTGTACGCGATATAGCAAATGCGGGGTGAGGAAGTCCCTAATTTATTGTTACTAAGATATTTACCAGAAGGGGCTGTTGTATCTCAAAGAGTGTTGGCGAAAAGTAAGAAGTAACATCCTAGTTATGACCTCTGGAGATCAGGACTGGTCTAAACTCTGTGGGTAATTAGAAGAGGGGGGAGGGGTCCAGAACATATTTCATTGATTTCATCTTCTCTTTCCACCTTTTTGAAGTTCTGGACGATTTTACCTCTGTGGGGAAGAGGAAGGGCGGATATATTCGATTATCGTCAATACGTCCTTTAGAAGAAGTCTCAATAGGGGGAAATAGAGGGAAAGAGCTACTGTCCTAGTTGTACCTCTGAAAAATCAAGGGTTGGTTCAAATTTTCTGGGGGGGGGGGAGGCAGGAAGCTGGTCAATAATTTTTGCCGTCAGCACTCCTGCCAGAAGGGAATGATGGATTTTATCCAAACTTTCTGGGATGTAAGGGTGAGTGTTATAGTTTGTTTGTTTTTTTCGTTTGTCTGGACCCAGTTCAGCCTACGTAGAGGGAGGGTGTCCCTAAGTTCATACCATCAGGACATCGACAGGAATGGGTTACCGTATCTCAAGCAAACTTTGAGGAAAAATAAGCGTTGGTTAATCGTCCTGGCATTCCCTTTCTGTGGTTCTTACCTTGTCCAAACTTTATTTGGCAAGGTGTATGACTAATTCTTGTCATCATGAGATCACCAGAATCGATTGCCAGATATGAGTATAACTTGATGGGAAATGAGAGCTTGTATGCTACATAGTCAAAATTAACGGTTGATATCTTAATAACGCTTTTTTAGAGTCAAGAATCTGTTCGAACCGCAGAACAGAGAATCCCTAAATTCTTACCATAAGCACACTTACGTGAGGGAGACGTCAGATCAAAGTCAAACTTGGTGGTGCTAAGAGCTAGGCTCAGAGTTATATCTTTCTAGGGTCTGCAGCTGATGCAACTTCTGTGAGAGGTGGGGAGGCTCAATTATATCTGATTGAAAATAGTAGCTAGAAACTTTACCATACAATTTGAAAGTTTGAGCGTAATTTCAGAATTTCGGCTGGGGTGGGGGAAGAGGGGGTCCACGTCGGGGGGAGGGGGTATGGGAGACCCTTGATGGGAAAGGGGAGGGGGCTCGGGGCACCTGTTTCCCCTATAAATTATGTAATTATGCCGCAAGGTCGCAAAATTGTGTCTAAGTAAAGAGCAATTTGGGCAAAATGTTTTTTTTTTCTTTTTCTTTTTTTTAAGACCTGGGCACTTCGTATCGAAGGAGTTGTCGTAAAAACTTCGAAAAGGGTTCATTCGATTGGAAATTCAAAGGGCTAGCTCCCTTTTTAATAGTCGAAAGTGATTGGTGGGCAACTAACCTCCCTCCAATGCCCACCATTTCCCCAAACACATTCAATCGAAATTTCGAGATAGCCATTTTGTTCAACGTACTTGAAAGATCCGGAAATTATGTCTTTGAGAGTGACCACCCCCCCCCATATCCCTCAAGGCAGGGGTTGTAAGTTATGCCCTGGGGGCATATAAGTTTTAAATAGAAAGGGTGGTCGTATAAACTTCGGAGGGGGCTGACTGGACTGCTAATCAGAAGTTTTAGTGCCCTTTTTTGAGATTCAGAGTGATCGAAGGGTGGATACCCCCCCCCCTCCCACACATACCTCGTAGTTTCCCGAAATCCATCCGATACTAATTTTGAGATCGACATTTATTGTTGTTGAAACTTCGAATAGAGCTCATTCGATTGAAAATTGAAACGGCTATGCCTTTTTTCATAGTCAAAAGGAATTGGAGGGCAACTAGCCCCCCTCCCACGCCCACCATGTCCCCAGACACATCCAATCAATTTTAAGATAGCGATTTTGTTCAACGTAATTAAAGGTCCGGAAATTATGTCTTTGAGGATGACAGCCCCCCCCCCCCCCACATCCCTCAGGGGTTGTAAGTTATGCCGTGGGGGCACATAGGGTACATATAGAAAGGTGGTCGTATAAACTTCGGAGGGGACTGACTGGATTGCTAATCAGAAGTTTTAGTGCCCTTTTTGAGATTCAGAGTGATCGGAGGGTGGATACCCTCCCACACATACCTCGTAGTTTTCCAAAATGCATCTGATAGAAATTTTGAGATCGCCATTTGTTGTTGTAGAAACTTCGAAAAGAGCTCATTCGATTGAAAATTGAAAGCGCTAGTGCCCTTTTTAATAGTCAAAAGTGATTGGAGGGCCACTAGCCCCCTCCCACGACCAACATTTCCCCAAACACATCCAATAAAATCATGGAAATTATGTCTTTGAGGACGACACCCCCCCTCCCCACCACATCCCTCAGGGCAAGGGTTATAAGTTATGCCCTGGGGGTATACAGGGTACATATAGAAAGGGTGATCGTAAAAACTCCGGAATGGGCTAATTTGATTGGAAATCGGATGCTCTAGTGCCCTTTATTAAGATACAGAGTGATCAGAGGGTGGATACCCCCTTCCTTCCGCCACACCTCATATTTTCCTGAAACGCATCTGATAGAAATTTTGAGATGACCATTTTTTGTCGTAGAAACTTGTGTTCTTCGCGCAAATTGTTTTCTGGTCTTGAGTAGGCATAGGGGTTTTCAGCCCTGCTCATGTTAATTTTTGCTCGTTTTGAGTTTGACTCGACTATTTATTGTAATTTCTGTTTGTTTTGAGTTTCATTTATTTATTGATAGTGATTTGTGGTAGTTTTGCGCTTGGAAGATTATTTGACTTTATTTTTGCTCAATCTTGGCTTAATGGAGCTCTTTACTTTTCTTTGAAGAACTTGTTTCGTGGAAAAAGTTTTTTAAATTAATTTCTGTCATAACCCCGAATTGTTTCAAACTTGTTCTGGGTATAAGCCTACGTTGCATCTTTATTTGAATTTTTTTTATTAATCAGGCCTTTTAATTAGAGCTGTATCTTGAATAAAAGCGAAAATAACGGTAAGAAATAAACCGAGGAATGCCTATCATACTTACTGGGGTTGTTATGCAAATCAAAATAAACCGTCCCAGAAAAGTAAAGAAAAAGCAAAATAAAAATATTTTGGGCCTCCGTTGATCAGCAGGAACTTATGATGTCCGTTGATAATGATGTATATTTTGATGTATTTTTTTATTATTATTTCGGCTCTTTAGCCTCTTTTTTTACCCTTTTTTTTAAATAGGAGAGCTGTTCCGTTGTTTCTCTAAATGGAAACCAGATATCACCACCCACGCCCACATTACATATAAGCCTGCTTCTTATCCTAACTGCAGTAGGATATTCCACTTGACAGAGGGAACCGCCTCGTGGTGTCCTTTCCTTTCTGCAGATTCTTTCCTTTGGAAAATCATTGCGCGACTTTAGCCGACGCATCAGTTTTCCAAAAAAAAAAGTTTTATTGCTTCAGTTCTCCAGTTTAGGTGAGGCGCGTCAGACAAAAGCCTGTTTTTCGTGATTTTTCTTGATATCGGTCGCCACTTTAATAGTTATTCATTGGCAAGTCTTCGCATAATGTAATCATCCTTCACTTTCAAGATGTGCTAAATTTTTCTTTGTCGCAATTTTTTGTCCCCCCCCCCATGTGTACGCAATATTAGTGATATATTGTTGGTTATCGAGGATAATGACAGAGGTTACAAGGGATGAGAGCGATAGACGCCGAAGTTTATCCCTCCCTAGGAGAAAAATATCACTGCCTCCTATGAAGTGGTTTGGAATTGGAAATAGTGAAAGTGAACGGGATAGAAGGTTTTCCTTGCAATCGAGTTTTTCACGATGGTCTCAAAAAGGGAAAAAATTGACACGTCAACAAACTGTGGACATAGCGTCCATTACCCCTTTGCAGGTACATTTTTGTCAAATTGAATAATACGAGCAATTCATGAATCAGCTTTACTAATGTGGTTGTAGGAATACAAGCATGAAAAGATGAAAATAGTCTTGTGAGAAAATAATAACTGTATGCTGGGGATCCAGAGAGCCAACTTCCCCAAATATTTAATAATTGGGCATTTGGAAAGGAAAGTATGAAAAAAGGGCTTTCTTATTTTAATGTTATTCAACAATATGCTGAAAATGAAGATTTAGTGCCATTTCACTTGAGATCACTCTGGAGTCCCCCGGAGTTACTGGTCATTCCTGTCCCCACTCCTCTTATATTTCATATGCTGGTTCAACCCTTGCTGCCAAACATTAAAATAGCGTAATAGGAGCTTAAAAACAATACCCATTTTGTAACTGGACTTTAAAATTGGTCGACAAATTTATGGTGACCAATTTAGGCCGAAATTCCGTAGTAAAACAAATTGTTAGTCAGGCAATTTACAGAACATTATCTGCTAGTAAGCCTGCATATTGAGTAAACATCAGCCATAAAGTTTGCTCTTTATTTTAGAATTTTGTTCATTTTAGTATTATCGAACAAAATGTACTGTCAGCTACTAGAAACTATAATTTGCTGTAATTTGGTAACTTCTGGTACATTTCCTTTCGAGATTGAAAACCACCCCAATAATAAAATACTTGGTGTAATTTGTTCATCTCTCAAAAAGAAAAGAAAGTGTTATAAGGACCGCCCTCCTCCCCACAGGGGAATTCGAAAGATTTCCCTGTCCAAAGGGCCAAAATGAACCATTTTAGTCATTAGGCGATTTTTTTAACTTCTTGGGGGGAAAGGTCAGACCAAGGAAAGAAAAAATTAAACCGGTGATCAATGGGGTGCATAGCTTCATAAATGAAAAAGGTTTCGGCATAGTTGCTAAATTATAGGCCAAGAATGCGTGGGACCTGTGCGTTGGGTGGCATGGATTACGTAAATTTGAAGAACAAGCCAAAATACAGGAGAACATTATGGAGAAATTCTTATAAATTTTCTTTCGAGAGGGCGGGGGAGCTGAAACCCTTTTGTTCTTTATCTTCTAATAACTGACTTTGAGTATATCTATATACGGGTAAATGTAGATGTAATACAGGTTTTAAATAAAGTGTGTACTTATAGAAGCTTATAATTACTTATCTTTTGTATCCAGATGCAAGCCGTATATAATTTTCCTTTTTTTAAACAAAACAATTTTTTGTTTTGTTTCAAACAAAACAAGATTTAATGCACACTAATGTTAAGTTTTGCCACACTCAGCCCCCCTCCCTCTCCCTCTCTCTCTCTCTCTCTGTTTTCCCCGCTACGCGCACTATTTATAGTTAGTGTTATTAAAAAAATAAGATATAAGAAATATGAGGTATTTTCAGGATAGAGTTCAGTCATGGTCAATGGTGTGTTGAGTAATTATATTTGAAGTTCGATATAAAAAAGACTGAATTGATTTTTTTTTATAAGGTCGAATGGAAGCATAACATTTCCATAAAGCCTATTTTATTGCCATCATTCTAATGCGCCATAAACTCTCCCTGTATTTTTATATTCATTCTTTAGGACCTATTAAGAGTCATTTGTTTGGCTCTCCTCGAAAACGAAATGAGAACGGAAAATTTGATATAAACCCAATAGGCCATGCTGAAGATCCCATCTAAATCTCATTCCGTTTAGATTGGAGTTTCATGGCTTCTAGGTTTTAGCTGTTAGGTTCAGCTATGTTTTAGAAAGATGTGATTTATGCTCGTTTTTGTACTTAACCATTGAAGTTGCTGAAATTGAAGGAACTGAATTGGCACTCTTAGATTATTGTCCAGGAAATTGACTTGGAACTGCTTCAAAATTGAGCTTAGATCCAGATGTTGTAACTCCAGGTTGAATAGGTGGTGCCCCATATCTATGGTTTATGCAATACCGTTTATTTAGCAAAATTAGTATTAGGTCTGTCAGGGAGCAAGCGCCCAATTTGAAACAAATTAAGTTACTGCTGAATTGCTTGGTAAATATATAGTGTGTAATTATATACTACTACTACTTATTATATATGCTTGTTGCAGTGCTTAGTCGCCTGGGGTGACAAAACTGCACACGTTTTTTCTTCCACTCACTTGGTTCAGAGCTTCTCTTGGTTCAGAGCTTCTCTGGGAGGAACTTGGTTTTCTCCCATTCGAGGTCGCCATTCTTTTCATTTGGCCCCCTACAAGATTGCCAAAAAGCACGATTTGTTGCAACCTATCAGCATTAATATGTGGCCTAACCATCTTAATCTTTTTTCACTATTATTCGAAAAAAACTACGTTTTCTAAAGAGTTAAAGAGGCTGAGTTACAAGGTCGAACCTTAAAACGTACAGGGATTAGGAGGCACAGTTGGGGGCTGCCGCCCCCCAAACCCCCCGTTTTCGCAGCCTGTAAATAAAAAAAAAAGTTTTTTAAAGTGAAAGTAAGGAGCGACATTAAATCTTAAAACGATCAGAAATTATTCCGTATATGAAAGGGGCTGTGCCCTCCTCAACGCCTTGCTCTTTACGCTAAAGTTTGACTTTCTCACAACTCTTTTTTTTAAACAATAAAAACTTTAGCGTAAAGAGCGAGGCGTTGAGGAGGGCACAGCCCCTTTCATATACGGAATAATTTCTGATCGTTTTAAGATTTAATGTCGCTCCTTACTTTCACTTTAAAAAACTTTTTTTTTTATTTACAGGCTGCGAAAGCTGGGGGTTTGGGGGGAGGCAGCCCCCCAACTGTGCCTCCTAATCCCTGTACGTTTTAAGGTTCGACCTTGTAACTCAGCCTCTTTAACTCTTTAGAAAACGTAGTTTTTTTCAAATAATTTCTGCACGTTTTTGTACAGTTTATTACTTATTATTGCTTGACTAACTGTTAGATGATTGTGTATTATTCTTTTCTTTCTCGACAGGGTGTTTTAAGGGTCGACCCTGTAACTCAGCCTCTTTAACTCTTTAGAAAACGTAGTTTTTTTAAATAATTTAAAAAAGAAATTGAGTTTCTTTTTTCAAGTTTAAATTCAGTATATAAAAAATTTGCTCTTACGGTGAATCGAACCCGAGTTTTCCGCCTGACAGTCTGAAGTATCAACCACTGGACTAATGAGACACAATTGTAATTGTTTTTTAGTAAATTGAATCTTTTTTCGCAAAGCGAATTCCCACAAAACTTGATATTTGGTTTTGGAAAACAGGGAAGGAGTGATCAGATTGAGCTGAAATTTTGAGGATAAGCTCCCAGGCCCCAGAAAAGCTTATCCTCTAAATTTCAGCCCGATCAGACAACGTTAAAGGGAAGTTGTGGTGGGAAAAATTAACATGGGCTATTAGGCCCTATAGGAAAACGAGGTTTTTCGTAAATGTAAATTCGGCGGATAATTTTTCGGTCTGAAAATATCAAAGGGCCCTAACAGGTCGAATTCTGTTTCGAATGAGTCCTCATTCACCGGATCCGTTGCCAACTGTGGCCTGTAGGCGTGGCTAAGAAAAAAAAAGAAATGAATTTTAAGTGGCTATATTTGGTTTTTTGAAAACAGGGAAGGAGTGATCGGATTGAACTGAAATTTCGAGGATAAGCTCCCGGGCCCTAGAAAGCTTAACCTCTAAATTTCAGCCCAATCGGACAACGTTAAAGGGGGGCTGTGGTGGGAGGGTCGAAACTTCCGGCCCAGTTTACCCCATGAAGATAAAGTCGGAGGAGGATGAAATTTTGCAAGTTTCTTAGTTTGAGCTTGGGCTAACAAAATGCGATTACCGCCGTCTCTCTGCGACCTCTAGGAACTAAAATCGCTTAACATTGTGGTGGGTCGCCTCTTTATAGAGGCACAAGTGTGCCTCCTTGAAACGAGGTTTTTCGTAAATGTAAATTCGGGGGATAATTTTTTCGGTCTGAAAATATCAAAAGGCCCTAACAGGTCAAATTCTGCTTCGAATGAGTCCTCATTCACCCGGATCAGTTGCCAACTGTGGCCTGTAGGCGTGGATAACAAAAAAAAAGAGAAATGAATTTTAAGTGGCTATATTTGGTTTTTTGAAAACAGGGAAGGAGTGATCGGATTGAGCTGAAATTTCGAGGATAAGCTCCCGGGCCCTAGGAAAGCTTAACCTCTAAATTTCAGCCCAATCGGACAACGTCAAAGGGGGGCTGTGGTGGGAGGGTCGAAACTTCCGCCCCAGTTTACCCCATGAAGACAAAGGCGGAGGAGGATGAAATTTTTCACGTTTCTTATTTTGAGCTTGGGCTACAAAATGCGATCACCGCCGTCTCTCTGCGGCCTCTGGGACCTGAAATCGCTTAACATTGTGGTGGGTCGCCTCTTTATAGAGGCACAAGTGTGCCTCCTTGATAAAGTCGGAGGGGGTGAAATTTTGCACGTTTCTTAGTTTGAGCTTGGGCTACAAAATGCGATTACGCTGTCTCTGCGACCGCTAGGACCGGAAATCGCTTGCGGGCTCTTGTAGGAAAACGAGCCCGCGTCTTCGCGGGCTAGCCCGCTTATAGCGGGTTCTTATAGGAAAACGAGGTTTTTCGTAAATGTAAATTCGGGGGATAATTTTTTCGGTCTGAAAATATCTTAGTTTGAGCTTGGGCTACAAAATGCGATCACCGCCGTCTCTCTGCGGCCTCTAGGACCTGAAATCGCTTAACATTGTGGTGGGTCGCCTCTTTATAGAGGCACAAGTGTGCCTCCTTGATAAAGTCGGAGGGGGTGAAATTTTGCACGTTTCTTAGTTTGAGCTTGGGCTACAAAATGCGATTACCGCTGTCTCTCTGCGACCGCTAGGACCGGAAATCGCTTGCGGGCTCTTATAGGAAAATGAGCCCGCGTCTTCGCGGGCTAGCCCGCTTATAGCGGGTTCTTATAGGAAAACGAGGTTTTTCGTAAATGTAAATTCGGGGGATAATTTTTTCGGTCTGAAAATGTCAAAAGGCCCTAACAGGTCGAATTCTGCTTCGAATGAGCCCTCATTCACCCGGATCAGTTGCCAACTGTGGCCTGTAGGCGTGGCTAAGAAAAAAAAAATGATGAATTTTAAGTGGCTATATTTGGTTTTTTGAAAACAGGGAAGGAGTGATCGGATTGAGCTGAAATTTCGAGGATAAGCTCCCGGGCCCTAGGAAAGCTTAACCTCTAAATTTCAGCCCAATCGGACAACGTTAAAGGGGGGCTGTGGTAGGAGGGTCGAAACTTCCGGCCCAGTTTACCCCATGAAGATAAAGTCGGAGGAGGATGAAATTTTGCAAGTTTCTTAGTTTGAGCTTGGGCTACAAAATGCGATTACCGCCGTCTCTCTGCGACCTCTAGGACCTGAAATCGCTTAACATTGTGGTGGGTCGCCTCTTTATAGAGGCACAAGTGTGCCTCCTTGATAGCTCAGATAAAGTGGGATCAAGCAACATCTTCCGTACATCTTATTGCTTGATATACACTTATTCAAACGAGTACCTAAAACTGTCAATAGACAATTCCTCTGGATTACTACTACTACTAACAACTCACCGCAGCACCAAGCTGCCTGAGGCTAACACAGCTACGCACAATCCTCGTCCATCTCAATCTATTCAAAGCCTCCCTCTTTACACCCTCCCAGGAAGTTCTCATTTCCCTCAAATCTTTCTTTATGTCATCCTCCCACTCCAACCGCGGACGACCTGCTCTCCGTTTAGCCCTTGACGGTTGGCCGGAAAAGACAATCTTCGGCAATTTGTCATCCTTCATCCGCAGAACGTGCCCTAGCCGTCTCAACCTTTCTCTTATTATAGCCCTAGAAAGCGGGATTGAACCATACTTTTCGTACAGCCTACTGTTTGAAATACTATCAGTCAGCCGGGTACACAGGATAATCCGTAGGCAATTTCTCTGATTAACATCTAGCAAATCTCCATCCGCTTTTCAAAGCGCCCATGCTTCCGAACCATATTTGACCGCTGTAATCTCTGTAGCTTCCAATTTTCTAATCTTGGTTTGCAGACTTATCTTCCTATTCTTCCAAACTTTAATCAACTGTGAAAAAAACACCCTGAGCCTACTTTTAACATCTTCACTGTTACCTCCGTGTTCACTAATAATACTGCAAGGTAAATGAAGCTGTCCACCTGATCAATCTTTTTGTTACCCAACGTCACCTTTTCATCTTCACTTATTCCTAGCCTTAGCGACTTAGTCTTCTGAATATTATGCTTCAAACCTATTCTAGCGCCCTGAACTCGCAAAACATCTAAAAGTTCATTCATTTTGCTCACACTTTCATCTAGGATGCTTAAATCATTAGTGTAATCTAAGTACAGGAAAGTTTCTCCTCTCCATTCCATGCCGTGTTCTCCCATTGCCTTTCTTGTGCTTCTTAAGGCAAGTCCATCAAAATGATCCATATAAAGGGGGATAAAACCCAACCCCAACCCTAATTTAATACGAAACCATCTGCTAACCTCATTTCCTACCTTAACCGCAGCAGTGTTATTCTCGTACATAGCGCTAATCATTTTAATGTATTTAGCATCTAGAATCTCAACCTCTCTTGGTGCCATGTTTCCGAGCCATACATGACCACTGTCATTTCTGTGCCTTCTAATACCCTAATATTAGTTCTAAGATTTATTCTTCAAAACTTTTTGCAACTGTCAGAAAACACCCCACACCTTAGTTAGTCTATTTTTTACATCTTGCCAGTAATACTAACTAGATAAGAGGAGCTATCCACACAATCAATTTTCTCGTTACTTATCTTCACATTTTCTTCCTCATTTTCTTTCTAATTTAAACTACTTAAGATTTTTAGCATTAATTTTCAAACCTATTCTCGTATCCATAACTATCACTGGGACGGCATCTTAGGCTGCTTCCCCTCTTGAAAGTTATTAGGACTTCTTGGTTTAATATTAATATTTCCATTTTGTTTCTTAAGCGTAGTTTTACTCGAAAAGGATTGAAATTAAGATAACGTAACATAAGCATGTTGTTTTTTTTCTTTCATTTTGAAATTGTACTAGAACATATCGTTTTCGACATTTATATTTCATTAGAATTTCTATTTGACTTAAGTCGTAAAATCTAACTTCACTCCACACTGCCCTTTATTCCTATACATGGGCGCCCATAAGGGGGCAGGGGGGGGGCACCCGCCCCCCTTGGCTGAATGGTGCTGCCTTGTTTTTATATTTTTGTTCGGAGGTTTCTATTATATAGCATTAAAAGTGCCAATTAGACGAGGTTTGCCCCCCCCCCTTGAATTCAGCTTATGGGCGCCCATGTTCCTTTATATATGTATATATATATATATATATATATATATATATATATATATATATATATATATATATATATATATATATATATATATATATATATATATATATATATATTATATATATATATATATATATATATATATATATATATATATATATATATATATATATATATATATATATATATATATATATGACTTCACTTTCAGTTGAAAAACTTGCTTTTTTAATTTAGTTTCTGATCGTTTTTCAAATAATGCCGGTAAATCTGGCTCACCCTCCATGAAAAATTCCCTCATGGGAAACTCCTCCTTGGAGAGTACCTCCCACGTAAAGTACACCCCCTCCCCCGTAAATTTTCTTCCGGGCAATCTTATTCTTACTGAAAATTCCCCCTCCCTTCCCTACTATTTCTTGCAGAAGAATCAACCCGAAAAATGATCCTTAGCATACTTTCATTTGAAAAAGACTTAAAGTTCTAATCGTGTTTCTGATCACTCCAGAAATCCCCCCTTCCGTCGAAATTATTTCCTTGAAATCCTAACACGCAGAAAATTTCCCTCGGGCAATTCCCCCGGAACATCTCCACATACAAAAGTGAATTAGGCAAAAACAAAGTGAAACAAATTAAAAGAATTTCGTATAGAAATTCTGTTAAATCTCCCCTGTGTAAAAGTTCACCCCCAAAAATTTCCTTCCACATGGGAAATTATCCCCTTGGAAACCCATATCAAGCACAAAGTCCCCTCTCGGAAAATGTCTGCATACTTCCCAATAACAAATACTATCCGTAAACAATAAGAAAATTTTTATAACTTAAAGACCTATCCCCAGCAGGGGCTGTGGTAGGTCATTTTATCTCCAAATCCATAGTTTTGGGACCTTTCAACTAATCTAAAAAAAAATGGCTATCTCAAAATTTCCCAAAATTTTTCGGAAAAAAGGAATGTCGGAGGGGAGGCTAGTTGCCCTCCAAAATTTTCGGTCACTGAAAAAGGGCACCATAGCCCTTAATTTCCGTTTAATTGAGAACTTTTTTCTGATGTTGTAGGGCCATTGGTTTTATACGGTCACCCCTGAAAAAAAAAAAAAAAAACATACATCCGTGGTCTTTCATCTGGCAAAAAATCCTCTAAAACCTCTTCACTGGGGTTCTCTGATACGTTGAATCTGATGGTGTGATTTGCATGAAAATCCTTTGACATTTAGGGGGTGTTTTCCTCCTTTTTTGCAAATCAGGCAAATTTTCTCAGGCTCGTAGCCTTTTATGAGTAATACTAAGCTGAATGAATCTTGTATATTTGAAATCATCATAATAAGCCGATTCTTTTGATATTGGTTCTATTGATATCAAAATTCTTTTTTTAGAGTTTTGGTTACTATTGAGCCGTTTTGCTCCTTACTTACAGTTCGTTACCACGAACTCTTTAACTATCAGTTGCCAAAAACTGTTCTATACTTGCAGATGAGCCGCCTGCCTCTGCTGGTTTGGGCCCTTAGGTCTCACCAATAACGTAATCAGGTCCATGGGCCTCATATTTATGGCGTCTTACCGCCTCCCACTGCTCAGTCTGGTCAGCAACTCGTTGCTTTGGTCCTCGTAAACTGGCCTCGTCTCGTTCTGATTGAACTCGGGCCTTTGGTCCACGCAAATTTATTATTATGGCATCACATCTCCTGTTTTGTTGTTTTTTGTTTTCTTTTCTTTTTTTTCGAAAAGAACAGCCGCTTATTTCTGAGAGAAAAAAAAAACTGTGTCAAATACGTCAATTGGCTTCAGGATATATCAGGAAAGATGATTTGTTGGTAAGTCACACTTAAAAATTTAATGTCCCTCTGACTGCAACTGCATTTGTATCTGAAAACATTTGCTATCCAAAAAAGAAATGTAAAGATTATATTCTAGAATTAAATTGGATTCGTGATATTGATACATTTGGACCCGGATTGAGCTATTTCTTGCCATTACACGCCTGCCGTATTTCATATGTCGCGATGTCCTACTCGCTATTTATCGTCGATTTAAGCTCGCCGATTGATTGCGCAATCAATTCCCAATCAAAAACATTCCTATTGATGGTTTGCTCGGTCTTTCTGATTCACGTTGATTTTCAGCTGCATTCCTGTCCGACATAATTGATTTCAACACAACTTTTATCGGCACCACCCTTTTCTGGACCTTTTTCGAATTTCTGGTTTTCTCTTAAATTTTTAGTTGGGAAAGTAAACAAAAAATCTTAATTTTGAATGAACTAAACAGGAGAGAGAGAGGGGAGGAAGCTAGGGATCAAATCCCGTAAAAATGATAATTAGAATGTGAAGATCATTTTCGTGACATACCAACTAAGTATTGAGTACGACCTTGAATCGAATTTTATATCCTGGGGCTTCAAAATTGTTTTTCAATTTTTTCTTTCTTCTTTTTAGAAGAACTAAACTGAATCAAGAAACAAGAGGTTAAGCAAAGTATCCTTCCAGAAGCTTGTTTTTAAACCTGGGTTAACTTTGATTAGGAGTAATGGAGACACTTAGAAACAGGATTTTACTTTACTATACCATTTCTTAATTTTGTTCCAATAAATAATTTTTCTTCCCCAATACAAACCTACATGTCTGGCTTCAAGATCTGTATAGCTGAAGAGAATCTTTTATTATTCTGATAGTGTTGATACTATCTTCAGTGCCTGGTCCATCTTCAAACAGACTTTATAAACAAGTTGGTCAGGTTTGGAAATTACTAGTTTGAGCGTTACATCTACAGTTTATTTATGGCTCTTCTATTGCGAAATAATCGTGATGTCCGATATCTTATAGCGATATCAAAGTATTAGGCAAATTGTTGGATTTTGAAATAAACCTGTCAGGGAATATGAAATTTTTTTCGAATACAGTGGGACTTTGTAAAAAAAAAAAAAAAAAAAAAAAAAAAAAAAAAAAAAAAAAAAAAAAAAAAAAAAAAAACGAGCTATTGTATGAAAATTCTTCCGAAAATAGGGAAGAAACTAAAAATCAGATTTTTAGGGGACCTCCCCACCCCTCTCTGCACAACACGTTGCTGAAACAATTTTGCCTCTGTCAAAACCAAATTATCTTCCTTGTTCAGCTTTTTGTAAAAGTCTACTTTTATTCGGCCCTACTCAGCCACTGCTCTGCTGAACCCTTACCTAAGGAAGATTTCACGATAGACCATCTGTGTATCTTTGATGTCATCAACTTCTTTGCCAGCCTTGTCTTTTATATTAATCTTTCTGCATACATGTGCTCGTGTGAAAAAGTTAATCTTAATGTGGGTGGTTGTGAACTTAAATTGGTACTTTCCCATTATATGGGCCTTTCTAAAAAGACAAGTTTGGTTAATGCTAATGAAATAAAATAAAATAGGATGAATGTATAATAGTTTATAAACAAATTTGGGCTATATATTTGCACATTAGGGGGTGGGGGTGGGGGTAAAGCATTGCATATATTAAATACGTAACGTAACCTAACCTAGGTACCTTCCCCCTCCTAAACCCCAAAAAACAACAGTTTAAATATCGTATACGCAATGAAAACCACGCTATGCATTCCATTACTCTATAGCGGTGTCTTGAATTAACACGTCAAAAACAGGTTTTCCCTGACTGGTTACCTTGTAAAGGCCCATATAATGGAAAAGTACCCTTAAATTCCTGGGAATGTGAGTGCGATAGTGATAATGACCCTGATCGTGAGTGAGGCAAGTTCTGACTGTGAGTGCGACTGAGTGTGAGGACCATTTCCTGTCATATACATATATATATATATATATATATATATATATATATATATATATATATATATATTATATATATATATATATATATATATATATATAATATATATATATATATATATATATATATATATATATATATATATATATATATTATATAACTCGCATATTTAAGAAAGGTTCGGGGCCGGGAGAGGGAGTTTTTGGTGCCTTCAAGCTATAAAGGTAGTCAAATTTGTAAATCGTTTATTGGTATAATTTAAAAGTGCAGATACGCCCTTTTGATAACCTGGATGCACATAGCGTCTTTTGATTCAGTTCAACATCCCCATCAGTGTTTCGTGTAGCTTTACTTTAATACCATTAGACTTTTCGCACACATTGAGGATCCAGCATCCCCCCCCCTTACCAATGGATAAATCCTAAATTTGAACAATTCTCAAATTGTATAATTTACAACCTTTGCTCCAAGGGCTGTCGAGTGTCTTGTCATCTCGAAGGTATAGTTATTGGACCTTTCAGTTAATTTGAACGAGATGGCTGTCTTAAAATTTTTATTCCTACTGAGGGGAAGGCAGCTAAAAAAGGGACGAGGGGCTGGTTGCCCTCCAATCTCTTTTGACTTTTAAAAAGGGCACTAGAACTTTCAACTTCCAATCAAATGACCCCACCGCCAAAGTTTCTTAAGACCACTCCTTCGATATGAAGTGGCTCCGAGAAAATGTCATAGATAATAATGCTCCGGGGGGGGGGGAATCATATTTAAGGCTTTTTGTCTTTACTAGTAAACGCTATAATGTTGCCTCAAATATAAGAGCGTACAAATTTTGTCGGTGTTTTATCTTTTGCACATTAATATTAAAAGAAAGATTATTAAAATTATTTTATATTTTTCCCCACATTTATTCAGTGAAAAGGACGGCCTAATCTTCCTTAGTCAAATAGCTGAAATTCGAGGTTTTTAGACATGCAAACTCTTATGGTCAAGCGTTCCGCATTCCAGATATACCCAGTCCTGAAATAATTAGGAGCTGCCATAGTAATATCGCCAGTTGGCAAAATCGAATTTTTGTTGTAAAAGCTGGTAATATCATTGAGCTCTTTTGGAATGACCTCCTGTTCAAAATTCTTTATTCGAATTTTAGCCAAAAAATAATACAAGTTTACAAGAAGAATATAAAAAGGGAATGACTATTATCGAGAGTTGAATGACGAGACAGAGGAGTTGAAAGTCACTACGTATGGATTATAGGCAGCGCGCTAGCGCTGCCTAAGTAAAGAACGATGTTGGCACAGTGTGTTTTTTTTTATCCATACCCGGGTACTTCGTATCGAAGGAGCTATCGTAGAAACTTCGAAAAGGGCTCATTCGATTGAAACTTGGAGTGGCTAGTGCCCTTTTAATAGTCGAAAGTGATTGGAGGGCAACTAGCCCCCCCCACGAACATCATTTCCCCAAACACATCCAATCAAAATTTTGAGATAGCCATTTTGTTCAGCGTAAATGATTTCCAAATAGAAAATATATTTTTGAGGAGGACACTCCCCCACAACCCTCGGGGCAAGGGTTTTAAGTTATGCCCTGAGGGCATATAAGGTTTTTATAGAAGGCGTTGTCGTAGAAACTTCAAAAAAGGCTCATTCGATTGGAAATTCAATGGGCTAGTGCCCTTTTTAATAGTCGAAAGTGATTGGAGGGCAACTACGCCCCCCCTACGCCCATCATTCCCCCAAACACATCCAATCAAAATTTTGAGATAGCCATTTTGTTTCAGTGTAGTTGATTTCCAGATGGAAATATCTTTTTGAGGAGGACACTCCCCCACAACCCTCGGGGCAAGGGTTTTAAGTTATGCCCTGGGGGCATATAAGGTTTTTATAGAAGGCATTGTCGTAGAAACTTCAAAAAAGGCTCATTCTATTGGAAATTCAAAGGACTAGTGCCCTTTTTAATAGTCGAAAGTGATTGGAGGGCAAATAGCCCCCCTCCCCCACGCCCATCATTCCCCCAAACACATCCAATCAAAATTTTGAGATAGCCATTTTGTTCAACGTAGTTTTAAGTTCTGGAAATTAGATCTTTG
This sequence comes from Artemia sinica, assembly GCA_027921565.1. Classification (NCBI taxonomy): domain Eukaryota; kingdom Metazoa; phylum Arthropoda; class Branchiopoda; order Anostraca; family Artemiidae; genus Artemia; species Artemia sinica. The sequence continues at coordinate 52,955,718 of CM051265.1, forward strand.
AGGATGACAACGCCCTCACAGCCCTCAGGACAAGGGTTGTAAAGAACGATGTGGGCACAATGTGTTTTGTTTTTTTTTTCATACCCGGGCACTTCGTATCGAAGGAGTTGTCGTAGAAACTTCGAAAAGGGCGCATTCGATTGGAAATTGGAGTGGCTAGTGCCCTTTTTAATAGTCGAAAGTGATTGGAGGGAAACTAGCCCCCCCCCCCCTACGCCCATCATTCCCCCAAACACATCCAATCAAAATTTTGAGATAGCCATTTTGTTTCAGTGTAGTTGATTTCCAGATGGAAATATCTTTTTGAGGAGGACACTCCCCCACAACCCTCGGGGCAAGGGTTTTAAGTTATGCCCTGGGGGCATATAAGGTTTTTATAGAAGGCATTGTCGTAGAAACTTCAAAAAAGGCGCATTCTATTGGAAATTCAAAGGACTAGTGCCCTTTTTAATAGTCGAAAGTGATTGGAGGGCAAATGGAACCCTCCCCCACGCCCATCATTCCCACAAACACATCCAATCAAAATTTTGAGATAGCCATTTTGTTCAACGTAGTTTTAAGTTCTGGAAATTAGATCTTTGAGGATGACAACGCCCTCACAGCCCTCAGGACAAGGGTTGTAAAGAACGATGTGGGCACAATGTGTTTTTTTTTTTCATACCCGGGCACTTCGTATCGAAGGAGTTGTCGTAGAAACTTCGAAAAGGGCGCATTCGATTGGAAATTGGAGGGGCTAGTGCTCTTTTTAATAGTCGAAAGTGATTGGAGGGAAACTAGCCCCCCCCCACGCCCATCATTCCCCGAAACACATCCAATCAAATTTTTGAGATAGCCATTTTGTTCAGCATAGTTGATTTCCAGATAGAAAATATGTTTTGAGGAGGACACTCCCCCACAACCCTCAGGGCAAGGGTTTTAAGTTACGCCCTGGGGGCTTATAAGGTTTTTTATAGAAGGCGTTGTCGTAGAAACTTCAAAAAAGGCTTATTCGATTGGAAATTCGAAGGGCTAGTACCCTTTTTAATAGTCGAAAGTGATTTGAGGGCAACTAGCCCCCCCCCCACGCTTATTATTTCCCCAAACACATCCAATCAAAATTTTGAGATAGCCATTTTGTTCAGCGTAGTTGATTTCCAGATAGAAAATATGTTTTTTAGGAGGACACTCCCCCACAACCCTCAGAGCAAGGGTTTTAAGTTATGCCCTGGGGGCATATAAGGTTTTTATAGAAGGCGTTGTCGTAGAAACTTCAAAAAGGCTCATTCTGTTACAAATTCAAAGGACTAGTGCCATTTTTAATAGTCGAAAGTGATTGGAGGTCAACTAGCCCTCCCCCCACGCCCATCATTTCCTCAAACAAATCCAATCAAAATTTTGAGATAGCCATTTTGTTCAGTGTAGTTGATTTCCAGATAGAAAATATGTTTTTGAGGAGGACACTCCCCAAGAGCCCTCAGGGTAAGGGTTTTAAGTTATGCCCTGGGGTATATAAGGTTTTTATAGAAGGCGTTGTCGTAGAAACTTCAAAACAGGCTCATTCGATTGGAAATTCAAAGGGCTAGTGCCCTTTTTAATAGTCAAAAGTGATTGGAGGACAACTAGCCTCCCTCCCCACGCCCATTATTCTCTCAAACACATCCAATAAAATTTTGAGATAGCCATTTTGTTCAGCGTAGTTGATTTCGAGATAGAAAATATATTTTTGAGGAGGACACTCCCCCACAACCCTCAGGGCAAGGGTTTTAAGTTATGCCCTGGCAGCATATAAGGTTTTTATAGAAGGCGTTGTCGTAGAAACTTCAAAAGGGGCTCATTCGATTGGAAATTCAAAGGGCTAGCGCCCTTTTTAATAGTCGAAAGTGACCCATCATTCCCCCAAACACATCCAATCAAAAATTTAGATAGCCATTTTATTCAACGTAGTAAAAAGTTTTAGAAATTAAGTCTTTAAGGATGACAACCCCTCCCCCCACAGCCCTCAGGGCAAGGGTTGCAAGTTATGCCCTGGGGCATATAAAGTTATTATTGAAAGCGTTGTCGTAGAAACTTCAAAAGGGCTCATTCAGTTGGAAATTGAAAGGGCTAGTGATTGGAGGGGAACTAGCCCCCCCCCACGCCCATAATTTCCCCCAAACACATCCAATCAAAATTTTGAGATAGCGATTTTGCCCTGAGGGTATATAAGAACGATGTTGGCACAATGTATCATTTATTTTTATTTTTTTCCCTTTAGAGCAGCGCACTTTGCATCGAAGAAGTTGTGTAGAAACTTCGAATAGGACTCATACAATTGGAAATTGGAGTGGTTTGTGCCCTTTTTAATAGTCGAAAGGGATTGGAAGGCAACTAACACCCCTTGCACGCCCACCATTTCCCGAAACACATCCAATCAAAATTTTGAGATAGCCATTTTGTTCAGCGTAGATGATTTCCAGATAGAAATTATGTTTTTGAGGAGGACACTCCCCCACAGTATTCAGGGCATGGGTTGTAAGTTATGCCCTGGGGGCATACAAGGTATTTATATTGGCGTTGTCGTAGAAACTTCAAAAAAGGTTCATTCGATTGGAAATTCAAAGGGCTAGTGGCCTTTTTAATAATCGAAAGTGATTGGAGGGCAACTAACCCCCCTCTTACGCCCGACTTTTCCCCAAACACATCCAATCAAAATTTTGAGATAGCCATTTTATTCAACGTAGTTTTAAGTTTTGTAAATTATGTCTTTGAGGATGACAGCCCCCTCACAGCCCTCAGGACAAGGGTTGTAAGTTATGCCCTGGGGGCATATAAAGTTTTTATAGAACTTGTTTTCGTAAAAACTTCAAAAAGGGCTCATTCGATTAAAAATTGAAATGGCTAGTGCCCTTTTTAATAGTCGAAAGTAATTGGAATGGACTAACACCCCTTCCACGCCCACCATTTCCCCAAACATATCCAAGCAAAATTTTTAGATAGCCATTTTGTTCCACGTAGTTAAAGTTCAGGAAATTATACCTTTGAGCAGGACACTCCCCTCACAGTCTTCAGGGCAAGGGTTATAAGTTATGCCCTGGGGGCATATAAGTTTTTATTGAAATATTTGTCGTAGGAACTTGAAAAAGGGCTCATTCGATTGGAAATTCAAAGGTCTAGTGCCCTTTTTGATAGTCGAAAGTGATTTGAGGGCAACTAGCCCCCCTCTCTCGCCCACATTTTCCCCAAACACATCCAATCAAAATTTTTAGATATCCATTTTGTTCAGTCTTGTGGATTTCCAGATAGAAATTATGTTTTTGAGGACTCTCCCCCACAGCCCTCAGGGCAAGGGTTGTAAGTTATGCCCTGGGGGCATATAAGGTTTTTATAGAAGGCGTCGTCGTAGAAACATCAAAAAGGGCTCATTCGATAGGAAATTGAAATGGCTAGTGCTCTTTTTAATAGTCGAAAGTGATTGGAAGGCAACTAACACCCCTTCCACGCCCACCATTTCCCCAAACATATCCAATCAAAATTTTTAGATAGCCATTTTGTTCCACGTAGTTAAAGTTCAGGAAATTATACCTTTGAGCAGGACACTCCCCCCACAGTCTTCAGGGCAAGGGTTTTAAGTTATGCCCTGGGGGCATATAAGTTTTTATTGAAGTCTTTGTAGTAGAAACTTGAAAAAGTGCTGATTCAATTTGAAAATCCAAGGGCTAGTGCCCTTTTTAATAGTCGAAAGTGATTTGAGGGCCACTGACCCCCCTCTCATGCCCACCTTTTCCCCAAACACATCCAATCAAAATTTTTAGATAGCCATTTTATTCAACGTAGTTAAAAGTTTTAGAAATTAGGTCTTTAAGGATTACAACCCGCCCCCCCCCCTACAACCCTCAGGGCAAGGGTTGTAAGTTATGCCCTGGGAGCATGTAATTTTTTTTATAGAAAGCAATGTTGTAAAAACATCAAAAAGGGCTCATTCAATTGAAAATTGAAAGGGTTAGTGCCCTTTTAATAGTCGAAAGTGATTGAAGGGCAACTAACCCCCCTCTCACGCCCACCATTTCCTCAAAGACATCCAATCAGAATTTTGAGATATCCATTTTGTTCAACGTAGTCGAAAGTTCTGGAAATTAGGTCTTTTAGGATGATAACCCCATCAGAGCCCTCAGTGCAAGGGTTGTAAGTTATGCCCTGGGGGCATATAAGGTTTATATAGAAAGTTGTTGTTGAAATTTCAAAAGGGGCTCGTTTGATTGGAAATTGAAATTGCCCTTTTTAATAGTCGAAAGTGATTGAAGAGTAATTAACCCCCTTTCACGCCCACCATTTTCCCAAACACATTCAATCAAAGTTTAGAGATAGCCATTTTGTTCAACATAGTTGAAAGTTCTGGAAATTATGTATTTAAGGATGACAAACCCCCCAGAGTTCTAACTAACCCCCTTTCACGCCCATCACTCCTCCAAACACATCCAATCAAAATTTTCAGATAGCTATTTTGTTCAACGTAGTACAAAGTTCTGGAAATTAGGTCTTTGAGGATGACCCCCCCCCCAGCCCTCAGGGCGAGGGTTGTAAGTTATCCCCTGGGGGCATGTAAGGTTTTTATTGAAAGTGTTGGCGTAGAAACTTCAAAAGGGCTCATTTGATTGGAAATTGAGAGGGCTAGTGCCTTTTTTAATAGTTGAAAGTGACTGGAGAAAGACTAACGCCCCTCTCACGCCCACCATTCCCCCAAACACATCCAATCAAAATTTTCAGATAGCCACTTTGTTCAACGTAGTAGAAAGCTCTGGAAATTAGGTCTTTGAGGATGACAACCACCCTCACAGCCCTTAGGGTAAGGGTTGTAATTTATGCCCTGGGGGCATATAAGGTGTTTATAGGAAGTGTTGTCGTATAAACTCAAAAAGGGCTCATTCAATTGGAAATCGAAAGGCCTAGTGCCCTTTTTAATAGTCAAAAGTGATTGGAAGGCTTGACATTTTTATAGTAAAGATCGATGTGGGTATAATTTATTATTTTTTTTTGTTGTTGTTGTTTGGACCAGGGCACTTTGTATCGAAGGAGTTGTCGTAGGAACTTCGAAAAGGGCTCATTCGATTGAAAGTAGAAAGGGCTTATGCCCTTTTTAATAGTCGAAAGTGATAGGAGGGAAACTAATCCCCCTCCCACGCCCACCCTCCCATTTGACTTTATGGTTAAAAACTAAATGTTGGCATAAGATTAAATCAAAATGCACTATGTTAATGCTAATTCCCAATAAGGCATCTCAGCAGTATCCCAAGAACGACTGAGGGAATTATGTTCATACTTTCGGGGCTGCTTCTGCTCTTGAAATTTAACCAAATCAAAATAGCGTAAGTGTATCCAAGCTATCAAAAAAAGTAAACAGATTTTTTGTGAAAGGTATAAAGTTCTCCATTTCAGGTCAACTAGAGGAAGTATAAAACTAAATTAAACACTACTATTTGTGTCAAGATTTTTAAGAGGGTGTATGTTGTTAAATATTGCTGAAAATTTTTCTCCAGCATACAAATAGCAGGCCAAACTATAAATTCTTAAGAAAACGAAAAGATTTGAAGTATTATTTTCTTTTTCTCTGAAAAGACTATGTCAATATAAAACGAACAGAAATTAACTAAAAAAACTTTTTCCACAAAATAAGTTTTTCAAAGAAAAGTAAAGAACTCCATTGAACCAAAAATGAACAAAAATAAAATCAAATAATCTACCAAACGTGAAACTACCACAAATCAGCATCGATAAATAAATGAAACCCAAAACGAACAGAAATTACAATAAACAGCCGAGTCAAACTCAAAACGAGCAGAATTTAACATAAGTTGAGCTCGAAATCCCTATGCCTTCCCAAGGCCAGAACATAATTTGCACTTTAATGAAAAAAATACAAATGAATGTGCATTGTCAGTTAAATATACATATACTGATATTTAGTAATCAAAATCTTATTGAATTGTCACCATGACATTTCTATGAAATTAATTAAAAAAAAAGTTTTTCCGCAAATTAAGTTTTTCAAAGAAAAGTAAAGAACTCCATTAAACAAAAAATGAGCAAAAATAAAATCACATAATCTACCAAGCGTGAAACTACCACAAATCAACATCGATAAGTAAATGAAACCCAATACGAACCGAGTCAAACTCAAAACGAGCAGAAATTAACATAAGTTGGGCTCAAAACTCCTATGCTTCCCAAGGCCAGAGCATAATTTGCACTTTACTGAAAAAAAATACAAATGAATGTGCATTGTCAGTTTAATATTCATATACTGATATTTAGCAATCAAAATCTTAATATTATTTGATTTATTAAAGTTATAAAAGTAAAAACATTTATATTTTTTTCAGTAAAGTGCAAATTATGCTCTGGCCTTGGGAAGGCATATTGGTTTTGAGCCCAACTTATGTTAATTTCTGCTTGTTTTGAGTTTGACTCGGTTATTTATTGTAATTTCTGTTCGTTTTGGGTTTCATTTATTTATCGATGCAGATTTTTGGTAGTTTCACGCTTGGTAGATTATTTGATTTTATTTTTGCTCATTTTTTGTTTAATGGAGTTCTTTACTTTTCTTTGGAAAACTTATTTTGTGGAAAAAGTTTTTTAATTAATTTTTAAGACAAGCCAAATTGAGTGAGGAAAATTTTCTTACCTGACCTCTTTTGAGGTCGTTTTGACCCCTCCTCAAACATCGGGGTTTTCATATATTATACATTTATTTAGTTTAGTTTATGTTAAGTTTGGTACTTTTTATAAATAAAAAGTAAAAATTTGAAAAACGTTATATATATATATATATATATATATATATATATATATATATATATATATTATAATATATATATATATATATATATATATATATATATATATATATACATATATATATATATATATATATATATATATATATATATATATATATATATATATATATATATATATATATGTATATATATATATATATATATATATATATATATATATATATAATATATATATATATATATATATATTATATATATATATATATATATATTATATATATATATATATATATATATATATATATATATATATATATATATATATATATATATATAATATATATATATATATATATATATATATATTATATATATATATATATATATATATATATATATATATATATATATATATATATATATATATATACCTGTCCTAGATTTTGAGAAATACCTTTTTTGGGGTATTTTCATGGGAAAATGTTTTTTTTTTTTCATTTTTATTAGCAGAATTGAACTCAGAAGTGTACCTAACCACTGTGTACCTAAGTATTTTATCTTCAAATTCATGGCGGATTAGGCTAAAGACCTTCATCGCATATTAGGTGACATCCAAATTAGTTTGCAGCTACCCCTGTAGCCATGATTTAGAATGTCATTGGTGCATATTTAGTTCTTTTTAAGGTATTTCATTTAACTCTATGTTCTTTAATTGTCAAACAGTTCGTGGTAACAAACTGTAAGTAAGGAGCGACCCGGCTCAATAGTAACTAAAACTCTTAAAACCGGAGTTTTGATACCAATAGATACATCAATAGAATCAGATTTTTATGCTGATTTCAAATATATAATAAGTTTTATTAAGTTTGGTTTTATCCATCAAAAGTTGCGCGCCTGAGAAAATTTGCCTTATTTTCGAAAAAAGGGGGAAACAAACCCTAAAAGTCATAGAACTTTAATAAAAATACACCATCAGATTCAGCGTATCAGAGAACCCTACTATAGAAGTTTCAAGCTCCTATCTTCACAAATGTGGAATTTTGTATTTTTTGCCATAAGGAAGATCATGGATGCGTGTTTATTTATTGTTTTTTTTGTTGTTTTTTTTTTTTCCTCAGGAGTGATCGTATCGATCCAGTAGTCCTGAAATATCGTGAGATGGCTCATCTGAACGGGAATTAAAAGTTCTAGTGCCCTTTTTAAGTGAACAAAAAAATTGAGGGCAACTTGGCCCCCTCCCACGCTCATTTTTTTTCCGAAGTCACCCAGTCAAAATTTTGAGGAGGAGATAGCCATTTTGTTCAGCATAGTCGAAATCTAATAAATATGTCTTTTAGGATGACTTAACCCCCCACAGTTCCCGGGGGAAGGGCTGCAAGTAATGAACTTTGCCCATTGTTTGTATATAGTATTGGTTAATGGAAAGTATACAGACGTTTCAGGAAGAATTTTTTTTGGTGGGGGAAAGGATCGGAGGAGGAGATAGCCATTTTGTTCAGCATAGTCGAAATCTAATAAATATGTCTTTTAGGATGACTTAACCCCCCACAGTTCCCGGGGGAAGGGCTGCAAGTTATGAACTTTGCCCATTGTTTACATATAGTATTGGTTAATGGAAAGTATACAGACGTTTCAGAAGAATTGTTTTTTTGGTGCGGGGAAAGGGTCGGATGAGAAGGTTACGGCGTAGGATTTTTCCATTGAGGATGTTTCCTTGGGGGAATGGACATTTCTGTGAAGGGGTGCGGATTTCCCAGCATTATTTTAAAAAAAAACGATCAGAAATTCAATAAAAAAACAAGTTTTTTCAACTGAAAGTAAGGAGCAACATTAAAACTTAAAACAAACAGAAATGATGACGTATATGAGAGGGTTCGCCCCCTAGTCAATACTTCGCCCTTTACGCTAGAGGTTTTCTTAGTACTTTCAAAAGAGCTATCTATTCTAATTAACGGCCTTTGCGATTCAGGGGTTTGTGATTCGAAAAAAATTTGAACTTTAGCGTAAAGAGCGAGGTATTGACTAGGGGTAAAATCCCTAATATACGTAATAAAAACATACAAACATAGAAGTTCGTTACGTAAGTTAATTCGTAAGTTACGCCAGAACAAAATTTCGAGAAAGCCATTTAGCCAAAACAGCTAAAATTAATGTGAAAATTTCATTCTAATTATTCATTTACGGTGAGCCCAGATCAGAGCTGCATTAATTCAAAAACGTTCAGAAATTAAATAAAAAAACAAGTTTTTTTCAGTGAAAATAAGGAGCGACATTATAACTTGAAACGAACAGAAATTATTCCGTATATGAAAGGGGCTGTCCCCTCCTCAACGCCTCGCTCTTTACGCTAAAATTTGACTCTGTCACACAACTTTGTTTTTTAAAACAATAAAAAACTTTAGCGTAAAGAACGAGGCGTTGAGGAGGGGACAACCCGTTTCATATACGGAATAATTTCTGTTTGTTTTAAGTTTTAATGTCGCTCCTTACTTTCACTTTAAAAAAACTTGTTTTTTTTTTATTTAATCATGAGTAGATGGTACCTGGAAATGTCTTAATTAGATTTATAAGCTATTTTACCATTATAAATTAAACTTTGCTCATGTAATTAATGGCTCTTTCGTACATAATCGTGTTTGAATGTTTTAGCACACATATCTTCATTAAGTAATAGCATATGTCAGCCGAAATTAGTTTGATACCGGCAGGAAACTTGGCCAGTACGTTCTTAATATACTAATGATCTGGGAAACTCATTTGAATTTTGTTGTTTAAGTGTATTTGAGGTTTTATCCCAGGTTACTCAAATCGACTTCTACAAAAAAAAAAAAAAAAACAGAGAAAAACTTTTTGTTATTTTGAACGATCCTGATTTTCCTGATTTATTAGTGAATTTCAATTTGAATGTACAAAAGTAAAAAGTCAATCCAGGGCTTGAACTCTTAACATGTAAAAAAGAAATTAAGAACTAGGGTTATATAGTTCGGCTTCTGTTTGGCTCCTTCGATCCTGAACCTAAAGCAAAATGCTTGTCAGCCTCTTCTTGGCCCAGGGTTGAATGTTTTGGTTCCACTAAATTTCGTCTACATAATAGATACGCAGTAAGAACTGAGTGTGGAAATTGTTCAGGCCGGTGAGGCACCTCGATATGAGTGCCCTACGGTAAGCCAAGGAATTGGGTTTTTGGATTGTTGGTCAAAAAAACAAATAAAAAAAAAAAATTGCAGTTGCTTAAATATTGCTTATAAGGTGTATTCGAAGGCCTAAAGAGAAAAATGAGACCAGACGCACCTGGAGAGGTTTTCCATGAACCCTCTGTTAATGGGAGGCGTTCGACAGCTCTTTCTTTCTCATCTGAACCCTTTTTCGATACTTGATCCTATCAATCATTTTACAGTACATTGGTTCCACTAAATGACGCAGATAGATCGACTTTTACTTAGAAAGCAATAATGTGTGTTTATTCTTTGTAACTCGTTGTGAGATCTTGTAATTCATGGAAATTAAATATAATGGGGTTGCAGTGGTCTAGTTTTTGCACCCTAATGAGAGGAACCGCAGGGCTGGAGTTGAAAATTCTCATTCGTACGAGGGACACTACACTACCCCCTGAGAAAAATCAAAACCAAAGGGAGTTTTTGGAAAACTTTTTGTCGTAATTTTTCACATTGTTTCGTGAATTTCACCAATTCTACGCTTTTTGGCACCCCGTCCCCGTCTCTCCAGTTTAATATATCGGGTTCCTGCATCACACATTAACTTCTGCTTACGCACCTTCATTTAAACCGGACATATCGTAAATAAAAAGCTTCTTTTCTTTTGTATTTTGAATGCTTAGCAATGTTGAAAATCAGGCTACTTTGCAAAGCCTACTTTAAAAGGGCTACTTTACAAAGCCTACTTTAAAAGGCTACTTTAGAGCTTTATAATCATATGGTTTTTCCTTGTTGTTTTCATTTATTTTATTCTTTCTGTATCGCTAACGGCTTGTAAGTCTTTTAAAACTCTTTTTTAAACATTGGCATGGGTTTACTACTTTGCCCGGAATGGAATGGAACGTAAAACTGATGTAGGGCTCTGCAGAAAATGATAAAGTGGAGATAATAGGTGTAGGTAAAACAATAAAAAAAAAAACAGCGTCAATATTTAAGAAATGAGGCATATAGAATCTCCTTAAGTTGTGAAATACGCTAATAATCTCGGAATATACAAGAAGCTATTTCATTGTATCATTAGAAACAATGCTTCGAGTATTATCATAAAAAAAAAACTTTATTGTACCTCGTAATTATTCTGGTGTTTCTGCGATGAAAAGACAAGGTTTTGGAAAAGTGAATTTCTAATCCTATGCCTTACATTACTCCAAATATAAGTTGCATGTTAGGCTAGATTGTAAATAACTATCGTAAATAAGCTGAAGAGGGTTTGGCTCTATTAAGTTTCAGAAGCATTCAAGTTCAGTCTTTTCTGAACATTAAATAAAAAAAACAAGTTTTCTTTTAACTGAAAGTAAGGAACGACGTTAAAACTTAAAACGAACAGAAATTATTCCGTATATGAAAGGGGCTGTCCCCTCCTCAACGCCTCGCTCTTTACGCTAAAGTTTTTTATTGTTTAAAAAAATAGAGATATGAGAAAGTCAAACTTTAGAGTAAAGAGTGAGGCGTTGAGGAGGGGACAGCCCCTTTCATATACGGAATAATTTCTGTTCGTTTAAGTTTTAACGTCGTTCCTTACTTTCAGTTAAAAAAAAACTTGTTTTTTTATTTAATTTTTGAACGTTTTTGAATTAATGCAGGTTTTGATTTTGGCTCACCGCACATGGATAATTAAAACAAAATTTGAATATTAATTTTACTTTTATTTGGTTAAATGGCTTTCTCGAAACTTGTTTAATTTTATTTACGAACGTTTTTATTAGTAATAAATATACGTAACTTACGAATTAACTTACGTAACGAACTTCTATATTCATATATTTTTAATACGTATATTATGGGGCTCGACCCCTAGTCAATACCTCGCTCTTTAAGCTAAAGTTCGAAACTTGTTCCAATTCTTTAAAAATGACCCCTTAATCACAAAGGCCGTTATTTAGAATAAATAGCTCTTATAAAAGTATTAAAAATCTTTGGCTTAAAGAGCGAGGTATTGACTAAAGGGTGAACCCAATCATACACGTAATATTTTCTGTTCGTTTTAAGTTTTGATGTTGCTCCTTATTTTCAGTCGGAAAACTTGTTTTTTTTTTATTTAATTTCTGATTTTTATCCCAACTACCAGAAAAAATCCCCCCTGAAAACGTCTGTATGCTTCCCAATAACCAATACTATATGTTAACATTGGGTAAAGTTCATAACTTTCAGCCCTCCTCCCGGGGACTTCGGGGATTAAGTCATCCTAAAGGACATAGTTATCGTATTTTCAACCATGCTGAACAAAATAGCTATCTCAAAATTTTGATCAGGTGACTTTGCGAAAAAAATGAGCGTGGGAGGGGGCCTAGTTGCCCTCCATTTTTGGGTCGCTTAAAAAGGGAACTAGAACTTTTAATTTCCGTTCCAATGAGTCCTCCCACGATATTCTTTGACCACTGGGTCGATACGATCGCCCCTGGGAAAAAAAAAACAAAAACAAAAACGAATAAACACGCATCCGTGATCTTTCTTCATGCAAAAAATGCAAAATTCCGCATTTTTGTAGATAGGAGCTTGAAACCTCTACAGTATGGTTCTCCGATACGCTGAATATGATGGTGTGATGTTCTTTAAGGTTCTATAACTTTAGGAGGTCTTTCCCCCTTTTTTCGAAAATCAGCCGAATTTTCTCAGGCGCGTAACTTTTGCCTTGATGAAAGTTATATATTTGAAATCAGCATTAAAATCTGATTCTTTTGATGTATCTATTGGTATCAAAAACCTGTTTTCTAGAGTTTCGGTTACCATTGAGCCAGGTCGCTCCTTACCTACAGTTCGTTACCACGAACTGTTTGATTTGACCAATCTCTGTCAACTCCAGCTTTGAATTACTTGGATTTTCTTCTGGGAGAAGCGTATTAATAGTTTAGTCACTTAGTCAAAGGTCCGTGCAAATTTGGAAAAAAGTGTGAAAGTTGGTCCACAGGGGCAGTTTGATGTGCTCTTTGGAATGAGACTGGGACACAAGCGATCCGACCACCTTAAGAGGGGGAAACAAGGGGTAAAAGTCACCCATAAGGGGGAAAAGCAAAAAAAAAATCTTTTTCTCTATTTTAGCTTCATATTCTGTGTGTATACTTGGTATTAAACAGAAATTGAAGCAAAGCGATGGAAAAGGTACTTGGAGTGTCCCACCATCAAAGGGAGTGGTGGGGTTGGGGGGGGGGGGGTGAAATTCACCTAACAGGGGGGAAACGGGAAATATGTGATTTTGCCTATTACAAATTATATTCGGTTTGTTTATTCAATCTTATATAGCCACTGATTTAATTCCATGGCGAAAGTGCAGAGGATGTCCTGGGAGGGGAGAAACAGGGTTAAATATTTCCCCCGGGGGAAATGCTAAAGAAGGGAAATTTCTGATCTGCTGTCTCTAAGTTTGTTCTCACCATTTTAGGAGGCATTCTCAAGATAGAGTGGTACAGTATTACATTCTAAATCCTGGATAGGGGAAAGAGGGGAAACTGGGGGGGGGCAGGGGAAATGCCAAACTGAGTTTCTTTTCAATTTTGGCTGCGGCGGTTATGATGACTCTACTGGGAGTAGGGGGCAAACACTGGACAAAGGAAACCGGGGATGACTGCTGTGACTTGCAAAACTACGACTGCCACCCCCTCCCCCTCGTTTCCCCTCCTTTAAGAGTCAAATGCACTACTATAACTTTCATTTAAAGATAAGACTTTAATCACTGAAGGAAGAAATTAAAAGAGTTAAAAATAAGAAAAAAAAGAAAAGTGGTACGCAGTTGGTGCCCTGGTTCAGCAGCCTATTCATTGCTGGTGTCAGATCTGCAGCATGCTCCATTACAGGCACACAGATCAGTGCACGGTAGTGAAGCCTTCATGCACTTGCACGATGGCTTGCAGGCTTTCTTGCAGCCACATTTGACCAGTTCTTTGCACGCCTTGCAAGCCTTGGGTAGCGCCGTCCAGACAGGATGCCACTCATCATTTACGAGCTTCCATCCAAATTCAGAGGGGGGAGGAGGATTCTGATTGGGGTTGGCTGTTTTTCCCCAAATTCGGCCCGCCTGAAAGTGTTCACGTCTGGTGTGCTGAAGCAGGGCGTCGGATGTTGGTGGGATGCGGTTAATCTGCCGTCCCTTGTCAAAAAGCACTTCTCGCTTCGTAAAAACCCTGGACTTCGCTTGTCCGCTCATATATATATATATATATATATAATATATATATATATATATATATATATATATATATATAGTATATATATATATATATATATATATATATATATATATATATATATATAATATATATATATATATATATATAGATATATATATATATATAATATATATATATATATATATATATATATATATATATATATATATATATATACATACATACTTATATATATATATATATATATATATATATATATATATATATATATCTATATATATATATATATATATATATATATATATATATATATATATATATATATATATATATATATATATATATATATAAAACACTACATAGCATAACACTACAAATCTCTCCAGTAGCTCTTGCGTTCGCGGTCTTGCAGCAGTCGAAGCAGACAACAAATTCAAGAACACGTCAGTTGCATTGGGATAACTTTTCCAGACATCAAAGGCTTTCTTCTTTCCAATGCCAAAAGGAAGATACTGTATCGCAGCCTGTAAACATGTGGAAACCAGGCAAAGCTTTTTCCCTTTGGGGGCTAAGCGTATGACGAATTTCGTGAGCTGGGATGATTCTGCGATGCTACTTCACACCAAAGTCCGCCCAGAGCTCAATAAGTGGGACGTATGATGAAGCGGCCACAGCTAGCACGAGGACATCTGTATCTACGTTCGTATCATAGCTTGTTGGTAACAAGACAGGTAGCAGTGACGAACGTGGAGGATAATTCGCGTATCTGTCTCTTCATGATCGCAAGGGACCAAATTATCTCGAGCAGCTGACACCGAAGGCACAATATCTGAACCCTTTGTGCTATAAACTTCCTTTCCAAACAAATTAATGCTTGCCAAGCGGTCTGCTAACAAGAAGAACAGTTGCTCTTTGTTTTCTTTGGTACGGAGGAAAGCAGCCCAGTTCCGAGGGATAGGAGTCGATTGTCTTAGGCTGACTCCGCTGTCCGAAACCTCTCGTTTCTCTTTCTCCTTTCTTTAAGCTACTTTTGATCTACCTGTCCCATATAACGTCGATGCGACTGACCGTTTCTAGTTGGCTATGAATGTACAGTAGAAAAGTTGTTTCCGCGTAATCTTTGAAAAATTTGCAGGAGCCGGGTGTCAGATTTTGCAGTTTTCCTAAGGGATCCGCTGTCGGACAGCGGATCCGCTGTCGGCTTAAAAAACTCGTCCATGTCGACGTCACGAGACTGGCAAGCAATGTACAATCTACCAAACAAAGAACAACTGTTTTTCAGACTGGAAATCTCTTGTTTTGCCTTTGACGATTTCTTGCCTATCACACTTGTGAATAGTGGCAGGTTATTTTTCTTAATAACATCTGTGACTGGCGTGGAGCATGTTGTCAGTCGCTCTTCGGTAAATTTCTTATAGATAGATAGATAGATAGATAATTTATTCAGCCGCTTGGCCATACACAAACCTTACAATGATTATACAAGACAACAGCCAGCATACACTTAAATGGTATAACTACTAACATCAAACAAAAACCTTAAACCCATTAATTACATCTTTTTAAACCCTCTTTTATAAATCCAGTCACTGCTATAATCGTCTCCCGGGATGAAGATTTAAGGATCCCAGGAAAAAACACTTCCCCATCACCTAAATACTTCAATCTCAAATCTGTAAACCCCTGGCACACCGTCAGAAAATGGAGCAAATTTTCTTCCTCCATACCACATAAAGAGCAAGTATAACATGATCTCGGGCCCTGAGCATTTCTTTCAAATACTTTTAATCTACTTTTTAAGGGCAAACCATTCGCTCGGACCTGGAACCAGGGGCGCAAGTTTTCCGGTGGCAAATTAAGCTTAAAATTATAGTCTAGTCCAAAAGACTATTTTATCTTGGAATAGTGGCGCAAGGGTTCAGATTTTCGAATCTGTTCATGCCAGAGTTGGATCTCTTCATCCTCATTAACATATTTTAGCTTCCGATAAATTTCTTCTGGATCGCCTGTTGGACCAAGCCCTTCATTCCAAGCGTATGAAAGTCCGGCTTTATTAAGGAGGGCTTTAACATGGAACGGCCACGATCTTTTTCTACCTTGCTGCAATAATTCAAAATATGCGGCTTTCATAAGCCTCTCATCTGGTAGTGGGATAATTTTCAGCCAAAAATTTACTACTTGTAGTATCCTTTCTTTATGCAGCGAAAACAAACCTAGATCTCCCTTAAGAGCCTGTGTATGAGTTGCAGCATGCACCCTAACCAATCTTTTATAATATTGTAGTTGAACCATTTCTAATTGCGGGATCACCTCATATCCCCAAAGCTCCGCACCATAATGAATAGTAGGGCGAATTTTCGATTGAAATAAATACTTATGCATTTTAATATTTTTAATTTCATTTAAAGCTGGATTCCTTAAAACTGCTGAAGAAACCGCTTTACCTCTACCCACCATTTCTTTCACATGATCCTTCCAATTTCCTTTATTATTTAATACAAACCCTAAATACTTAAAAGTTGTACTTTTTTCCAACTCAATACCCTTAAATACAAATTTATCATTATTTTTATTTGTCCCAAAAACTACAATCTCAATCTTTTGGATATTTAAGCTCATTTTTTTTTTCCAAATAAACATCTAATATGTTCAACAATATTTGCAAATCTTCGGCGCTTCTAGCTATCAGCGCCGCATCATCCGCAATAACAATAGAGACAAAGTTAAATTTCCTAAACTCACTATTGGCGCCCATTTTTCCTCAAAAAACTCAACAATATCATTAATATATAAACAAAATAGCCTCGGTGACAAGGTGCCACCCTGTTTAACTCCTACCTCGTAACTAAATAAATCCGAAAACCCTTTCCCTGCTGCCTTAACCATTCCTCTTGTTAGCCTAAACATATCGCACACTAGTCAAACAAAAATACGGGGCAGTCCTATCCTCAACAATTCTACGCACAACAAAATTCTATCAACACTATCGAATGCTCTCTCAAAATCTACGAAAGCTACCAATAAATTACTCTTACCTCTATTATAGTTTTCTATCAACGCCTTAAGTACAAATACCCTGTCAACTGTGCTATATCCTTCCCTGAATCCACCTTGTTCCTCACGAATTATTCGATTATTCTTCAACCTATTTGCTAGCCTATTATCAATCAATTTCTCTAGAATCTTACTTAAACATGGTACCAGAGCGATAGGCCTATAATTGCAATGTAACCTCGGATTCCCTTTTTTAAATAACGGTAAAATTAAAGACGTCTTCCATCCTGAAACCCAAATTCCTGAAGAAAGCACACTATTAAACAGCAGTATAAAAATTGGCATAAATAAGCTTGAAAACTTTTTATATAAACGAGTTGGAATTCCATCAATTCCGGGAGCTGTTCCTCCATCCAATTTCTTTAACACATGTGCAACCTCCTCAATATCTACCTCCTCTGTTAACGAATAATCTTCCTCCCTCATAGGGTAATTATATTCCTCCCAGATATTCCCAAATTCTTCATCACAACACTTACTAGGATCTCCTTCTTCTTTACTTGCGAAATGTTCCGGCCAGCTATTTGGATCCACGATTCCCTCTGGCGCTTTTCCTTGTCTTTGGTTTACCCTTCTCCAAAATTCCTTCATATTACTCTCCAAGTAAAAACGGCTCATTTGCTCGATTTGACGTGTATTAAAATCGCTTTTCTTTACTTTTATTAATCTCTTATGGCATCTCCTAACCTCGCGAAAACTAACCAATAGTGTTGCTTTCTCAACTTCATTTCTAGCTTGCTTTACCAGGGCCTCAGCTAACAAATTTTTACTACTTAAACAATCAAGGTCATTAAAGCCTTCACTAACTGGTTTTAATGAACTCAATACTGGCGCTGATAGCTCCAGTAATAAAGTATTAAAATTAGCTTCTAATTCCTCACTAGAATCACTACTTAACCTTAGCTACTCTAGTCCCCGACAAACCTGCTCTTTACTAAATATAGCGCTTAATGCATTCTGTTCGCTCTCACTCCACTCTCTCTTTAGCTGTCTATTTGGTGAAGTATACCTAAACTGCAAAGAACTATGTTCATTAACTCTACACTCAAGGCCTAAGCTTAACTTAATCGGTAGGTGGTCAGACAACTGAATATTCAAAACTTCAACATTCAGTGATTCCACATCCAAACGAAGGTCAACCAAAACATAATCAATAATACTAGGCCTCAGGCCCGAAATGCAAGTATAATCACCTCTTGACTTATCCACCCCAAACCTCCCATTTCCAATCTCAACTCCAACCTCCAAACAAAATGCCAGGAGCTTTCTACCCCAAACATTAACTTTTCTTTTATCATCCATGCTCTTTCTTGGGATCCAATACATATGAGGAGCAACATCATAAACGTCCGGTATATCAACAACAGGCAGCTCAACCAAATCAGCTGTATAAGCATTAAAGTCTCCTACCAGTAATATTTTATGGAACATAAATTTACTACGAAAAACCTTAGCTTCTTTTCCTAATATAGACCATGTATCCTCTGCAGTATATGAGCTAGATTGCGGTGGGACATAAGCTGCACAAACCAACAATTTCAGACCTGAGTGACATACCAATATAATCCAAACAAGGTTTTCTGATTCACTTTTCAGCTTATTAAAGCAAAAAGAATATTCTTAAAGCACTAAGATACCACCGTATGCCAGAGTTCCTTGACACAGAACGGGCAACATGTCTGGTTATGAAACCGCAAAAAGATGGCAATTCATCACCACTGTGCCATGACTCTACTAACGCAAAAAAAATCAAATTTTGTTATTTCAAGTTCCACTTCACTTTTTTTATTCCTTAGCTTTTGAACATTCCAAGACACAAACTTGACCACGTTTTATCGCGTATGGCCTGCGTACCGCTAATTTGTGTTTATACTTTGATCAGCTGCAAGATTGAATGGTGTCTCTGGAAGAATTCTCTGTGATTCACTGAAATCCATCCTGTAGTAGTCTTTACGTGTGTTATATGTCGATCATCCTATATTACCACGGTACGGACCTATCACCACTAGTATCACCTCTTCCCCGGCCACAACGAACATTTTTTGGAGGATTCCTCAGTAGATCATCGGGCCTGATTATTTCTGCACTCTTATGCATTCTTGGTCGCTGGTGCATAGCTTGCGCATCCAAAACTGTACCGATATCGCTGTCTTCACTACCAGAATTTTCTCTCCCCGAACTTTCAAAGTAGGGCTGATTTACTGCAACAGATGGCGAGGGGGGTGCCGCTCTAATAGGAGCTTGGCCAACACTAGCATTTTTAGCCTGAGAAGCCTGGTTTACGATGCTTTTTAAAAATTTTCCAACTGCCAAATCGTACATAAACGTTCACCTTTCAGTGAACCACTTGGTACCTCTGAGTTTAGTATTTCTTCCTTCTGCTACAGCCCTATCAATCAATGGCCTTAAATGCCTACGGGCTTCCCTTTGTGCGTAGGTATAATAGGGAGCAACTTTAACTCCAAACATCCTCAAAGGTCCATTATTACGTAAGATATAATCGTGCAATTCTACCACATTAAACTTGATTACCACCGGTCCAGTAGCACCCAATCGGTAAACGTCTTTAATTGCATAACTTGATATATCAAGAGATCGAAATACCTGTTTAAATAGTTCCATGACTTCCTCCTTTAACGTTTTACCAGGCTGCTGTGATGGTATAAAATCATACAAAATAAGATTTGCCCTCCTCAATTCTGCTTCTAACAAATCCGCTCTGCGATTTGTTGCCGACAAACGTTCAGTCATAGCACTCATCTCTCTTGTCATTTTCTCGTTATTTTCTAAGGCTTGAGATAATTGTACTCGTACCCGGCTAAATTCCTGCTGTATTTCTAAAACGTCCGAAGACAATTTCTGTAGGAGATCCAGCTTAAAACTTATCTCCTGGATATGTTGGTTCATCGCTGCTGCTTCCATCGCATTCGCTTTATCAAAAGCACCGCTATTCAAGAATTTTTGTGGACTCGTTCACTGCGTGTTTTGCATTTTTTGCGCAAAAAATCACTTGCAAATTGCAATATAAAACGCTAATCTAAAGAATAGTCCAATATCAAAGTCCAAGGATAATCGAGTTCGTTCACCGGTTGTAATATTAATTACAATTATGTTTACTCAAGAAAAGTCAATTGCGCAACAAATTTTACCTGTATTTTAATCCTTTTAGTTGAAGAAACCAGTTCTTTATTGTTCACAGACTATAAAATATCTGTTTTCAAGCTAAGTGTTCACTGAATGAATGCTAGTGATAAACTGATATATTGGTCGAGTCCAATTTTGTATGCGTTCCTGTCGCTGTGTACTACGTCACTGGGCATGACCTTCCTCGTTTCAAGGGTAAGAAGATTGTTTTCTGATTCAGCAAATGGATTGCCCCTTCCTTCAATGACTTGAAGAAAGTCCTGAACATGGCACATGAATCGCATCTGTAATTTTGGTGTGTCCTCATGATGCTTCAAGTTTTCTTCAGAAGAAAGGTTTGTGAAACTTTCTTCATACTCCTCAACGGCTCTTTGATCATCAGGAACTGATGTTCAGGTCCCGATGGTCCTGAAGTTGGACCATCGAAGCATGGCATCTGGGTTTTCGGTGAGTCCAATCAAACTGGCTGTTCCTTTCATTTTCTCGTTCATCTGTTCATGCGCTTGATTTATTGCCATAGAAGAAAAAGTATGTTTTGTGTTTCGAACTGTGAAGAAAATACAGCTGGGCTCTGAGTACTGAGGGCAATCATGTCTCGAACGTGCGCCGACAGCCATGTGGCGTATTTCGTGTGGTCCAGAGCGAACATCCACGGCAGAATCTTTCGCAGAGCATCGACATAAAGCATAAAATCTGCCTGGCGGATGGATCGTACGAACATCAACAAAATCAGTTCAATATCAAGTACAGTTGACCAGTAACTAAACTGAGCGCTGAATTCTTTTCTTGATTCACACCATTCATCGATAGATAGCACCTCATTGTCACTCTCTTCATTCTCAGCAGCATACTCATCATATGCTATACAGGGTAAACATTTACCTTTTCATCGTATTATCCGGCTCAGATTTGTTTACATACTAAACGATGAATCATCGCTGACTCAGTTTTTCGGTTCATCGACTGTTGCACCGAGGGGCTACTGACTTCAGAAATATGGATGAGCGGAGAAACAGCAGTAATGTTTCTGGCATTGTAAGTAATTCTTTTGGAATTTTTAAGGATACTGGAATTTTTTTTAGAAAAAGATAAAAATCGAAGCCCTTCGTGACCATTTTCACTTCCTTTACCCCCTTCCCCTAAGTTACTAGGGCACTCCGAGAAATTTCCATTACTTTCTTTTTTTTTTTCTTTCTAACACCCGAGAATAAAAGCCGAATGTCGAGTTAAAAATGGCAAAAACAAACATTTCCCATTTCCCACTGCTGTTTGAATTTCACCCCCCCCCCCCCAGGGTGGTGGAACAATCCAAGCACTTTTCCCATGACTTCCCTTCAGTTTCTATCTAATAACGAATATACTCACCAAACATCAAGCTGAAATAGGCAAAAATATATTTTTTCGCCTTTTCCCCCTTTGGGTGACTTTTACCCCTGTCCCCCCCCTTAGGGTGGTCGGATCAATTATGTCCCAGTCTCATTTGAAAGAACACATCAAACTGCATATGTGGACCAAGTTTCATACTTTTTTCAAAAATTTGCACGAACCATCCTGTTTTGTGGATTAAGCGACTAGACTAGGCATGATATTCAAAGTATTCAAACTTTAGTATCTGATTTTTCAAAGCAAAGTGAATCGTCAAAAGTGTACAGTTACTGTTTAGACATCTGTTAACATTGTTTGTAGAATTTGAAATTCCTAAGAATGAAGAAATCTGGTATTGAGTCGATATCAGTTGTGTTAATTTGAAACTGAATACCGAATATTATTTGCGGTTTAATAGCTTAGAACACCGTCTCTAAACAGACGAAGACGAACTAGCGTCAGAATTGATTGTCTAACTATCACCGACTGTCGTCGCCATAGAATGAGTTAAACTCGAATCCTACCAAGGTCATGCAGTCATCTTGAGAACCTCTGCCAAGGACTGTGCAGATGATAATTAAATGAGGGTCAGTTAAAATGTCGAACTTCTACTTGGGCAATTTCTTTGTGAAAATCCGACAAAATGGGCCAGGGTAAGACTTGGTTATTTCCATTTTCAAGGGCTAACTGCCAGCCTGGAAAAGCAAGTTGCTATTGACGTCTTTGTATGATCTGACTCTTTAGCTCTCGAATACTCTTTATAGCTCTACGCTCAAGTGAAACTTGGCCAAAGAAAGCTGATGATGAGCGAAGAATATCTGCATTTGAAACAAAATTCCTCAGCCTCATAATGGTGATTACCTATATTGACTGGGCATCAATGAAGGCCACCATAAACTCATCGCTGTTCTCAGGCCATCATGGACTGAATCAGAAGTAAAAAGTTCTGCTGCCTAGATCACATTCAACGAATGACAGCCGACCGGCTGACAAAATCACCTTCAAAGGGCGTGTAGACGACACGCACCCCCTAGGCCGAATTCGTAAGAGATAGACTCGCAATTCTCACTGTTTTAACCTCTAGCAGCTACTTTGTATAGTGTGCAAGAGTGGCTTGAACCGCCACTGCAATGGATTGCTTCACAGATTCATCACTGATGAATTTAGGAGGTTTCAGATTAGGACGTTTATACGAATACTTTCTAACAGGTTTTACGTATGATCACTATCTTCCAAATAGTTCAAAGACGCTATTTAGTAAAACCAATACCAATCAACATAAAAACTTACAACATGAAGCGTTCGACGAAATTACCTACAAGACTTTATTCTACGTTGCTTGCTTTCTTTTTGTCCAGGCCGTACCTTTCCACCCAAAGCTAGAGCCCATTGCCCATTGATGCCTAAGCTCAATTGAAGAAACGTTCCGAGCTGTTTGAAAGATTAAAATTAAACCTTAAACACGAACAAAACCTTGTTCTCTATAAGCGTTAGGCTGTAGATTTATGGTGAGAGAATGGTCAATATAGTCTTAGGCAACTTTTGCATGGTAACTTTGTTTTTGTCAAGCCCCCCCCCCCTCTGACCAAATTCATGGGCACTACCCTTTATATTATCTTCTAAAAAATTCATTGTGCTTAAGACGGAGATGATATATTCCTATTAAATTTTGATGACAGTTAATCGTAATTAGGCTCTTTTGTGCTAATTTCTTGACAACTCAAAATTGAATTGGCAGCTTACGTTTTTTTTCTTCTTCTTCTTATCGGATCTGGTCAAGAATTTGTTTATGCATTGGGTGTTTCTTCTCTTTGAAGTTTCATGGGATAATTTATGTCTGTTGTTTTGATAACCTTCTCGTTTTGTGTGCGTTTGTTTTTATTTGCACTTTTTTTCTATGACTTGGCACGTTTGATTGAAGATAAACCTTTTGCTTCACAACCTTCGGAAATACTTTTTTTGCATATGAAATCTATTTGCACATTTTCTGTTTTCGCACGGTCCCTAAACTTTTTTTTTTAATAATCGTTTTACGGGCTCTGTTGTGACGGTTTGTATGACTTTAATTCATTTTCAGCGTTTCATGATCCTAATCATGGTTATACTGGGAGTCAACGGCTGATTAGATTCTATATCTGATCCAACCTTAAAGACTAAACAAGTTCGGAATCTCCTAGTTCGTAATAACGAACTAGGAGGAATGAACGACTCGTGGCAATTGTAACTGAAATGTCAAAAAAAAAAGTTTTGATATTAATGTATTCATCAAAATAATTGGTTTTTTATGGTAAATATTGAAATACAAAGCTCATGAGTTTAAGTTACCCATCAAAAGTTGTGAGCCTGAAAAAAAGGCTTGATTTTGAAAAAATTGGAAAACGTCCCCAAAAGGGCAAATGATCTCGTTGAAAATTACACCACCCAATTCAGCATATTTCAGAAGCCTAATGCAGTGTTTTCAGGTCCCTATCTACAAAAATAAGAAATTTAGTATTTTTCGCGAGAAGGATGATCACGGGTGCGTTTTTGTTTGCTCGTTTCTTTTTTCCTTTTTTCAGGGGTTTTTGTTTTGCTCGTTTTTGTTTGCTCGTTTCTTTTTTCCTTTTTTAGGGGTGATCATATTAAACCAATGGTTCTAGAATATGGAGAGAAGGCTCATTCCAAGTGAAAATGACAGTTCTGGTGCTTTTGTTATGCAGAAAATGAGATTATCTCAAAGCCAAGGGGTGTTTTCTGCAGTTTTGTGGTGCCAAACAACAATATTAGCCCGAAGCTATCGGGTGGGAATTCTGAAATTAACCAATCGTTTTAAATTGTCGAAAAGCTGTTTATTGAGCTCCCCAGTTTCAGAGACCACAGTGCTGCTCGGTGACGCATTTGAAGCTAAAGGCCTATTTTATTATGAAAGCTTCATTCCCGTTCATTCCTCACTTTCTACGTCTTATTAAGGAATAATGTTGCCAATAGTTAACTACAAAGGCATTGGCAATCTTTTCTTGCTTTTTCAAGGAATAATTCGTTCCTTATCTTGCCAAGTTGAGGAATGATAAGAACTTGCTATAGTAGCAAGTTTTAGGCATTTATGCTACAGGTTTTAGGCATTGGTGTAAATGAATGACTGTTCCACCTCATAAGGAGACATGTTAAGAAAACAATTCTTACTTCATAATATGCAAAATAATCTTAGTTGGCATATTGTTGATGTCAATACTTCTTCCACTGTTGTAGAATTTTTTTTTTTTTACGAAACTGTGAAAAATAAAAATATTTGACTGCAGTTATCCGTTTTCAAATAGTCTATATATGAAAGTTAAACAACATCACTGTCATCTACCAGAAAGATATTAATAGGCAAATATTGATAAATTACGTCGAGATGTTACCATTTCATGTAACCGTCACAAGCACTAACCGTCATTTCGTCGACAATGAAAATCTGTCTGAACATCGACACGTCAGGACATCGACAGTCATAATATCGACACGTCAGGATATCGACAGTCACAATCGCTACCCGTCAGAACGTCGACAGTCATAACAACGACACGTCAGTTCATCGACAGTCACAATCGCTACCCATCAGAACGTCGACAGTCATAACATCGACACGTCAGTTCATCGACAGTCACAATCGCTACCCGTAAGAACCTCGAGAGTCATAACATGATTGATGTTATGTCTGCATGATGATGTTGATTTTATGACTGTCGACCTTCTGACGGTTAGTGGTTCTGATGGATTTTTGTTATGAAAAAAAAAATTAAATGTTATGACGTGTCGATGTTATGACTGTCGACGTTCTGACGGTTAGTGGTTCTGACAGATTTTCCTTATGAAAAAAAATTATAAGTTTATATAATAGTAATAAGTATATAATAGTTTAGAAACAAATTTTGGCTATATATTTGCACATCAGGGGGGGGGGGGGTAAAGCATAGCATAAATTAAATATGTAACCTAACCTAGGTACCTCCCCCCCCCTAAACCCCAAAAAACTAAAGTTTTAAAATTTTAGATGTTACGACGTGTCGATGTTATGACTATCGACCTTCTGACGGTTAGTGGTTCTGACGGATTTTTGTTATGAAAATTTTTTTAGATGTTGTGACGTGTCTGTGTTATGACTGTCAACGTTCTGACGGTTAGTGGTTCTGACGAATTTTCGTTATGAATAAAATTTTTTATGTTATGACTTGTCGATGTTATGACTGTCAACGTTCTGACGGGTAGCGATTGTGACTGTCGATGTTATGACTGTCAAAGTTTTGACGGGTAGTGATTGTGACTATCGATGAACTGACGTGTCGATGTTATGACTGTCGATGTTCTGACGGGTAGCGATTGTGACTGTCGATGTCCTAACGTGTCGATGCTATGACTGTTGATGTCCTGACGGGTCGATGTTCTGACGGATTTTTTGTCGATGTTATGACAGATTTTATTGATGTCCTGACGACAGTGGTCCTGGCGTGTCAATGTCCTGGCGCCTTCCCAATTAGGTCAGGTTAGGTTAAGTTATGTTAGATTAGCTAGATGGCTCTTGGGTGTTTGTTTTATAAACGATTTTCAAGACTTGGAGAATAGACATAAATATTGAAAAATGTGATTGAAAAACTAGGAATACAGTGAAGAAGTGAAGATAAAGGCTCTCGTGCTGGAAAATATGTTAACTAGAATTATTTTGCATACTATGAAGTAAGAATTGTTTTCTTAACATGTCCTCTTATGTAGTGGAATGGTTATACATTTACACCTAGGCATTCTTTTTTTCAGCATTAATTTTAAGTTAGGAATAGCGTTTCTTCTTCCTGATTAAATAAAAAAAAACAAGTTTTTTTAACTGAAAGTAAGGAGCGACATTAAAACTTAAAACGAACAGAAATTATTCCGTATATGAAAGGGGCTGTCCCCTCCTCAACGCCTCGCTCTTTACGCTAAAGTTTTTTATTGTTTAAAAAAAAATAGAGTTGTGAGAAAGTCAAACTTATATATTTGAAATCAGCATTAAAATCCGATTCTTTTGATGTATCTATTTGTATCAAAATACCGTTTTCTAGAGTTTCGGTTACCGTTGTGCCGGGTCCCAATAACCAATACTACATGTTAACATTGGGTAAAGTTCATAACTTTCAGCCCTCCCCCTGGGGGCTTCGAGGGATTAAGTCATCCTAAAAGACATAGTTATAATATTTTCGACCATGCTGAACAAAATGGCTATCTTAAAATTTTGATCGGGTGACTTTGGGGAAAAAATAAGCGTGGGAGGGGGCCTAGTTGCCCTCCATTTTTTTGGTCACTTAAAAAGGGCACTATAACTTTTAATTTCCGTTCCAATGAGCCCTCCCACGATATTCTAGGACCACTGGGTCGATACGATCACTCCTGGGGAAAAGAAAAAAAAAAATAATAAATAAATAAACGCATCCGTGATCTTTCTTCTGGCAAAAAATGGAAAATTCCACATTTTTGTAGATAGGAGCTTGAAACCTCTACAGTAGGGTTCTCTAATACGCTGAATATGACGGTGTGATTTAGGATCATTAAGGTTCTATAACTTTTAGGGGGTCTTTCCCCCTTTTTTCGAAAATCAGCCAAATTTTCTCAGGCGCGTAACTTTTGATATGTAAGATTAAACTTGATGAAGCTTACATATTTGAAATCAGAATTAAAATCTGATTCTTTTGATGTATCTATTGGTATCAAAATTCCGTTTTTTTTAGAGTTTCGGTTACCATTGAGCCGGGTCGCTCCTTACTTACAGTTCGTTACCACGAACTATTTGATGATTTCCAATATTTCGGAATAATAACTTGAATAGTTTAGTTGTTTATTCAACTTACAGACAGAGCCAAAGTCCAATATTTATATAATGAAATAATTATATTTAGTATTTTTTATTTTTAGAGTCTTCGAATTTATTCATCTAACACACATCAATTGGCATCGCAATAGCGCTGCCTAAGTAAAGAGCGATGTAGACACAATGTATTATTTATTTATTTTTTTTGTGGGTGGGGGGGGGAGAGTTAGACCAGGGCACTTCGTATCGAAGAAATGTTGTAGAAACTTCAAAAAGGGCTGATTCAATTGGAAATTGGAAGGGCCAGTGCCCTTTTTGATAGTTGAAAGGGATTGGACGGTAACTAACCCCCCAACCACGCCCACCATTTCACCAAACACATCCGATGAAAATTTTGGGATAGCCATTTCGTTCAACATAATGGAAAGGTCCAGAAATTGTTTCTTTGAGGATGACACCCCCTCCCCCGCACAACACTCAGGGCAAGGGTTGTAAGCTAAGCCCTGGGAGCATAAAAGGTTTATATAGAAAGGTTGGTTGTAGGAACTTCGGTTGGGGTTCATTGGATTGGTAATCAGAAGTTCTAGTGCCCTTTATAAGATTGGAAAGTGATCAGAGGGCGGATGACCCCCCACAGCTTGTATTTTCCCAAAATGCATCTGATAGAAATTTTGAGACGGCCATTTGTTGTCGTAGAAGCTTCGAAAGGGGCTCATTCGATTGGAAATAGAAAGGACTACTGCCCTTTTTAATAGTCGAGGAGGGCAACTAACCCCCCTCCCACGCCCACCATCTCCCCAAACACATCCAATCAGAATTTCGAGTTAGATATTTTGTTCAACGTAGTTGAAAAGTCGAGAAATTATGTCTTCGAGGATGACAAACCCCCCACAGCCCTCAGGGTGAGGTTTATAATTGTTGCCCTGGGGGCATATAAGGTTTACATAGAAAGGTTAATCGTATAAACTTTGGAAGGGACTTATTGGATTGGTAATCAGAAGTTCTAGTTCTTTTTTAAGATTCAAAGGGATCGGAGGGCGGATACGCCGCCCCTCCCACACCTCGTATTTTCCCGAAATGCATGTGATAGAAACTTTGAGATGGCCTTTTGTTGTCGTAAAAACTTCGAAAAAGGCTCATTTGACTGGAAATTGAAAGGGCTGTTGCCCTTTTTATTAGTCAAAAGTGATTGGAGAGCAACAAGCCCCCCTCCCCCACGCCCATCAATTCCCAAAACATATCTACTCAAAATTTTTAGATAGCCATTTTGTTCAGTGTAGTTGAAAGGTCTTATGATTATGTCTTTGAGGATTACCCCCCCCCCCACAGCCCTCAGCGCAAGGGTTGTAAGTTATGCCCCGAGGGCGTAAAAGGGCTATATGGAAAGCGTGGCCGTAAAAACTCCGGAGGGGGCTCATTTGATTGGAAATCAGATGTTCTAGTGATGTTTTTATGAGCCAAAGTGATCGGAGGGCAGTCGACCCCCCCCCCCACATATTTTTCACAAATGCATCCGATAGAAATTTGAGGTTGCCATTTGTTCAAAGAAATTGAAATTTTAAGATAGCAATTTTAATCAAAATAGTCCAAAGATCATATAATAAGGCCTTTGGGATTGAAAAAATCCTCCGTAGCCTGAAGGTAAGGGCTGTAAGTTATGGCCCAGGGGCATTTAAGGTTTTTATGGAAGGGGTGGTCCTGTGAACTTTACAAGAGGCTCATTTGATTGGAAATGTATAGTTCTAGATACCTTTTAAGATTGAAACATGATGGAGAGCAACTAGACCCCCCCCCCTCCCTGACATCCTCTTTTCCCGAAATGCATTCAATTGAAATTGTGAGATAGCCATTTTGTTACCAATAGTCTAAAATCATAACAATGTCTTGGACGAAAATAGTCTAAAATCATAACAATGTCGTGGACGAAAACCCCCAGAGCCCATGAGAAAGGATAGTAAGTTATACCCCGGGGTATTTAAGGTTTATATGGAACGGGTGGTCGTATAAACTTTGAATCGGGTGGAGGTCATTTGATTGGAAGTCAGAAGTTTTATTGCCCTTTTTAAGAGTCAAAAATGAATGGAGGGCAATCAACCCCTCCCCAATGTTTTTGGGGATGTCAATCTCCCCACAGTCCTCAGTACAAGGGCTGTAAGCTAGGCAATTCGTTTATTGCTTACACATAATGTATATTAATGAGAAAGGAATGCAAGTTTGAACTTTATTATTTCCAAGAAGACGAAGGGCATTCAGGTGAGCCTTTCAGAGAATGTTGAGGGGAATGTTGAACGAAATTAAAACTCGTTATGCGTATACGACGGATTTTTGGAAAAGTGTAACAAGAATAACGAGTATATTAATTTGGAAAATTAAGGAAATGATAAGGGATATGATCAAAAAGGCAATATTTGCATGCTATCAATACTACTACAACTACCACCACCCACTACTAACACTACTCCATTTACAATATTGAGGGGAAATTTGAACTAAATCAAAAGACACTATATGCATGCACACTGTCAAAATAGCGTATCTCAAGAATTAATGCGGGTGCTAAGTTGGAACTTAGGCCTACAGAGAATGCTTAAAGGGGAAGATCGTCTCGTCAAAAGGCAATATGAACACACTATTGCTAATACTACTGTTACTGGTACATTTACTACTACTACTACTACTGCTACTTTTATTGCAACTACTTGTAGGGTTAAGAGCATTGAGATGAAAATTTCAAGAAGTATATGAAGATACAGGTTATCAAAAGGACATACCAGCAATGTCATAGCAATGGCTAATTGTATTAATTTGAAACTTCCAGGACTGAACGAGAGGGATGTTCTACTGACCAAAAGGCATATGTTAATACTACTAATGCTAGTAATCCTACCGCCATTCAATATTTTTACTAGTAATATCAATACTCCTACTGTGACTACTATTACAACTATGCCTAACGGTATGAAGATAAAATTTTCAGGGCATTTTGAAGGGGGAAGGTGAACTGAATCATAACACGTCGTTTGTATGCAGGTTTTCAAAAGGGTGTAACATAAACATCTTAGGAGCAGTTTGGTGTGTGAAGTTGAAAATAACAGGACTTGTTGTGAGGGATGTTGAACTAACCAAAAGAAAATATTTGCATCCTAATACTACTGCTTCTACTCATACTACTAGTACTGTTACTATTATTACTACTTCTGTTACTACTACTGCCAATAAAGTTTAGGCTACTACAATTAATTCTACTGCTACTACTGCTATTTAAACTAAGGATATTAAGGCAAAAAAATTGGGATATATAGAAACTATATGGAACTAATTCAAAACACACTATGCCCACACATATTGTCAAGCAGACGCATCAGAAATGCTTCAGGAATAGTTGACGGTATGTATTAAGCTGACACTTTCAGCTTGTGCTGAAGGGGATGTTGAAGAAACCAAAGGTGCTATGCGCATACTGCTACTAATGCTGCTATAACTATTGCGACTGCCTGACTAAGGGCATTAATGTGAAGGTTTTAAGGAGTATTTAGGTGGATGTTGAAATGAATCAAAACAAACTATGAGCATGTGGACTTTCAAAAAGGTGACAAAGCAATATCTGAAGAATAACTTATATTATTAAGTTAGACCTTTAAGGATAGGTTGTGGGGGATTTTTAACTAGCCAGATGGCACTATGTGTATACTTTCAATACTACCACTACAGTTACTGTAACTAATGACGCTAAGGGTATTAAGGTGAAACTTTAAGGGGACGTTTACGAAGACTTTTAATTAAACGAAAAAATTGTAGGCATGTAGGTATTCAATAGAGCATATAAGCAATATCATAGGTAGTACCACTCTATAATTACTAGAAATATCGTTGAAACTTGTAAAGGAGCTAATTCAATTCAAAATTAAAAGGTCTAGTGCCCTTTTTAATAGTAAAAAGAGATTGGAGGGCAAGCAGCCTTTCTCTCAAGTCCATTCACTTTCAAACGCATCCAGTCAAAATTTGAGACAACCATTTTGTTCAGCAAAGTAGAACTGTCCAGCAAGTATGTCTTTAGGGATATTGGGCATGTCAACCCCCCACAAATGTGCAATTGACCCATCATGCTTTAAAAATAAATGTTGTTTCAAACTAAATCAAAAGGTATTTTGTTTATGGTTGCCAATAAGACACTTCAGCAATATATCGAGAGCAACTAGGGGTATTTAGTTGAAACTTTTGGGGCAACTACTATTACTACTTCTGCTCTTACAATTTAAATAAATAAAAAGAGTGTAAGTGTATCCAGGTTGTCACAGAGCATAGATAGAATCTTTTGGGAATGATATTAAGTTTTATTTGGATTAAAAATTGCAGAAAAAGTTTCTCCAACATACAAATATCAACCCAAACTATGGATTCTTATAGAAAATAACTGAAAAGATGTAAAAAAAAAAAATTCATGAAAAAGACTATGTCAACAAAAAACGAACAGAAATTAATTTAAAAAACTTTTCCACAAAACAAGTTTTTCAATGCTCTATTTTGCCAAAAATTATCAGAAATAAAGTCAAATAATCTTCCCAGTGTAAGATTATCACAAACCGCTATCAATAAATAAATGAAACTCAAAAGGAACAGAAATTACAATAAATAGCCGATTCAAACTCAAAACGAGCAGAAATTAACTTGAGTAGGGCTGATGACCCCATGCCTTCTCAAGACCAGAACATAATTTGCGCTTTACTGAAAACAAAATACACTTTAAATTTTTTCACTTTTTTTACTTTCATAAATAAAAAATTATCAAAACTTTAAGGGATAAATATCAGTATATGCCAATTAAACTGGCAGTCCATGACTATTTGTTTTTTCTAGGTTTTTTTTTTTTCAGTAAAGCGCAAATTATGTCATTAGACCGTAAAACTCCGTCTATCGAGTTGGATGGGTTTTATTGCTTTTAGGATTTGTCCGGGTTTGAAAGTCAGTTCTTTTCTTTTACGAACAACAAATATTTGTAGAATAACTTTGTACGTGTTCTTTATGGCTAGATATGGCTGTATATGGTTTTTATGTGCACATGTAAAATGCTACTCAACAAGCCCTTGTCGAGATTATAATTGTACTTGGCAGCATACCGAATTTGATCTTTGACCTTTTTTCATTGTTTTCAATATTAAGACGCGTGTATGACCTAAAAACGCCCTTTTTCTCGTTTCATGCGTGTGACAAAAATTACGTTAAGAATAGAAACTGTTCACAATAGCAAAAGCTTCAACTTAGAATTCCAGTATTAAGAAATAAGATTTTGCAAGTTTCTTTAGACTTCGTGGCCTTCAATTGTTTCTATGTGACTTGCTGGGTGGTCGTAATTTATAGATTTCGCAACATGGTTATAGACAACAAGAAATAGGTTGGAAGGATATACGGTTTTGTGTCGAAGTAAAATTAAAGCTTAGGTTCTATAAAAATAAAAGCGATTGAATCTTAAAACGAGCAAAAATCACCGAATATTTTAGACATTGTGTCACCCTCTCAGCCAACGCATGGCAGTCTTGCCTTAGAAATTTGAGTTTTTTCTGCAAGATTCTTTAATTGTTTGAGGCTAATTGGCTATCTCAGAACTTTTTATCTTTGTATTTTGGTCCTTTTGAGCCAGTTTGCCAAAATGGCTAGATATAGTAATGTGTATTCTTTGAAATCCATTACATTATTTTTATGTGTAATGTGTTCCTATTTTTATGCATTTTAATGTATCACCAACAATTCTGTACAGACCCTCACGTTGGTATAGTTGAGGACCCACCTGATGAAGATCTTTGTTTTCCTAGTCGCTTGCAAAAATTTTTTAATGTTCTTATTTATTCCTGAGACTGCAACTAGTAAAGTGCAAATTTTGTTCTGGCCTTGGGAAGGCATAGGGGTTTTGCGCCCAACTTATGTTAATTTCTGCTCGTATTGAGTTTGACTCGGTTATTTATTGTAATTTCTGTTCGTCTTGGGTTTCATTTATATATCGATGCTGATTTGTGGTAGTTTCGAGCTTGGTAGATTATTTGATTTTATTTTTGCTCATTTTTTGTTTAATGGAGTTCTTTACTTTTCTTTGAAAAACTTATTTTGTGGAAAAAGTTTTTTTAATTAATACACTTCAAATAAAGACAGTTTTCTATTTGAATGACTAACACATTTAATTTGTCCTTCAGACTACCTCTTCTGACGTTGCCTGGATAGCCAGTGATTTTAGTGGATCTCAACGAGGTAAAGAATTCAGTGTTGTCAAGGGCCAGCAAGTAGAAATTGTAGAACATAACAGTCAGTCAAGCATGTGCTTAGTCAAACTTAATCAGGTCAATGGAGAAACAAAGGAAGGTCTTGTACCCGCAAGGTGAGCTAATCGTTAACATCATTATTCTATTAATTTCACTGTTACGGTTACGTCTTGAATTTCCTCTCCCACCGCCTGTTCACTTTTTTTATATCTCCTTCATGTAGCATTGGTATATCCAGCAATAACATTTTAAACAATAAATAATACTGTGGTAGTGTTCATCAATATTGTTCAGAAAATTTAAATCATTGCTGCTATTGTAAACTCGTCGGATTTTTAAACCTTCCTTAGGAGGTTTACAAGCTAGTCTCCTTCCCCTTCCACCCTTATTTAGCAGGGGCGTAATTTGTTATGGGGCAGGGGGCAACTTCCTCCTCCAGACCCAAGTCCCCCCCAGACCTCAGTTTGCCCCCCAGCTGAAATTTAGTTTCTGCAAAAGATCTTGTCAAAACTAAAATGAGCCTGCATAATTCAAGTATCCAGAGAAACAGATCAGTTTTCTTTAGTATATCTTTGCCTTTATGGTAATATACGGATCATTTTTCCGTTTTACTGTCATTTTCACTTGAGCTGGCAAAATTAGCTCCAACTTTGCCCCCCCTCCCCGGAATTTTTACGAAATTACGCCACTGCTTGTTAGACCACATCCGAATAAATTCGAAAGATTTTAAAGGAAATCATACCAAATTTTGCGAGCGAGACCTCCGGTCAGTCTATTTTGTAAAATTTGACAAATTTCAAAAGAAGACTATTCAATCCAGTTGAAACATTTTATTAACCTCAAAAAACAAAATAACACACAAGCCCTTGCAAAATATAACGCAAAAACAAACAGATAACTATTGACCAATCTACATCAATACTGATCAATCAAGCTTGTTGGTTGCAAGCAAGCAACAATAAGCATGCATTACATAATTGTAATCGATTGATTATTAAAAAACAAACAAAAAAACGATTATAAATCTTGAACTTTCAAAGATTCCAGAGTACAGGTTATGCATAATCAGCAGCCCAGCCGAATGAAGTTTTCATGTTTTACTGTTCTTATAAAACTTTGAGATCGTTCATGTCATAATGTTTTATCATTGATTATGTGGAATAAACTCAGAAAATCTACACACAAGTTTTCCAAAATTGGAAAAGGAAGTTGTTTAATATCTAAATAATTAATAGAGGTAAAATATGGAAGTCACACTGAATATAAAAGAACTTTTGGTAAAGCTGCAATATGGGAAATATTTGCTAATGACTCTCTGATTTAATAAGAATGTCGAAGTGGCAACTGAATTTAGGATGTACCCCAGAAATTGGCATGGGATTGAAGCTGACTCTTATCATCTAAACACTTATTTGTTGCCAGTAAATAACACCGTAATATCAGATATCAAAGGTATTTCTGAACTTGTTTACTGCAAAGGCTGTTCAGGATAGTGGATACAGTGAAGATATACAGAATAACTATGACTCAGACAGAGCATTTCAAAAGGGGGGCAACCGAGACAGCTGTGTGAAAAGTTGAAATTTGCTCAGAATGCTGGACTGAGCTGAGGCATTGAATAGATACTATTTGGAAAGTTATTGGTGACTGTGGGCATCCGTGAACAAGTGCTAAATTGAGAGAGGAATTTGGAACAATATTTTGGGGCGCCCACCCGCCCAGAGTCTCGGGTAAGTGACCCAAAAAATTGGAAAATTTCTGAAATATTAAACTTTGCTCAGAATGCGGGGCTGAGCTTAGGCAATGAATAGGTACTATTTGGAAGATGAAGATGGCTTTAAACGATTGTTTGCCTGTTATTCCAAGCAAATTAATGGTCCTGTGTCAATTCTAAATTCTTGGTCAACCTTCCTAAGACCATAGGCGGGCGTGCCTTGTTTGCCTCTCATTCCAGGCAATCTAATGGTCCTATGTCAATTTTAAATTCTTGGTCAACCTGCCTGAGACTCTAGGCACGCGTGCCTTTCCAAAAACTAACACACAAGTATTTGTGCAATAAGAGAGTCATACTTACTCCCACCATTTACCGTGCCATTTAAACATTTTTGCCTCTCAATTTCTCGAAATATCTGTCTTGGCTTTTTTCTACAATTAGCCATGTCTTGATGCCTACTGCAAAATACTTGATTTTCAATTCAAAATCAACGGACAGGGTGTCACAGCTGGGGGGCGTCATGGATGGGGGATTGCCCACATTCATAAGATTTTTTACTTTGATTCGGATTTTTTGTTTCTTATTTTTGAATTGGGAGGGGGGCGCTACAATTACTTTTCTACATGCACCACCATCCCTAGGAACGGCCCTGGGCTCAGAGAATGTCTTTGGATTTGAATTAAGTTTGGAAAAATAGGAAGATCAGTCCTAGAACTAAGACTAGTATACTAGAAATCAAGGTAGCAGCAGATTTGAAGCAGTACAAAGAAGCATGAGCGTTTTGAATGTGTGAGTTAAATGTGCAACATAAATTTTTGGATCAAGCCCCTGGCCTGTCTATTTTCTAAATTCCCAGGGGACAATATGTCGACTATATTGGAATTTTCTAAGTTGTTTGAAACGATTTAGCTTGATCTTACTGTCTTGGGCTATTCACGGCCCTCACATATGGGAGAGGGGACGCCCCCCTAATGAGTTTGGTCACTCGGTAAAAAAGAAGTCGATAAAATCGTCGCTAAAATTCTTTGTTCGGTTCAATAAAGACCACGAAAATACTGACATGTCATCTACAGAAATTTCGAACTAGATCGGTAGACGCAGCAGTCTTACCGACTTCTGCCGTGATTTTAAAGATGGTCCCACAATTTTCCATTTGGTTAAATAAACAGCATTAAAATAGTGACATGATATGTACCGAAATCTGAATCTCGGTTGGTAAATGCAGCGGTTTTACCAAATCGTGCAGGGATTTTACGTATTGTATTCGGAACAGACATTATGCTATTTTTTGACAAAAACAGTCGGTAAAAATAGCCAGCCAGTTGGTAAAACCTCTCACCCCTCCCCCTCACCCCCCCAACATGTTCGCTACTAACGACCCTTGGGCTATTATAAAAGAATATACAAGATGTTCAAGTCATGTTTTATGGAGGAAGGATGGTAGGGTGCCAAAAAATGTTCTTTCAGACAATCTATATTGGGCCGAACAAGAAGGGGGACGGTCTCGAATGAGCCGGAAAGAGATCATTAGAAAACAGTTAAAGCAAGTAAGAACTTTACGCGAGGGAGTAAAGAGTGAAGCTCTGCACAGGTTGATGTGGAAGAGGAGAATGCGCAGCTGCGGTGGCCTCGGTCCATTTGGTGTTACCACCAACTGTTACAAGGAGCATTTGTACTTTTCTTTTACCTCATTTGACTGTGAACTCAATACATAATATTTACGTCATTTACTTCATATCTAGAAGCTTTTTGTTTTTCCTTATGCATTTTCTCTATTATAATTCTAATAATTACAGAATATTCACTCATTTGAAAAAGTCAACTTTAAAATGGGTTCCTGATTGCTTAGTTATCTGCTTTCCAAATTTTCAGGCTAATTATTTTGGCTGGAGTATTTCAGAAGGCATTATGTTTTCTCATGTCCAATTTGGATCCAAAGATACAGGCGGCCCTCTGCTTTTAATCATAGTTGGTCATATAATGTGTTTGAATGTCTAAGCAGATAAACCAAAAACTGTATTTAAAAACATTTTTTTTTATTAATATGTAAACATGATCAAGCTAACAAGACATGCATAAGCGCTTTCAGATTTTTTTTTTTTTTTTTTTTTTTTTTTTTTTTTTTTTTTTTTTTTTTTTTTTTAATACTTGCCAAGAGTTTGTTGAACGCAACCTTTTATCCATGCTTGGTAACATATCTGTAACACATTGTATTTTCTTCAAGCTTTCTCCATTCTTGAGATCACTTTTTTTTCATCTAAGTTTTCTTTAGTATTTGAAACAGCGAATCGCCCGAAAGTAGAGGGTCACCTTTTAAAAGTTTTTTTTTTCAATAAGTGGTTGGCATACTTTTTCTCACCCAAAGAAATAGTTTGGAAATAGAACCATTTTTTTAATTTTATTTTCGCTGCATTTTGGATCCACGAAGAACCCTTTCTTGTAAACACAAGTGAAAACCCGGAACAGATTTTTCAGATTTCCCAGTCTTCTGTTAAAAAAAAAAAAAAAAAAAAAAAAAAAAAAAAAAAAAAAAAAAAAAAATCTGAAATGGTGCGTTTTTCGAAGAGCTGCTGCCAAAAAAGTGGGTTTTATTAATTTTCTCACAGAGGATTTACGTAAGATAAAGTTGGTAAAGTTTCAGTTTGTAGCGGAATAATATGGCTTTAGTTTTATACATAGCGGTTCAAACTATCTTGGGCAGCCTTAAACGTTTCAGCACTGAAACATTTAAAACTACACTCTCAGCAATACTCCTCTTGAAATAAAACAAGAACCACCCGAGGATTATTTCTCACTTTCTAACATATTTTGGTCTTTTAAGTAGGGTTCTTCAAACATTTCTGCCGGAGGGCCGCATTAACTGTCAAACTGAAGTTAGGGAGCTGATTGCACTCTAGAGAGATTCATTTCCAAATGAGAAAGAATTAAAACATGGATGTTGTTTTTAATTATATATTTCATATTATTATTTTATAATATTAATATTATTTAATAACACATTGATACAGTGATTTACATGGAGACACCTGTATTAGTTTGAATTGTTAAATTGTTTCCTGGATGCCAAAATAGTAGATATTTCTTGCCTTAGACTTGATCTCCCTAACATCAACACGTGATTTTGCATTATCATCAGACAAGTTAGTTCTCAAATTGTTCTTCACGTATTCCATTTTCGAAGATGTCTGTTCGCACAAATTGTTCTTCCAAAGGCTGAAAGGTACCGTGGTGCAAAACCTTTGATATTATGAAAGTCTTCCTTGGGCAAAAACTGGTAAAAACTCAAAAGTCCTTCTTCGAACTTGTCTCTAAGGAGGTCATTTGCTTGCAACACAATGACTTCCAGCTGCAGTTCATTTAAGCAACTGACCACATTTGCTTTAAATGGATGTCGAAATTGCCTCACTTCTTTTGCCTTTGAATCCAAGTCAGAAAACTACTCCTGAAACTGCATCTGGAAGTCTCTGATGATCTTGCATGCAAATGATGTAGGGAACTCAGCTGTTGCTTCATCCATGAAGACCTTGCACTGCTAAAAGTGTCTCAAGTTGTTGGCTTGTACTTGTTCCAGAAACAAGACAAGCATAGATCTGAAAACATTTAGGTGAGTGCATAGATCAGACACTTTATTTTTCTCTTCTTGTAGTTTCAGGTTTAGATATTTTAAATGATCAGTAATGTCTGCCGTAAAGGTCAATTTCCATGCCCACTCTTCGTAAGACAGTAATCACTGTGACTTTCCTTTACTTTCTAGGAAGTCGTGTATTTCCTTTCTTAATTCAAATACCCTACTCAGAGCTTTTTCACAAGTTAGTCATCTCATTTCTGTGCAATATGGTAAATCGTGCGATGTTTTGTCTGTATCTTTCAACATGTCTCTGAACTGTCTACGGTTGAGCCCCTGTA
Source organism: Artemia sinica (assembly GCA_027921565.1). NCBI lineage: Eukaryota > Metazoa > Arthropoda > Branchiopoda > Anostraca > Artemiidae > Artemia > Artemia sinica. Next base: position 52,995,043 of record CM051265.1, read on the forward strand.
GCCTTATTAAGTTTGTCATCTTCAACGCAGGATTTAGTAGGCATACACTCCTATGTCTATATATTTTGCAAACAAAACTCACTGGTGATTAATATAATGCATGAACATTTGATATGGAATGTGTTTTTCGTTGCACATCTGCTTCACTTGACCAACCAATCCTTTTTTTTATGCCACTCCTGTTCTTTCCTGCGTCAACAGTCAAGCAACTGAAACTAGTCCAGTCCAGTTATGATCAGCAATTTTTTTTTCAATTCATTGAATATATCCTCTCCAGTAGCTGTGCCGTACATGCTATGCGGGGAAGCCAACTTATATGAGGAATAATTTAGATACCAGTTTCGACCGACTTTTTGGGCTTTGTTAACTGTGCCATGAACTTTGATCTTTTAAGTCTCAGAGATGTTCAGACTAAGAGAAACTCCGACAACAGAACCAGGTTCTGCACCGAAAAATGATTGGACAAAAAAATACAACTGCGCACTAAGCCATAACTAATAATGAAACTGCGTACTTGTGCTGCGCACTAACCTCATTCTGATGTAAACTAATGTGCAAAATTTAGTATTATTTCTTTCTGATAAATAGTTTTTTTGGCGTTGTTAAGATGTGCTCCAATTTTCTTAATTTTTATTATTTATTATTGTTATTATTATTTTCTTGCACCCATCCTTAGTAGCGTTTTGGAATAAATGCTAAAGTCATGTTTAATTTTAGTAAATATTAAGATCTTTGCTTCTAGTCATTTTCAAAGAGCACAATTCTATAATGCTAAATTTCTAGTCCAAAGAATTTCTGTATTTCGTTCTATTTCCAAGGAGTTAAGTCTATAACGCTAAGTTTCTATTTCCAAAGAGTTAAATTGCTTTAAATTTTTTTTGATGAATTGTTTTTTTTTGCGTTGCTAAGGAATGCTCCAGTTTTATTTTTTATTTTTTTTATTACTTTTATTATTATTATTTTTTTTGCAGTGACCCTTAGTAATGTTTCGGAATAAATTCTAAATCCATACTTAACTTAAGCAAATAATAAAATTTTTGCTTCTAGTCTATTTCCAAAGAATACAATTCTATAATTCGTCATAAATTCCTAAACGATGTGTTTTTACCGTGGAAACTTTTTTCAACACCCGAAATGTTAACCTTAAAGGCTGAGGAGGTCCAGGTACAGTTCTCCATCATTCGAGATTGAATAAACAAACACAGTTTTTGATAAAGTGGCAACCAATTCCTTATACCCTCCGCGATACATACCGGTGATCCTCCTTTGCTTCAAATAAAAGGTATGAAAATATATGCAGTAACTTGTTTTTAAATTCTTACTAATGACTTGAATCACAGGCTTTCGTTTTCATATTTTGTGGGGGGCAACGCCCCCCTTCTCCATGCACCAATCAGTTTGCATATATGGCAATACTGTTTTATAGATCGGTCTCGCAAACTACTAAAATTAAACTTTGAAATTGTAACTTATACAACCCAGAGCCAGTTTTAGTGGGGAGAGGGGGCACTTGTCGTAGGCGCGAAAATTTTAGGGGTACAAAATTTCAAATGAAATAATTAAACGTTTGTAATCATTTTGTAATTTTTGAAAGTTATGTTTAATAAAATAAAGCAGAGTTCGCAGTTGCCAGTAAGTATAAGTAAATTTAATCCGAAAATTTTATTTTTTCCAAATCTTCTCCCACATAAATTAAGAAAAGTCACATTCAAATAAATTAAATTTTTTTTAGGAAGCAGAAATTTTTTTAATAAATGAAAAGGATCTTTAAATTTAGCCTGAAACTTTAAGGGAGACAGGGGGATTTAAGGGAGGGGCGCTAATCAAATTTTTGTCCCGGGCGCAAAAGAGGCCAGAGCCCCACTGATACAACCCTTTTATTCAGTTTGGAGTATTTGTAATTTCTCTGAAATTCTAGATATGGGTTTTTGAGAGGAAGAAGTTAATTAACAACATGAGCACACTTTGTGGCTCACCACGTGTTCATGACATTCCTCGTAAGTTTTTATTTTTTATGTTTCATATTTTGATTATTCTTTTTCATTTGATTCTTCATTTGCATTAGTAGATTTCGACTCTTTCTTTGCATTTTTCATTCGTTGTAGGCTTTAGTATTGAGCTATATCAGAGTGGCCAGCAGTTTTCTAGACGATAAAGTTAAAACAATTTTGAGAGTTCTGAAAATTCCTAAAAGTCGGTAATAGTTGCAAAAAAAGAAAGACTTGAAAGCACTAATAAAGACTAAAAATAAAATGCGTGGGGGTTTTAAATAGACCAAAATGACACAATGTTGAACTTATATTATTTTTACTTCTGTTTTTGCTTTCCAAAAATACATCAGAGCCTCTTTTCCTTTCCAAAAACTTGTAACTAAAATGAAAAAAAAATATATAATAACGGGTAAAACTTTTAATTAAGACAGTTAACGTAAGAAAAAAAACATTAGTAGCATACCTCTGAATATTCTGGCTCCACATCACGCCTTTATAAACAGATAAAATGGCAAAAAATACTGGATTAAGCATTTAACACACACTAGAAAGCTATCAAAAAGGTGAGAACAAAACACTAACCCTATACACTAAAAAGGAAAAACGAAATAAATTTTCATTTTGATTATAAAGAGAAAGGCAGTTTGATTAAAGAAATTAGTCAGGAATTTCCATAAACTTCTGTAATACCTGCTCTTTATAAGGCTTTTCCCAATAAATTTCTCAGAAGAGGAAAAATTTGAACTTGCAAAAATGTTCTCAGATGGAGAAGGGGGCTGAAAAAAGGTTTTTTACTCGAAAAACATCATATAATAATAATAATAATAATAATACTTTTATTTTCCCTCAGGATACACTATGAGGAGTACATTCAATAAATATAAAAAATAAAGACACACCTTACAATTGACAAGACCAGAGCTACCGATAAATACAACCATCTACGTCAAACGGTTAGATTTTTTCAAAAAACGGGAATAAATTTCTCTATTCAAAATAATTTCGAGCCCTTTGAACTAAAAGCTCACACTTAATCTTGATTACATCTAGCGGGTCCTTTATTCCATACATATATTTTAAAGAAGTATTACGAGCACTTAGCGGAAAACCTAGTAGAAATTTAAGATATCTAAAATACACAACTTTTATTTGGGATGAAGTAGAAGATGGAAAAGTTTTCAAAATCACCGCTGGAAAGCTAATCAAAGGTAGAATCATTGACTGATACACTCTAGCTAATATATCCCATCTCATATTACCCCGCAGATGAACGAGGGAACCGAACGTCTTTCTTATCGTAACTTCCAGATGGCTTATTATTAAAAGAGGTGATAGTCTTTTTACAGAAGAATATGGGACACCTAGAAATTATAGATCTCGAGGCAATGTGAACTTTAAGTCCAGAATGCCACGAACGAAAAATATTAACCAGGTTATGTGGTAAACCATATTTTAGTAAGCTAAGTAGAGCAGATGCATGAGAAAGATTATCGAAAGCTCCTTTAATATCTATTAATAAACAATATAACGGGTCTTCTTTAAGCCATGAAGAATTTAAAATTTGAAAAAAAGTAGTATGTGCGTGATCACAACCCGTACCCCTAGTGAACCCCAATTGATTCGAACCGAAATCAAGCAAAACAAAAAGAGATTTAACACTAAGTTCAAACATCTTACTTAATTGAGAGCCCTTAGTAACAGGCCGAAAAGAATCACATGTCTGGTACTCGCTTTTTTCCTACTTTGGAACCGGCGTAATTATCCCTGTTTTAGAAGAAGTTGGCACTTGCCCAGGCAAAAGAATCAGATTAAAAAAACACAAAAGCTTAGCAAAAAATGAAGCCAGGGCAAGTTCCAGATGATTGGAAAAAATTCCATCATGGTCCGGAGCACTTTTATTTTTAAGACTCTTCATAGCTACACTCAGATCATAACTAGTAAGAAAAAATTGAAGATCTCGACGAGAAAGAAGTTCATCAAGCTCTCGGACCTCTTCAGGATTATCATTACATAAAGACATTACATTCGAAAAATGGTCCACCCACATTTTCTCTGTTGGGGCTTTATGAGAGATTTCATTTGAACCAGCTCTTTTCCTATTTTTTAATAATCACTGCTGATCATCATCAACTTTTTTGTAGCAACTCTTATCAGGTTATCTTTGTGTTGCTGGAATTCTCTTTGGAATGCCGCCTTACTTGCTTTCCTCTCAAAAAGCGCAGGGTAATCTGGGGGCTTACCAATGTCTCGCCAACGGAGATAATTAAGCTTAGCTAAATTGTTCGCCGCTACCAAATCTTCGGTATTTGACCAACAAGGTATCTCAGTTCCTACTTTATATCTTTTCTTCTCAAAAACTAGATCTGCACTAAATTTAAGGCAATGGATAAGCTGGTGAAATGTACAATCTATATCTAATAATGTAGACTCTGCAGGTTTAAGACTGGAATAATCAGGTACAATAACTTTCGAAACTTCAGAATCTACAGAGACCCTATAAGAATCAACAAGATTTTTATCCCAAATCAACTTAGTTCTCCAAGGTTGATTTTTTCTTTTATTTCTTTGCTGAGGAATTCCTAGAAGTGAAAGCGAAAACTTTAAAGGTCTATGATCACTAACCGGGAAATTTACAACCACTTCAATCGAACCAGAAACAGAACTAGAAGTAAGAACAAGAACGTGATCAAGATTACTAGTTGACCCGGAATTATGAAAATGAGTACAATTATCCGTTTTATTTACGATTGACAGATTTGGTAGTGAAGAATGGAAAAGGGAAGAACGCACACAACTTGAATTGAACAGATCGCAGTTCAGATCACCCGCTATGCAAATATCATAATTAGCTGAGTACTTTTGTGCAAAAGCACTCAGTTTACCACACGCATCTTGGAATAAATAATTAGACAGGTCATTCCGGTAATCTGTTGGAAAATAACAATTAATCAAAATACATTCAGAAATACGGCATGCAAGAAAATAATTATTATAAAATATCAGACGAGAATCAAATGTATCGGGTATAAGAGTAACTAACCCTCCCGACAGGTGTCCCCCAGTAGGTATAGCAGGAATCGAGTTATGTTTATAACCAGGAAGAAACGTATCAAAAAACGCAAAGAAAAATCAAGGAGGTGATGTTCCTGTAAACATAGTATTCCATTAGTAGGCAAAAACAGCCTTAACACTTCAGTTTTACCAAAAACTCTGTTCGAATTAAAAGACACCAGAGGAACAAGCAATCGATCAGGTAAATTGTTACTTTGCATTTATACGCTTACGAATCTGAGGACAACGGAAACTGAAAGACGGATGGTCTTTTGAGCCACAAATCGCACACTGAACCGGAAGAGAGCAAGGCTTGTCTCTAGAGTGTTCGTGGTTGCCCGAACAGCGCGCGCATTTCATAGCACTTGATTCGTACTTCTTAGTATCGTGGGACATACTCTAGCAACGCTGACGTCTCCTAGGGAGCTTCCTGTCAACAGTAATCCGAAAATGCTCATAACCTATATTTAAACCATGGTACAAATAATACTTCATAAAAGATTCTGAATCAAAAGTTATTTTCACCACAGAAAATTGTCCAAGCCGCTTGAAATCACAAATCCCCGAATATTTTCCTTCTAGGGCTTCCAAATCACAATCTTTCTCAATCCCATGCATTATACCCGCAAACTCATGTTTTCTCGATTCGACGCAGCAATCCGGATAACTATTTTTTATCAAGCTCGATACGGGTCACAACTTATCCGCTTTAACTTTTATTGTAACAGAGTCTCTATTGCGCCTGACATCATAATTGCCATTCACTCCTACTTGATCTAAATCTGCCTTCCGCTTTAGCGGATCTGACCAGTTATTGGGAAATGAACTGATTTTCAGAAGTTAAAATTTTTTGCTTGGCGACGGTAAATTTGGCCATTCAGTGGGGATTTCACTAAGGGATGGGGGCATATCGGTGACGATTGCCTGTAGATGCAGGATATCCTTAGAAAGGTTCGTTAACTTCTGTTCACACGAGGACACTAAGTGGTCAAGTCTCTCAATTACTCTCAATTTTGAATTGATTTTGAATTGAAGTTATCAAGTATTTTACAATAGGTTGTATAGGTTGCATCAAGACTGGGCTGGGTAACTTGTAGGACAGAGAAAAGTCAAGACAGATAGTCCAAGTAATTGAATTGAAGTTATCAAGTATTTTACAATAGGTTGTATAGGCTGCATCAAGACTGGGCTGGGTAACTTGTAGGACAGAGAAAAGTCAAGACAGATAGTCCAAGTAATTGAGAGGCAAATGTTTAAATGGCTGGGGCACGGGTAAATGGCAGGAGTATGCATGACTCTCTTATTGGACACATACTTGTCAGGTTAGTTTTTGGAAAGGCATGCCTGCCTAGAGTCTTAGGCATGATTTTGAATTGAAGTTATCAAGTATTTTACAATAGGTTGTATAGGTTGCATCAAGACTGGGCTGGGTAACTTGTAGGACAGAGAAAAGTCAAGACAGATAGTCCAAGTACTGTGATGTGAACTGATGATTTGCTTTTCAGGACTGAAATTTTACGTATATTCTTTGGCACAATAATAGGCCACACGAAACCGGCCGAATCATATTCAGGCCATGCGATCTAGAATGTCGATTAAGCGTATTAGTGGCAGCGGCTTTACCGCTCCTCTCGATAGGCTTTATACGACATTTTGTCATATTCCATACCAGCGTCTTTAGGGAGACGATTATTTCCAAGCTTATAAAAGAAGACGCAGCCTCAATAATTTCTTCTCGAACTATTCCACTAGAAAAGGCATCTAGTAGAAAAAATAGTCCTGAATTGACTACCATCTTCGATATTCCATTTTCCGTGATATAAGTTCCTTGGAAATCATCCGTCATTCTTGATGGTCAAAAAACACTGCTCTTAAGTTAGAAAGACAGTACGATAATACAGCACCTGAATAAGTAAAAATATCCAATGGTGAATGTCCGTAAATATCAATATATTATTTCACTTATTGCGAAACTGACCACTGTAATTTATTCCAAACTTAATCCGACTTAAAAAAAAACAGATGTTCACAAGTCAGATGCCAAACAATCACTGGAATAATACAAAATAACAAAACTTTTGTATGTTTCTTTCTCTAGTAAGGGGGGGGGGGGATTTTCGGAGCTGAGTTCGTAACATGCACAAAAAAGTATGTGTACTGTATTTAAAAAGACTTTAGTTTTGATGGTGTGCCCAATGTTTAAGTCTCATAAAAGTTTATACTAGAAAGTTTGATCAGATTTCAATATAAACCACATTTGAGTTTACACTCTGGTTTCGGGGAATACTCTGCTCAGCTTTTTCAAGGTCAGACTGTGCTATTTACCCAAATTCTGTTTTAGAAAGTATGAACTAGCAGGGAAAAAACAGAAAGAAAAAGAAGAGTAGGGTTAATTATTTTAGAAGCTATTTTTTTTTTCGGCTTCCGTTGAACTTTTTCTTGTGTTCACCCTGTAACCATTTTAATTACCAACATTTATTTCTAATAAAGAAATGGACATTTCCCTTTAGAACTTGTATGCAGTTTAGTACTTACTGTTGAAAAAGTAACCGATGATTTCGCTCCAATCTATAGTTTTTAAAAACTTGAAATTCAATATACATGTTACTTTGGTACTAATCCTGAAAATGTTCAGATTTCGCAATTGTCTTCGAAGTTTCCTAGGGTCCTCAGATTTTAAGCTTCCCGAATTCGCACCTGCAACCATATTTTATGCTAATACTATTGTCTGATAAGGAAGTAGTGTTATTATTCTGGATCATAGGGATAGGGATCATGTCTACTCTGTGTTACTTTTTCCCTAGATTACAAATGATTAACTTAATGTAATGTAAATTTTCCTTATTAAACAATGCTAATTAAGAATATCCAACATAATATCTTAAAATAATATATGAGCATGTTCCAGAAGTCAATTAACGTTAATTACAATTAATTATTTGTAATCATTTATATCTGAATATTTCTCATGCTTGCAAATTCAATAAGAAAGAATATATGCTAACATTTATGATACTTCTATGAAATGCCCCCTACCTAATATTCTTCATCTAAGTAGAACCTAAGTATAACCGATTTTTCTTTTTTGCATCGATTTTTTACAAACAAATTTGAGCTTTATATCTGGACATTAGGGGGGGGGGTAAAATACCTCTGTAGTTTTCATAATTTGGTTAATAAAGGATTATATTTTCACCGTTTTTTTTATGTTTCGTTAAGATTGAGCGTCACAGAAACAGACCCCTTATACTTTACTCCCCGCCCATCACCACCACCCCTAAAGTGCAAATATAATATTTTAATAAAAGTATTATATTATCATCATATGTTTTTTTTTATTTCATTAGGATTGAGCGTCAGAGAAGCATATGTCAAGAATATTAGTTAGGGGGTATTTCATACAAGTACCAGATTTAGTTCTTCCTGCATTTTTAGTAAAAAGAATTGACAACAAAATGTATAATAATAATAATAATAATAATAATATATTATAAGCCAAAAAAACAGGCCATACAGAACAGTATTCTTAATTATACTCAACAAGAAAAATAACATAAATATCAAGTTTCACTCATTGATGTCAGCGCTTCATTTACATATTTACATAACTGCCTAATTGTCCTTTTTACAGTCGTTTTCAGGATCCCCGGGAACTCCAAGTTACCACCCTCAAAATACTTTCCCCTTAATAGAGAAAGTTGCTGGCACTCGGCGAGAATATGGGCCACATCCTCAATACCTAGGTTACATGTGGGGCAAGAGTAATCTGCATCTGGGGCCACCCTTTTTCTTTCAAATACTCTTTTTCTATTTTTTACTGGCAGGCAATTCGCTCGGATCCGAAACCAAGTCCTCAATGTCTCCCCCGGTAATCCTAGTTTAAAATAATATTCAAATCCAAATATCTCTTTTACTTGGGAATAAAACTTCAATGTTTCAGATGTTTTAACTGCCTGGGTCCACATTTGGACTTCCTGGTCTTTTAATCTTTCTATAATCATAGCCAAAAACGACTCACCCTGATCTGAGGGTCTTAGCCCCTCATTCCAAATATAGGATAATCCTAATCCATCTAAAACATTTTTTATTTGATACGGCCACGATCTTTTACGTTTTGACCGTAGCATCTCCACATAAGCTGCTTTTGCTAACCTATCTTTTGGCAGACTTAGAACTTTTAGCCAGTACCGGATCATCTGTGCTAATCTGCTCATTCTCAGCGAAAATATTCCTAGGTCACCTTTTACTGCCTGATTGTGGGTCGTTACGTGAAGACCAATTCATCTTTTAAAGTGTTGCAGCTGAATTGATTCCAATTGTGCTGCCGGGTTGATTCCAACTCTGGGGATGTGCCCCCAGAGTTCAGGTCTGTAATGGATAGTAGGTAAAACTTCAGAATTAAAAACATATTTCTGCGTTTTTAGATCATTTATACTTGAAAGCCTTGAACTACGTAAAATGGCAGCTGAAACTGCTTTCCCTCTCTTAATCATCTCTTTTACATGATCTTTCCATCCTCCATTTGCTGGAAGTATTACTCCCAAATATTTAAAATTTTCGCTCTCTTTTACTTTTTCACCTTTATAATAAAATTCTACTTTTTGATTATCATTATTCACACGAATTCCTCTAAAAGCCACAATATCAGTCTTTTTGATATTCAACACTAGTTTCTTTCTATCTAAATATTCTTCTAATATACTCAATAAGATGTGGAGCTCCTCTGGTGACTTGCCTATCAACACCGCATCATCAGCAAAAAGCAACAGAGATAACGTCAGGTTCCCTAGTGACACCGTAGGGGCCCATACCTTTAAAATGGTCGACAATATCATTTATATACAACGTGAACAACCTAGGCGAAATACTACTACCCTGTTTTACTCTTTTTCTAATTTTAAACGGCGACGATAATCCTTCCCTAAAACTTTAACTATACCAAATGTCTTTCTAAACATATCAGCTAATATCCTAATGAAAAGTCTTGGTAAGCCTACCTTTAACAGTTCTAAGCACAGGAAAATCCTGTCAATATTGTCGAAGGCCTTTTCTAGATATAAAAATGCAACGTACAACCTATTCTTCCCTTTTGCATATTTCTCTACTAGTGCCTGTAGGTAGACCCCGGCGCCGCGCCGGCGGATCGACCACACGCGCTCCGACGAGAGGCCCGGTCGAACGCCGCCGAAGTGTCGTAACGCCGCCGGCGCGCCGCAGGCACGCCTTCGCCGGCAGAGGCGGTGGCGTTCGGTTGACTTTAAATTATTTTTACGGCAATTCATTATTGCGTCAACCGCAAAGTCGGGGCTTTTCCTTCTCGTGTGGTTTAGTATTTCGATTTTCCTGATTAGAAATCAAGGAGAGCTTGCACCATCCCCGAATTTTCGGGTATTTCCCCGAAAATCTATGCGTCACCCCAAAAAAAAATTTGGTTCCCCGAATCCCCGAAAATCACGCAATCACGATGCCACCCCTAGTGATTTATCACCAGTGACTTTCCCTGCCAAATATTACTTTGTATACCATAATTCTTCACTGCTCTCTTGTTCATTAATTTTCGTCTCTTTTGTTACTTTGCATAAAAACCAGACAGATGCAATATGCTATTGCAAATATTGCAATATACATAGTTCTTCATATGTTGACAAAAAAAGTATCGTCTTTATGAAATGAGTTTAAATAATTTCGAATGCAGTTTCCCAATCGCTATTTCTTACATCATTCGTAGTCAAGAATTTTATTTTCAAGTTGAATAGAATTATAGAACGCATTCACTACTATACAGCTTCAGCCTTTTGTTGGATTTTGAAATTGACAGCCGACAGATTGTTTCTACAGCTGAATTGTAAGTTTGCAGATTGTTTTTTGCTGTTTTTAGATAAGATTTTCTTAATGTTTAATACTCAATTATTGAACACCTGATAGAAAATACAATCTTCTTTCTGGAACATTTTTACCCCCCCCCCCCTCCAAAAAAAAAAAAAACAGCCTTCGATTGAGACAAAATTTAGCTATAGACTAAGCTATGTACAAGGTTGGGGAATTAAAGATTGAAGCGGAAGTTACCCCAAAAATATGATTCATAAATAAATTGTAAATTATTGCCTATAGGGGAGGGGGATAGGGGGCTATCATTTTTAAATGATAATACCTCATTTTTTTTTATTGAAAGCAGGGATGCCTAGAAGATAATGATTTTTTTCATTTAAAGTGGAGATAGAAGAAAATGATATCAAATTCCCTGGGAAACTATTGAAATATTTTGATAGACCCAGGGCCCTCCATTAGGACTTGTTCATTTTCTTGGGTATTTTGCGATTTCTCATAGGCTACTGGCCTTATTTGGCTTTTGTGTGTGCTCCCTTTTAATTCGATTCTTTGGATCTTATGGAATGCCATTGCGTATCTGTCACTCAGTTTTCTAATAATTTGAGGTATATCTGAATAATTTCGACATTTTTGTTGTTGTCTTTGTACCCCTTTACTCATACCCTCAATTTTTTTTTCAAGGAAAACTAGGCTGTTTAACGTTATTTTGCGTGTTTTTTTTAACCATATAGTGACCTTGTTAATTATTCAGTAAATTATTTTTCTAATGAATGCTGAGACGGTATCCTATCAAGGTGGTATCCAGAGGGGGGGGGGGATAGGGAGGTATTATAGAGGGGGGTAGGTGACGAACTAGGATGAACATTTCCAACATCTTCCTGGAGCTACTTCAGTCTGCATATTATTTCATTTAAATACACTTAAAACGGATGAGCTTTTCATTTTTTTACCTAAGAAAATAGCTGGCACTTCATTTTTCTTCATAGCGAATAAACTATTAAGTGTTTTTGTGTCATTGTAATTGAAGTGTTCTCATGTGAAGTGTTCACCGTGTATTTTTCAATTTGATAAATTTACTCCTTTTAGATACAGTTTATAATTTGACTGATATTAGGTATTTATCAGTGTATAATTTGGAATGAATCCCCAAAAGAAAAAATGAATAATATTCAAAAGAGCAGCCAAAAGCGATAAAAAAGCAGCAGTTCAGCCTTAGCCTACATGACATATATACTATAAAGAAGCCAAAAAAAAACTTTAAAATGCATTTTTTTAAAATTGTGATTAAAAACCAGTTTTTAATGCAAGAAGGCTTCTTAGGAATCCAAAAGAGCAAAAAAAAAAAACAATCAATATCAAAGTCGCCCATTTCAACTGTTTTAAATGTGACAAAACAGATATAGGCAAAGGGCATTATGAAAAAATTAAGCTTTTAAGTTCAAAGTTATATTCAAAGTTTTTACCCAGATAACTTACGAGTTTTGTGATACGGTATTTTGAAGTTTTATATGCAGTAATGCTCGATGAAAAAAAACTACTAATTTTGATAATTATTTATTATAAGAAAACATAGCTAATAGATACTTCAACTACTCCTATTATGCAAGGGTTCTGAAACGCCACAGCCATTTCGTTTCTACCAGATATCTACTTCTCTTGATGAATAACGAAGAAGACCAGTTTCCAGCCAGCGACTTGTGAATTTTTGAACTCATGAATAGGCTCGAATCTGTTGTAAATTTAAGCTGTGATTTGAGAAAGACTGATGAAAACATTAATGTTTGCGGTCAACATTGATCCCGCCGGCGGCGCGCCGCCGGCATCTTACCGGCGGCGCGCCGCCGGCGTCTTACAGGCGGCGCGGCGCGGCCTGCTGTTTTTTGCCCCGCCGCCGCCGATCTTCTTCCCTCATCGGCGCGGCGCCGGGGTCTACCTGTAGGACTAAGACCCTATCAATAGCATTATATCCATCTCGAAACCCTGCCTGCTCCTCCTTCAAAATCCTATTTTTTTCTAACCAATGAGCTAATCTAGCATCTAGTATTCTTTCTAATATTTTGCTAAGACTAGGTACTAAAGATATCGGTCGATAATTACTGTGATCCGCTGGGTCTCCCTTTTTGAACAGCGGCAAAATCAAGGATGTTTTCCACGGCAAGGGCCATTCTCTAGAAGCCAGAACTGAGTTGAATATAGCCAAGAAGATGGGCATAAATAGAAATTGGAATTTTTTCAAGATCTTTGTTCGGACTCCATCGCTACGAGGTGCTGATCCACCTTCCATGGCGCTTATGCATTCTTCTATTTCTTCTTTTGATGCGGGTTTTATCATAGGGTATTTTATAGAACACAAAGGTATTTTAAAAAAAAAAAAATTATATAAGCTATTTTAGAACACAAATAATCATAACTAATGAATCATAATTAATAGAAATTGTCTTTTGGACCGCCCTTTGTATTATTTCCTCGTTCTCAATGCAAAAAAATGGACGATTTTTTTCTTTGATTTGAAGAACTTGATTTTTTTTTTCTTCTTTATTATTTACCGCTTGATTTTTGTTTATAATGGTCAGTGATGGGAACTGCATTAACTTCCGGCGTATAAAATTAGTGTCAACATTCTCAGTTTATAAAGAGACTATTTAGGATGACTTGGCAGGATGGATCCCTTTTTTTCTTCTTTCTTTTTTGTTTTGTATTTGTAGTCAGGACAATCTTTATTCTTAGCTATTTAAAAAAGAAAAGAATGTCTCAAGCCTGAAATAGTCTCTTTTTGTAAAGAAAGCATTGTTATTTACCATTTGATTTTAATCAATTATAACATAGTGTATAACCTACAGAGGTGCCATTTGACTGAGACTGGGTATAGGACCTTGTTAAGCATAAAAGATATATTCTTAATTTGTACTCTTCTTTTATCTTTAAAATGCTGTAGAGTAAATAGATATATTCGTGAAGACCACACTGCATTTCTACTATTGAAAGCGAAAAAATAGTTGTCAAAATAGAACTTACTAAGGCAGTGCATTCAATTTTGTGCATTGTCGTCAAAAGTCGAATTTCAGAAAGTTTCCTCTTCTTATGTCTTAGTATCCCCGAATTTACATTTACGAAAAACCTTAGTTTTTTTCAAATAATACAGATAAACAGGTTAGACATGCTTTGTTATGGAAATATCTGCGCGTCAATTTTCATCAACAAAGCATGTCTAACCTGTTTATGTGTATTATTTGAAAAAAACTACGTTTTCTAAAGAGTTAAAGAGGCTGAGTTACAAGGTCAACCCTTAAAACGTACAGGGATTAGGAGGCACAGTTGGGGGGCTGTTAAAGAGGCTGAGTCACAAGTTCGAACCTTAAAACGTACAGGGATTAGGAGGCACCCTGTACGACGTGATTTGAGTATTCAGGAATTAAAAGCCTTAACACAAGAATGTTCAAGAGCGGGGGGTTTGGGGGGCGGCAGCCCCCCAACTTCAACTCCTGACACGATCAGCTAACAGTTAGTCAAGCAATAATAAGTAATAAACTGTACAAAAACGTGCAGAAATTATTTGAAAAAAAACTACGTTTTCTAAAGAGTTAAAGAGGCTGAGTTACAAGGTCGAACCTTAAAACGTACGTCTTAAAGAGTCGTATTCTTTCTCATAGTTATCGAAAAAGATGCTCTAACTGCCATCTGTATATGCACCTATAATACATTATCTAGATAACGCGCGTATGCTGTCACAAGTGATATAAATTTAGCACCGCCTTTACTTTGCCTACCCTAGAAATGACTTATGAAACATGGCCTATGATATATATATATATTGTCTCAAACGGGTTTGCCTTCATTAAAATATCCATTGCCACACACTAGAGTTCTTTCAAAACAATTGGCATAGGGGTTAAAACTGGGTAACATTTTTAATGACGAATCCACCTCTAATCTGAATGTTTTGGTTAAGGATTTGGAAAATTTTAACAAAGAATACAGAAACTATACAAAGGAAAGGAATATATAGTTCTGAACAGGGGAAAAAACGTAAAACAACACTCATAATTTGCTTTTTGTTTTTTTATTTTTAAAATTATGCCTATTTTGTTTATATTATTTTGTCTTCCTTCTATAAAAAAAACAACTTTCAGATGTAATATGCAAATGTTCGTATTATATTTTGTATTCATTTGTACTGTTTTATTGATTGCGCTTTTTTGTTTCTTTTCATTTTTTTTTTTTTTTTTCAAATAGAAAGGCAGTGAGGCCGCCAAATTAATTACGTGAAGCCAAAGGGGCTTTTGAAATTGGATGTTGAGGCTTAGGAGGGCTACTCGGCTTTGATCACCTGAATTATTATTTAACATCACAGTTATGCCCCTTTATCACCAGAAGTTTATAAGTTTCAGAATTTTTGAGGAGAGTAAAAAGTAAGTAAGTAAGTATGACGGCACTAGATCCTTAAGGTCCAAACCGGCGGTGCTGATCTCCGTTTCGTGGCCCTTCACCCAGGAAGTAAAATGGGGGGCTGGAGGCCAGCCATCCTGTGCTTTCGCACACCCTTCCTGCTTACCTTCCCCAGATTTCTCCAGGTACCCATTTAGAGTAGGATTGACTCTGGCTAAGCTTACAGAATCACACCACTGACCCGCGTCCCAAACCAAATAACTGACCACGCCAGGGATCGAACCCTTGCCCCTTGGACAAAGAATTCTCAACCCAGAGCACGTCCACTTAGTCAGGACGTCTTTTTTGAGGAGAGCCACAATAAAAAAAAATCTAAGTATTTTCTTTTGGATTTGAATAAAAAAAAATCTATAAAACTTACAGAGAGTAGCTGAATATAAGGTTACACTTTGATACTTAGCCTTTTAATTACATCAGGATTTCTTTTGTTGCCAAAACCTTTTTTCATTTTGAATTAAAATGCGTATTGCTCAGAGAACACGTATATTGAGATCCATCTTTCACGTTCTGCAAGATCTTATTTGGTTGCATGTTTACATTGATAATGTGCAAAATTAAATCAGGTATTCTTTATCTTTGTAGTACCAAAATCTTTTCTTTTTAATTAAAATTTTTGTTTCCCCGAAAACATGTCTATTGAGATCTATCTTTTATCTTTTGCAAGATTATATTCGGTTACGCGTTCATACATAACCAAGACTGATAAAATGCTAACTTTAATCAGGTATTCTTTCTCCTAATAGTAATGAAGCTGTTTCGGGGGATTAAAAATTCATCAAACGCATTTTCTTTCGCAAAAAAAACATATTTTCTTTTGGATAAGAAACAAATATGAGTTTTGAGAGAGCACCGGAATAGTATTGCTTCGCTTTGACTTATAATCTGTAAAATTTAATCAGGCATTATTTATCCTTTGGGTCCTAAAAGCTTTTTTTATGGAAATGTTTTTTTCCTAAGAATGTGTCCTTTGAGATACAGCTTTTAGGTTTTGCACAGTTATAGTAGTTTTGTGTTCATAGTTCCTGAGATTGATAAAGCATAAAATTAAACCATATATTCTTTATCGTATTGCTACTAAAACCCGTTTTTCTGAATTACAGTGTTCATTACGCTGAGAATGTGCCTATTGAGGTACATCTTTTGCCTTTTTAAAGATACTATTAGTTTGTGTTTTTGTACATTTCTAGTAGAAAGAGCCACTTTTGTGAGGAATTCAAAGGCTACTGAACTTTGTCCTTGTATGATCCTTGCTTCATTTAGTATTTTTGTGGTAGGGAGGCCCTAAATTATCTTGTTGGCTATTAGTCCGGTATTAAAAGTGATAGTTTCAAATTTTGGGCAAGATGAGTTAACCCAACCAACTCAATGTGGAAAAGGATGCATTTTTGGAGATTTAACTTGCAAAACTGTAGATACAATCTTTTTGATATCCGGCAGAATAGTTTCAACATAATTTTCCATCTATCATTGGCGGAAAAATTGTTACAAGAACATTCAGTTTTACTAGTTGTGTATCTCAATATAATTTTCTACGACGCTGCAGACTAGTTACTTTGTCAGTTTATAACGAAGACTCTTCAAATAGATCTTTCGAGTAATGATCTTCGTAATTAAGGATGTCGAATTTTGTCCTCCCCATTAGCACTTGATTTTTAGATTTCCTGAAGCAATGGTTCCCAAAGAGAGTTCCACAAAACCATTTAATTCTTTGAGAAAATAAGCGCTTCTTACCTTCAAAATGATGCTAAAGCGTTCCTTGATGGAATGATTAGTGTGACCCCCTGGTTCAAAGTATTGATGATATTTTAATTTATTACCTTAGCTTGAACTGTGGAGCAAATTGTTGATTAGATTTTAATTCTGTTCACCAAATCAGACAAATGAAAAAATAGATGCCTAAAAAGTCAGTTTTCTGATTTGGCTTCTGGGACAAAATACTACTTATAAAAAGAATGTTGATTGATACTAATTTACAAGTAGTGTCGACGCTTTACCTTACATTGGATTGTTAAATTTTCTTAATAGAAATAAATATTTTCAAGGAGAATCTACTAGACTCTGTTATTGACAGACAGGGATCGATAGGTAGAACATTTATGATAGAGGTTGAGTGGCCCCTGGTGATGGTTTAAAGCAAAAAAACGTAAATAGAAAAAGAGAATGCTGGGGATATCGAAAACTATCTAGATTTTGGGTCAAAGAGTTGATAAATTATAGGTTTCTTTAACGAAAGGATCGAAGAAACAAACATCATAATAATAAGTATTTAATGGACTTTGCCATGGGCGAGAGACTCGGAAAAACGCCACAATTAGGACACTAGTGAATATCAAATAGATCAGATATTTCACCGTTATTTTGTGGGGTTTTTAGGCGACCCAGTCGTATTTCCAGGGTTTGTCTGTCTAAATATTGTGAGAGGATGCGTTAACTGTTGTCGTTCAAACATTACCAGTAACTAGCTGCTTCTTAGAATAGTTCATGCATTCCAAGCTCCTGCACTGATTGTGCGTATATAAAAAGTTGCTGTAAAAAGAGTAAATGCTATTGTTCGAAGCGTTAGTTGAATTATGTTTGTTGAAAAAAGAGGCATAAGATACGAAGAGAGAGAAAAATGAAGTCTTGAAAACGAATTTTTTCGAAGATATTGCCTTCAGGTATCAAACAATTCATGGTAACCAACTGTAAGTAAGGAGCGACCCGGCTCAATAGTAACCGAAACTCTAGAAAACGGAATTTTGATACTCATTAATAAATGAAAAGAATCGGATTTTTATGTAAATTTTAAATATATTCTCACAGAGTGCCAGCAACTTTCTCTTTTAAGCGGAAAGTATTTTGAGGGTGGTAACTTCGGGTTCCCGGGGATCCTGCAGACGACTGTAAAAAGGACAATCAGGCAGTTATGTAAATATGTAAATGAAGCATTGACATCAATGAGTGAAACTTGATATTTATGTTACTTTTCTTGTAGAGTGTATTTAAGATTACTGTGCTGTATGGCCTGTTTATTTGGCTTATAATAAATTATTATTATTATACAAGTTTCATCAAGTTTAGTCTTACGCGTCAAACGCTACGAGCCTGAGAAAATTTGCTTTATTTCCAAAAAAAGGGGAATACACACCCTAAAAGTCATAGGATCTTAATGAAAATCCCATCATCAGATTCTGCGTATCAAGGAACCCTGTTGTAGAGATTTCAAGCTCCTATCCGCAAAATGTTGAATTGTGTAATTTTTGCCAGAAGAAATATCACAGATGCTTGTTTTGAAGGGCTGCAAGTTATGAACTTGGCCCATTGTTTACATATAGTATTGGTTATTGGGAAGTATACAGACGTTTTAAGGGGGAGATTTTTCCTGGTAGAAGGGGGTCGGAGGAAGGTTTTACCTTGGAGGATCTTTCCATGGAGGAATTTTTCATGGGGGAAGATAATTTTTCCGTGAAAGGAGCGCCAGATTTCCCAGCATTATTTAAAAAACGATCAGAAATTAAATAAAAAAAAAAACTTTTTTCAACTGAAAGTAAGGAGCAACATTAAAACTTGAAACGAACAGAAATTATTACGCATATGAGGGGGTTCGCCCCCTCGTCAATACCTCACTCTTTACTCTAAAGTTTTTTGTAGTACTTTCAAACTAGCTATTTATTCTAATTAAAAGGTCTTTGTGATTCTGAGGTCATTCTTAAAGAATCGGAACAAAATTCGAACTTTAGCGTAAAGAGCGAGGTATTGACGAGGAGACCAACCCCCTCGTATACTTAATAATTTTGTGTTTGTTTTAAGTTTTAATGTTGCTCCTTACTTTCAGTAGAAAAAACTTCCTTTTTTTTATTTAATTATAGCCAAGGCACGAATATTGTCCTTGGGTATCCAGTTCCTTCTGACGAGCTTTCTTTCCTTTTGTCCCTTTTTTTTCAAGGCTACAAGGCAAACGCCTAGACGCAAACCTCATTTTGATTCATTCAGAAAAGAAACGCTTAGGCTTCAAGCGAAGCTTCAGCAAATCCATAAAACCCTGCGATAGAATTTGGTAAAATACCTTCAGTGTATGAAGTGCTTGATTCGTTTGATGCTGTGAAGCAGACTTTTTAAAAACAATAAAAATTAAAAAAGTATTAATTTTGAGCCATGGCCGCAAGTATTACCCTAAGTACTCCCAATTAGTAAAAAACAAATCAGTTTTACACCCTTGAGTTTTTTCCCTGGATATAATAAAATGTAACTCTTCTTTACACATAAATTTGGGCGTTGAACCGAAATAAAGGCTAACAATTATCAATTGTTTTTAGATAAATATGCAGGTTTTGCATTAATGCTCATCTTCCGTTTGGACCTACTTTTGTCCCGAGATACCTGAAATAAATTTCTCTATTTTTTTTCGGGGGGGGGGGGCTGTTTTTAGCTAATGAAAAAAAATCAATGATTTAGGACTGTAGTTGACTCTCGGAGCCAACATATATATGACTATTAAGAAAAATCCAAATTACTGTTAGAATTCTAAACCGCAGTAATTAGATAAGCCAGTAGTAGCAAAAGAAATGGCAAATATTTTGAACCCTTGTTCACGGACTGTGCCAGTTCCAAATGACGGAAAGGAAAACGAAAACGGCGGAAAACGTAACCCAGTGATATAAATACAACAAGAAAAACCTGGTGTGTTGTTGTTGTGAAATACGCTATTTAGATCAAACATACAACATGATGAATAATCAACCCAAGAAGCAGACCTAAATTCTTGTTGACAAAAACAATTGATTTATAAGCTAAGATGAATAAAACACGAATCAAAACGACGGAACTGAATAAAATAAGTTAAATAACCCCCCCCCCCAAAAAAAAAAAAAAATAGAGATGTTTAAAATAGGTACATAGTGAACATCGGTCCCAAATATCCTCCATTTGTTACGGTGTTATTGGCTTTACCCCGTTTTTTTTGTGATTTTATGATCTTTGTTTTTTTAGACTTTCATATTTGATTATTGAGCAATAGGCCAGTGTTATACAACATTTTGCTATACTTAAGGTTTCGCCACGATCTCCCTCTTTAAAAATCAGGAGTAATGCTAAACACAGAGGTAAAGTGCAGTGTACATCTTACTATTTTTTCCGTTATTTAAATGTAGATAACCCATTCCTAATAATCTAAGATTAAGGTCTTTAGGGGGTCTATCTCAGCAGCAGTGTCGCAGTGCCACTGTTCGGTCGTTCTGATTATTGAGAAATCTGGTTTAAAGTTAAATGTTCATGACCCGCAAATCTGCCTCTATTTTGAGCTTCATTGTTCAGAAGTCTCTTAGGTCTTCTTTTAATAGGATACTTTTTTCTTTTCTTTTTTTTTTCTTCTTCTTCTTTGTCAAAGATGCATTTCAGGTTGCAGTGGCATAATTGTATCTGTTATGGATACGATAGAGATCAAGATTTCACTTTTTTTTTTATTTTTTTAGCATTTTACGACCAGTTCCGTGTCCTGTTGCTAGAAATTCTAACTCCCTGAATGAATCAGATATTGCAGGTAAGCCTTAGCAAATTTTGCTTTATTCTAAGTCATTCTGCCAAAGACAGCAATAATATGTAGATTATATTCATTGAATTGATCTTATCACAGTATCTAATTTCTTAAGAGAGTTGATAAAATAGATGGCGTCCGCTGTTTCTGCAGTACTTGTATGGTGAAGTATCTATGGCAAACGCCATTTCACTTGGGTCAATTGATATCTAGGCTGTATCCAGGATTTTTGTTCGGGGGGGGGGGGGGTAAAAACACATCAAAAGTTTGTTTATATGTATTTTTGTTACGATTTTGTGAGTCGGAAAAACATAAAGGGGGGGGGGGTCAAAATCTCCTTCTTCCCCTCCCTGGATACGGCCTTGATTGATATACATCGATCTAATCAGTTGAAAATGATACAATAAAATATTATCAGCTTGCAGAATTGTAGAGTGTTAAAGAGCCCTCCAATCAATGTCTGTGTAACAATGGTGATATGTTATATTATCCCATCATGCCAGAACAAGTAGTGCCACTGAATCTCTATGATGGGATAGAAAGAAAGATGAACAGCTTGCAGAATGTTGGTAGTTTAAAGAAGTCTGCTTTTCCTAATTCGAAGTCTGTACATGTTCGTGAATCCACTGATAACAAAAGTGAGCTGCTACATTGCCCCATGCATCTATATATCTATATTGATAAGTGTTGACTAAAACTGTATCATTATTTATTAAACCGTCATTTTCGTTCAAAATTCATCTTGATAATACGTCATCCTCTCATTTTCCACTTGCATATTAAATGGCTCTAAAAATATACAATTCAATTCTGGCAAAATCGAATTAACCAGAAACCAAAGGGGTTCGTGGAGTGGACCCTAAGCCCAGGTTTACTATTCCAACTAAGCAACATACAATTAACTCGGTAGCCAAGTGAAAAATGAAAGTTACGCAATCTGACTAACTATCCTATACGGCGAGTCGGCCAGAAAAAGTGACCTACTGACGTAGAAAACTTGTGACAGCCCATATGTATCCAAAGGCATGTCAAATGATAGGGAAAATAAAAAGAAATCAGGAAATTGTTGTTTTTTTTGTACAAAGCTTAGAATAAAGCTGTATATACAAATAATGAGTATGTTACACCTTTTATAGCCTACTAGTGCAAACATAGGTAATTTGCGTATTAATTCCTAATCTTGCCCTTGCTTTTTTGGCACTGACGTGAATTTTATAAAAGAAAAAAAAACAATTTTCACTTTTGCAGCTAAAATTACCAAATGGTTCTTCTCTGCAGAGTTTGGTATACATGATCGAGTTTTTTAGAGCTTTGTATAAGAGGTTGTCAGTGATGATAAAGGAAAGGTACCTGAGCTTATTTGGCAATCGAAGTTGCCTTGTAGGCTGTGACAATATTCTTTCCTAGGGTTTTATTTAAGAATTTTATTTTTAAATCTAGTTCTAACTAATATGCGATTTGGTCATAAAATAGTCCATAAAAAAAACGTGACACTCACGTGATGGTAGTAAGTGCCTTCTTGGTTATATTTTTGTAAATGAAAGACTTTCAGGATCAATTCAGGATGCTTCGGTATATAGGACTGCTGTTATTGATGGTAAAAGTAAGGATTATCGTCTAGTAGTCTCTAGAGTTAACATAAAACTGAAATTTAGGAAGGGTATCTACCTTTCAGGTAGCTATGACGTTGATAGACTCAAGGATGAAAATTTGAAAGGAACTTTCCTAGAACAGCTGAATATGAAACTGAAGAGTTTAAAATTTGAGAATTTAGAAGATAGATGGAATAATTTTAGCAAAATAGTAAGTGAAGTGCCAGGTGTGTCTTAGGGAGGAAAGTTGGAAATGCAGCTTGGAATATTAATGATAACGATTTGAGCTTAGTAGACGAGAGAAATAGTTCTACCAGATATTTTTATTTAGTGATAGATAAAAGAGTAAGCAGAGTAGAAAACACATTAAAGTTTGAAGTAAGCAGATGTAAAATGGGAACCACGGACAAAATTGCCGAGGTTATGAAAGATTCAGCAAGGCGGCATTATAGTTAGATATTGTATCGGTATGTTAAGAAAATGAGAGGAAGTAGTCTGTCTGAACTTGTAACAGTTAAGGTTAGCGGTGGGCCTCAATTAGGGATTAGCAAAGTATCAAACAGAGATGGGCAGAACGTTTAGAGAATGTGTTAAACCGCGATAAAGTTGTAAAAAATGGAATAGAAAAGATAGGACATTTTCTGAAAATTTGGAAATGAAGGAAGTTTTATTTTTCGAGAAGTGAGACACGGCACTAAAATGATCGGGATATAGTAAGGCTTCAGTTGCTGACAGCATGGTAAATAAGTTTTTGAAATATAGTGGTTGTGAAGTTAGAGATAAACTACTAAAGATTATGTTTTTGAAGAATAGAAATTACTTTAAGATTTTAGGAGAACTTTCAGTAAAGCCCTTTGTAAGAAAGGTTATGAAAGTGAGTATGGTAATTACGTAGGCATTAGCCTGTTTTTTTTTCGTGGGACGCAAATCACTTAGCATGATGACAGTCATTAGACTAAGAGATGCTTTTGAAAAATTTTAAGGAAAGGACAGTGTGGTTTTAAAAGGGGAGACGATGCGTCGATTAAATTTTCACTCTAAGATTAATGATTGAGAAGTGTTTGAATTTTCAGAACCCTTTACATGGTTCGGGGTGAATTCAAGAGCTAATCAGGGTTTTGTACTATCTTCTTTTGCGTGGATTCTTTTGTTGAGCTGTATCCTAAAGAACACAAACAAACACTGTAGGAGACCATGTTGTCAAATGGGAAGGTAAAACGCTCCGCGACTTTGACTATGCAGCTGATTCAAGTATCCTAAAGGAACTGCCTAAGGATAGTTTTAGGCACTCTTTTGACTGAACACCTATCAAACAATACACTCTGCGAAAATTTTTATTCAATCCTTTCTATGGCTATAGTTAAAGAACGGTTGGGATTACTAGGCTATGTTGTTTGGGTGAAGGAGGACATATTGCCAAAGATTTTGCTTTTAAATCATCCGTCTGGGGAAAAATGAGAAGCAGGTCATCCCCGAATAGGGTAGAAATAGGTCTCAAGCTACACGGGAGGTAAAGAGTGAAGCTTTGAATAAATTGGGATTGAGAAAGAGCTTGTGCATATGTGTATGTCTCAGGCGGCTTGGTACTGCACCGAGTTGTTAGTAGTAGCAGTAGGTCAACTACGGCTCTGAATCGTCAGTGCTTCGAAAGATTGAGGAAGGTATATCAGATGTTTTCCAATTGAATAGTTGATGATATTTTCGGTTATCCATTTAATTGACCATATTTATAGCAATAAAAGGTGTGGTTCGATCCTCCTTTCTAGGGCTATAATAGAAGGAACGTTAATATGGTTGGGTTGCATTTAACGGATGAAGGATGATATATTGCCAAAAATTTTGCGTTTTAGAATCTACCTGGAGGCAACCGAAAAGAAAGCTGTCATCAATTGAGGTGGGAATAGGATATAAGACTGGAATTAAAAGAAATTGGCACTTAATAGGAGGGTGTAAAGAGTGAAGCTTTTCAAATAGCTTGAAAGTTGTTATTGCAAATAGTTTTTAGTAGTTGCAGTATATTGGCTTGGTGAATGGTTTATTTAAACAAGAAGAAGAAGAAGACAATAGTGAATAGATAGTTTACAAAGATTCTACTGGTCTAACCCCCTCCTCCCCACTTTGCAGACAATGCAACATAAAAATTAAACAATTTACTATTGCCTGTTTGGATGTGATATGCTGACGTCTACACAGCAGCTTTCCTTTTTCGCTATGTGATCAGTACCATTGGGAGAAAAAGTAGCTTACCTGTCTTTGCTCTATCTTTCTTTTATTCTTTACCTAATAAAGACAAAATAAAATAATAATGTGGCTGGGTAGGATATAACATTACCGTTTCCCTTTTGAAACATCTATATATTGCTCAGCCATTGAGTGATGATGGACAGAGAGAAATGAAATGTCAAATAGGAGAGGAACTTTTGTACTCGTCTCTCAATTGGGACTTATAGTGTTGCCCTATTGGAACCCCTTTTTGTGATACCTGAGTCAGCTAGAGAACCCAAGGGAATGTAAAATGTTATTATTAAAGATATTTGAACCCTCTAGATTCTCAAGAACTGAACGGAATTGCCCAAAGTGCGAAACAATGAACAGCAGCCCCCCCCCCTCATAAAACAAGTTTTTTGGCTCCCCCGTGTCAGTGTGGTAAGAAACAACGGAAAGAAGTATTAATAACACATGATATTCTTGGAATTTTGATGTCGCAATTTACTATAAGTATACAAGAGAAATGGTAGGCACTTGAAACTGGTAACCCAAAAATAATAAGTTAATACATGCAGGAGCAGCATCACTCTTATTATAATCTTTAATAATGCAGAAATTCTGTCTTCTGCCGAGCATATGCCCTTGGGAAGGGGTTGATTGGGGACTAAAGCCCCCTTGGTCGCATAATTTTTGCCTCGATGCTACAAACAAAATGGGATATTGCTATTTTTTATAGTATGTAATGATTTATAACAATAAAATCAATGGCAAAAAATTGCCAAATAGAATGTTTAATCCACAATTCCATTCGTTTTTTCTGAATAAATTTATATAAAGTAGCTAAAACTATTGAAAAAAATCGGAAAGCCGCCCTTGCCACATTGAAAATTTTGACTTAACTCAACCCCTTCCACCCCCCTCCCCCTGACTGAATTCCTAGATGCACTCTTGTGTATTTGCGTAAGGGTGAGAAACGGTGTGTTATTTTGTGTGAAGGCTTCTGTCATTTCAAATGAATTTGACAGTTAATTTGTTTTGAACTTCTTGGCTGGGAATTTAATTAGTGTAGCTAACTTTCATAGAAAAGTTTTGAGTATTTGAAATTCAAGAGTGTAGAAGAACTAAAATAATAAAAGTTTGAGGTTAAAATATGCAATATAATTATATCGAGACTAAAGAGGAGACGAGAAAAACTGCGCTTATTTTTGGGATCTTAATTGGCTCTCGAATTAATTGGCTCTTGTATATTAATGCTACTGTGCTGTGAGTCAAGACTAGATATTATTTCCTTTAAATCAACTTTTAAAAAAATGAAAGAAAAGTAAAATTTACGTTTCAAAAAAAAAGTAAAGTGGGGTTCAGGGTAGACCCCGGCGCCGCGCCGGCGGATCGACCGAACGCCGGCGACGAGAGGCCGGTCGACCGCCGCCAAAGTGTTGCAGCGCCGCTTGCGTGCCGCAGGCGTGCCGCCGCTGGCAGAGGCGGTGACGTTCGGTCGATTTTAAATTAATTTTGCGGCAATTCTTTATTGCGTCAACCGCAAAGTCGGAGCTTTTCCTTCTCGTATGGCTTAGTATTTCGATTTTCCTGATTAGAAATCAAGCAGGGCTTGCACTATCCCCGAATTTTCAGGTATTTCCCCGAAAATCTATGCGTCATCCCGAAAAAAAATTTGGTTCCCCGAATCCCCAAAATAACGCAATCACGTTGCCACCGCTAGCGATTTATCACCAGTGACTTTCCCTGCCAAATATTACTTTGCATACCATAATTCTTTACTACTCTCTTGTTCGTTAACTTTCGTCTCTTTTGTTACTTTGCATAAAAACCAGACAGATGCAATATGCAATTGCAAATATTGCAATATACACAGTTCTTCATATGATTACAAAAAAAGTATCGTCTTTATGAAATGAGTTTAAATCATTTCGAATGCAGTTTCCCAATCGCTATTTCTTACATCATTCGTAGTCAAGAGTTTTATTTTCAAGTTCAATAGAATTATAGAAAGCATTCACTACTATACAGCTTCAGCCTTCATTTGGATTTTTAAATTGACAGCCAACAGACTGTTTCTACAGCCGAATTGTAAGTTTGCAGAATTTTTTTTTCTTTGCTGTTTTTAGATAAGATTTTTTTAATTTTTAATGTTCAATTGTTGAACGCCTGATAGAAAATACAATCTTCTTTCTGAAACATTTTTACCCCCCCCCCCAAAAAACACCAAAAAAAAACAACCTTCTATTGAGATAAAACTTAGCTATAGACTAAGCTATGTACAAGGTTGGGGAATTAAAGATTGAAACGGAAGTTACCCCAAAAATATGACTCATAAATAAATTGTAAATTATTGCCTATAGGGGCCTATCATTTTTAAATGATAATATCTCATTTTGTTTATTGAAAGCAGGGATGCCAAAAAGATAATTATTTTTTTCATTTAAAGTGGAGACAGAAGAAAATGATATCAAATTCCCTGGGAAACCGTTGAAATATTTTGATAGACCCAGGGCCCCCCATTGGGACTTGTTCATTGTCTTGGGTATTTTGCGATTTCTCATAGGCTACTGGCCAAATTTGGCTTTTGTGTGTGCTCCCTTTCATTAGATTCTTTGGATCTTATTGAATTCCACGGTGAATCTATGACTCAGTTTTCCAATAATTTGAGGCATATCTGAACAATTTCGACATTTTTGTTGTTGTCTTTGTACCCCTTAACACATACCCTCAATTTTTTTTTTCAAGGAACGCTAAGCTGTTTAACGTTATTTTGCGTGTTTGTTTGAATCATATAGTGACCTAGTTAATTATTAACTAAATTATTTTTCTAATGTAAAGCTGAGACGGTATCCTATCAAGGTGGTATCCAGAGGGGGGGGGGGGGAGGTATTATATTTAAATGATAACATCTCGAAATTTTTTATTGAAAGTAGGGATGCCAAAAAGTTATTTTTTTTAATTTAAAGCAGAGACGGCATCCTATCAAGGTGGTATCCAGAGGGGGGGGGGGGTAGTGAGCTATCATATTTAAACGATAACACCTCGATTTTTTCTTTTTTTGATAACAGGGATGCCAATAAGCTATTTTTTTTGTTTTTATTTAAAGCAGAGACGGTATCCTATCAAGATGGTATCCACAGTGGGGGGGGGGGCATAGGTAGTTATTATATTTAAGGGATAGTGCCTTGATTTTTTTTTTTTTTATTGAAAGCAGGGATGCCAAAAAGTTGAAAAGTTGACAAAAATTAACAAGATTTTCGTGAGTTATACTTGATACAGCACTTGTATAATTTTATCGTCCAAAGGGAAAGGGATATATGCGTCCAACCCGTTTTTTTTCTTCTTGATGAAACGGGTTTACTTTGAAAACATTCATTCATAAGTACCAGACATTTTCACACTAAAACGAATTT
Organism: Artemia sinica; assembly: GCA_027921565.1. Taxonomy (NCBI): domain Eukaryota; kingdom Metazoa; phylum Arthropoda; class Branchiopoda; order Anostraca; family Artemiidae; genus Artemia; species Artemia sinica. The sequence goes on from CM051265.1 coordinate 53,023,085, forward strand.
GTGTGACGAAAGCGATATCGACATCCCCACCTAACGTTGCGCTCGAGTGACAATGGCGCCCTTGGTCCAGTGCCCAAGTTACATTAAAAGGCCAGGTCATAACAAAAGCGTTCAATTTGGGAGGTTCAAGGGGGAGTCTTTGACAGTCTTATGATCTCAGGGTACTAGATGTTGCAACGTTCTTACATATCTACAGTGGTTTAAAAAATTCGATCACCCCACAAATGATTACCAAAAATAGCACAATTGTAACATTTGGAATATTATAACATTTTTTCCAAAGCTTTGAAGAAAAGCAAAAAAGGCTAAATACCCCTAACTACGCTCGAAAGCTATTTTAAAAAGAAAATCTTTGGAGATTTCCATGGATATGACCATTGCAGAAGCTTTGAGCCTGGGTGAGGATCAAAGAGGAGTCTTTGAGTATTTTGACCACAGGTGACTTATTGTTGCGACTTTCTTAAATTTGGTAATTTTTGTGAGCATTTGGAAATCAAAGCTTAAACTCAATAACTGATACTAAGTGTCCTAACATTTTGCTTGGATTAAAAGTGACGAACTAGGAAGAAAATCTCAACATCTTCCTGGAGCGGCTTCAGTCTGCATATTATTTCATTTAATTACATTTAAAACGGATGAGCTTTTCTTTTTTACCTAAGAAAATAGCTGGCACTTCATTTTTCTTCATACCGAATAAACCACTAAGTGTTTTTTATTTCATTGTAATTGAAGTGTTCTCGTGTGAAGTGTTCATCATGTATTTTTCAATTTGATAAATTTACTCCTTTTAGATGCAGTTTATAATTTGACTGATATTAGGTATTTATGAGTTTATAATTTGGAATGAATCCCCAAAAGAAAAAATGAATAATATCCAAAAGAGCAGCCAAAAGCAATAAAAAAGCAGCAGTTCAGCCTTAGCCTACATGGCATATATTCTATATCTGATGAATTTAGTGATACGGTATTTGAAGTTTTGTATGCAGTAATGCTCGATGAAAAAAAACTACTAATTTTGATAATTATTTATGTTAAGAATACATAGCTAATAGATACTTCAACTACTCGTATTATGCAAGGGTTCTGAAACGCCACAGCCATTTCGTTTCTACCAGATTTCTACTTCTCTTGATGAATAAGACCAGTTTCCAGCCAGCGACTTTTGAATTTTTGAACTCATGAATAGGCTTGAATCTGTTGTAAATTTAAGCTGTGATTTGAGAAAGACTGATGAAAACATTAATGTTTGCGGTCAACATTGATCGCGCCGGCGGCACGCCACCGACATCTTACCGGCGGAGCGGCGGTGGCACGGCGGCGGCCTGCTGTTTCGGCCCCTCCGCCGTCGGTCTTCCCTTATTGGCACGGCGCCGGGGTCTAGTCAAGGGCCGTATCCAGAGGGGGACTGGGGTTATGACCCCCCCCCCCTCCCCCAAATGTTTGTCCAACTCGTGAAAATATAAAAAAATGAATATAAACAAATTTTTGATGCGCTTTTAATTTTTTCGTACCCCCCCCCCCCCAAAAAAAAAATATCCTTTTATACCCCCCCCCCTAAAAAGAAACCTGGGCACGGCCCGGGTTTGGTCTTAATATCTAGCACAAGCAGAAATAAACTGACATAACAAGTCAAGATTAAAAAGAACAGAAGTGTTGTGAATGAATAAATAAAACCTTAATCGAACAGAGATAAAAATGAATAATACAGTCAAACCTACAAAGAGATGTATTAGCAACTATTAATAATTACATAAAAATTACCAGTTTCTCTGGCATTAATGCTACTGTGATGGTAATGTATTGGTTTCTTTGGAATAAGGAAAGGAAATCCAGTTTCTTCTTGAATCTCTTAAATACGGTCAGACAGGCCGTGGTAATGTAGTGTTAGTAAATTTGGATAACTAACGCAAGTTTGAATAATCATTTCCCTTGGGTTGGTGTACAACGAGGATGAGAGTTGAACTCATGTTCACCTCCCATCCATGTGGAAACAACCTTTTGTTCAGCAAAAAGTGGATTTGTTCATCCAGATCTACTCTAGTCGTAAGGCAAAGTCGAACTAAGGGTCTTTATCAAGTTCAACAAGAGATGGATTAGAGGAAGATGGAAGTAAAAACATACCTTCATTGAACAAATCCAGCGCGAAAACACAAATTCACGTGGATGCAGAATTATCATTCAGCATCCAGCTCCCATCCTCGTAAAAATGGCCTCTTAGTTTACACAATTTAAAACATATTGTTTTTCTTAGATAGCTTGGAGATCGACCAAAACTTAGCAAGCTGTTGGCAACTCCTTGGAGTGGTGATTCATGTCGCAGTTAATCCAAATAGGAAAAATATAAATATTGCAGATGTTCGCCTAAGGAGGCTAGGTCAAGTGGTTGAATAAGTAGGTTAAGTAATAGAGGCTAAGTAAGAGGCTAGGTTAATGGGGAGGTTCCAAAACTGATATTAACCCCAGGCGCTGAATAAATTAGCTAAGTATCTATACCTTTCTCTGATTCCCCTGTCGCCCACTATACGACCGATAGAATTCTGCGGCATGCAAAATAGTCTGCCCCTTGTATGCTGTGTGTATTTTGTTAGGTTCATATTAGCCCAGCCTGGCTGCAGTAATTCAAAATGTGATATGTTATACGGTATGAATTTTATAAGAGGGCGAGGAAACTAAGGAACGTTGGAGATTTTCAATTATTATTAACGGACAATTTGTTTTTGTAAAGAAAGTTTTCGTATGGCCTAAAAAAAAAATAAGCGCAGTGTTAATATAAAAAGCACAAAATTCAAATATTTCTGTACTTGAGGAAAGGAGATACAAAACATCTGTGGTTAGGGAGAGGGGAGTTGTAAAAAGTTTTAAATATCTCGAGACAGAGTAAAAGTATAAGAGAACGGACTGGACCAATCGAACGAGTATAATTTATTTAAATAGATGGGATATAAATCTTTGACAAATAGTATTGCATAATGCCTTTTGAATTTTCGCAGTTAGACTCCATGTATGTATATTACTCTGTGGTATATGTCAGGTTTCATCGGATTTGAGGCATTTTTTTAGTGCAAAAATCTCACGGTTTAGGGTGGGAAGGTTGCAAAAGAAACAGTATGCAAAAGTGCTGATGCAGAGAGATGAGCTGAATTTTTTCTCAAAAAATCTTTTATTTCTTTTCACGGTTAAGAGTGGCAACACTGGTGAAAGTGTTGTATTGACCTACCAACTTCTTATTTTTGAAACGACCCAGTTGTGCTTTGAGACCACCAAAAAATATAAATAGTATTAATATATCTTACAATATCTAGCACCATTTGGTTAATACAAAGGTTTTTGCTGGCTATTCACTTATCACTCTTAATTTATTATTATAATATCGTATTGGGTAATACATTTCATGTATTTCCTGCACATTTTACACATTTTCTGTTTTTATGCTAAAATGCCTAAGATAAAGATTAAAGTTACATTGAATAAGAGTTTGAAAAAATGTTTTAAGTGTCCGAGAGATGTGGTAATTGCTATTGGAAAATTTTGATTTTCTTCTTTTTTTGAATGTCCGAGTCTCTGAAAAAATCCTTCTTTATAAATTTTTATGAGTTCAGGTTATTCTTTTTAATAATAGAATAGCTATTATTCCTAATGTGTGTATCAGAATGAAATGAATTCTGATAGATACACCAAAATGAGAACATCTTAGCCAGTGCGATCTCAGGATGTAAGCTGGTTACTACGCAGTGCTGGAAAAAACAAGTTAAATCAAATTCTTTTATTTGAAATTGTGAAATTAACTTTTTCTTTTTTTTGTAAACTGTTCTTCGACTAAATTAATTGAAAAGTGTGTTTAACAACAAAAATCAAGTGAAGAGATGCTGCTGAGAAACGCGATTCCTAAATTTTAACTAAAATCCACGAAATAAGAAAAAAAACTATTAATTACAGAATCAGGGTGATGAGAGAAAGGTCATATCCTTTCAAGCTTTTTTCCCCGCATAGTTTTCTATAGATTTCTGTCGCCTTCGTAAATCAAAGTGAATTTCTCTTGTGAATGTGTTTTGCTTGGCATATAGTCTCCGCCGTGATCGTCCACACTTAGTTTATTGCTTAGAGTGGATCCCAGTTTAAGTTTGGCGATCCAATTGTGTGCGATTATTATGTGCTCTGTTGATTTGGGATTTACAGGAAATGAATTATCTACGAGAGTCTTTTGAAGAGCTGAGAGGCAAGTCTTAGGAATTTCCGATTTAACCTAAAAATATTGGTCATTGCGCCTGAATTTTAGAAAATGAATAGCATAACCCATGGTTGCAGCAATAGCTGCAACTTAGTAAAGAGCAAACCCTGTCCCATAGTAACTGAAAGTTTAAAAACGCGTAAAAAATTGGCGAGAATCTTTTTTTTATTTAGAGCTTAATCATGGATTGTAAATGTTATTTTGATTTGTCTTAACAGTAAAAGTTTATCGTAAAAACAAATTTACGTGAATTTTGAATAAGAGTATGAAACCCCTTGAAGATGGCCATTGGTTGAAATGAAAAGTACACCATTAGAATCACTTTGGTGAAAAACCTATACCGGCCGTTTTTTACCCCCCCCCCCCTATTTTAAAACCTGTGAAGATCTTACTTTAGCCTGTGTTAGGCTAAAATACGCCTAACACTGGTTAGTTCTTTTTTTTTATTTCGGCGGTGCTAGTGGGTCACTGGGACATCATAGAGAGCTGTTTAAGAGCTTATTTGAAAGTTAATACTTATATCCAAACTACCGACACTGACAGCAACTCACTACAGCATCAAGCCGCATGAGTCCAACACAGCCACGTACGTTTCTCCTCCGTCCCAATATATTCAAAACCTCCCTCTTTACATACTCCCAAGAAGTTCCCGTTTCCCTTAAATCTTTCCTTACGACATCATCCCGCCCCATTCGAGGACGACCTATTTTTCGTTTGGCCCTAGATAGTTGGCCGAGAAGGACTATCTTTGGCAATCTGCCATCCATGTCCAAATATCCAATCTTATACAGGCAATATTATATCTAAGGCCATCATAAAGCGTCATATGGCACCAAAAACGACTGTTCTTGACGACATATGTGGAGTGTCTTGCTGCAAAACATGGCAAGAGTAGGCTATCACTAAAAAACTGGCATGGTTGAAACCCTTATCCGGAGGCTTACATTTCCCCCAGTTAAATATTTCCCCTCCCAACCCCCTTAGTAATTGAAAACTAAAAATTGCGTTTTGAAAATAAAAATGTTTAATGAAAAAAAAAAACTTAAGTTAAGTTTCATTCAGGGATAACAAATGTTATTTGCACTATGTTTTATATTAGCAGTAAAAGTGAATCACGAAAATAGCTTTTTGAGAATTTTGAAAAGAGCTTGAGACGCTCATATGTCTCTTTTTTCTACTTTTTTATTATTTGGGGTACTGGAATATCATAGAAAGCTGTTTAAGAGCTCATATGAAAGCTATTTCTTACGTTTACATGCTTCGTAAAAAATCGTCTTGACACCGCAGTTGTAAAATACCATATGTCACTAAAAATGGGACTTTTTGTGTCATTTCTGGAGTCGAAAGGTTTTGAACCATAAGCAGGGAAATATCCATGGTTGAAAACCCTTAACCGGATGTTAAAAAGCCCCCTCTTAAATACTCGTACTCCCAGTACCCTTAGTAACTAAAAAATTAAGAACAGTTTGTACAAAAAAAAAATCGTTTAATTTTGATTCAAGAATAATTATAACTCTTTCATGTCTATCTTAATAGTAAAAGTTAATTAAGAAAACATTTTTAGGAATTTCCAAAAATAGCTTCGAAATTGTGGCATATTGAAATGAAAAGTGGACCATTCAATTAACTGTGGTTGAAAATTCTTGACCAGTTGTTAAAAATCTTCCATCTTAAAACTTTTGCACCATACTTGTTTTGAAAATACAGCATCCCTGCGCTTGAAACCATTGTTTCAACACGATATACAAAAATCATGTATAGGGCTAGTTTTTCAAAATGTCTATGAATACAGGAAAATATCATGAGTCGGTATATTTTAGCAAAGTTTTATATGAGTTGGTGTATTTTAGATAAGTTTTATAGATATATGTTGAATATCATACGAAAAGAATTTTTTAATCGTTTTCTATTTCAGCCTTGCTCTTTACTTCAATCGGGAAAGCTTTGTCTCTTTAAATTAATCAGAAACAGAGACCGGTCCAGAGGGAGACCTCGCGGCACGCTCTGTCTTCCTAGAATTTCTAGATATTGTCGATGTCCCATGGTTTTGACGCTTGCCCTTTTTATCCTCTCCCCTTCCCCAGCAAATGTGATGCCATGCCCTCTCTCGCAATAAGTGTCTGCGTACTTGATATAAATAATCATAGAAATGATACAATTGCTCAACTTAGGGACTATTTTTGTACAGATCTTTATCTGGATGTTTGATCCTGGGTCCAAGATGTTGAGACGGACTGAAGAGCTGTCTTTTGTAAAGGACAGACACGGATTAATTGTCCTTGTCCATTTACAAAAGTTTACCTGCAGTAATTATAGGGCGAAACCTCATAAACAAAATTTCCACTTGGAATTATCTCGATTAGAAACTTGGTTTAGAAGCTGACAGGAATCCGGGCTGAGTTTGACTCGAGTTGAGCCAAGATCGAAGGTCATCCCTTGGATTGTCACCTAATAATCTCTTACATAATCTTTCACTATTTAATTTTTTCCACTATTTACTTCTGAACCTCTAAAATTTAACTTATTTATTTCTTTGTCTATAACAATTTTGTGTCTCAATATTTCGTGTGATATTAGAAATTATTGTTGCTGTCACATCTCGTCGCCAATTCTTGTCTCCTCTCGGCTAAATTTATTTTTACCAATCTTTCAGCTAAAGAGTCATTACATATCCTTTCTTGACCAATAAAATTTGACAGCTGGAGATTTGTGCTCCCATTTGTAATCTAAATTGTTGTTATTTTATCTAGGATATATTGTTTTTAATTTCAAAGATCCTTTTCAGTTCTTTATGAATAGGACACTGCAAATCATCTTTTAAGAGCTAAATCTTTTTCGGGATTTGGATGACTAGTTCTTTTTCACACTAAAATTCTATTTGAAAGAATTATTCCTTTGCCAAGAATTTCATGTCATTTGTCACTCTCATCTTGTTGGTTACGATTACATCCTCAAAGTTTCTTTGTTCACAGTGTGTTTGTCTATCTGAAAGATAAATTTGAATAACCCCCACGAATCTCTTCTTTTTCGAAAAAAGGCACAAATGCTGATAAAATGTTGTTTAAATTAAATTTTAAACGTTGAAAATGTTCTTTGACCTTGCTGTCGTAGAAAACATAACTAACCAATCAAAAGCGACGTCTGATTTCAAAGAAAAGAGGCTCTCTTAACTTAAACGTTCTTTGTACTGTGCTGTCATGGAAAAGTTTATTGACCAAATTAAATTAAATTCATTCAGTTATTAACAATTACATCTCAAAAGTCTCTTTGTTCACAGTGTGTTTGTCTATCTGAAAGAAAATTATGAGTATCCCCAACGGGTTCTTTTTTTTTGGAAAAAAAATAGCACAAATGGACTTTTGGTTATAAAATAATGTTTTAATTCAATTTTACCAACTTTAAATGGAAAAAAGTCCATGGACTTTCTCAACTTCTCTCTCAACACATTTGTTGTTAGTGACCGTGTTGCTCGAATCGAGGTCCTGAATGCAAGTCCAAGGTATTTGAGAGACGCAGTGGCAAAAATTGAGTCAGGGCCAACCTTAATTTTTGAATCAGGAGGGTAATGACAACTAAAAATGGGAAATCCAGCTTTAGCAGAAGCGACTGACAGCCCGATGTCAAACAACCCGGCATAAAAGCTACTCTCAGCAGCTTGCAGTGATTGCAAGTTATCAGACAGCAGAAGAATGTCAGCCGCGTACGAAAGGTGACTCGTGTCAATGGATGACTCGATAAGAAAATGCGGTATTCTGCGGATTGTACAGCGGACGGCATTGTTAAATATTTCAGAAATTAAAAATGAGCCCTGTTTTGCTCCGCGACACAAGAAATTCGGCTGGAATAAAGAGTTTCGACGCAGACACGTATAGAAGAATTTTGATACCATTGCCACAGAGAGGCACAAATGAATGGGTTTACCCCGCTCCTCAAAAGTGGTAAAATAGCTTTGGAGTGAAGGATCGAATCAAATGCTTTAGAAACATCTATTGCACAAACCTAGGAAGGTTTTTTCATTCTCTCATACCTCTCCACAATAGACACGAAAACTGCACGTGAATTTCCAACACCAAGACCCTCACGAAAACCAAACTGATGATCTCCATGATCACACTTATTCGAGATATCTAAAAGAAGAATCTTTTCGAATAATTTTGCAATAACTGAGCAATCTGTAATCGGACGATAAGAGTCACAAGATTGAGGGTCCTTATTCTTTTTTGGGACACACGTCACGATGCCCTCGCATAGTGCAGTCGGTACGAATTGCTGCGCAATACAAGCTTGGAAAAGTAACGCCATAGGCTCAACTAGTTTCGCGGTACTATAAATCAAATGTTCAGGATGGAGTCCGTCAGAACCAGGATCTTTGCCTTTTTTAAGGAGGCGAATTAAACGAGATTTCGGCTATGATCTAGTCAAGAAAATGGCAAAGGAGAATCTGCCGAAAAGTTGTGTCCAGTGGTGGGGTGCTATCAGAGAATAACCAGAAGAAGTTTCTTTCCCAGGAAGTTACATCAATAGGGTTAGAACATGAACAATACGATGAAGGGAACCTTGATACTTTGCTCCCGAGTAGCTGCGGATTATTCCAGATATCACGAGACAGAATAGATACTTGCCATCTCTTGAAGAGCAGTACAACTTTCCGGTACTCTTTTTGAATCGATTTAAGGATTCTAAAAATTAAACCAGATCTGGAACGATCACAATCCACCCAGATCTTAAACCAAAAGTTGTGACGGTTCTTTGCAAGTTGTATCTCCAGCTCTGGGTCATCGCTCTAGCCCTTTTTCCGTGTACCAATCCTAATTTTCTCAGATGGTACTACCGTTGGGGCGGCTACTTTAAACGAATGAGTAATTTCAGCAAGATAAAACAGTTCGTGGTAACGAACTACAAGTAAGGAGCGACCCAGCTCAATAGTAACCGAAACTCTAAAAAACAAAATTTTGATACTAATAAATACATCATCAATAGATACATCTTAATGAAAGTCAAACCATCAGATTCAGCGTAACAGAAAACCTGACTGTAGATGTTTCAAGCTCCTATCTGCAAAAATGTGGAATTTTGAAACGGATGCGTGTTTATTTGTTTGTTTTTTGTTTTTTTTTTGTTTTTTTGTTTGTTTTTCTTCCCCAAGGGTCATCGTATCGATCAATTAGTCCTAGAATATCGTGAGAGGGCTCATTCTAACGGAAACTAAAAGTTCTAGTGCCCTTTTTAAGCGAAAAAATGGCCCCCTCCCACGCTCATTTTTTCCCAAAGTCACCCAATCTAAATTTTGAGATAGCCATTTTGTTCAGCATAGTCCAAAATCTAATAAATATATCTTTGAGGAGGATTTAGTCCCCTACAGTTTCCGGGGGAAGGGCTGCAAGTTATGAACTTTGCCCATCGTTGACATATAGTATTGGTTATTGGGAAGTATACAGATGTTTTCAGGAGGGATTTTTTTCTGGGTGGGAGAGGTTCAGAGGAGGGGATTACGTGGGAGGGTCTTTTCATAGAGGATGTTTCCTTGGGGGAAGAGACATTTCTATGAAGGGGGCGCCGGATTTCCCAGTATTTTTTAAAAAAGGATCAGAAATTAAGTTTAAAAAAACAAGTTTTTTCAACTGAAAGTAAGGAGCAACATTAAAACTTATAACGAACAGAAATTATTACGTATATGAGGGGTTCGGTCCCTAGTCAATACCTCGCTCTTTACGCTAAAGTTTTTTTTTAGTACTTACAAAAGAACTATCTATTATAATTAAACGGCCTTTGTGATTCAGGGATTTGTGATTCGAACAAAATTCAAACTTTAGCGTAAAGAGCGAGGTATTGATTAGGGGCCAAACCCCTTCATATACGTAATAACCGGCTCAATAGTAACTGAACCGAATAACACGGCTCAATAGTAACCGAAACTCTAAAAAACGGAATTTTGATACCAAGTTTAGTCAGTTAAGTTTAGTGTTACCCATCAAAAGTTACGCGCCTGAGAAAATTTGCCTTATTTTCGAAAAAAAGGGAAAAACAACCCCTAATAGTCATAAAACTTTAATGAAAATCACACCATCATATTCAGCGTATCAGAGAACCCTACTATAGAAGTTTCAAGCTCCTATCTGCAAAAATGTGGAATTTGTATTTTTTGCTAGAAGAAAGATCACGGATGCGTGTTTATTTTTTTATTTTTTATTTTTTCAGGGGTGATCGTATCGATCCATTAATCCTAGAATATCGTGAGAGGGCTCATTCAAACGGAAATTATAAGTTCTAGTGCCCTTTTTAAGTGACCAAAGAAATGAAGGGCAACTTGGCCCCCTCCCGGGCTCTTTTTTTCACGAAGCACCCAATCAAAATTTTGAGATAGCCATATTGTTCAGCATAATCGAAAATCTAATAAATATGTCTTTGAGGATGACTTAATCCCCCACAGTTCCAAGGGGAAGGGCTGTAAGTTATAAACTTTGCCCATTGTTGACATATCTTCTTGGTTATTGGGAAGTATACAGACGTTTTCAGTAGGGATTTTTTTCTGGTGGGGGTGGGTCGGAATAGGGGGTTTCGGGGTAGGATCTTTCCATGGAGGATGTTTCCTTGGGGAAGGGACATTACTATGAAGGGGGCGCCGGATTTCCCAGCATTATTTAAAAAACGATCAGAAATTAAATAAAAAAAACAAGTTTTTTTTCAACTGAAAGTAAGGAGCAACATCAAAACTTAAAACGAAAAGAAATTATTACGTATATGAGGGGGTTCGCCCCCTAGTCAATACCTCGCTCTTTACGCTAAAGTTTTTTTTAGTACTTTCAAAAGAGCTATCTATTCTAATTTATCGGCCTTTGTGATTCAGGGGTTTGTCATTCGAACAAAATTCGAACTTTAACGTAAGGAGAGAGGTATTGACTAGGGGCCGAACTCCCTAATATACGTAATAAAAACATACGAATATAAAAGTTCGTTACGTAACTTAATTTGTAACTTGTGTCAGAACAAAATTTCGAGAAAGCCATTTAGCCAAAAAAAGAAAATTAATATGCAAATTTTGTTTTAATTATTCATGTACGGTGAGCCAAAATCGGAGCTGCATTAATTCAAAAACGTTCAGAAATTAAATAAAAAAAACTGTTTTTTTTTTTTAGCTGAAAGTAAGGAACGACATAAAAACGCTCTTTACGCTAAAGTTTGACTTTCTCACAACTCTTTTTTTTTAAACAATAAAAACTTTAGCGTAAAGAGCGAGGCGTTGAGGAGGGCATAGCCCCTTTTATATACGGAAGCGGGGGTTTGGGGGCGGCAGCCCCCCAACTGAACCTCCTAATCCCTGTACGTTTTAAGGTTCGAACTTGTGACTCAGCCTCTTTAACTCTTTAGAAAACGTAGTTTTTTTCAAATAATAGGTTGAACTATGGGACATGGTTGAAAAACAACGCAAAGCTCTGAGAATAGTTGTAAATAAGTATCTAGGGTGGTTTAGCACCCCACCCCCCTAGAAAATCATTGTTATGTAGGAAAATTTTCAAAAATGAGTCCGGGTGAAGCTTCCATTAGGCACGCATCAAATAGCGCTCGAAAGATCTTATCTATGAGAAAATCAAACGTTGTATCAATTGCCTTCAAGACAATCAAAGCATGATATATGATTACAGTAAATATGCATACGGTATTTATTTATTAAATGGAAATGGAAATGCCAGCGTATTTTGTCTTCATTAATGTATTTTATCGATTGAACAAACCTATTTAGTTTTTTTGGGAGAGTATCTTGCTTAATCTCTATTTCTGTTCTTGCAATAGAAACCCGTCTCTGTCTTGTCTAACACCTGCCTTTTTTCATCGAGTTGGTTGTCAACTTGGATGGCAAATCTTCTAAGCTATTCTATTTTCTAGTTTTTAATTTAAGAAACTATACTTTTCTCAGCGGCACTCGCCGCTTCTCGTAAATTTTCTTCTTTTTCAAACAGGTTTCGTTAGCGTTGTACTATTAAATTTATCATGCAGCATCGAAACAATTTCTTGACTTATATAAAAAAGGTAAATAATACGGCACTGTGGTTTACAGTCCGTACGGGCGGTGCTGATCTCCAATTTTTAACCCTTCAGCTGGGAAGCGCAAGGGGGGCTGGGGCCAGTAATACTGTAATCTAGAGCAAATTTATCGGATTTAATCAAATCAGACGAACTTCGCATAGGAATCTGGTGATTTTTGCAATGCAATTTACGAATTCAGGGCGTCCCGCCTTTCTCGCTTACACATTGTCTACTTGTGAAATTAAAGTTATACTTTCAAATCATAAGATTGAATTTATCATGCTTATAGCGGTAGCTACAACCTAGTAAAAAGGGAACCACGGCCCATAGTAAACGAAGTTTAAAACTTCGTTAAAAACCAAAAAAACTATCAAACAAAACAAAAAAATAATAGTAGCTATGGCAGTTTACTTTCAAATGAGCCCTCTCCGAACAGTCTACGACCTCTGGTTCAGTTCAATCACGTTGGGGTAAAAAGGAGACATATCAGTGCTTCTCATGCAAAAAAAGTGATTTTCCTTCTTATTCAAGGTGGGGGGCTGTATTTCTCCTGTTTGGGGATTTCGACCATGGTGGTTGCAACTGAGAACTTTTCATTTTAATAGGACGCATATTCCGAGGGATCTCAGGCTCTTTTTTGAAATTCCCATAAATTTGCTTTCGCATTAAACTTTTACTATTAAGATTAATTGAAGTATTAGTTACTATTACCGAATCAGCTAAATATGACAATTTTTCTCAATGGAATTTGTTTTTTAATGCAACGTTTTTAATTATCCGTTTTTAATTATTGACCCTTAATTTTTACAAAAAAATATTAAATTCCTTCCCCATCTATTTATTTTTTGACTCTTATCCCTACTTTTCCTAATATGGTAGACATACTCACAAACATTTCCGTTTGTAGTTTGTTCATTAATTATAATCATGATCTTGATTAGTCTTAATAGTAAAATGTTGTTTTGAAAACAAATTTACAGGAATTTTAGAAATGCGCCTGAAATCCCTCGAAAATGGCGTTAGATCAAAACGAAAAGAATAAAATTTTAATCGTCACTGTCGAAAATTCTATACAGGAAACATACAGCTATGTACCTTGAACAACAAGGAAAATCACTGTTTTTGCATTTAAAACCTAATTTTAATATTTAATCACTTTTTTTTAATTCGACTTGACAACATCAACATGAAGTATCATGTGCCCTAAAATTACGCTTTGGGGATCATTTTTGTAATGGAAAGTTTGGGAAGAGTGAAAAGGGTACTATCATAATGTTCATGGTTGGGAAGCCTTAAGCCCGAGCTTTTCGATTCCCCCCTCCCAGGCCTCTTAATATTTTTCATAAACCGTCTACTGACAAACAGAGCTAGTAGGCTTGTGTGATGTCATAGAGAGCAGTTTAAGGTCTCATTTAAAAGCCAATTTTTATATTTACGTGCTTTTTATAAATCCTTCTTGATAACGCCGTCGTAAGGTGCCATATGGCGTAAAAAATGACAGTTTTTTCTGCCATATCTGGAGTGTAAATGCTAGGAAAAATGAAAAGGGAACGTCCTAATCTCCTTGTTTGAAAACCTTCAATCTGAGTTGTACAATTTTCCCCCTCCCAGCCCCCATTTTCAGGTTTTTTTTTTTTACGAAGGCATTTCGTATGGAAGGAGTTGTCGTAGAAATTTCGTTGGGACCTCATTTGATTGGAAATTAAAAGTTCTAGTTTCTTTTTGAGATTCCAAATTAATTGGAGAGTAAGCAGCCCCCCACTCCCCTTATTCCTACAAAACTTTTGAGATGACCATTTGGTTCAGCATAGTTGAAAGGTCCAATATCTATGCCTCTGGGGATGACAACCCCACACACACGCACAAAGTCCTTGGGTCAAGGGATGTAATTTATACATTGTAAATTTTACAATTCGCCCGTTGTTTATATACAATTAATTAAAAAAACTTTTTCCACAAAATAAGTTTTTCAAAGAAAAGTAAAGAACTCCACTAAACAAAAAATGACCGAAAATAAAATCAAATAATCTACCAAGCGTGAAACTACCACAAATCAGCATCTATAAATAAATGAAACCCAAAACGAACAGAAATTACAATAATTAACCGAGTCAAACTCAAAACGAGCAGAAATTAACATAAGTTTTAACATAACATAACTTTTATAACTTAAATAAATCAAATAGTATTAACATTTTGATTACTAAATATCAGTATATCTATACTAAACTGACAATACACATTCATTTGTATTTTTTAAGTAAAGTGCAAATTTTGTTCTGGCCTTGGAAAGGCATAGGGGTTTTGTGACAAACTATGTTAATTTCTGCTCGTTTTGAGTTTGACTCGGTTAATTATTGTAATTTCTGTTCGTTTTGGGTTTCATAATAAATAATTATAAATAAAATAATGACCAGTCAAAAACAAGTACTAAATTCTATGTGTACCAGGTTTAGGCATATCCCAGAATCTTTGGCTAAATGACAGAGCTGAGAGACATCTATTCTGCTTATTAACATCGAATTAGATGGCAAGCGTTCATCTTAATTTAAATGACCTGTCCTATCTGGACAGGACATGTCTTAATTTAAATTAAGACATGTGACCTGTCTTAATTTTTATGGACCTGTCTTAATTTAAAGATAATAACGTAATAGTAGGCTCTACTTAGAAAAATAGCCGCACCTCAAGCAAATAAAGTCGCAGTGGTGAATAATAGCCAGTAGAATAGGCTTATTTCATACGAGTAAATTAATAACGGTGTTTTTTTAATGTAAAGGTTATTGTTGATACGAATTTCAAATTAGCAACACAGAAATTGAAAAACACCCGAAGTATGCATAATAAGCAACCTTAAGGTGCTTTTCAAGTAGTGCGGGGGGGGGGTATAAAAGAAAAAAAGGGTTTTTCGATCTAAATTGCTCAAATTTTCCTGGTGTCAGGTCGTTTGAAACGAACTGCCCCCATACCCTCTCCAGTAAATGGATGTGTAAATGTGTTTTACTCCTTTTCTCTTTCTTACCCATTGCAGTTTCACTTTATTTGCATATTCTAGCCTGAGTCTTCTTCAAATGAATTTACGCATGAGTTTCGTCGCCTTTTTTTATCTTGCCAGATGTTTTGGTGTTCATCATCGAATGATAAACACTTTCTTTTTTTATATAATTGCATAATTTTTTTTTTTGTTCTAAGAAAAGTTAATGTTGACATTCCTATGTCATTAAGTAGTAAATTCAGGAACTGAGCTTTTTATGAAGAATGCTGTCACTCTATAAAAAATAAAAAAGAGTATCAAAATGATGAAGCTTGACATATAGATAAATTTTTACGTCAGATATATTTTCTTATCTTCGGGGTCTCATATCATATCGGATGGATTATTCATTACTCTGCGTGCAAATATTCACGTTTTTCAATTTTTCTTCGATTTATATGATGAACACATTAATGTTAGTTATCATTAATATAATTAGCATCATTAATACCATAACATTTTAATACAAAAATGAGACTATTCTTCTTCTTCTTTGATTAAATCCTCCGGGTCAGGAGGGGGTTCAAGCGCTGGAAAATATTTTTCGTATAAGTGTAGTCTTCTAATGAAAGGGATGCAATTCCCGGGTCTCCCAACTCTTGTTTGTGCCTATTTAAAAAATGTGACCGACATAGCACTACCAAATATTATATACTAAAAAAATAATCTGTTACTGGAAGTTTTACATTAGGTATTTGGAAACTACTATACAAATAGTTTTACACAAACGCTATAAAAGTTTATGAAGTCCATTAGCTGCCCATAAATAATCAGCGATAGACTTGTAGAACTTTCTTTTTGTATGTCCAACGGCATCAATGGTGACAAAGCCTTTTTTGCAAAGTTTCTCTTTTAAAGTTAATGTAACGTTTTATTATACACGTACGTGTGCGCTATTTGCCAAATTTTTCAGATATCGAAATATCCAGAGACACTAATCTCCTTCATCCCTCCTTCAGACGCTAAGGCATGTATCCAGGAATTGCATAACTGTTTCCCATTATGTATATATGTGTGTGTATGTGTATATGAATATATATATATATATATATATATATATATATAATATATATATATATATATATATATATATATATATATATAATATATATATATATATATATATATATATGATTTATGAGTCTACTGCTCTTTAGGGACCTCCCCCAGGCTATTCAGGGTGTCCCCAGGTGGCGATAGGAGAATGTTCTACAGATATGTAGGGTACCTCCATAGGAGGCATGGAACAAAGGGGAAGCTTGTCCCTGGGGGCCATAATAGAAACTGGAGCACCCTCGCCCGGGTCTATAAATACAGGAGGAAGAGGAAGAAGGCCCCTCAAATGTACACTCAATGGGGCCCACCGGCATGTGCACACATCCCGTGAGTTACAAACCTTCTCCCAGTAATGGGTTGAATTGTATTGTGACGCAGAACACCATCGTGGGAGGATCCTCTATAGGAGTACAACTGCGGCAGGGCGTAAGATCCAGATCTATGGACAACGGCTTCTGCAAAGGGCTGCCTCGACCCTTTCAGGGTACCTGCAAGACTGGGGACCTTGCGGTCAACTCTATTCCCACTTGAGGAGTGGTGCCCTTCGAGGAATTAATAGCCTAGTAAACCACACAGTATTTGCACCGGATTCTGATTAATGGATAATTCTTCTGGGCTTGGTCTGTTTTGATGGGTGTTTTTGGGCTGAAAAACCTCTTCCTAGCTAATCTATCTACTAAGGGTTGCCTCCCCGTAGTAGCATAATATTTGTATGGCATGATTATATAATGAGTTGGAGGTAATAGGCTTGTGACTGTCTGTGCAGGATTCCGACTCCTGTTGATAGAAGAGCATCGCCAAGTGCTGAAAACCATGCTGTGACCAAAATGGGCCAAGGATTGTCCATAGCTTCTATTCATACTGGAGGTTCCAGGAACTTCTTGCTGTCCGGTTCTAAGCCGGCTTAAGCGCTTCGGTGAAGACTTGATAAGATATGTTTATCCCCGTTCTGCACTGATATCCGGAACCATTGCTTTTCCTCAGGCCAAAATAATTTCAATGATTTAAAGAACATGAAAATTAGAACTTACAATGTTGCGACGTTAAAAAATAACTATCGCATTGACATTTTGAGTGACGAATTCAGACGATTCGAACTGGACTTACTAGGAGTTTCAGTAACGCATATCCCAGGGTTAGGAAGCATGAAATTAGGTGATATAGAATTTGTTTACTCAGGCAGGAAGGATGGGGTACATAGGTAGGGGGCTTATGATGAAGCTGCTAAGTCTTGTTTAGGCTAGGAAGGTATTAATAATAGAATACTAATTGCTCATTTTATGACTAAAAAGTTCAGGGTATCAGATATAGTGGTATGTGCCCCTGTTGAACCGACTGACGGAGATACTAGTGACAAAGATGAATTTTACTTACAGTTACAGGAGCAAATAGACAGGGTACCAGGTAAAAATTTGGTGTTTTTACTAGGAGATTTCAACGCCCAGGTCGGTAGAAATAAGGACAGATGGTATCCTAGCCTAAGGAAATTTGATGTAGAAAAAGAAAACAGTAATGGCAAATCTTATTGATTATGTTATAGCAAACCGAAGACTGGCAGGATCAATACAAGATACTAGGGTATATAGAAGTGCTGTTATTAATATTAAAAGTAAAGATCACCATCTAGTAGTGTCTAGGATTAATTTAAAGCTGAAATTTCGGAAGGGTAACTACCTCCTGAGAAGTTATGATGTTGGTAGACTCCAGGATGAGAATTTAAGAGAAACTTTCCAGGAACAGTTGAATAATAAACTTGAGATTTAAAAATTTGACAATGTGGAAGATGGTAGGAATAATTTTAGAAAAACAATTTATGAAGTTGCTGATGGTGTCTTAGGGAAGAAAGTTAGGACTGCAACTAGGAATATTAGTGAAAAAGCTTTATGTTTAATAGAGAAGGGAAGGGGCTTGTACAATAATTATCATAGTACTATATTATCCATTATCATGTATAATATTATCAATTATCAATAATTATCATATATAATTATCATATCTTTACTTAGGCAGCGCTAGCGCGCTGCCTAAGTAAAGAACGATGTGGGCACAATGTGTTTTTTTTTTTTTCTCCATACCCGGGCACTTCGTATCAAAGGAGTTGTCGTAGAAACTTCGAAAAGGGCTCATTCGATTGGAAATTGGAGTGGCTAGTGCCCTTTTTAATAGTCGAAAGTGATTGGAGGGCACCCAGCCCCCCCCCCCCACGCCTATCATTCCCCCAAACACATCCAATCAAAATTTTGAGATAGCCATTTTGTTCAGCGTAGTGTGCGTTTTTCCAAATAGAAAATATCTTTTTCAGGAGCCACTCCCCCACAACCCTCGGGGCAAGGGTTTTAAGTTATGCCCTGAGGGTATATAAGATCAATGTTGACACAATGCACAGTTTATTATTTTTTTTTCTTTAAAGCAGGGAACTTCATATAGAAGGGGTCGTCGTAGAGACTTCAAAAAGGGCTCATTCGATTGGAAATCGCGAGTTCTAGTACTCCTTTTAATAGTCTAAAGTGATTGGAGGGCAACTAGCCCCCCTCTCTCACGCCAAAAATTCCCCCAAACACATCCAGTCGAAATTTTGAGATAGCCATTTTGTTCAGCGTAGTTGATTTCCAGATAGAAAATATGTTTTTGAGGAGGACCCTCCCCCACAATCCTCAGGGCAAGGGTTTTAAGTTATGCCCTGGGGGCATATAAGGTTTTTATTGAAGGCTTTGTCGTAGAAACTTCAAAACAGGCTCATTCGATTGGAAATTCAAAGGGCTAGTGCCCTTTTTAATAGTCAAAGTTATTGAAGGGCAACTAGCCCCCCCCCACGCCCATCATTCCCCCAAACACATCCAATAAAAATTTTGAGATAGCCATTTTGTTCATCGTAGTTGATTTCAAGATAGATAATGTGTTTTTGAGGAGGACACTCCCCCACAACCTTCAGGGCAAGGGTTTTAAGTTATGCCCTGGGGGCATATGCGGTTTTATAGAAGGTATTGTCGTAGAAACTTCAAAAAAGGCTCTCTCGATTGGAAATTCAAAGGGCTAGTGCCCTTTTTAATAGTCGAAAGGGATTGGAGGGTAACTAGCCCCCCCCACGCCCATCTTTCCCCCAAACACATGCAATCAAAATTGTGAGATAGCCATTTTGTTCAACGTAGTTGATTTCCAGATAGAAAATAGGTTTTTGAGGAGGACACTCCCCCACAAACCTCAGGGCAAGGGTTATAAGTTATGCCCTGGGGGCATATAAGGCCTCTATAGAAGGCGTTGTCGTAGAAACTTCAAAACAGGTTCATTCGATTGGAAACTCAAAGGGCTAGTGCCCTTTTTAATAGTCGAAAGTGATTGGAGGGCAACTAGCCCCCACCCCCATGCCCATCATTCCCCCAAACACATCCAATAAAAATTTTGAGATAGCCATTTTGTTCAGCGTAGTTGATTTACACATAGAAAATATGTTTTTGAGGAGGATACTCCGCCACAGCCCTCAGGGCAAGGGTTTTAAGTTATGCCCTGGGGGCATATAAGGTTTTTGTAGAAGACTTTGTCGTAGAAACTTCAGAAAAGGGCTCATTCGATTTGAAATTCAAAGGGCTAGTGCCCTTTTTAATAGTCGAAAGTGATTAGTAATATTTTTTGTTGTTGTTGTTGTTTAGACCAGGGTACTTCGTATCGAAGGAGTTGTCGTGGGATCTTCGAAAGAGCCTCGTTCGATTAAAAATAGAAAGGGCTGATGCCCTTTTTAATAGTCAAAAGTTATTGGCGGGCAACTAATCCCCCTTCCACTCCCACCCTCCCATTTGCCCATTATGTTTAAAAACTAAATGTCGCCTTAAGATTAAATCAAAATGCACTGTGATAATGCTAATTCCCAATAAGGCATCTCAGCAGTATCCCAAGAACGACTGAGGGTATTATATTCAAACTTTCGAGGCTACTTCTGCTCTTAAAATTTAAGCAAAGCAAAATAGTGTAAGTGTATCAAAGCTATCAAAGAAAGTAAACAGATTTTTTTGTGAATAGTATCAAGTTTTCCATTTCAGGTCAATTTGAGGAGGTATGAAACTAAGTTAAACAGTACTATTTGTGTCCAGATTTTTAAAATGGTGTATGTTGTTAAAAATTGCTGAAAATTTTTCTCCAGCATACAAATATCAGGCCAAACTATAAAGTCTTAAAAAATGAGAAGATTTAAAGTGTTATTTTCTTTTTCCCTGAAAAGACTATGTCAATATAAAACGAACAGAAATTAATTAAAAAACTTTTTCCACAAAATAAGTTTTTCAAAGAAAAGTAAAGATCTCCATTAAACAAAAAATGAGCAAAAATAAAATCAAATAATCTTCCAAGGTATAAACTACCACGAATCAGCATCGATAAATAAATGAAACCCAAAACGAACAGAAATTAAAATAAACAACCGAGTCAAACTCAAAACGAGCAGAAATTAACATAATTTTGGGGCAAAACCCCTATGCCTTCCCAAGGCCAGAACAAAATTTGCACTTTACTGAAAAAAATATAAATTTTTTTACTTTTATAACTTTAATAAATCAAATAATTTTAACATTTTACTAAATATCTAAATATCACTACTAAATATCAGTATTACTAAATATCAGTATATGTATATTAAACTGACAATGCGCATTCATTTGTATTTTTCAGTAAACTGCAAATTTTGTTCTGGCCATGGGAAGGCATAGGGGTTTTGCCCCCAACTTATGTTAATTTCTGCTCGTTTTGAGTTTGACTTGGTTCTGCTCGTTTGACTTTCTAGCTATATGTCCACTAAAAAATTACAGAAGAATAGCGAGTTATCTGGAAATTCTGTTAACTAAATAACAAAAAAAAAAAATAATAAACCCAGTATAAAGTAAATGTAATGTTTCATTTAAGTGTTTTTTTCAAGTGTTAAATGTTTTTTTTTTCAATGATCGTTTTTCCAAGTATTAAGTACTATTATTAGGTTAATGTAGTGTTTCATTTAAGTGTTTTATGATGATTAAATAAAAAAAAAACAAGTTTTTTTTTTAACTGAAAGTAAGGAGCGACATTAAAACTTAAAACGGGGACAGCACCTTTCATATACGGAATAATTTCTGTTCGTTTTAAGTTTTAATGTCGTTCCTTACTTTCAGTTAAAAAAACTTGTTTTTTTTTTATTTAATTTCTTAACGTTTTCGAATTAATGCACGTTTTGATTTTGGCTCACCGTACATGAATAATTAAAACGAAATTTGTATATTAATTTTGCTTTTTTTGGCTAAATCGCTTTCTCGAAAGTTTTAATTTTATTTACGAACGTTTTTGTTAGTAGTAAATATACGTAACTGTACGTAACGAACTTCTATATTTATATATTTTTATAACGTATATTAAGAGGTTCACCTCTATTCAATACCTCGATCTTTACGCTAAAGTTCGAATTTGTTTCCAGTTCTTTAAGAATGAACCTTTTATCACAAAGGCCGTTAATTAGAATAAATAGCTCTTATGAAAATACTTAAAAAAACTTTAGCGTAAAGAGCGAGGTATTGACTAGGGGGCGAACCCAATCATATACGTAGTAGTTTTTGTTCGTTTTAAGTTTTGATGTTGAAAAGTTTTCAGTTGCAAAAGTTTTTCAGTTGAAAACTTGTTGTTTTTTTTTATTTCTGATCGTTTTTTTTAAATAATATTGGGAAATTCGCCCCCCCCCCCCTTCATAGCAATGTCCCTTCCCCCATAAAAACTTCCTCCATAGAAAGATCCTCCAATGTAATCCCCGACCCTCTCCTTCCCCACTACTAGAAAATATCCCCCCCCCCTGAAAACGTCTGTATACTTCCCAATAACCAATACTATATGTAAACATTGGGCAAAGTTCATAGCTTACAGCCCTTCTCCCGGGGTCTCTGGGGGATTATGTCATCCTCAAAGACATAGTTATTATATTTTTCGACCATGCTGAACAAAATGGCTATCTAAAAATTTTGATCGGGTGATTTTGAGAAAAAATGAGCGTGGGAGGGGACTTAGTTGCCCTCCATTTTTCGGTTACTTAAAAAGGGCACTAGAACTTTTAATTTCCGTTCAAATGACCCTCTTACGATATTCTAGGACCGCTGGGTCGATACGATCACCCCTGGGAAAAACAAACAAATAAACACACATCCGTGATCTTTCTTCTGGCAAAAAAATACAAAATTCCACATTTTTGCAGATCTGAGCTTGAAACTTCTAGAGTAGGGTTCTCTAATACGCTGAATCTGATGGTGTACTTTTCATTAAGATTTTATGACTTTTAAGGTGTCTTTTCCCCTTTTTTTAAATAAGGCGAATCTTCTCAGGCTCGTAACTTTTGATGGGTGAATTTAAACTTAATGAAATTTGAAATCAGCATAAAAATGTGATTCTTTTGATATATCTTTTGGTATCAAAATTCCGTTTTTTAGAGTTTCGGTTACTATTGAGCCGGGTCGCTCCTTACTTACAGTTCGTTACCACGAACTGTTTGATGGCTGATCAAAGTTTATGTTATTTGTGCCTTTCATTTATGTTGTTTTACTGTGTTCATGGCCGTATATTTGGCTTTAAAATACACTTATTTATCTATCTATCTAACATGCAGAATAATTGTACCAAACACATTTTGCATGCAGACCCGCTATACTTTACCCCCCCCCCCCCTAATGGGCAAATCTATTGCCCGGATTTATTTCATAAGTAACGAAGAAACTAAGGGAAAAAACGGTGTTCTCGAATTTTACACAGCGTAAACTTGAGTGAGTGGCGCATAATACACAAGTACCAAAATTCCTTCCCCCTACGGAAATTTAAAAAAAAAAACTCAAATAAAATTCTACAATTTGGAAATCCATGTTTTCCACAGGGACGGCATTGGACTTTACAGTCCCTACCGCAGGGACTGTAAAATACCCACCCCCTTCCCCCCACAGGGGGGGGGGTATTTTTCGCGGGGTAAACGCCGGTCACCTTAAAAAAAAAACAGCAACACAATAGGTTTAGGTATCTTTGAAGCTAGTCATAGCGCTTTACAGGGGCTATAAAACGCAACTCTTATTAGAGCATTTTGGGTGTAAAATACACCGAGTTTGTGGCTCGATTGTAAGTTCGCAATTTCAATTAAGTAGAACTCCATGCAAGAATGTATGATAGTGTAGCCTTGTCCCACATTTTGTGCGGCCCATTCGAAAAGCTTCAGGAGCTTCGGTGCATCCGAGTAGCTGGGAAGCTGGCCACCCATGTTGACCCATGGCAAATTTTGTTTTTTTGAGTTGCTGTTTTAGTAGTTGTATGTGCTTTCACTTTCTTTTTCCGTACTATACTCAATCTGTTATTGTCTGTATGACGAGAAATAAAAGACACTCAGTGATATGTAGTATTATTCTATTCACCGCGGTGCCTAAAGTCATATGGATTGTATTACAGATACTCATTATGAATTTCAGTCGTTTCTTCTAACCAGCAAAAGAGCTTCTAACGCAAAGGGATCGACGAAACTACCCGCAATCCCACCAAGTCTGTTTTGGTGACTAATAGCTGAATTTTCCCAATTCTTTGCCATCTCGGTTAAAGCCAAAGCTAGAGCCAAATTACAATTTATAATGATTATCGTGCAGATTATTAGAAGAAGCATTTTAAAATTTTGCTACTGTAACTTTCCTGTCCTACGACGTATGATTCAAAACTTCGTCTTCTTCCTTTTTAGTTTTATACTAACTTTATCTCAGTATTGCAATTTGTAATTTGCTCGAGGTCAAAACTGTGAAGAAAAAATTTTGGGCTGATTGAGCCATTGAAGTTGGAGGTTGCACAAGCGTTTGACTTTGTATGTACAGCAATCTTGTCTACATTCTACTTTTGACCGTTAATTCTTTTTCCATTGTCTATCCCCTCCCTCCAGGCCAAATTACAGGGGGGGGGTTCTGATCAAGTTATATCATGTATTTCAATGGTTCTTTATGAAAGTATATATATATTTTCAATTGTATCATCGCCAACCTAATAAATTGTAAAAGCAATAGTTTTGTTGATACGACAATGCCAGGTCAAAGGCATCTGATTATAAGTACATAACTCAAAATCTTGGCAAACTGGATAGACAGATAGACAAAGGGATTCCTCATTAAATACGCGCGGGATTTTCGGCCATCTGGCGGATAAGACGGTACTCACATCTCATATTTGTTGTGTAATATCACGTTTTGTCAATATATATATATATATATATATATATATATATATATATATATATATATATATATATATATATATATATATATATATATATATATATATATATATATATATATATATATATAATATATAATATATATATATATATATATATATTATATAGATATATATATATATATATATATATATATATGTATATATACATATATATATATATATGATAATTCATAATTTTCAGTTTTTTGCGATATTTCCCGTAACTTCCCGTATTCTTCGTATTATTCACTCATTTTTTAACTTTTGTTTTGTTACTACGGACATCCCCACGAAATATATCCTGTCCCAAAATAAATTCCTGCTTTATAACATAGTTTAGGTCAAGCTCTTTACGCTGTTGAATCATTCAGATTAATCATGGGGAGGGGCTGTGTGAAAGTACTGGTATATATTTGGTTTGTACATTTTGTATATTTCGATCTTTTGTTTTTCTTCTCCTCGTTATTTTATCTCTCGTAATTTAGCGGTTGTTTCTTCATGTAGTTAAATTTTGTACATCACACTCGAATCTTATCTCACTAATTAAACACAGTTGAAATTTCCTGCCTTTGGAAAGTGTATTTTATCATTTCATTTTTGCGGTTGTCTTAGTTGAATCATGAATGTTTTAAAAAAGTTGAAATCTCTAGGGATAGAAAATTATAATAAAAGTGATTTTGTTTCAGAGCTCTGTTCTGGAGATGGTAACAGTCAAGGGAGTTCCCCGCTCAATAAACGTAGCGGACATGCCAGGTAAGTCACTACGATATTATTGAACTGGCTTTTGAAAGTGCAACCCCGTATAGACTTAGCCTAGATTTTTTTTTTCTCTACATCATTTTTTATTTTTGACTAATGGCAAACTCTGTGGATCCTAGATTTTAGAGTATCTCAGATGTTTTCTGCTAGGGGAAGAATCTGATATTATCTTTTTTTTCGGTTTATGGTAAACTCTGACGCACTGGAAAACAGACTTTCAATTTCAAAAACAATATTTTGGTCTGAAAAGACATTACTGTTGACTTTTTTCAAGAAGTAAATTGTATAGGTGCCCATTTTCCCATGAATTTGATCCATTTCTTCCCTAAAAACGTCATTTAAGTTAACAAAAAAAAGAGGTATGGTGGGGCTTTTGTAAACCATCCAAGGGGTATTTTGAATAATTCTCATAATGCAAGATGCGTCTGCTTCAAATGCAGATTCCAATCTGGTTTCAAATATTTCATCATTACACTGTGAAATATGCGTCGTTTATGTATAGTCGTTTTTACAGGTTGAGTGACCTTTTATCAGCGTGTCTGAACTACCATTAAAATGAGTCCTTGTAACCATCTTCTGAGTAAGGGAACTGCATTCATCTTCTTTTTTTCTTTTTCCGAACAAGAATTACCCTAACGGTGCCTAAATCGCAAACAAGAGAAGCCTAATTTAGACTGCAGCAAGGGAAATGAAGCTTGAGCTTCATGTCTAGACAGCCGTGCGGGCAGAGAAAGGACTGTATTTACTACTACCGTTTACAAATCATTGCAGCTTCTAGCTCTTTTGGGTCATCACAGCTGCGTACGAACCTCCTGCATCCCTATCCTTTTCAGACATCCGTTCTTGATTCCCTCTCGTGAAGTTCCTAATGACTTTATATCATCTTGTATAACGTATCCCAGTCCCACTCGAGGACATCCTGCTCTTCATTTGGTTCAAGCTGGGTTACTAAAAAAAAAAGAAAAAAAAACTATTTTGACCACCCGCCATTTTTTATAACCCAAATCCTTTGGTGGCACATTGGATTGAAACTCTGTCTGGCTATACATGACTCGGGGTTCAGTTCCCACTGCTGCAAGGCTGAGCGACAGGCTTAGTATCTGTCTCTGTTGAAAAGACCCAGCAACCGAAACGTCTATAAAAATATTAATAATTTGTTTGTACCCTCGCGAGAAAATAAAAAGAAAAGCGAAAAATAACAAGACAAGAACTGCACAAGGAAAGCTCAAATATTCTCACTCAGCAAAAGCGTGAAGCAAAAGAAAAAAAAAATCATTCTTAATAGAAAACATACCTTAACTGACCTAATACACACTTTAACATACTATAACTCATAACACTCGCACTTTAAAGATACATGATGCAAATGGCCTAATACAATTCAAAGGAAAGTCAACCATTTTGTCAGACCGTTTGACGGAAATTAATCGATAGTTCATCCGTGTTTTAACAAATTTCACAAACACCATAACACCTAGAAATATAACTATTTCTAGTCCAAGTGGGAAGCTGAAATAATTGACCCCCTATGTATATAATGGCTCTAGAGGATCTTTATACTTTGTCACTCTTCATCCATGAAATACAAAAGCACCTGGAGACATTGATCAAAATTGATCACAACTATGTACAACAACTTTTAAGTCTCATTTTTTAAAAATTACAAATAATTAAATAAAATAAACAACACGTTCGCATTGAAGAAAAACCTATAAAGGTGTGCGTTCCTGCTAAAGTCGACGTTACTACTGACCTATTAAATTAATAACTCACTTAAATCAAGTCAAAATAATAATAAGATAAAAATAAAAATACAAAAAAATAAATAAAAATAGCAACAATTTCATTCATCAATACTCAACTCCCCTCTCCCCCTGCACTCCCAACCCTACCTAGCCCCCCCCCCCATGACCAACCTTACCTCCACAGCTCACCCTTCCTCCCCTAACCGCCATACCATCCATAATAAAATTCAACAGTTAAACCCCCAAAAAATTATATGTTGTTTTTTTTTTTTTAACTAAGGTACGTGTTTTCACCACCCTAATGCTCACTGGTAGTCTCAACCTTCACCATCTCAACCTTTCTTTCGTTATAGTTCGACACAGTGCCGCCGAACTACATTTCCTTACAGCTTAATGTTTATTATACAATCTTTCAACCGAGTATCTCGAGCAATACTTTGAGAATTCTTCTGGAAAATATCCACCATGTATTTCACAACCTTCGAAAAGCCCATGTTTCCGAGATATGCTTGGATATTGTATTTACCTTGACTTCTAGTATCTTGCTCTTAGTTCTAAAACGTGTCTTTCTATTCTTGCAAACTTTCCTCAGCTGTGGGAAAGCACTCTGCGCCTTGTCATGTACCTTCACTGCATCCACCATCTACACTAATGACTCTACCTCGATAGGTGAAGCTTTCGCCTCAGTTTATTTTCTCAGTACGTGGAACCACCTCATCATCCTCATTCGCTCCTGATTTATGCCGCTTAGTCTCATTAAAGTTAATTTTCCCTTCCCATAAGACGATGTCCAGGCCCAGGTCCTCAGAGGCCGTAGAAATTGAGGAAAATTATACTTTCTAGATATAAAATGTAAAATTTTGGCTTTCTCCTGTATTTTTACTTTTTTTTACTTGTCTTACCCCAGTTTCGTCAAAAAATTGACGAGATTTTTTTTTCTCATCAAACTTAATTTTCGAACTAAATCTTGTACCCTGAATTCTCAAAATCTCTAACAATCATTCAAAATACTACAATTTTTAGTGAGGATACTAATTTCGTCTGTTTACTCAAATCTGAAAGAGTTCAACCTAACCGTTTAACACCATATTTTTCCAAAGCCTTTGCTTTGTTCCAATGGACAAAATCCATAAAATAATGCGTATAAGTGGACATAAAACACAGCTCCTCTTACATCGAACTAAGTACTAACCTTGATTCCTACCTTAATCGCAGCAGTATCATTCTCGTAGATGCCAATAAAATTTGTAATTATGCTGTGAAAACAAATTATTTATTGAGTTATTTATTTTTGTTAATAATTGGTTATCATTAATATTTTTAAGGTTATTATTGCTTCGGGATCATGACATTATGTAGTTTTATTGAGTGTGTTTTACTCATGTTTTATTTCTCGGTACATGGTTTCACCTTCCAACTTATTATACCATATGTTTTTTGTTGTTATTATTTTCTTATTAGTTGAACACCCTCGCAAGCAACGCTTTTGGTGTGCTACCGATTGATTCTGTTTGTGTTTTTTTTCCTTTTTTTGAAAATAAAGTTATTACTGCTACAGTTGCTCTAACATCTGAGTGCAATTTTTGGCTAAACCCCCCAAGAATAAGACCTTCATTTAAACTTTTTTTGTCAGCTAAAACAAATCCCTGTTCGTAATCTATAAAACTCATGATTAAAAGGGTCTGATTTCTCCAACACATCTAGATTATTAATCTAAGTGTTGATGTTTAGTCTATCCACCTTTTCTAAAACCTCGCTATTGTTCTCTTAAAAACGGTGTGTATCAATCTCTTAGTCTTATAAGTATCATTCTGCCAAGAATAGAAACTGTTTGAAACTATCTTTAGTGGGATTATATTAGTAATGACAAGTAAACTTTTTGAAATTTTTCCGCCAGAATTTTTTCATTTCTTCTTTTCCAAAGATTGTAAAGTTAACTTTTTTATTTTTGAAAATTAGAATTTTAAGACTAGAACGTCCAGGAAAATTCTAACTAAAGAGGGAAAATATGTGCTAAATTGACCAGAAAATACTATAATCAAGGTAACGCAAGGAGCAGCCACTAATAGTAAATAAATCACTAAAAATAGTGATGAATCACTAGGTGATTTGTGCTGATCTATGATTCAGATCGCTTACGGGGGATCTAGAATCTTGCTTGTTCTAGAAAGGAATTTATTTGATAAGATTAATTTGGCTCTTACTCCAGAATCTTTTTTTAAACATAATTATCTGCACCTTTTGCTTTGAAAAATCACACAATTTCATAAAGTTTAAAGTGACCACTATAGTCTGTAGTGAGGCCAGAGCTGTGTTACCCAATATTCTATCATAGACTGCATTTGAATGGACCCAAGTCACAAAGTACTAAATTTTAATTGGATAACTTTTCTGATCTGACTTTTGTTTAGCAATTTTAAACTTCTTCGCTGCCAAATAGTTCAATTAGATTATAAGTCGCTTTAAGCAGAAAAAAAACAAGAATATACAGATACGATAAAGAAAAAGTGGCTTATGTTAAGAGGTTTGAACTATGGTTTCAGCCTGTCAAAAGATACTCAAGGAGTGACAGTCAAGATATTGACTCTACTTTATGCCACGATAAGTTTTTTTTTCTTCTTTTTTTGAGGTTTTCAATCTGAAATCCTGTATTTCTGAAAAGGGCTTCAATTTAGATTAACAGGTGTACCCCATCTAAATGGACTTCAAAGTTTTATTTGCCTAGATATCTATTATTTTTAGCTTACTGTAACGTATGCAACAAACTAATGCCGTATCCATATCTATTGATTATGCTAGGTTGCCAAACGTATTTTTTGTTAAATTCTTTTTACATATACTATTTGCTCTTGACTAGTATTAAATAAATACTAGCATAATCATTTTTAACTGAAAGTAAGGAGCAACATTAATACTTAAAACGAACAGAAATTATTCGGTATATGAAAGGGGCTGTCCCCTTCTCAACGCCTCGCTCTTTACGCTAAAGTTTTTTATTATTTTAAAAAATAGAGTTGTGAGAAATAGTCTAGCTTTAGCGTAAAGAGCGAGGCGTTGAGGAGGGGACAGCCCCTTTCATATACGGAATAATTTCTGTTCGTTTTAAGTTTTAATGTCGCTCCTTACTTTCAGTTTAAAAAAAAACTTGTTTTTTTATTTAATTTTTGAACGTTTTTGAATTAATGGAGGTTTTGATTTTGGCTCACCGTACATGAATAATTAAAAAAAAATGAATATTAATTTTACTTTTATTTGGTTAAATGGCTTTCTTGAAAGTTGTTTAATTTTATTTACGAACATTTTTATTAGTAATAAATACACGTTACTTACGAATTAACTTACGCAACGAACTTTTATATCCATATATTTTTAATACGTAAATTAGGGGGTTCACCCCTAGTCAATACCTCGCTTTTTAAGCTAAAGTTCGAATTGTGTTCCAATTCTTTAAAAATGACCCCTTAATCACAAAGGCCGTTAATTAGAATAAATAGCTCTTATGAAAGTACTAAAAAATCTTTGGCTTAAAGAGCGAGGTATTGAATAAGGGGCGACCTAATCATATACTTAATAATTTGTGTTCGTTTTAAGTTTTGATGTTGCTCCTTACTTTCAGTTGAAAAACTTGTTTATTTTTTATTTAATTTCTGATCTTTTTTTAAATTATGCTGGAAAATTCGACGCCCCCTTCGTAGCAATGTCCCTTCCCCCATGAAAAATTCCTCCATGGAAAGATCCTCCCACATAACCCCCAACCCCTCCCCCCACTACCAGAAAAAAATCCGCCTTGAAAACATCTGTATACTTCCCAATAACCAATACTATATGTAAACATCGGGTAAAGTTTATAACTTTCAGCCCTCCCCCCGGGGACTTTGGGGGATTAAGTCATCCTAAAGACATATTTATTATATTTTCGACCATGCTGAACGACATGGCTATCTCAAAATTTTGATCGGGTGACTTTGGGAAAAAAATGAGCGTGGGAGGGGGCCTAGTTGCCTTCCATTTTTTGGTCACTTAAAAAGGGCACTAGAACTTTTAATTTCCGTTTGAATGAGCCCTCCCACGATATTCTAGGACCACTGGGTCGATACAATCACCCCTGGGAAGAAGAAAAAAAAATAAATAAAATAAAACACGCATCCGTGATCTTTGTTTTGGCAAAAAATACTAAATTCCACATTTTTGCGGATAGGAGCTTGAAACCCCTACGGTAGGGTTCTCTGATACGCTGAATCTGATGGTGTGATTTTCTTTAGGGTTCTTTAGCTTTTAGGGGGTCTTTCTCCCTTTTTTTCGAAAATCAGCCAAATTTTCTCAGGCGCGTAACTTTTGATTGGTAGGACTAAACTTGATGAAACTTATATATTTGAAGTTAGTATTAAAATCTGATTCTTTTGATGTATCTATTGATGTCAAAATCCCGTTTTTTTTAGAGTTTCGGTTTGTATTGAGCCGAACTCTTTGCCACGTTTGCAACTGTTACCACGAACTGTTTGATTAAACAAAAAACAAGTTTTTTTAACTGAAAGTAAGGAGCGACATTAAAACTTAAAACGAACAGAAATTATTCCGTATATGAAAGGGGCTGTCCCCTCCTCAACGCCTCGTTCTTTACGCTAAAGTTTTTATTGTTTTAAAAAATAAAGTTTGTGTGACAGAGTCAAAATTTAGCGTAAAGAGCGAGGCGTTGGGGAGGGGACAGCCCCTTTCATATACGGAATAATTTCTGTTCGTTTTAAGTTTTAATGCTGCTCTTTACTTTCAGTTAAAAACCTTGTTTTTTTTTATTTAATTTCTGAACGTTTTTGAATTAATGCAGCTTTGATTTTGGCCCACGGTACATGAATAATTAGAATGAAATTTGCATATTAATTTTACTTGTTTTGGCTAAATGGCTTTCTCGAAATTTTGTTCTGACAATTTTGTTTGTAACTTACGAATTAACTTACGTAACGAACTTCTATATTTGTATGTTTTTATTACGTATATTAGAGAGTTTACCCCTGGTCAATACCTCGCTCTTTACGCTAAAGTTCAAATTTTTTTCGAATCAGAAACCCCTGAATCACAAAGGCCGGTTAATTAGAATAGATAGTTCTATTGAAAGTACTACAAAAAACCTTTAATGTAAAGGGCGAGGTATTGACTAGGGGGTAAACCCCTCATATACGTAATAATTTCTGTTTGTTTTAAGTTTCATTGTTGCTCCTTACTTTCAGTTGAAAAAAATTTTTTTTATTTAATTTCTGATCTTTTTAAATGATGCTTGGGAATCCGGCGCCCCCTTCATAGAAATTGCCCTTCCCCCCAAGGAAACATCCTCCATGGAGAGATCTTCCCCTGTAACCCATTCCTCCGACCCCCCCCCCCACATTAGAAAAAAAAAACTCCTGAAACGTCTGTATACTTCCCATTAACCAGTACAATAATACGGCCAAAGTTCATAACTTGCAGCCCTTCCCCCGGGAGCTGTGGGGGATTAAGTCATTCTCAAAGACATATTAATTAGATTTTCGACTATGCTGAACAAAATGGCTATCTCAAAATTTTGATTGGGTGACTTCGGGAAAAAAATGAGCGTGGGAGGGGGCCTAGTTGCCCTCCATTTTTTTTGGTCACTTAAAAAGGGCACTAGAACTTTTAATTTCTGTTCAGATGAGCCCTTTCACGATATTCTAGGACTACTGGATCGATACGATCACCCCTGGGGAAATAAACAAAGAATAAATAAATAAACACGCATCCGTGATCTTTCTTCTGGCAAAAACTACAAAATTCCACATTTTTGCATTTATGACTTTTAGGGGTTGTTTCCCCCTTTTTTCGAAAATAAGGAAAATTTTCTCAGGCGTGTTAATTTTGATGGGTAAGACTAAACTTAATGAAACTTATATTTTTGAAATCAGCATAAAAATCTTATTCTATTGATGTATCTATTTGTATCAAAATTCCGGTTTTTAGAGTTTCTGTTACTATTGAGCAGGGTCGCTCCTTACTTACAGTTCGTTACCACGAACTGTTTGATATATTATCTTACCCAAGTTAGGAAAAAAAAGTTTATCTTGTCATTGTAAATTCCACCTCTTTTTAGGGGAGGCGGGACTTTAATTATTTGCATCATATTTGTGTGGTTGCTAGTACTTTAACTTATCTTCACAAGAGAATATGGTGAACAATGGGTCATCATACAAATGTAGAACTATATAAAGACAAATTTCTGTTGTCACTTTTGTTGTTAAATAGGAGCTATTAAGTTTTGGAAATATTTCGAAACTAGGATTCATTATCAACGACTCCAGTATTGACCCTAGAAGAGATCATTGCCATATGATGACTGGTTTGAATGAGTCTCTCCTATAATGTATCCGTTGTCAATAGTTGTAAATTTATAGAATACATTCTTTATTTTATGACACATATTGATTCTAAAGTTAATTTATCTAAGAGTTTTGTTTTTTTTTCTAGTTGTTTTTTTTTCGTATAGTTTTATACGCACAGTTTAGTTTGTTTCACCCGGATTAATAACAAATGTTGTGTAACCAGTGATGATGATGAGAAAAAGGATGATGTGTCAAATGGTGCCTCCATGACATTTTTGACAAAATTTAGGAGAAATTTGGGTACTTTGTAACACCTTGCTAACGATGCACATATTTTTTTTCGAGAATTATATGACCTAAAATGGAAACAGGTAAACAATCAAATAAAACCAAAAGAGGGCCAAAATCCAACAAAAATCGTTCAACTTGGTCACGGCTTGGCCAGGAGGCAGCTGCTCCGCCTCTAGACTGGAAAAATATAAATAATAAACCAAAAAAAGTTTACTTGGGTTTTCAGCACGGAGAACCACTAAGATAATGGGTATAAATTCTCCTGAACCTGCTTACATGAATAAATTTCTTATCTCTGTCACTTGAAACTGAAGAGTGCAACAGTGCTGCTAGTACAAGACATACCTAACATTTTTTTTTCTAGCAAACGATGGTTTCCACAACTGCGGAAGTTGAACTCGAATAAACTTGAAAAAACCTCTTCAGCTACTTCTCCTCAGCCAGATTCTCTTGTTAAACCACCACTCAGGAAGATTCAGTCGGATAAGTTCAAGGTAGATCATTTTTTTAATAGTTATCTAGGATTACCCCCCCCCCCTGCCTCTCCCCTGGATCCGCCAGTGGTTCAAGGGTTTATTTTCCTATTTTTCTAAGCGTTTTCAACCGCAAAAAAATACACCTTCTTCCTTGGCTATTCTGCTTTTTTACATCACCCCTACATCCATCACCTTTAATAATAATGATGCCCAAGTAAGTGAAGTAGATGTATTGCTTTACGAAAGTTTGCAAGTTCATTCACGGCAAAAAGTATTTTGATCGTCCCAAGTAAGATAGGATGAGACCTAATTTATAAATGATTATCACAAGCCAATAAAGCCGATTTCGCGTTTCTTGCCATTTAATCAAAATGCAAAAAATAAGTCTAAGGAAAGTAACAATAAAAGAAACAAGCTAAGAACAAGCTCTAACAAACGAAAACCTTTAGTTAAAATAAATCTAGGAACCGGAATATGAAACTAAAGCTTAAAGTGCACGAAACAGGAGTAAATATAAGTGATAATAAAAGGGAACCATAAAATAGACGAGGAACAACTTTACATCAGGAAATATGTTAACATGAATAAGAGTTTCAGTAGGGATAAGTCCTTTATCAGACAGTGAAAAACAAATGAAAAAGTTCTGAATATTTCGAAGACACAGTCAGTCTCCATCATCAGCAGAAATACTTAAGTATTATAATTAACGCAAACTATATTTATACAGAAAAAAAGTAATAACTTCTGTATCACTGAATGTTTCTGGTTCATTGGCTTAAAAAGTTCATTAACTGAGTTCATTCAAAGTCTTGAGTTCATTAGTCTTGCTGAAATTTATGTTGAATTCTTAATAGGGTTGGCCCAATCTTCTTCTTGTAATTGTAAACAAAATGTTGTTAAATTTATAGTTAAGTTGGCACAATCTTCTTCTTCTTCCAATTGTAAACGGAATGTTGCAGAATTTATAGCTATAAAATTTTCCTGGTCTATCATCCCCATATATACGACGTTGATTTTTTTTTTTACAGACCACACTGCCTTTCTTTGACGAAACGAATAAGAGTTTCAATTGGGATAAGTCCTTTATTAGACAGTGAAAAACCAATAAAAAAGTCCCTATTGAAACTCTTATTCGTTTCGTCAAAGAAAGGCAGTGTGGTCTGTGAAAAATATTCAACAAAATTTTTTAATTTGCCTAATATTACTATTTTTTGAGATTTTATGTTATAAAATGGGACAGTTTTTGACACCTCTGTATAAGGGCTTGGACGAGAAAATAATGTATTTCAAAGCTTCAGATCTAACATTTGTTTTTAGCTTATTTACCCATAGCCTTTGTCCTTCATTTTAGGTCATACCAACTACTTAATTATTTAACTGTTTTTTTTTTTTCGTTTTTATTACTAGTTTGCTCTTCGTCTCAAGAATGAGTCAATTGTCTTTGAAATGTAATGTTTATGACTTTTTCCTTTCGTGATGCTTTTTCTCATAGACCTTTTCAAATTTAGATGGAAGCTTTGCTTGCCGCAATGTCATTGTTTATTGATTATCTCAACAAGTAGGAACCAATTGTTTGAGTTTCCAGTTATCAGCTTCCCTGTTTCTAGTTTTCCCTAATTACTAGGGCAATATTTGCTCCAAAAATCCTGAATTGTAATACTGGCTTGGTCTATTCAACCTAAATCTGTTGGTAGGGGCAGGACTCTGTAGAGATTTGTACGTTCTTAATCGAAACAACACAGTTGTCGCACGCATACGTTCTGTACATGCAATATAATTTGTGCAATGTCTTGGGTTTAAAAGGAAAACAAATTGTAGAAAGAAGTTGGTCTTTATCGCCTATTGAGCAACTGAGCTTACGCGCCGAGTTTGCGATATAGAACAGTTTTGATGAAACGGGGAATAAAAAGCATGCTGTCTTTCATGTCTAATTGATTGTTGCCCCTCATAGCAGGATAATAAGTCCAAGTCCTTCCAATTTTCTACTCCTAGCTCTACTAGCTTTACATACCTGTACATCTGCTTTTATTTCTAAGACGGAATTATAATTATGAAAGACAGAACATTTACCATTTTTTCAGTGTCGTAATGTTGATAGAGGGAATCTGGCTTCTATCAGTAGGACCAGCCTCGGGAAGTTTTCTTTTGGGAGGTGGAGGCAAGGGTCATATTCCACCCGAATGTAAAGAGACTTGTAAACTCGTATTTTTATGTGTGTTACAAGGATTATAAATTGGCTTTAAAAATTACTTTCTGTAGTTTTTCACATTTTGTTTGGTTTTGCTATAATCTAAAATATTAGGATTTAATTGAATTGAATTTGGATTGAATTGAATTTATTGAAAAAGACAAAACAAGAAATATATCACTGAATACCAAAATCAATGGTAAATTCCATAGAGCCTTGTTTTTTCCTGACATAGCCAGGAAAAACCAGGGGAGAAACAAAACTAAAAA
This sequence comes from Artemia sinica, assembly GCA_027921565.1. Taxonomy (NCBI): domain Eukaryota; kingdom Metazoa; phylum Arthropoda; class Branchiopoda; order Anostraca; family Artemiidae; genus Artemia; species Artemia sinica. Next base: position 53,059,711 of record CM051265.1, read on the forward strand.
ACAAACAAACACATACATTCATCAAACATCTTTTACATAATAAATTCACATCACCAAACCAAACAATACCCCTCACCCCCCCCCAAAAAAAAAAAATCAAGTTAGGCAAGGGAATCATACACGAATCCACCCACACAAATAAATTACAGAACCAGAGCAAATTAATATGTTGTGTATCTTTTTTTCATTTGAATGTGTGAGAAAAATGTGTATCGTTTGCATTCATTGTGAATTATCTATTTTGTTGTAATATTTTTATTGGAATCTGGCACATAAAAAGGGGCCTTTGGCCCGCACTCACTCCGGAGTCTCAAGCTTTCATGATTTTTCCTAAAATTCTGCTAGGCGTATTCCCCCTGGAAGTTCCCAACGGAAAACTACCCCCCCCCCCCTTCATTTGGAAAGCCCCCCCCCCCACATTCAAAGTTGAGCAGCCAAAAAGAAAGTATGACAAATGTGTTAAGCTTCAGTTACAAGAATGACAGCCGAATAAATATGCATACAAAAGAATAAAAAGTTGAGAATCAGCTAAATCTAAGTCTCATCGTGAATGGACTTTTAAACTAAGGTTTTGGAGAGGTGAAAATTCTGAATTTTTGCCATTCAGACCGTAAACAAGTCTGTTTCGACAAGGCTGGTTCATTTGTTTTTGTGTATTTTAAGTAACACATGTACCGATCGCGCTTTTGTACCGTTTGTATTTTTTTTAAATTTAAACGGTTTGTAACCGAAATGAAGCTTTCTTTCTAATAAGTAAGTTCAATCGGCTCTTTAACAATCTTTTAAACCTACAGATTATACTAAGAAAAAAAATATATAGTTCAAGAAAATGAGCTTTCTGATAGACAATTTAGGTAACTTTAAAGTGCAGCCTGGCTTTGAAAAATCAAAAGAGGTAGCTTTGAACATGTTCAATTTCACTACTAAGAGGTCATATAACCGCAAAACAGATTAGAAAAAAAAAAATCAAGGCAGGAAAGGGGAAAAAAGAGAAAGAGAGAGTAGAAGCATTAATAATTGATAGATGTTGTCTGATGTTATTTTTAATAATTTGGATTAGAAGGTACACTTATTTTTAGGGTTTTCGTCTAGTAAAATTTATAATAATCTTGACTGATAAAATTGAACCGACATTGAAATGTTGGCTCTTGTACCCATATTATATGCTTAATTCAAACATGTTCATCGAAATGAGGGAGTTTACGGGGGTTAATTCACCCCCTCCTCCGTGTTTATCTGAAAGACTTCTCTCCGAAAGCTAGACAAATGACTGATAAAATTAAACCAACATTGATATGTTGACTCTTGTATCCATATTATATGCTTAATTCAAACATGTTCATCGAAATGAGGGAGTTTACAGGGGTGAATTCACCCCTCCTCCGTGTTTATCTGAAAGACTTCTCTCCGAAAGCTATACAAATACAGTAATACTCCTTTTGATTGTTCAGTCTAATTTGCATAGGCTAATAACTTTTGAACGGTATCTTTAAACCTCAAAGAAATTACATATTTGGAATCAGAATGCGAATTAGATTCTTTTGATGCATATACTGTGATGGACATTGGTCGATAAAATAGGTCACTCTTATGATGTTACCTCGGAAAAAGGAGAGTGGGGGTATATAAAATATGAATATTAGGACTAATTAATATTATTCAGAAATGTTTTTTTTTATATGCTTAGGAATGCGGAAACTGATAACATAGGTATGAAAAGATTACGGGAAACTTTGACCCTTTAACATGGGTTTTTACAGGAACTCAAAACTCCTGTCGCTACAGTAAATGCAGCCTTATGACATGACAACAAACCACTTCGCTGATGACACGATAAAAAACATCAATTGCAAAGGACGAAGATCCCAGTGAACCCCACAAGGAGCTTCAGGCTGACCTGGAGAGAACTGAGGTGTGGGCAGATGCCTGACTTGTCAGTTTAACGCATCGAAAACGAAAGAGCTCCTAATTTCTAAGGCATGTAATATGAGGGCTCATCCTTATTTCATCTTCAAAAGAGAGGCAATAACAAGAGTTGATGCAATACGTCTACTTGGAGTTAACTTCTCTTCGGATCTCTCATAGACTGAGCATCTCAGTAAAATTACATCCTCTTGCTCCAAGAAGCTAGGAGCTATCCTAAGATGCAGAAGTTTCCTCCCTGATGAGTCTATTCTGCCACTATTCATTTCATGCATCAGACCTGTCATGGAATATGCATGTCCTCTCTTCGCTGGTGCACCAAAAAGCCGCATCCCTCCACTCCAACGGATTCAAAATCGAGCAGTTCGTGCAGCAACCTCTGGCAACACGAAAGCTGAAACCCCACAGTTGATCCAGGAACGCTTCGACATGGCGTCCATTTCTACAAGTACATGTATAACCTGCCATTAGAAGAGCTATCGAAGCTCGTTCTTGACAAAGAAAAGCCTTTGTGATAAACTCGCCGAAGTACGGCTCGTCAGGTCTACCTTGAGCAGGGTACTCCCTGCCGAGAATATCTGAAAACGAGTTTCGCACGGTGATCGGTCGCCACATGGAATAGCTTGCCGGCAAATGTAATCCCAGAAAATCCTTCCCTTGACGCGTTCAAGAGAAGGTATAGTTGGTTTCCAAAAGGTAATTTATTAAATTGTCTATAGTTTCTAAGACCATGATGTAAAGCTAAAAATTAATTTAAAATAATTAAGGTTCAAGAATTAGGTTTTAAACAAGGCTTTAGAATGGCAATTTTTTATCACTAGACGGTTTTATGCAGCACATTTTTATACTTTTGGTCTGGTCACTGTGGGCTGTTTTGAGCCCCTTTATGGGTTCTAAATAGAATTCGCCCCATAACTGACTATTGAATTTCGAAAGAGCATAAAAAAGGCAACAGATGATGTATTCACTTTCTTCCAAACTAAATAACACGAATATATAAATATGATCTGTTCAAGTGCTTACCTCCGAATTTTTAAGTGTAGAAACAGATTCTATAGTGCGTTTGGATTTTAATGCACATATGACCAATAAAACATGAATAAAAACTTTGCGCGAAGGTTTTTGTGTTTTTCTAGTTAGTTTCAGTAAATACTCATAATCTAATAATACTCATAAAACTTACCATCAAAATCAGGTTAATTAAAATTGGGATTCTAATGTTGAAGATCTAATTTCATTTAGTTTCAGCCCCATATTTTCCTAAAGTGGGTTGATTTTTGTTATTTTTTTACCCTAAAATAGTTAAGGCTTGGTTAGTATGCAAATCTTAGGCTGCTGAAAAAAATAAATTACGTAAATGTAGATGCTGTGCCCTTTTGGCAAAAGGGGTTCTTTATCTTCGGCTCAATGTAAAGCCAAGTAAAAAAACAGGGTGGGCAACTAAATTTTTTCTTTAGGTTTATGTAATTAACTTTAGGATTTTTCTGGCTAGCACTAGATGACGTTGGTTGCTCTTTCTCAGAGACAGACTTGCGTTTCCTCAAGTCAGTTTACCATAATATTTCAAAAACGTTTTTCATTTTTATTTTTTATTTGTTTTTGTTTAGATACAGTAAATGATAGATACAAACCTCAAGTTTGTTGTTCATCATCCACAGGCTGGCCTGAAAAAGGGAATATGATCTATGATTCTTAAGGGTAGCACTAAATGGTTATGGTTGTTTTTTTTTTTTCTCAGAGACGAACAGAAGTTTTGTTTTTATCAGCGCACCCGGCTCTTTAGTTTGTTTTTCTTTACAATAATAAATAGCGACGAAGACCACACTACCTTTCCATCATAAACAGCAAATTACAAGTTGAAACAATAGGAACATTTTTTCTCAAGACAGTGGAATTCAAATTTTAAAAGACTATTTCGGCCCTATGTCCAAGCTTTAAAAAACTATGTCCGAACTTTAAAAAAATTAAAAAAAAAACTGTCAAACACTTGTCTCATTTTTGCTTTGTTAAGTTTTTTTTTTTTTAACGGTAAATAACAAAATAAAATCCAGTTTATACGGAAAGTGCGTTGTTTATCATCCAAAGGCTTGCGTTGAAGGAGAATATTTTCCGCATCGAGTCAGATCAGTTCCGTTGGAGCAATTGTTTCTGCTTCCAGTCCTTTGATTAAAGGGAGTTGAGTATAATATGAAATCACTAGAATACTATATCTATTTGTGACTTATCAGATTACTCCACAAATGTGTCATAATTAATCATTAAATACCAAATATGAGGAAACCGAGAATTTTAAAGTCGCCAGCTTCAGATATGCAGCGGCATTTACAAACTGCCATGCTAGGGATTGTTATGTCACATGGATCTCGATCGACTCCTAGTTCACCCACTCGAAGTCTAGACTTCAGAATTTTCAGTAAATCTTGTTCGGTTACTCCAGTTCATTCAAGAAGTCCGGATAATCCAACTGCCTCTATGCTCCAGGTATTTTACTTGCATTCTTCTAGAAGAAATCTTTCGATTTGACAGATTTTTTCTTTCTTTCATTGTTTTTACATGCTTTCAATGGAAATAATGTAATTACTTTTTAGGGGGAGGGCGGGGGCTTTTGCAGCTAAAATATGTAATCTACGAAAAATAAGGAAAAAGTGTTTCGAAGCTTTTGGAAGTAGGCTAGACGAATTATTACTGCAATTTTTAAAGATGCGCTGTTTTCTCATAATTTGGAAGTCAGTTTTGTTTATAGCCGAAAAGATAGTGCGGTTGCCCACGTAGCCTAATTGTTTCCTTTTGGGTGGGACAAAATGAAATATAAATTGTTTTTAGGCAAAACCCGTTTTAGTTTTGCTGGGTATTGAAGTTTTATGCGATTCACATATGTTTTTGCATTACCGGTAGGGAGGGGGTAATTTCTCCCGTGCACTCCCTGGCTGTGCCGATGGACCCATTAATATTTTAATTCTAAAAAAAAGACGTAGCTTATTTGTTTTTATGGCAAAATTCATGCGTCAGGGTGCTAAAACCAGGGGCGTTGTTTTGGGGGGGATGGCAAGAAGGCAGTTGCCCCCCCCCCCAATAACGTGAAGAGAAAAATTATTATATATCCCATGGTCCTTGACTATCCGGATTTGGACCCCTCTTGCCCCCGCCCCCTAATAAAAATGCTGGATATTCACCCCTGGCTAAAACTTTGGCCCTTATATTCCGCTAGTTAATCATTTACTTAGATTTTTCCACTAGAGGTGGGGTCTGTTGTTTTGTTGAGCTTCCTATTGAAGAGATCAGCCCCAAGTTTTCAGAGATAACATCCCTCGGGAGACAGTTCCAAATAAATATTTGGCAACTTACAAAATCGTTCTTCAACTACTTAATGTGGGGTGTCTTCTCTTGTAGGTATCTGACCATATCGCGCTTTTGCTTATTTGTCGTAGGTGGTGTTGCGTTTCAATCAGATGATTTCACGTTTAAGGGTCCTTTACACTGAGCTTTGGCATTCCGTTCTCACCATCACACAAGATCTTACTTTAACCCACCCGTAAGTAGAAACGTAGTGCTAGAGGTTTGATGAGAGAAGTTTATTTTCCCCCATAATTTATATTAGCTTACTCTATCAATGTTCCATTGCTCCACATGGTTTAGTAAATTTATTGTGGCTATTTTAGCCTTTATAAGAAACTTTCAGAAAAGGATGACCAATTTTTTTTTCCTGGGGATAATATGGAATTATTTGCGAATGTATAAGATTATACTTTAACAATTTTTGTTCCAACATGGTCTCCTCATTCATGTTCAGGATCTTTTCACATGGGCCACTGATCTGTTTGCACGGATTGCATAACCACACTTTTTTGCGCCTTTTTTTTCTCAGAAATATCTAAATTAGGAATTAAATTGGTTGCTGCTTCCAAATGAACTTCTTGGACTAAAGTCAAGCATGCATTATACGAGCTGTATAAGGAACAGCTCGTAAAAATTACTCCCTTGAATTCTTCTAAATGCTTAGTTTTCCAAAAAGCAAATTGTACGTGAACAAGTTAGGATGTTAGACTTTGTGCCAGCTATGTTCAATTTCTGTTCTGAAAGTCGTTTTGTTTTGTAATGTCTAAAATTGTTTTCATCTGGAGTTTTTTTCGCTTATTATGTAAGTGTTCAATAATCCACTTCTTTTATATAATAGTTGCTAGGAGTTCCATACTAGGAAGTTATGTATAGAAGCTTCTACGATATTGCTATCTATGGTAGCGCGTCACTGCTTATGATATTGCTTATATGCCTTCTTGAAAACTTGCATACGTATAGTTTTTTTTGTTTAATTGAAACTCACACTAAACGTTCTTTAAAATTTTCACCTTAATACCCGTAGTTACAGCAGCTGTAGTAGTGGTATTAGTAGTACACACATAGCACCTTCAGGTTAGTTCAAAACCCGCCATAGTTTACCCTGAAGAGTGCAACATATTGATGCAAGCCGTTCCTGAGGTTTTGCTGCATCACCATTTTGAGAATCTACATATACATATAACCCACTTTAACCTCGTAGCTCGTAAAAATTAAAAAATTTTGACCAAAATCAAGTAATGTCTAAAATTATTTTCATCTGGAGTTTTTTTTTCGCTTATTATGTAAGTGTTCAATAATCCACTTCTTTTATATAATAGTTGCTAGGAAGTTAACAGTTGCTAGGAGTTCCATACTAGGAAGTTATGTATAGAAGCTTTTTAGAGGACTCGGTAGTATTTTATATTATTTTGGGAGGACAATTCATTAATTTATTGCCTTAGTAAATATCCGATAAAAAAATTTAAATTCAGTACACGAGTTATTGAACAGTCACAATGCACAGTTGTTGATACATGACACAGATATAAACAATCTGTGTTCTGAAATTTGACATAATAGATGAAGTTCTGGGAAGAGTTTGCAGTCTCTTATACTCGACTTAGATGTGTCGCAACTTCGATAAAGTAGGAAACTTAGTTTGACATATGCTACATTACATATTAGTTTTGAAATCTTGACATGTGGCCTTCTTAACGAAGCAAAATTACATCGGTGTACTAACTAGTACTTGCCGCAGTTTGCAAGCCCTTGGCCAGAGCCGTATCCAGGGGCGGGGGAGGGCGGTGGTGTTGGAACGTCTTTGAACGTCTATGATCATAATGGGTTTCTAAATAATATTATTTTATCAATATAAATGTTGATTCTTCAAGATTACGAATCATTGTTCATGCTACCATTCTCAGTATTGTTCATAATATTCTGTTAAACCTCGCCCATTCCCTCTAGCTTCATTGAAACTCTTTAGATATTTATCTTCAGCCTAAATGGTTTGCAGAGAGGTTCCGTCGAAGCCTCATTAATTTTCCAAACTTTTTTTTTTCATTGAAGTACTTCTCTTGTGAAGTACTGATTGTACTGATTTCCCCTAATCCTAGCTAGGTAGACACCAAATCATAGGTTAATCAATATAAGCTATGTTATATGCAATAAGCGTGAACTTTCAATAGATTTTCATTGTTTAATGCATTTGATTAGTTTATTGTTAGCCAGCTGTAACAATTGCCACTAACTACAAACATATGTAGAGAGTCAATGCTCACAGGTTCGAGTTTTGATTTTTTTTTTTTTTTTTTTTTTTTTTTTTTTTTTTTTTTTTTCTGACAGTCAAGGATTTTCTGGGATCGATATAACTTTTCGCATAAATTTATTTTATTGATGAATTATGTATTTTCAATAACTATCAAATATTATAATTTAGTCTGTCATGTACATCTTTTGAGCCGTTAAAAGGTGCGTTAAATTATTCGCAACTACCTTACTGTTCATCAATTTGAGAACTTCTATTTGTCTTTTCAGAAACATTTGTTAAGTGTTCTGCTTTTTGCCTCCGAAAATATCGTATACCACTGGAACAAATTAATTCAATTGGTTGAGGGAGGGGGGGGGATTATTAATCCTATATTTCTTAAAACCAGTATTGTCATATATGGAAAGCGCTATAAAAATATAGCTTCGGGGAAAAAAACCATCTCATTTTTAACTTGAATTTTAGTGAATTGACTCTGTGGCTTCAAGCGCTTCAAATTATTAAATTTAATCAAACAGTTCGTGGTAACGAACTATAAGTAAGAAACCACTCAGTTTAATAGTAATTGAAACTCTGAAAAACGGAAAATTGATATCAAAAGATACATCAAAAGAATTGTCTTTTTATGCTGATTCCAAATACAGTGTATTAAATTTAATATCTTTAAGTTTAGTGTTTCCCATCAAAAGCTACAAGTCTCATAAAATTTCCCTGGTTTTCAAAAAAGGGGGGAACACCATAAAAATCCAAAGAATAATGAAAATTGCACCTCCAGATTCAGCGTATCAGAGAACCCTACTGTAGAGTTTTCAAATTCCCATCTGCAAAAATGAGGAATTTTGTATTGTTTGGTTAAAGAAAGGTAACGGATACGTATTTATTAATATTTTTCCCAACTGAGACCGTATCGAACCAATGGCTTTAGAATTACCCTGAGAGGGCTCGTTCAAGCGGAAATTAAAAGTCCTAGTTCCCTTTTTAAGTGACCTAAAAGATTGGAGGGCAACTAACCCCCCTCCCACGCCCCCTTTTCCCCAATGTCGTCCTATACAAATTTTGACATAGCCAGCTTGCTCAGCATAATTGAAAAGTCTAATAACTACGGCTTTGGGAATAACAAGACCCCCCCACAGCCCCTAGGGAAAGGGCTTTAAATTATGAAATTTGTCCATTGTTTACGTATAGTATTTAATATTGGTGAGTATACAGACATTTTCCGGAGTATGGAGGTCTTCCACGGGGATAATTTTCCATGGAGGATGACGTTCCCGGGAGGTGAACTTTCCAAGGGAAATTTTAAACTGGGAGATTTGCCAGAATTCCTACACGAAATCCTTTTCATTTGTCTTACTTACTCTTTGCCGACTAAATTTTACGCGTGGAGATGTTCCGGGTGAATTGTCCGGGGAAAATTTTCAGCGGGGTTGGAAGTGTCTGAATGATTTTTCTGTGGAGGTAAAGGGGGTTCAGTGGGGAAAATTTTCCAGTTGGAGAATTTTCCGAAGCAGTAACTTTCCACTGGGGGAGGGATTTCCGGGAATATTTTCTCCGGAATTCCTGTCTTTCAAAGGAAAGTATGCTAAGAATTTGCCAGGCGGAATCGTCCCCAAGAATTTTTTCGCGGGAAATCTTCATCGAGGATGGATTGTCCGGGGGAATTTCCCCGGGGGTTTACATAGGAGGAAATTTCCATGGGGGAGGGAATTATCCTTGGGGGGAAGCCGGATTTTCTGGCATTATTTTATAAACGATCAGGAATTAAACAAAAAACAAGTTTTATTCAACTGAAAGTAAGAAGCAAAATTAAAATGCAAAATGAACAGAAATTATTTAGTATATGAGGGGGGCTGCCCTCTCCTTAATACCCCGCTCTTTACGCAGAAGTTCGACTTTTTGTCCCACTTTTTTGAGAACGACTCATCAGACACTGGGGCCGTTTGATTACAATAAGAGGCTTTTTTAAAAGTACTAACAAACTTCAGCGCGAAGAGTGAGGTATTGAGCAGGGGGCAATCCCCTCATATACAGAATAATTTCTGTTCGATTTAATTTTTAATGTTGCTCCTTATTTTCAGCTGGAAAAACTTGTTTTTTTTCTATGTAATTGTAGTAATGAAGGTATAATAATTTAGTAGTGTAGCAGCTAATTAATTAAATTAAAATTGCTCTTGAAGAAGTTGACAAGTTAAAGGAAAATATCCTTAATCATTAGTGGAATTAGTTTTATACCGAATCTAAGATTAAACAGTTTAATTTGGTTTTTACATAAATTCCTGTTCCTATAGAAACGAAAAATTAACAATATCCGCAGTCTTTCCTTTAGTATTTAATTAATGTCTAGTCTTCTAGTGCTTCCACTTTTCTTCTATTTCGTGAAGTAAAATTAAAATAAAGTAGGATTCACCTCTCCACTATCTGAAATATAGCGAAATTTTAGACTGAAATTCATTTGGTCACACAACATTTTAACAGATAGGAGCTTGAAACCTTTACAGTAGGGTTCTATGATATGCTGAATCTGATGATGTGATTTTCATCAAGATTGATTATATTTATGGGTTGTTTCCTCCCTTTTTTGAAAATAGGCAAAATTTCCCAAGCCTGTTGTCTTCGATGGGCAACGTTAGACCTAATGAATTTTGTATATTTAGAATCAAAATAAAAATTCAATTCATATGATGTATTCATTGTTATCAAAATTCCGTTTTTTAGAGTTTCGGTTACTATTGCGTCGAACTGCTTGAAACCATTGCCTCTGGTTCTGTATGTAAATAAATTTGTGTAATAAAATTTCATTTGCGAATTCCGGTATTTTATATAAAATCAAAGAGAATAGGCAAGCACATGGGAAGCCTGTTGTTTCAAAAATAAATTAGTCTTCATAGACACCTTAATGAAGCAGCCTGAGTATTGTTATCCCAAAGACGGAAAAGACCATGCCAAACATATAAATAAATGAGCTTTGGAATAGAAATATTTCTTTTATGTGAGATAAAGAAAGAGTTTAAAATTTAAAAAAAAAAAACAAGAATAATCCACTAACAGATCAGAGAGGCTACGTCGGATAGTGGAAAATGGCCCTATATTTATATGAAAAGTAAAAACAGCGTTAGGACTTGAATTCTGATCCCATTACAAATTTTCCATTTTTTCTTTGGTCTGGGTTCTGTACAGTTTTAGAAGAGTTTTTTTGGATTTTTATCTTTGTTATTTATATGTGTTAGTTTTGTCACCAATTGTGAAATTCCGTTTTATACTACTGTTGAAATTTCAGTTGAGAAATAGCTAGTTATCCATTGTGGGCCGCCAAAAAAGTCTTCTAGTAAAATCCAAGACGTCTTATGTTTCTGTTTTTGTTTTCCAGGATTATATTCCCCTGACAGAAGTGTTCTTTTGTAATAGACTGCAGAAGGCATGTGTTTTTGCAAGCTCATAGCGCTGTTACTTCCATATTCACCAGCAATGGTTTTTCTAACCTTTTCTTTCCTGGTGTCTGAATCATTTGAACTGTGTCTAGGTTTGATTATTATCAATTACCATTGTTGCCCAAAATCTTGTTAGATGCCTGGTGAATGTTTACCTGCTCACGTACTAAAATGCCTTTTACTTATTATCTGGTATCTATTCAGAAACAGATCTATGATTCTCTAGCGTGAACTAAAGCTTGAAACAAGCTTGAATCGGGGATTTCCCTAACTGTTTGTTTATTTTGCAAACTTGATTTAAGCTTTCATCATAGCAAAAGCTGAGTAACTAGCAAACATGAGGCAAGATTTTTTTTTTTTGCTTTTTGATTGTTGTGTGGATTCTCAGTGCGAATGCAGATTTTCAATCCATTTATTTGAAAAACCCACCTCCTGCCCATCCGTCAAAGTTCTGTTGCATTCTCTTAAGAAAATCTCACAGACTAAACGACGGGTTCCGCTGGGAGAATTGAGAAAGAAACAACTTCGAATATATTCCCCACAAACCTATGTTTCTATAACGAAATTGGAAAGAAAAATAAAATATGTTGATTGATTGGGACCAGTAAATTGACAATAACAAAAAAAAGCCCCAGCAACTGAAACGTCATTTCGACGCCTTATGTGCCAGCAATGACTCTGAAGGATCTTTACATTATTAATCTAGTCCTCAGCATTCCATCAAATTTTCACCTTAATGTTCTTAGCCCTTTTAGTAGTCTCAGATGAAGTATTTGTAGTCGTTGTAGTAGTGTAATAGTACTAGTAGTAGTAGTAGTAGTAGTCGTGGCAGTAGTAGTAGTGGTAGTAGTAGTAGTGATAGTAGTAGTAGTTCTAGTAGCAGTAGTAGTAGTAGTAGTGTGGACATATTGTCTTTTGGTCAAATGAACACCCTGCTCATCCTGCCCTGAAAGTTCCAATTTAGCACCGTAAGACGTTCCTGAGATATGTCCTTTTGACAACCTGCATGCATATAGTGTGTTTTGATTTAGTTCAATACTTCCCTCAACATTCCCCAAAAGCTGCACCGTAATACCCTTAGCATTTTTGAAGACCAAGAATCAAACATGTCACCTTTCCCCAATAATAATGTAACGTAAACGATGGGCAAATGGCATAACTTATAGCCCTTTTGCTCAAGGGCTGTGGGGGGTCATGTCATCCCTAGAGGCATGGTTGTTAGATCTTTCAACTATGCTGAACAAAATTGCTATATTAAAATTTTGACCGGATGTCCTTGGGAAAAATTTACCTTTGACTTAGATGTAGGGAATCTTTTGTGAGAAATGTTTCGCTTTTGCATAATATATCACATACAAGAAAAAGCTATCGGCCTTTTCTTAGCTGCATAAAGTAAATAACGAATTTTTACTAGTGATTTACTATTAGAAATACCCCGGAGTAATAGTAGTTACCTCTTAAGTCACAGTGTGATTGATAATATCCAATGAATACACAGTTACCGTAGCGTAGCAGCTCAGGAGCAGCTTAGAGCATTGAGTTGAAACTTTCAAGTTATGTTGAGAGGAATGTTGAACTAACCAAAAGGCACTATCTGTGCACTATTACTACTGCTGCTACTACTATTACCGATAAATGCTCTCTCTCAGTTTAGTACACAAATCTGGTTGTAACTGTGTTTTTTTTTTTTTCAGTTTGGTACAAAAGTCAGAATGTGACTTAACGTTTAACGTTTTGAACTGGGAAACGTGAACACTGAGAAATTTTCTTTCTTGTTCAAGTCAGAGGGCTGTATGTCATCTGTATAGTTTTCGACAATAGTAATTCTAATGGTGAATTCTTCTTTTCGATTCGACGCCACTTTTTGAGAGATTTCGGCCTATTTTACAAAGTTCTCATAAATTGGTTTCCAAAGTAGCATTTTACCGTTCAGACTAACCGAGATAATATTTATCATTCCTGAATCAACTGAAAATGGCTTATTTCGTACTTGACATTTTTTTTGAAACGCGTCTTTTTTTAATTTTTGGTTACTATGGACCGTGGATTCTTCTTTACTATGCTGCAACTGTTGCTGCAACCATGATGACGAAACAAAATTCATCATTTTGACAAATCTTGAACCGAGTTTTCAAGATGCTAAACGCAATTTCAGGGGGTGGCATATATCTGCTGCAATTGATTTGAGGGTGGTTTTGAGGGTCACAGCAGAATCACCCAATTCTGGTATCATACCACAGAAAAGCAACTTTTCAAAAGATACACGTGTTTTATCATCTTTTGTCAAAACGTGTGTTATGCCATCTTGCATATGGAGATGCAGTTTTTGTTTGCCAACAAATGGATTTTATTTCTAACATCATGTTTACTGAATTACAAAATTACGTATTTCCTTTCAAATGAACCCTTAAACAGCTCTCTGTGATGTTCTAATGCTCCGCTAGTAGTGGAGAGAAAAGAATAAAAAAGAGGATACGTCAGTGCTACCCATGCAATTTTGGATTACTACTGGCCGTGGTTCGTCCTTTACTAGGCTGCAGCTACTACTGCAATCATGATAATAAAAGGGCAAAAAATCCGCTTGCATTTTTCTAGGAAATCCCTCAAAAACGGAAATAAACCTGGTCTACCTACCCTTCTATCAATGGATCAGGACTCTTGTTAGGTTTTTTTTTTACTAGGTCCGATGAGAATCAAATAAGGTGAATGCCAAATAAGGTCTAGTAACGTAACGCCTCATTTCTTAGATTATGTATTTATTTTTTTCTCTGTCTAGGTATTTACGCTTAGTTCTCTTCAAATCTAAAAAAAAAAAATCATTCGAATCACATAAGCTGTACGAGTTTTGATTCCACTTTTAGTGTTGTGCGCTTTTAAAGAAAATAGTTCTTCTTCTCTTGTGCTGACTGCGTTGTAAATTATAAATATTCCGTTTTAATTGCATACAAAACCTCTCAAAACCCCTCATACATAAACCTCTCAATTAAACATTTTGCAACAAGTTGTTTCGTGACAAAAAAAAAATGATATAGCCTAAAAAGGCTGTGAACGATTGAGTGACCTTGTGATTGAATGCAAAGTTTAAATGTTTCGCTACATACGATTCTTCATTTGTCTCACGGCATCATAATTCTAACTGTACACGCCCTTACATCTGTTTTGTCAAATAATTCAAATAATTGCTAATAACATCCGTCAAACCTATTGTTATTGCACCCCATTTACTTAATTCAGTACATAGATATCATTAATTGCAGGATTGATATCATTAAAAGAAACTGCTCTGTAATGAAAATACAATTTTTTCTAATGAAAAAGAAAAAAAAGTAGGAAAAGAGGCTGTGACTTGATAATTTAGTTATGTCTACAAGGGGCGAAGGTCTGCAAAGCGGGCTTTTTTGCCTAGAAACGCAACAATTTTAGATTTTGCACACAATCCAAGCTTGTTGGGGGGGGGGGGGTAAGGAAATATTTCCAGATTGCTTCTTAAACGAATTTTGTGCTTGAATTCCTAAAACATTCTACATTTTTATGTATTTCTCTCTAACCATGTCCGCGAATGGAGGTAGATCTTTGCACGACATGCTGAGGTTGTCACCAAAATTTTCGTTTTGGACTATACTATATTTGCTGTAAAATTAAAAAAAAAATTATCTATTCTCCCTTGCTCCAATGCAAAAATCTACGTTCAAGAAGTGAAAGTAGGAACGAAAACACATATGAAGACCAGACTCACTTGAAATAAGCTCCGTCCGGCCTTTATGGCTGCATTAGGGATTTTTATTTCTGAAAACGTAATAAATATGATGACGGTATTTTGATTAATCTGGTGCTAGACGGAGTAGCGGGGGGGGGCTATAGGTCTAGAAGCTATAATTCCTTCTCTTCCGAGTCACCCTTTGAAGTACTTGCTGTTTACCGGTTCTTCGAAGGAGATATTTGGTAGCTGGTAGGCTGGCGTTAGTTGAACTTGACACACCAGCGAAAATGTTATACATCTGGTTTATGTTAATACAATGCGAATTGATTTACCATTGTGTTTCTTTAAGTCTTTTGCGGGTGGCATTGCCATCACTGTTGCTAGTCATACATTGAAGGTAGGGTCGTATCCAAGATTTTTGTTCGAAGGGGGGGGCAAGGCTTTGTTTTACAAAACAAACTGTAAAAATGCAACAAAGTTGGCTTACATGTATTGTTGTTATTTTTGTACGAATTGGACGTTTTGTTTGGGGGTTTCAAAGTGGGTTACACCCCTCCCCCCTGGATACGGCTCTAATTCGAGAATTGCTGGTGAAAGTCAACAGGGTTTTGAAGGTATTTCATTCGTTTACAAGTTTAAGTCTTCTGTCAGTTAACGTTAAGAAAACGAATTTTATTGTATATAGTAGTAGAGTTGGAAATTCGGCAAATCCTGGCAAAGAATGTGTTTTTAAATTGTAAAGCTTTGTTGCAGGTGAATGAGGAACGTTGCGTTTATTTTTTCTTTGATTGGGATTTAACTTGGAAGCATAACAGTGGTCTAGTTGCAGCAACGGTTAAAAGAGGACTGGGGCTTATACGGAGATTGAAGCATGTTTTACCTCGATCGACTCTTCTAACATTATACTATGCAATAGTGAGCCATTATGTTTCCTATGGTTGTATTTTGTGTTCGAGTAATTTTGTGCCAATTTTAGGAATTCAAATTTTATAGAATGAAGTCGCTCAAAAGTTTCTTGGTATAAAATCCCTACTTGAGCTCAGAGTTTCTTCTTCTGTTTTTAAGATTGTGAATGATCTTGTGCCAAAGGGCACATGGAATTTGCATCCATTCCGCGGCTCTACGGATTATCATCATTATTTCGTTGTTTACTTCATTTTTGACATAATTATTTGACTTCTTCTGCACTTAGTAATTCGCCGGTGGTTGAACGTCACCATACAACAAGGGTTCTTTTTCTTTAAAACACAAGGGTGTTCAGATCTGGAATAAAATACCAGAAGAAACTAAAGAATCTGTTTCATTTCCATCCTTTAAGTTTAAAACTAGGAAGTTTCTTTTGTGAAGAGAGTCTCAAGTAGTAGTTTGTACTTATGCATCATTTGTGTATTGTTAGCATTTGTGTTTTGTTTGTGTATTTTTCTTCTTCTTCTTTTACTGTTGCGGCTGATGCTTTGTTTTTTTCTTATGAATGATGTTCGCTGATGGTAATTTTCTAAGTTAAAGTTGTGTAATTGGTCAGGACCGCATCGTCGCTCATCTTCAGCCTTTATAGACCTTATTAATCAGGCTTCACTAGACTCTAGGATGATGGAGCTTTAAAGACGCTGACAGCTCCTTGCTATTCCAGATTTGCAGTAGGCCCTTGAAGCTGGAGCTGGCCAAGGCAAGCGTTCCCCTTATGGATTTTAAGTAAGAATAGTTCGGAGTTTGGAGAGGGCCTAGGTAATCGTCAAAGTGCCAGATACACTCCGCCGCCACGCTGCCTGTTCACAGAAAAGCGAGTTTAAAATAACACGGGAATTCTTTAGTCACCTATAAACTTTTAAATGTCTCCCAAGAATGGAAGCTGAGAGTTCGGTATCATCTCTCTCTTTTATTACTTTTGGCTCATCAGTTGAGTTCTGTTCAGTGCTTTCACTATATCTGAATTCTCGCATGTTGTTTATTTATTTATTTTTGTACGATTTTTTGTTTTGCATTCTTATCTTTACATGAATCGGACATATTTTTTTTTTGGGGGGGGGGCAAATCTATAGTTGTAGTAGTGGTAGTGGAATTGGTAGTAGCATGCACATATTTCCTTTTGGTGAATAATCAATTCGGAGTAAAAAGTAATTCGGAGTTACTATAGGCAGCGCTATAGGATTGCCTCTGGGTTAAACAGGTCAGTCGAACTTTCAACTTCCCTTCTAATGAACATCCAAAATTATCCAGGGGGACGGGGGGGTCCGGGGGGTTGCAAACGCCTAGACCCCTTCCTACCATGCCAAGAACCTTCTTGAAATCGAGAAAAAAGAAGGAGCTGACAAAAAGGCAAGCACTAAACGAGTAGAAAAATGGGGAAGTCAGTGGATGCATCCCGAGAACTTATAATGTAGGATCCACGTCAATAATTTTATACGTTTTTCCGGGATGCAGGATTTGAAATAATTAGGAAAATGTACCCAAATATATTTTGCATGGAGAGCAAATGAGTAAAACTTATGCTATAAAAAGTCCATTTTAACTTAAATTGAAAAGGGTTAAATCTCAAGTACTGCTAAATGAGACTTTTGAAAGGGATGAAACTGAATTGGAGCAAATCCCAATTTAAGAACTGCATGAAAGTCCAGGAATTACAGTCTAGATTTTAAGTGATGGATTTCCTATTTTATTATTGCTTTGTTTATTTGTGTTGTTTGTTTCTGGTGATCATTGCTGTATTGTTTTCATTCTGCATCTTCAGTATGAAGCAGGCTTGTAGATCTAGATTTTAAACAAAAAATCTATATCCTTTTCTTATTCTCTATTGCTTCGGCATTGTACCTCTTATATTTATTGGTTTTCTTACTTCTAATATCTTGTTATCAGTATTTTGTTGTCTAATATTTTGTTATAGTCTCCCCCAGCTAGCATTTTGTCTATCCACTTTTTATTTTATTTTTATAGGTCCCAGCGGTCGTCCAGAACGAGATGGGCCAACGGTACAGCGGCGATAGCAGTGAAGGATCACTTAAAATTCCATCATCTCCTACTCCAAAACACCATGAATTTACTCACCAGCAAGACTTGGATGACGAAGAGGTAAGCCAAGTCGTAATGAAGCGCTATTAATAGCATGGCGACTTAACAGACTTTGATTTACCAGTTTTCAGGCGCTTAAACTGTTATCGAAGGCTTAGTATTAAAGTAAACCACATCGAAAGATATTCAATTTGAGCAGTCAGAGTTAGAATCAGGATTTAAATCAGGATTTAAAGATAAAAATCAGGATTCAAAGATACAGAAATTACAAAGAGGATTAAAAAAAAATGTGAAACTAAATATTATTAATGAAAAACATTATTGTAATCCGAAATTATTAATAATAAAGATTATTAGTAATAAATAACAGTTATAATAATAAAGTATAAGGTAATATAATATTAACGTATAAGAATAAAGTAAATTATTGATATAATATAAATAATTTTGTAATTATTTATTATAATAACACAAATGAAATTATATTATATAATCAATATAGTAAGTATAAAATAAAAATAAAATTAGTGATTTTAATAATAATTTAATAATAAATAATAGTTTTTAATCATAAAAAGAATTATTAAAGAAATTGATGTTGAAAATAAAATTATGCATAAAAACATCTTCCGTTCTTTCCGTAAATGGATTTTCTTTCTAGGTTGAACTTCCACCACCAATGCAGGTTCTTAGTGATCAAAGGCTATCGACCAACCAACCAACGATTCCGCCCAGTGAAAAGGTAAGTTATGCCCGTGCCACATCATAGTCACATCTGTCGATAAAGAAAGCCAAATATCATGAATGACAAGGCAATTTTCTTGATTTTAGCGTCACACTTGTATTTAAAAAGCAAAAAATTAAAATTGCAAGAAATTAGTTTAAAGAGTTTGCACCAACAGGAATTTGTGTCCAACTGTTCTCTACTAATACTAAGTCTTCTTAGCTTTCATCAGATTCCTCTCCTAGATAGAAAAACCGCTGTTCTATGTTTTCATCTTTTCTAGTTTTAAAAATTATGCCTTAAACCTTGACTCTGATTGGTCAGTCAAGAAGTTTATGTTTGAAAGTTGAACAATGTTCTACTCGAGAAATTACGAACGGCGAACGTAATTGGCGCTGTAGTCGTGCGTAATTTTGATTTTATCGACAAGTGTGACTACAATGGGGCACGGGCATTAGTTTTGTAATTTTGAAGTTCTTAAATGGGCGTGTTATGAACTCAAATTGTTAGTTGAAATTAGACACCAAGTAAGTTTTCAGACCTTCATGGAAATGAAGTGGCCCTTGTTTGTTGAAACCGCAACTTAAAAAAAACGCAATTTTGATAAGAATGAATGCATAAAAAAGCACTTGCTTTTTATTCTGATTACGTATATGTGGAATAGATTAATTTTAAGTTTACCCATCAAGATTTAGTGAGCATAAAAAGATCTTAATAATTTTGGGGAAAGGGGAAAACATTCTTAAGAAAGGTGTGATGGTGATGAAAATTACACCACGAAAATTCAACGTGTCCAGTAACTCCTGAATGGTTTTTTTTTTCAGGGATCATCATGTCAAATCAGTGGTCATACTCATCAGTAAGGGTACATTTGAATAATAATTGAAAAGCTAAAGTGCACTCTTTCAGAGCCGGAGTTAGATTTTTTCTCAGAGAGGGCAAATGTAGACATTGTCGCCCCCTGCCGCGCCATCAATACTGTAAATATTACAATGGTTGCCCAAAAATATTACAATTTAAGCTTGTTTTGCTGCCCCCCCCCCCCCGGGCGTGCTGTCCGTGGTGCTTGCCCCCTATAGCACCTTCCTATATTCGGCCCTGCACTCTTTATGCTGTAGCAATAGAAGGTTTTCTATAAAGTAATAAAGTATTTATACCATTGAAGAATTGTTTGTAGTGATAGAAAAGATTTGCTCGTGGCGATAGAGAATTCTCCTATAGCGCCACTTATAGCGCTGGAGATTGTGTCAACTAGGCTAGCGCCACTCTCAATTAATGAGAGAAAATTGAATATGTAGACATACAACTGTGGCTTCTTCTTCCTTGAGCTATCTGGAGATCAGATTCCTTTGGGAGCTTTTACCATGGAGACTGGCGAACTAGTTACCTATTATCGGACTAGACTCAGACATATAAGAGAAACAAACACATATAAAAAGATAATAGCATTTATTGAACTTACATGCTTAGTTGTACAGCAACGGGTCACTTCAATGACAATAAAAATGGTGTCCGAGATTATTTGCGGTACTAATCGCTTCAAATCTGGATAGAGATTAAAATTAAAAAGGCACATTTGCCCCACTCCCAAACGCAGTTCTTTCGTCCTGCGCTCTAGGGACTGTCTGCCATTGGCTTACGTGGCCCAAGGACGCGCACCCTCGTCCAATAATACGTCTTAAATATTTTTGATGATTTAGGCGTTCACACGGTTCTTTGCCTTTTAAACTTCCTTGGAAATTTTATGCATTGCATTTTCTTGCTACAATTATCTTAGCGAAATTCGAACGACTCGCGCCGTTGTCTGACTGAAGCTAGAAATGCAATTTCTTTTTTTTGCTGATTAAGGACTTTTCATTTTTGCAACTAGATTTAGCTTAATTATAAGAAATCGGAATTATCTTTAGAAAGGAACTTTATTTTGGTATTTTAAATACATCGTGTTTTACTCCCGGTACATATCACCCTTCCCGTCAATTAATGACGTCCCGTCATTAGTTACTGCCCATCAGGAGTTTTAAAATTTTTCAATTATTTTTTTTTTTTTTTTTTTTATTCTAGATCCCTATCTAAAATTCATCTACCGGACTAAGATTATTTTTGGTTCTAGGTTAGCTACTATACTAAAGATTTTTTTTTTCTATATCTAACACTGATTGCTTTTACTTTTCCAATAAGGTTGGGACTATTCTACTTTTACATTAGTTCTCTTTTTTTTTGATTTTGCTGTCTATATGACGTACTACATACTATCTACACAACGTTAAATGAATAACATAATAATATTACACCTAATTCTACTTGTGGTACATACATAAATGATTTATAACATACAATATTTGGTTCAACATATTCACAGATGACATTAAAACACTTTCACTATTTAGATTTTCGCATTGTCAAAGCTGTTAGGAAGTAACACATGTAGCTTCACATCTATTCATCACCTTTCGTGTCCTTAGTGTACTACACCCTTCTGTTGTAAATTACTGTCCTTCACTCCTTTTGTCGTGGCAAAATTTTCGAAGCACGTACGTTATGGTTTCTTCATGGAACAGTTCGAGTCTAGTTGTCTTTACACGGTATGTTTTCCCTAATAGTCAACTGGGAAATGACCGTTAAATATCGTTCTAATAGTCAACTGGGAAATGATTCTTCCCACTAAAGGTGTTGGTGTTTTTCTTCTTAGCATATCATTTTTAGGATTTTTGAGGCACATAGAGAATGTATTCTCCAGTAAAATTGTTCATTTGTGCCTTTTGAAACGGGTTGCCGTCATATTATAGTGACTCTCTTAATATATTGTCTTTAAATTCAACTTCGAACCTCTTCAACTATCATCTAACTTCAAATATCGTTAAATATCGTTTATCTTGTACTGCTCGATGGTGTTCTCAGAGTTAAAGTTCAAATTGTCTTTAATTTCTGCTTCAAATATCTTCAAATGTCTTTAAGTGTCATTTAACTTCAAATATCGTTTATCGTGTGCTGATCGATAGAGTTCTCAGAATTAAACTTCAAATTGTCTTTAATTTTGTCTTCAAATATCTTCAAATGTCTTTAAGTATTTTTCAACTTCAAATATCGTTAAATATCGTCTATCTTGTTCTGATCGATGGAGTTCTCAGAATTAAACTTCAAATTGTCTTTAATTTCATCTTCAAATATCTTCAAATGTCTTTAAGTATCTCTTAACTTCAAATATCGTTAAATAGCGTTTATCTTGTTCTGATCGATGGGTTCTCAGCATTTATGTGATTATATAGTTCGTTAAAGCACTTTATACTGAGGTTCAAATATAGTGTTACCTGATACAATAGTCATAGTCGAAGAAACGACGATCGAAGGCAACTGTTGTTTTCGTAGACGAAGCTGGGATGAAACTTGCCTGGAGTTATGGTGAGTACTCTTCGTTGGTTGAGATATGATGAAACTAGATGTTACTGGGTCGTATCTGTACTGAGCGGCTTGTTGTAATACTCAATGACCAAAGTGTCCATTTACCTTCCTGTAATAAAAACAACGCGGCAGAATCACATGTTCTTTTAAGTAAATACACATACAATAATTCACGCATTAATTGGGTTATAATTTCTTAGCTATGAGACAGAATTAAATAAATACACTAATATTAGTACTCACAATGAAAATTTAAAACAGAAATTTCTTCAAATTTGTTTTGATAACGAAAATATCGATATTAAATAAACATAATTTACCCTACATTATTAAGTTTGAGGTCTGTTTTTACAATATTTTTTCATGCCTGCATTGTTCACGCAAGTCCGCGCTGTATAAGAAACGCATGTGCAGCGTCATAACCGCACGGTTTTACGCAAACGATACTACAATGAGGGAACAAGACATAACAAGGACTAGTGGAGACCTCTATACCCACTAGTTTTCTGATGTCTTCCCTATTTCTTGGCTTAGACGTTCTCATGGGGCTCCGGGTTTAACGGCTGAAATGCAGAGGTTCTTAGTCTCAGGATTTTTCCGTAATTGCAAGTCAACATTGGTGCCTCATATTCGCTTTCGAATAAGGTCATTAGATGCAGGATTTCCAAGCTTGCCTCGCGTAGATTCCAGTTAATGCTTGGCAAAGAATATAAGCATAATGAAGAACTGACATCAATATCTTTTTAGAAGGCTATTGTTTGAGCAAATCCTTCAGCACTAAATAAATAAATATTATATTAAAGTCTTATTAGAATCCGTTAAGCGAGAAACACCTTCACATTAATAGGGAATTCCTTGTGGGTTTTACTTAGTCGCCATTGGACATACACAGGGTTTCAATCCATATATCTTAACTGATTAAATGGTTTTAAAATTTTACATATTATTATTGAGATATAATTTCACATCCGCCGTGAAATTCTACATATAAACGTACCAATAGGTTGTTTGGTTATAGTTACCAATAGTTGGCTATTAGTACATATATTACTCGAGTAAGAAACATTATATTTCTCGAGTAAGAAACACATGAATAAGCAAACTTGCGGCGCATAATTACACTGGTAGGCCTAAAATAATTATAATCTGCACTAAGATAAAATATTTCATATAATTAGACGCTTCCGTACTGATAATTTCTTGTTTTTTTTTTGATAATATCCATCTTGGTTAGGACATGGGTCGATTTTTCATAGAAAATCTGAGGGGACCTGAGTCAGTATAGGTAAGATATAACGTGACTGACTTGCGAAAATATTTCACAAAAATTAGAGCACAATATATGTCATAGATAAACCAATGAAATTAAAGGACATTTTTGTCACAGAACTATAGAACGGTGATCTCTCTGTTATTGTATATGTCATAGATATAAACTAATGAAATTAAATTTTTCGCCAAGGAGCTAAAGACATTAATGTCTCTGTTTCTCTTTGGAAGTAATGTTTAACACAGAGCCGTAGGACAGCATACGTCATAGATATAATATAATGAAATTAAAAAGCTTTTCTTTTTTTTTTCTTTTTTTTTTTCGCCTCGGAGCTATAAGAAAGTAAACTCTCTGTTTCTCTTTCAAAGCATTCAGATCCAAAAACGAAAACTTAGCTCACTGAAGTTTCTATTCAACCTTTAAGTATTGCTTTGACTGGCCCTGATTGGCATAAGAATACTAATTTCTTACACTTGAAGGACTGAGAAATATCCCTTCCTACGGTCGTTAAAAAAAGAAATTACAAAAAACAATCATGGGCCTTGAGTTCCTCCCCAGGCTTCCCACAAGACGTGGTCCAACACCACTTGTCGTTCTCAGTCGACCACGAGCTTCCTACCTTTGGTTATTTTCTGTTTCAACCTTTCTATTATCCTTTGAAAGGGCATAGAAATAACACTAACAAAAATAAGACATCTAAACTTAATCAAATCCTTAGTAACATAGACTAATTTAGTCTAAGGTGCGCAAAGTATAGCAATCAAGGATGCTTGTTGTAACAAAACATTGAACGTAGATTTAATTAAACTGAAGTACTAAGGTATGTCTTATGTCTAGCTACAAAAATAAAACCTACATATGCTCATCCTCTCTCGCTCTTAAATAAATAGAACAACATAAAAAAAATTGACATTTTCAAATAAGCAGTTTTTAAGAACAATAGACAGACTTTTGACGGCCTTTCTTAATTGTGTTGAATGGTATCTGTTTATAAGAAAAGCATTAAGTTAAGTCTGATATTTGCCATCATTACAAATAACCCATAAAATTAATAAGCACAAATAACGCGGATATTTATCCACTAGGGGACCTAACGTGTGCGAGGGGAGTCGACCCCAGCAATACAAATGACACTCGACCCAAAAAAAAATATATTCATGTATTTTTAATTATTCTTTGTAAACAAGCATGAACACTGGCTTGTTTTACATCTACATGGCTCTAAAGCAGCCATGGTTTGAAATTCAAATTTTCCTGTTCACTCATTTTGCGGAGCTACTTCAGAATTTGAATTTTTTCTAACACCATTATTCAGGTGAAGGTCATCTGTGTAGGTAAAGGAGACCCTTTTAAGACCTATCCCTATGCCTCAATTTTCTGTGATTAACGGTTTCTTTCGCCGAATTTCTCGCCTTATGCAGAGTTCCAGTCACAGCTGGGTAACAACTCTTCTTTTTTTGCTTCCTTCGGCGACTTTTGCTAAGCTTTCTAGCATGTGTGCTTATGCCGCTGCCGCCAATGTTCGTAGTGCTAGCTACCGCTGGCACCACTTATTGGGGTGTATGTGCAGGGTCACTACTTTTAAAGGCAAAAAATGACGCAAAAGATTGCTATGCCACTTACTCGAATGACGCAAAAAGATTGCTATGCCACTTACTCGAATGACGCAAAAAGATTGCTATGCCACTTACTCGAATGACGCAAAAAGATTGCTATGCCACTTACTCGAATGGGAGAACCTCTTGTCGGCCCTAATGTTAGTGAGATTCCCGCTCTTACCCCAACGGTTCTGCAAATATCAGGTTTGGTACTACCCTATTTACAGTATACCCTGTCTCAGGGTATGGTAACGCGATCGAGTGGTCAAATGGCCACTTTCTAAAGCCAAATGTACCCACCTTGGGTTACGGCTAGAAAATTTCTACTCTCTCCTTGGAGGTAATAACCCTCCCTGTCAATATAATAATGACGGCGCCTTGTAGCTCTATTCCTACCCTGCCTGGGTTACGGAAAATACTACACAGTTTGTAGAAAATACCTTACTTGTATTCTTCCAAAAGGGTCACAAATGTAATTAAAGAAACGAAAACAGGTCATTTATCTGAAAGGAAAAGAAACAGGGGTGGAATATAACAGACCCCATTTGCTACTATTATGCCTAAAATTCTTCTGTTTCTACCAACGTTTCATCGGTCCAGCTAGATTTTGTTTTTCTTTCCGTATTATCTTTTATTTAATTCTTTCAATTCACGGTACAAATACTTTATTATTTAGTAATATACGGCACTACTACATTGCATTTATTACTAACACTAAAAAAATTACTAATTATACACTTGCTTCTACTTGTTAAAAACTGAATACTATTTTTTTTTTTTTTTTTTTTTCATTTTACAATTTTTTATTGAGCCTTTTCTCCATTTTTTCTATTGTACCCAACTCTTTGAGGGGATACAAATTTATTTCTAATAGCCAAAGTTCAACCAAAGCTGCTCGAAGTTTTGCTAATGTGAAACTTCGCATTAGCGAAGTTTCGCGAGCGCCGCTAAAAGCGAAGTCAATTTACCTTCCTCCTTTGACAAAGCCATTTCTGTTTCAAAATACAATATTTCAATATTTTTTTTTTTGCGTTTATATCAACTTAAAATAAATTTATTATTTTACTTAACCTATTTTGGGGGACTCTATTATCTCCTATGAGATATTCTAAAGGGTTTCCCTGTAGTAGCTTAGCGGTTATAGGCCTAATCAATTTTCTTATATGTCTGTATCTCTCCGAAAATCAAATCTGAATTACAAAGTTTAAATGGCGTAACTAGTTCGCAGTTTTCCTCCAATTTCCGACACGCGCCATTTGTAGCAATAGAAGGTTTTCTATAAAGTAATAAAGTATTTATACCATTGAAGATTGTTTGTAGTGATAGAAAAGATTTGCTCGTGGCGATAGAGAATTCTCCTATAGCGCCACTTATAGCGCTGGAGATTGTGTCAACTAGGCTAGCGCCACTCTCAATTAATGAGAGAAAATTGAATATGTAGACATACAACTGTGGCTTCTTCTTCCTTGAGCTATCTGGAGATCAGATTCCTTTGGGAGCTTTTACCATGGAGACTGGCGAACTAGTTACCTATTATCGGACTAGACTCAGACATATAAGAGAAACAAACACATATAAAAAGATAATAGCATTTATTGAACTTACATGCTTAGTTGTACAGCAACGGGTCACTTCAATGACAATAAAAATGGTGTCCGAGATTATTTGCGGTACTAATCGCTTCAAATCTGGATAGAGATTAAAATTAAAAAGGCACATTTGCCCCACTCCCAAACGCAGTTCTTTCGTCCTGCGCTCTAGGGACTGTCTGCCATTGGCTTACGTGGCCCAAGGACGCGCACCCTCGTCCAATAATACGTCTTAAATATTTTTGATGATTTAGGCGTTCACACGGTTCTTTGCCTTTTAAACTTCCTTGGAAATTTTATGCATTGCATTTTCTTGCTACAATTATCTTAGCGAAATTCGAACGACTCGCGCCGTTGTCTGACTGAAGCTAGAAATGCAATTTCTTTTTTTTGCTGATTAAGGACTTTTCATTTTTGCAACTGGATTTAGCTTAATTATAAGAAATCGGAATTATCTTTAGAAAGGAACTTTATTTTGGTATTTTAAATACATCGTGTTTTACTCCCGGTACAATGCGACAAAAGAAAAGTGTCAGGTTCTGCCATTTTGTGCCGCATAACAACGATTTGGCATGAATGGGATCAAAACTTCTGGTAAGCAAAATTCGGCTAGCAAAAAACTGCCGAGCAAAAGTTCTGGTAAATGAAATGTGCAAATCTAATATCACTTTTCAGTTTTGGAAACGTGATTCTATTGCGTTCCCATTTTCGCTTAGCGGCAAATTTGACCCGAAATAGATGTGTTTTCTATTTTCTATTTTCTTTTTTTCGGCTACTGTAGCCTGTTTATTCAGGAATACTAACTGTTACACAAGTACTGCATAATAGCTCACCAGAAAGTAGTTGAGGGACTTGCAGATCTTTGTTTAGGGATGCGGGTATCTACATCCTAAAACAAGAGTAAGTTTTTGGGCGAAATATTCATACTTTCCGTAAGGGATCCTTCAAATAAATATGGAAGGAGGATTTAATTCCCGGCATCCCTTTGTTTGGAGGAATATATGTGGTTAATGTATGCAACGTATATGCTGAGGCGGAGAGGGTAAAAAATACAAATGATGCTGAGTTTTTTATGGTTTCAAAAAATAGGACGCATCTCTCGAGGAAAAATCAAACAGTTCGTGGTAACGAACTGTAAGTAAGGAGCGACCCGGCTCAATAGTAATCGAAACTCTAAAAACAGAATTTTGATACCAATAGATACATCAAAAGAACGGGATTTTAAATATATTGCTGGTTTCAAATATACAAGTTTCATCATTTTGTTCAGCATAGTCGAAAAATCCAATAACTATGTCTTTGAGAATGACGTAATCCTCCAGAGTCCCCGGGGGAAGGGCTGCAAGTTGTGAACTTTGCCCATTGTTTACATATAGTATTGGTTATTGGGAAATATACAGACAGTTTCAGGGTTTTTTTCTGGTAGGGAGGTTTCAGGGGGAGAAGGTTACATCGGAGGATTTTCCATGGAGGAATTTTTTATTGGGGAAGAGAATTTTCATAAAGGGGCCCCAGATTTCCCAGCATTATTTAAAAGACGATCAGAAATTAAATAAAAAACAAGTTTTTTCAACTTGAAGTAAGGAGCAACATTAAAAATTAAAACAAACAGAAAATATTTTGTATATGAGGGGGGTTGCCTCTCCTCAATAGCTCACTCTTACGCTAAAGTTTATTTTTAACTTTTAAAAGGGGTTATTATTCTAATTAAACAGCCTTTGTGATTCAGGAGTCATTCTTAAATAACTGGAACAAAAATCAAACTTAGGTTACTATAAGGTTATTATTAGTTTAAAAAAAAGATAAAATTAATATGCAAATTTCGTTTGAATTAATCATGTACGATGAGCAACCTTCAAAACCTGCATTAGATCAAAAACGTTCAGAAATTAAATATAAAAAAAACAAGTTTGTTTTTAACTGAAAGTAAAGAGAGACATTAAAACTTAAAACGAACAGAAATTATTCCGTATATGAAAGGACCTGTCCCCTCCTCAACGCCCCGCTCTTTACGCTAAAGTTTGACTCTTCCTCACATCTCTGCTTTTTAAAACAACAAAAAACACTAGCGTAAAGAGTGGGGCGTTGAGGAGGGGACAACCCCTTTCATATACGGAATAATTTCTGTTCGTTTTAAGTTTTAATGTCGCTCCTTACTTTCAGTTAAAAAAAAACTTGTTTTTTATTATTTAATAACAATATTAAAACCTTAGCCCTTCCGTGTAAAAATATTAGCAGGCATACTCAATTGAAAAATTTCTGCCTGCAGAAAAAGGGCCAGGGAGACACCAACAAAAAATCTTCAGGTTTTTCTAACTTCTCCTCTTGAGATAACTCTTCGCAAGAAGCAAGAATGTTTTGTCGCTCCTCTCCTTTATGACTACGAAAATATTCCAGTATGTCCTTTCGCTTTCGGCACTCCGAAAGTGACATATAGTTTTGTGTGGACATATGCTTAGGAAATCTATTTCCGCCATAGCTAGTCCTATACCTTGTTTGAAAATGGGTTTTTCAAGGCTTTTATTTTATCTGTTGAAGGCCTGGGGTGAAGCATGGCTGCATCTCATGATGTACCGGTAGCGCTAATGCCTGACTTATTTTCTTGTTTTTCTATAAGTGTCTTGTACAAAAAAAAACAACTGAAAAAACTGTGTTTTTCGACTAATTTACATAATACCAAAGCATATTTGGTTTTTATTTCATGATTTGAATCACTATTATTCCTTCCACACGCAGCGTCAGAGGCCGACAGTTTGCATGGAATGTGGAAAAATTCTTTCTTGAGGCATGTTTTTACCTTGTGAAAACCCAACACTTTGTTTGCTTCCTACTTCATGTTCCTTTGGCTTTATATTTTCAATTTCCCCTTTTTCCTTTGTTATGACTCCTCTTCCTTTATTTATTTACTCTTCTTCGTAATTTGTCATTTTGGCTTTCTTTTCTATGCAAAGCCGAAATTAAACCTTGCAATGCAGCTGCTCTTCCGAACAATGAACCACTCCCCCCAACTGACATGTCCCATTACTGCACATAGGCAAACTGCACATTTTATTTATCTTAACATACAGTAATGAGATAATCACGACTTGAGTTTTGCTAATATTAAGTTCAGTAAATAAGCTAGAAGAGATATATTTTTGCTATACGGCATTTAAATACATAAGAAAATGTTTTCTAGTTACTTAGAACTCCCGCTGTTCAGGCTATGTCAATCTGCAACCATATTGAAAACCCGATTTGACCTTAAAAATGAGATCTAGGAATTTAAATTTCTCCTCTTCGCGTTTTTGATTCTGAAATATTTTATACTTTTCAAGCAATAAGGCGAAATCGTCGCACTTTTGCTATGTGGAATTTTAACTTTTTTTTTTTTTTTTTTTTTTTTTTTTTTTTTTTTTTTTTTTTTTTTTTTTTTTTTTTGTCAATGATCTTTTTGTAGATGTAACGGTTTTGCTCCACATTTCCACTTAACCAGATAAGGAGCTATATTCTTTTCTTTTACCTCTGTGTATCAAGCTGTGCCGCCTTTGTCTTAACCGATTTTTCTCAAACAGCTGTGTGATCAAAAAATACACGTAAAATTGAAAGCTTTAAGTAAATGCCCTTTATCTAAATTATTGAGATACAGACCACAAGTTATTTATGTGAAAACAAAATATTAGAAAAAGCACCTTGAATATTAAGCATGTGGAGCAACAAACAGGATTTATGTTTAAACTATATATTTAGAGTAATCAGCCTTCTTTTTCAAAGTCAAAATATCATTTCTTGTTGAGCGTATTTGTACAGTCGTAAAACTCATCTTTCTCAGTAAAGAGAAGAAAAAAACTGAGCTGGTGCTCTCTGTGCTTGGAGGCCAGTAGCTTACAGTCTACATGGTAATACTGTCCTCTTTCTTCTATAAATTCATCTTGCTGCAGAGCCATTTGTCCAGTAATAAAGATATATTTATTGACTGATCTTAACAAGTTTGGAAAATCCTTTGAAACTTTGTCAATATTTGTCATCGATCCATCGATACATTCGGTTCATTTGAACCACAGTTTATATAATTATCCAGTATGATCTTTCCCTATCTCACCCATTATAAAAACCCGGACCAAGGTGCGAGTGCTCCAGAGAACGTTTTTGCAGATAGAAACATAAGCGGAATCAGATCTTTTCACGGGTAGACAAGTCAGACTGTGATCTAATCGGAAACAAGTGGAAACCCGCTATTACGAATAATGCACTTTGTTGGAAACAATCGGACACAGACCAACCCGCTAATGCAGAAAGAAGTGGGAGGAGCTTTTTGTTCGTACCGAGAATGAAGACCAGAAATGATCTGCGATAAACTTACTGGATAATTATATAAACTGTGATTTGAACTAAAGATCCATTGGTTAATCCAAATGTCGCGCCGGTAAATTACCTCTTACACTTTTGCTTGCCAGTAGAAACCTTTGACATAATAATAATAATAATAATAATAATTTTATTATAAGCCAATAAAAAACAGGCCATACAAAACAGTATTCTTAATCACACTCCACAAGAAAAATAACATAAATATCAAGTTTCACTCATTGATGTCTGCGCTTCATTTACATAATTACATAACTGCCTGATTGATCTTTTTACAGTCGTTTTCAGGATCCCCGGGAACTCCAAGTTACCACCCTCAAAATACTTTTCCCTTAATAGAGAAAGTTGCTGGCACTCGGTGAGAATATGGGTGACATCCTCAATACCTAGGTTACATCTGGGGCAAGAGTAATCCGCATTTGCATCTAATATTCCACAACGGACTATCTTAACAAAGGATTGAGAGAAAATGTTCTTAAAAAAAGAAAAAAAAAAGTATCAAAATCTCAGATATGTTCCACGCCAAGGTACAAAACAAACGGAAAATAGGATACCATATTTCTTGTGTATGCGGTCATCAGAGGCAGCGCAATAGCGCTGCCTAAGTAAAGAACGATGTTAGTACAATGTATTATATTTGGTTTTATCTTTTAGACCACGGCATTTCGTGTCGAATGAGTTGTCATAGAAACTTCGAAAAGGGCTCATTCAATCGGAAATTGAACGGGATTGTGCTCTTTTTAATAGTCGAAAGTGATTGGAGGGCAACTAACACCCCTCCTACGCCCACCATTTCCCCAAATACATCCAATCAAAATTTTGAGATAGCCATTTTGTTCAACGTAGTTGAAAGGTCTGGAAATTATCTTTTTGAGGATGAGACTCCTCCCACAACCCTCAGGGCAAGGGTTGAAGTTATGCCCTGGGGTTGTATAAGGTTTTTTAGAAAGCGTTGTCATAGAAACTTCAAAAAGGTCTCGTTCGATTGTAAATTGGAACGGCTAGTCCCCTTTTTAAAAGTCGAAAGGGATTGGAGGGCAACTAACCCCCCCTCTCACGCCCACCATTTACCCAAACACATCCAATCAAAATTTTGAGCTAGGCATTTTGTTCAACGTAGTTGCAAGTTCTGGAAATTAGGTCTTTGAGGATGACTACCCCCTCATAGTCCTGGGTTGTAAGGGTTGTAAGTTATGCCCTGGGGATATATGTAAGTTATGCCCTGGGGATATAAGGTGTTTATAGAAAGCTCGTAAAAACTTCAAAAAGGGTTCATTCGATTGGAAATTGAGAGGACTAGTGCCTGTTTTATTAGTCGAAAGTGATCAGAGGGCAAATGACCCCCCCCCCCCACGCCCATCATTTCCCCAAACACTTCCAATCCAAAATTTTGAGATAGCCATTTTGTTCGACGTAGTTGAAAGGTCCGGCAATTATGTCTTTGAGGATGACAAATCCTCCCAGCCCTCGGGGAAAGGGTCGTAAGTTATGCCCTCGGGGTATTTATGGTTTTTATGGACGGGATGGTTAACTTTAGAAGAGGCTCATTTGGTTGAAAAATGGAAGTTCTAGTTCCTTTTTAAGCGTCAAAAGTGAAGGACGGCATTTAGCCCCCCCCCTTCTACAGCCCCTCCTTTCACCAAACGTATCTGATAGAAATTATGAGATGGCGATTTTTTTTTCAAAATAGTGTCATCCTCTAGGGATGACACAACCGCCCAGCGCCCTAGGCATAGGGTTGTAAGTTGTTTTATGAGGGCATATAAGGTTTTTATTGAATGGGCGGTTTTATAAAAATCAGGTGGGGCTTATTTGATTATTTGAGGCTTATTTGAAGTTATAGTGCCTTTTTTAAGAGTCAAAATCACTTGAGAGTAAACAGCCCCCCTCCACGCTCAGCATTTACCTTAACACCTCCAATAAAAATTTGGAGATAACAATTTATTCATCGTAGTTGAAGGTTTCGGAAATTATATTTGTGAGGAAGACACCCCCCCCCCCTGCCGCTCTCAGGGAAAGGGTTTTAAGTTTTGCCCTTGGGGCATCTTATAAAAAGGGTGGTCGTATATGTTTTGGAGGGGACTCATTGGATTGGTAATCGTAGATTCTAGTGCCCTTTTTAAGAGTCAAAGTGCTCAGAGCGCAGGTGCCCCTCCCCCTCACACACTCATACACACGTCTTGTTTTCCTGAGATGTATCCAATAGATATTTTGAGACAGTCCTTTTATTCAAAATAGTCCAAATACCATATAACAAGGCTTTTGAGGTTCATGCAAACCGCCAGAATCTAAGGGTGAGGGTTTTAAGTTATGCCCCTGGGGTATTTAAGGGTCTTATGGAATGGGTGGTCGTATTAAATTCAGATGGGTCTCGTTTGGTTTTAAATTTTAAGTTATAGTACCCTTTTTAAGAATCAAATTGATTTTAGAGAAACCTCCCCCCCCCCTCTTTCCTCCACGCCCATCATTTCCTATAACAAATATCCAAGCAAAGTTTTGAGACATCAATCTTTTCAACATTGTTGAAAGGTTCAGTAATTATGCGTAGCGATAGTTGTAGTGGCAGTAGTAGCATTAGTAGCAGTGTGCAAATAGCATCTTTTTTGAACACCCCCTTCAACACACGATGAAATTTTTAACTTAATACCATCAACCGGTCCTGAAGCATTGCTGATACGTCTTCTTCACAACCTATATGGGCATAGTGTGTTTCGATTTATTTCAGTACAGTAACTATATTGCCCAAAATTTTCGCCTTGATTCCCTTAGGTTTATTAGTTGTAGTAGTAGCACCAGTATATATAGTAGTAGCAGTAGGAGTACAGTTGTCCTAGCTTTAGTAGCAGTAGTAGTAGTAGTAGTAACAGTAATAGCAGCAGTAGTTGTAGGAGTAGAAGCATTAGTATTATGATGCAAAGATTGTCTTTTGGTTAGTTCAACATCCCCCACAACAAGTGTTATAAGTTTTAATTTTACACACGAGACTGTTCCTAAGATATTGCTGATATGCCCTTTTGACAACCTGCATACGGATGGCAAGATGTCGTCCATACAACAGAAATATTCTCTGAAAATTTCACCTTCATACCTTCATAGGTTGTGGATTTTGAACTAACCAGAAGATACTGTGTGTATTCATTTAATGCTGCTTCTACGGTTATTGTAACTGATACTAATTGCGTTAAGTTGAAACTTTTAGGGAACGTTTAGGAGGAGTTTCAATTAAACGAAAAACCTATATGCATGCAGGTATTAAAAGGGCATATAAGCAGTATAGGGCATATAAGGACATATGCAGCGATGCTCTATCATAGCCAGTAATATTATTGATATTTTAAAGGAGCTAATTTGATTGAAAATTAAAAGTTATAGTGCCCTCTTTAGAGTCAAAAATAGTTGGAGGGCAATCAGTGCTCCTCTTTCGCTCATAATTTTCCAGGCACTTCCAATCAAAATTTTAAGACAGCCATTTTGTTCAGCATAGTTGAATGGTCTTGTAACTATATCTCTAGGGTTATTGGGTAGGTCAACCCCACACAGTTATGTAATTTGCCCATTGTGCTTAAAAACTAAATGTTGCTTTAACATTAAATCAAAACACAATGTTAATATGCTAGTTGCCAATAAGACATCTCAACAATATAACAAGAACGACTGAGGGTATTAAGTTCAAATTTTTGGGGCTGCTTCTGTTACTACTTCTGCTCTTAAAATTTTACTAAATCAAAAGAGTGTAATTGTATCTTGGCTGTGCAAGAGCATATATATAATTTTTTGTGAATGGTATTAACTTTTATTTATCAGGTCAACTAGAGGATGGATATAATTATTAAACACTACTATTTGTGTCATGATTTTCAAAAGAGTTTATGTTGTTAAAAATTGCTGAAAAAGTTTCTCCAGGATATAAATAGAAAGATTCCAACTATTATTTTCTTTTTTTCTGAAAAAGACTATAACAGAAATTAATTAAAAAAAAACCTTTTTCCACAAAATAAGTTTTTCAAACAAAAGTAAAGAACTCCATTAAACCAAAAATGAACAAAAATAGAATCAAATAATCTACCAAGCATACAACTACCACAAATCAGCATCAAGAAATAAATGGAACCCAAAACGAACTGAAATTAAAATAAATAACAGAGTCATACTCGAAACGAGCAGACATTAATATGAGTAGGGTTCAAAACCCCACCATGTTAATTACCTACCATATAGAAATTAAAATAAATAACAGAGTCATACTCAAAATGAGCAGACATTAATATGAGCAGGGTTTTGGCTTTCTAAAAGCCAGAATATAATTTGTACTTTACTGAAAAAATTCTTTTAAATGTTTTTACTTTTATAACTTTAGGAAATCAAAAATTAATTAAGATTTTAAGGAATAAATATCACCATCTGTATATTAAACTCACAATGCACATTTATTTGAATTGAATTCAAATTCAAATTCATTTGAATTTGAGTTCTTTACTTTTGTTTGAAATACTTATTGTGTGAAAAAAGTTTTTTTAATTAATAATAGGATAAAACTCTTATTACCCTCCAAGGAACGTCCTTAAATTCCTCAATTAGATAAAAATAAAAACAAACGACCGGATACTGTTACAAAATAATCTCTAGGCCTTTATAATTTAGTTCACGGCATAATTGTTCTGTTGTTTATTTTTTCACAATAGAAGAAGGAAAATGTTCCTTCAATTTTAAAATGATAAGAAGAAATTGAGAAATAGTTTGTATTTTGGCCTTTCACTATCAGTAGAGACAATAAAATATCAGTATTAATGAAGAGGCACGTAGTAATTTATTTCAGGTAGGGGTCCGAGCCGTTACTTTGTTATGGGCACAAAATCAAGGAAATGCAAAATAATAGGCTAATTGTATGAACATATAAGAAATTATTGACAATATTAAAATTATAGGCAGTGACAATTTTAGTGAAGACTTATACCATGCTCAATTAGAATATGGCTTTTTTTGCACATTTTTAGTGTTTTTCTTAGTAATGTATAAAGAAGTAGTCTGTAGTTTAGAGATATTTCTGCATCACTTTAGATTTTCTTTTATTAAGAAATAAGATCCACTGATTCTTTCAAATTACAAGTTTGGAAACACTATAATATAAACTAAACAAATGACATGAGTTTGGTATTTTAAGTTCATGGCTACTAGTGCATTTTTGGAATTGAATCGATTTACTTATTTACTGATTATTTACGCTGTTTAATACATTTACCCGAAAACCTCGAAACTTTTACGTAGTATGCTTTGATTTTGGAAATCCAACCTGAACTTCAGTTTATGGAACGATGGTATTTATTAGACACAATGCTTCTGAAATAAATGCTTAAAAAAATAAACAGAGAAGCTATTTTAGAAGCATTTTGCTTTTTTTAACATGTTAAATTTTTATGAGATTTTTTTATTTTATAAGCAACTTAAAATTGCTTTTTTAATTCATTTTTTGGTTTTAAAGTATCTCCTTTGTCTTTTTGTATTCTTACATGCTTTTATTATTTTTAAACGATTACATTGATTTCGAAAATTCTAATTTTTATTGGTATGAATGAACCGAAAAAGATAAAAGGGTGCTGGGGGAGATTTTGCAGGGTTTGAACACTGTAAAGGGCGAAGGGTCAAAGAATCTTTTTCTTCCTTGTAAGTGTCCCATTTGTCTTAGTAAGGTAATGTACCTGTTACCTGTGGGCTTCCATTTTTCCGGTATTATCGTTTTGGCTTTTTTCATTTTCGATAAGCTATTGACAGGTAACAACAATTTGGGGATTTATAGTGGTTACTGGTAGATGGTTCACGGATGGGACCTACAGTTCAATTAAAAACTACATTGTAATATTGTTTACATAAAAAAGAGAAATTTTTTGCACTTCTTAAGTGTTTAGCAGACGGTAAATCAAACCGTCTGTATTTAAGATCACAACTATGTCTTTAAGTGCCAGTAACTGGTACATTGTCTTTTTCAAAAATGCCCACTGTGTTGCTCATCGTGGTTGTATATGATGCCTTAATAATATCTTAGACCACCTCGCTTTTCCATTTACAAAAAAAATTAAAAGAGAAAAACGTTTTTTATTTTTAAATAAAGCATTGGAACAAAAACACACACAAAAAAAAACAACAAAACTTTAAATAATAAAAAAAAGTTCGAATATGTTTTTTATTATTTAAAGTTTTGGTGTTTTTTGTTTGCGTTTTTGTTCCACTGCTTTATTTAAATGAAATCCATTTTTCTCTCCTAAATTTTTTGTATATGATGCCTTTGATGGATTTGGTGCTGCTTGGGCTTAACTGTCAGTTATGTTTTTTTTTTGGATTTTAAGGAATTTATATTTCAAAGTAATATAATTGCATCGTAGTTGAGCCCATATCTAAAGTTCTGAATTAAGTGGGCCGCGGAAAGGAGTAAAAATCCGCTATCAAAATAACTTTATTTTTGCTTTAAATACGCTGTTACATAATTCAGTAACAATCAACATGTTCCATTGCATATACCCTCTGAAATATCTAAATCTAAACTACGCATTAGCATAATTATCGTGTTACTCTTTAGTTTTAAGTCATAAGGTGACAAGTCAGGAATTAAAAAAAAAACGTTAAAAAAAAGTAGATTGATTGTTTAGCAATGCGGCTGTGTCAATCAAAAAGAGACATGTGTTATTTGCGAACTTTTCAGGAGAGCCAAAAAACGAAAAATATTTTGGCTCCTGATGTCGGAGGGAAGGATTATACCTAGATTAGTAAATATATAGTTCTCCAAGTCAATTTTTGGGGCTATTTCCATTGATGCAAACAAATTTCAATATCTCAACCAGAGTAATACTGATCAGAAGTTAGTGGGATATGTCTCCTTTTTTCACAGAAAAAAAAAGACATATGCCAGGACCCTAGAGTAAAACTCCATACGAAAGTCTTCATTCTATGATCCTTAATTGTAGAAAACCCCTTTTGGATATAGTAATTTTGTTGAAGATGTAAACAAGAACTATTTTTGAAATTCATTTTGATATGCGGTTTGCCGACTATCGTCAATTTGGCGAGCCATGACAGATTTTGTAAATTATTACCAAGGAGCACTAAATCTAGACTCATCTGGACTCTACAGCCTTGTTATCTTGCCATCGATGGTACTTAGACAGTCTTAGTGCTAGCTTCAACTCTCCCTGCCTGCATTGATTTCGGATAATTTTGCTCATTTAGTTAAAAAGTATAAAATGAATTACTTTTCGAACTAAATGAAAACTTTTTTCTTTTTTTTTTACCGGCTGTTTTTTTGGGATCGAACATAAATCAACTTTGGTAGCTTGAGAAGAAGAGATCCATATCTAAATTGTGTATTTAATAACTGGAATAACTAAGTCTACATCAGAAAGCAAAACATTAATCACACTCCTTTAGTTTCACTAATCCTTTAAACACTACTTTCACTATGAAACATGTAGCACGGTGAGCAGACTGATCATTCATCTGTAAGTTGAGCCAAAACTGTTTTTTTTTTCGCTCGACCAGACAGGCGAAGAATACCCTGCTTCTTTGATTTTGAAATTCTTCTTGGATGCTCTGGCCAACCTTTGGTACCTTATACCTTGTGTTTGAGGAAATGAAAACTTTGCAAATTTTCATAGAAGTCGTACCTATAAAGTAATTCATCGTGACCCTTGTGGAGAGTAATCTGGACTACTTTCGACAGTAGGATGGATTCCTGTTCTGTCCCTCTTTTGGTGCCTTCTTATTTTTCCACAAACAAAAGTCTCAAGGACTTTTACCCTCGTGTTCTCTTATGGAGTTCTGCATGAGTGTAATGAGATCCTGCAAGTCTTCTACAGCATCAACATTCCTTACTACGCAACAACCACGATTCCTAAATAAAATTCATGCTAAATTTCCTTCTCGTCATCAAAGGTTACATAGTTTGAGCTCCAGATATTCCAGGTCAAATAAAATTTTCATTAAGAAAATCGGTATAGGGGAAACTCTTGTATTCAAATAATATATCAGACACAGGAAAAAGACTTCGTCTTCTTTTTTTTTAGCTGTAAAAAAGGGAACGACTCCTGACGCTTCAACTGTGAGTATTTTAAAGTTGACATTCATTGAGAGCTGCCGCTTTTTCTTACTGTTTGTGTCTGTTTTTTACACATAATTTGACAGCATCCTTGTTTTGTCATATGTTCTTTACTAGATTCGTGGTTTGTTCCTTGTTAGATTCATAGTTTGTCCTTTACTAGATTTGTGGTTCGCTGTTTACTAGATTCGCAAAATTGTAGAGGAGGGCTAGGGTTTTTTTACAGTTTTAATGAAGGTATAAAAAAATAATATTTAAAAATCTAGGGGGGGGGGGATTTTTCGATTTAAATAAAAATACTCAGTAAAGGTTTTTTTTTATATATTTAGGGGGTAGTTGACTCCTTCCCCCCAATTGGCACGCCTGCTTAAAAGAAAGATTGATTGAAGTCTAAATCTTTGAGGCATAACTAAAAATACATCCCAAAATTTTGAAATAGCGTATATTACACACAGGAGAAAGCTTTTTTTTTTTTTTTTTTTTTTTTTTTTTTTTTTTTTTTTTTTTTGCAGAATCCTTTACTAGGTTGCTGCGGTAGTTGGAACCATAAGGTATATTACACACAGGTAAAAGCCTTCGGCCTTTTCTTAGCAGGACTAGTAAAGAACGGAGTATCTTGTCATTGTTACACAGGGCAGCCTTTTGAAGTATAACGTCATTAATCATCTTGTATACGAATGCACAGTTTTTTGTAAAAAAAAAAAAATCGATTTTATTTTACAGTTTTTTTTTTTTTTTTAAATTACAAAAGCGAGTAGATGTTGCAATTTCCTTTAACGTGAGCCCTTAAACAGCTCTCTATGATGTTCCAGTACCCCGCTAGCAGCAGAGTTTTTGAAAATATGGCCTATCTGTACATACGAAACAGCTCTTCAGCTTTCTGGAATTTAGCAAATATAGCCTCTAAAGCTACACATAAAAAATTAACAAATATAAACCTGTACCATAAAATAAATTCTATATTGTAAACAAATTATTCCTTATTAAACACAGTGTCCCAAGATAATTTGTATTGACTCATGCATGTCTGTCTGAATAAATTCCTTGTTTCCTTTCTATTTTCCTTATTAGGTTCATTTCCTTGGATAGACATAAATTACCACTCAGAGCTGAGCCCTTTTTATGATATTGTAGGGTGCCAATTCACTGTCTTATCCCTTATTCCACTCATGGAATTGGATTACTTGACAAACGGTTAATTGTTCTGTTTTTCAACCGTGAATAATTCTTATGTTAAGTAATGCTATAATAAATAAATGTAAAAAATAGACTAATGAAAGAAACGAAAGATGCATATTTTTACCGAGAAGAGTTATGCCTAAGCCACTTTGCAGTCACATTTGTGAATAAAATCGAAATTATGCACGACTACAGTGACAATGACATATCCCATGCGATTTTTTTTTTTTGAGTTGATGGATGTTTAACTTTCAAGCGTAATGTAATATAGACGCACTTAGAAAGCGTTCAAGACATCCTTCAAAACAAGCTTATTTAATTTACTTTTGACAAGAACCATACGAAGATCCATCCCTGGTGCCGGCGGACGATTGGATGACTGACGTTATTCTACACGATCTGTTAGAGGTAGCCTCTTGTGTGAGTTTCAGCCATTCCTTATCCTAATAAGTTTTTGTCGGTGAAAGCCATCCCAAGGATCAAGGTGAATCTTGAATGTTGGCGAGTCATTCTTCCTCTGTCCCCAGATCTTCGTTGTTTTTTTTTCAGTTTAGAAGATGGTTGCAGGTGAAGAAAGTGCTAAGTATGGTTCCGGTTGGTCGTCGTAGAGTGTATCCAAGGAATTTCAGTCGTCTTTTTTAATAATTATTGAGAGGGGTATTTTTGGGCGCGGCTCCTTCGAACCACAGTGACCACAGACCATTAGGTGAACCGTAAATATGACTTATGCAACAATGATCTAATGCTTCTAGGGAGCGAATTCCTTTGGCTCTTAGAAGCCAAGTTTCATGGGCGTACAGAAGAATAGATTGGGTGGTTACCTTAACACGTTTATTTTAATTTTTATACTGATTTCTTACCTTCTCCAGAAGAACTTTTTCATACTTATTAATGCCTCTTATGCTTTTTATATTCATTCTGTAATGTTGGTCTCTGCACAGCCATTTGGAGATTGGTTAGGCGTGAGGTAGCTGACTTTACCGTGGAATTAATGGCGTCCCCTTTCCAGTTGAACAGCTGAGTCATTCTGAGTATTTGTTTTCACCCTTTTTGGTTTCTCATTGCTGCTGATTAGGCCAGCTTTTTGGATTGGCAGTAAACATCATTGTCTATTTTCTGGAGTCCTCAAACGTACTGCTCAAGAGGCCTACATTGTCTGCGAAGTCAAGGTCTGTAAGGGCAATTCGATAGTCTTCTTTCTGTCCAACTACAAACCCATATAAGTACTAAGCTAACTTGTCATTGTACAGTCAATGATATGGCTGAACAGGACTGAAGAAAGGGAACACCCTTGTTTCACTCCTGACTCAATATCAAATTTCGTTGCCTCGCCATTGGGAGTTAGAACTCGCATTACTGTAAATCTGTAGGCTCCATTAAGTAGCTTGAACAGCGCCATTGGGACACCATCCTCCGCCGTGATCTTTCAATGCGCGGCTCTTGTAAGGGAATCGAACGCACCAGCAAAGTCGATAAAGGCTATGATGAATGACAAATGGCATCTCTCACTCTTTTGTAATATCCCGTAGAGGATAAAAATATCAATATGCTCTTGGCGGCCTTTACCAGACCTGAAAACTATAAGTGTATCTCTGATTCTCTAAGCTTATCTGGTCTTTTAAGGTTGTCTTGGTAGTCTTAGAGGTGATTGAGAACTATTATGTAAAAGATATTCATTGTTTATTCTA
This sequence comes from Artemia sinica, assembly GCA_027921565.1. Taxonomy (NCBI): domain Eukaryota; kingdom Metazoa; phylum Arthropoda; class Branchiopoda; order Anostraca; family Artemiidae; genus Artemia; species Artemia sinica. Next base: position 53,101,226 of record CM051265.1, read on the forward strand.
ACGGTTTATTCGAACTGCAAATTTAATGTTTATTCCACATAGGAGGCTGCATATCATGAACGATTGTAAGTTGTTAATATTTGTTCTCAAGTTGGAAACCTTGGGGGAATAGAACTGTCCCCTTGAATATCGTTGTGTAAGTATTTTTCTGATTTCAAAAATATTATTTATGGCGTCTTAATATTATAAAATATTAAATATTATATATTTATATTGTTGGATGTTTAGATCTTTACTGCCCAAAACTTAAGTAATTAAATTATATCACAACAAATTTCTATTATGTACCTCACAATATATACCTCAATATATACCTCACAAATTTCTAGTGAGGTTTTTATCCTCTACGGGATATTATATGAATATGCTCTTGGCGGCCTTTACCAGACCTGAAAACTATAAGTGTATCTCTGATTCTCTAAGCTTATCTGGTCTTTTAAGGTTGTCTCGGTAGTCTTTGAGGTGATTGAGAACTATTATGTAAAAGATATTCATTGCTTATTCTAACGGTGATGTACCTTGATAGTTCTAATAGACCGACTTATCGCCCCTTTTTGTAGACCAGCATCAGTAATGAGAGCTTTCTATTTCGGATATTACTTCTTTTTCTGCACCTCAGCAAGCAGGTATTTCAGCTGGTATAAGAGAGGAGGGGGCATGATCTTTCCATCTCCATACGGATGCCATCCTGCTGTTCTTTTTATTGTAAGAGCTCGAAGAACGTCAGCAAGAGTCAGTGGCAGTAGGTCTAGCTGATGCAGCTTCCTCGATGCTTTCTCAACACCAGACAAGTCTCATGAGACTTTAGAAGGGTTAAACAGCTCAGACAAATACTCTTTCCACCTCGAACTACACAGATGCAAAGAAAAAAAAAGAATGTTGTAAATGATAACGTTCGCAAATTAATCTATTAGCTGTTAAAGCCATCAGTATAAAAAAGTGAAGACCTAGAAGATTAGATTAGTCCTCATTATCGCCTTATTATGTCATCACGTTTATAAAACCTTTAGTGAGATGAGTATTAAAATGTGAGCCAAAGAAAGGTATAAAAGAGTATGCGGTGAGATGTTTACCTGTCAGTTATAATTGAATACGAAGCTGTCAATTTTACAATTACGATGTGTAAACCTTCACCTCATTTTAAGGATCATAAAATCGTTGGCTTTACGTTCATTTCTCAATTCGATATTTGCTTCTTTCTTCTTCTTCTTCTTCGTTTCTTGCATAGTATCATTTTATGTCGGTATGCTTTTTCGGCATGCTCATTTCGGCCTGATCTTGAGCGATCAGATCCAATCGAAATATTATAGTTCTGATTATATCCCTTGAATGACACCCGATCTCTCCTTTGCTGGGTATATATTTTGTCCTATATCTGCGCCACCATTCTTTTCTTGTTTCATATTCCTCGAAATTTAATAAGATAAAGTAAGAAAAGGAACTATTAAATGGGTTTTATAGAGGCTTGTCAGGTATTTTGAATTTATTTTCATCTTTTATTTTTATCGCTTGTTTCTATGTGATACTCTACACACGCTTTGCCTTGCGTAGAGCCTGGGAATTCTAGGAAATATTTTTCTGATAAAATTTGAAAAATCCATAAAATAAAGGATTGTTATTTTCGTTTCATCTCTACATACTGCTAGGATTCCGGATGTTAAAAAGTACAGTTTTAAAAAAATCAAAAGCATGAATAGAGTTGATGCTAAATCACTGTTTTTATTTGCATATTTGGAGGTTTTGGGAATTAGGATGCAAGAATAGATTTGAAAATTGATGCTAAGGGATACTAGAACTGCGAGGAAATAAGGATATAGACGTGATTATAGGTAATGTGAAAATTGACTGATTGGATTGCTTCTCTATCTAGGCAGCATTGTGTATAAGGCGTGTGTATTGGATAATAGTGCAAAAATTAGAATACCTAACCTACAGGGTGTTTTTTCGCAGTTGAAAAAAGTTTGGAAGAATAGGAAGATTGGCTTAGTATTAAGATTTAAAATACATTACTACATTCAAGTATGGTTCTGAAACGTGGGACCTTCAAAAGGTGGAGGAATATGTTTAGCTGCCTTCCAATGGAATGTGTAAAGATAGTATCAGGGACTCTTTTGATCGACCACATGTCAAACAGTAAGCTGTACAACCAATTTGGTTTTAGTCCACTTCCGTGGAAGGATATTAAGATGACTAATCACGCCTTAAGGATGGTGTACTACCAAAAATGATAAATGATTTAAAGTGAAAAGGTAGTTCATTCGAGGGTGTAAAGAGTAGCTCAAAACAGAGTAGGATGAGTAGGATTATAAACGGTTATTTTAGTGTCTGATGGCTTGGTGCTGGAATGAGTTAGTATTAGTAATAGTAGTGGGTCTCTGCTTGGATAGGTAGGTTTGAGGTTTTTAACTATTTTCCTTAAGCTCTTTGACTTCGCAATGTGTCTATATATATATATATATATATATAATATTTAAAGATTTATTGTATTTATAAGGTCTTTAATATTAAAGCAGAATATCTTTTTTGCTTTTGAGTTTGTTAAAAGGGTAGCTTTAAGATGGCTGTTTAATTAAATTACCGAAGAAATGAATTGAATGACAGTCGCATAACTTTTCATTTCGTGGTATTTTAATATCTTTTCATAAAAGCTCAGCGGAACTTTAAAATTTTTGTGCCCCGTTTAATATTACAAAGTACCGTAATATTTAAAAGTTTTTGATATATTTATTTAACATTAGAGCAAAAGATCGGGATAGCGTCGGAATTTGGTTTAAATTTCAGCTTGAAAAGTTAAAAATGGTGCCTTGTTAAAACATTTAGGATAGCGAAATTACTAAAAAAAATAGGGTGATAATTTAAATGCTTATATTCATATTATTACATTACAGCGAAGATTATAGTCAGTCATTGAAGGCTGGATGAAATTGAGTGCAATAGTAGTAAGAATGAACGACAGTAAAGAGACTGGAAAACAGTTAACGAGGGTTGCCAACTTTTTGGTCCATGAATGTGGCCCCTGAGCATCCAAAATGTGTCATTTTTAGCTAAAATGTGTCCATCTTGAAATCTCAAAAACTAGAGGCTATTTTTTACCAGTTGTCTTATTTACGAAAAGACGCTTTGTAAACCTTCTTCATAGTGGCCAGTTCATCAAATGAAAAAAAAAAATCAAATAAAAAATTCATACAAATTGACTTAGTGTGGAAGCACGAAATTCATATAAACATGTAAATCCCTTACTTTAGAGAAAACCCTTTATTTACGACATCTCTGTCAAAATCTGGATGATAAAAAAAGCAAAGAAAAAAAACAAGAAAAAGCACTACTTCGGGGAAAAGTGACATTTTTTCTTATCGAAATATATGTTCAAAATCGGAGTGGAAAAATTTCCGTTTTATGTCGTAAATTTACAAAACGTGTCCCTTTTTGCCCTTTTATGTCGCAAATTTCTAAAATGTATCAATTTTTTGCCCTTTCATGTCATTGTGTTCCAGCACATGGGAATGTGTCCTTTTGACATAAAATGTGTTCAGTGGTAATACCGCAATTAGCTAAAGAATTTAGAAGGTCGATGTATTATTTGTCTCTTTTGTTTCAAGTCAGGCATATTATTGGACTAATTTTGGTTTCTATTACCACTGGAACGGAGCTAAAAAATAAATAAAATTGATTTGAACTAAATGAAATTAACAATTTGGGAAACGCTCAGAATCGTATAAAAGAGTGTTATGATTTAGATACTTATCACTATTATTTGATTTTAAAGGAGAATGGCGGTGAATCATCGAAGGTTGAAATGGAGCACGACTGTAGTACAAATGAACGATGTCGGAGTGTTGACAAGTCTCGGCCTTCTTCAGACATTGTTAGTGATGCTAGTGATTCAGCCCGAACAAGCTCCACCGAAACAGACGGAGAACGTGCTTTAACCAAACGAACTTATGTTATGAAAGAATTAATAGAGACTGAGCGTGATTATGTGAAAGACTTAAGTTTAGTGATAGAAGGATATTTCAAATTGATGCTTGACACTGAGAGTGATACTCAAATGCCAGATGACTTGAGGGAAGGGAAAGGGAAAATTGTGTTTGGAAATATTGAACAAATCTATGATTGGCACCGAGAGTAAGTTATTTTGTTGTTGTTGTATATTTATGGGGTTTTTTGGCTGTTCATATGAGTGTCGTTCATGGACGGGAGTGGTGGGAACCGAAACATTTGTGACACATCCGATTTTAAAACCCAACTATTATTTTACAATGAAACTCAAACTAAAAAGAGTATTTTTTTCATATTATGACTATTTCGGTATGGGACTTTACAAATGCCATGCGAGTACGGTCGTGATTTCCCATTTTTTATGAAACTTCAATCCTGACTTAATTGCTATTTAAAAACAAAGCATAAAGCCTGTTAGTTGACTTTGCAGCAATATATATGTCCAATTAAAAGTGACCTATGTTAAGATTAAAATTGATAGGCTAGGACACAAGGTCACCGAGCAAAAACTTTAGCGAAAAGTGCCTGAAGCCTCATTTAACAGAAATATGAGCCAAGATTTCAAAATTTTTTGATGGGTGATCTCTTGGGGCTTTTTGACGGATATTTTTCACACTTTCCCTGTAAACAGAGTGACATAGTGGATAGTTCGCAGTTTATTTCCTTTATGGAGTGTTACCTTTTAATGATGAACCCTAACTGTATAATTCTGATCTAAAATATGATTTATATATGCTAAAAATATGCACCTCTAAGCTGTTTAAAGAGCATCTTTCATAATTTCCCCCATGAACAAGGTGATATAACTGGGTGCTTGCATTTCCTTTGAGTGGTGAGTCCTAGCTGTTTCTCTCAGATTTACAATCTAAGTTCTATTCAATAGAGATGTTTAGCAATAAAGAGTTAACTTTCTTAGTGTTTTTGGGTGTTTGGACCGATTCAAATGACAAGTTGACACTTTCAAAGAAAATCGAGTGTCCGCTTTGACAAACTCTTTTCAAACTTACTAAAAAATATTGTCAAACGTGATAAAATTATAGACACTCATGACGAAATGTTGAATCAAATTTACTAATGAAAGAAGTTAGAACGGAACAAATATAACATGCTATAGGCTCTAGAAGCTTATACTTGTCTGATGAGTCTATGAACTCACAAAAATAAAATAATTAGTTTTACACAGTATATTCTATCATGTAATATAAATAGTAATAATATGATTGTAATATTATTAATAATAATATTTTTCTTTATAAATATGTCAACCTGGTCAAACATTATGGATATTCATAATCAGGGACATATTCAGGATTTTTGTTTCGAGGGGGAGGAGGGTTACAACAAAAAAAAACTTTAAAAACGCATGAAAAATGTTATTATATGAACTTTTGTTGCGTTTTCGGACAGATCGAACAGAAGCTTTAAAGGCGGGGTGGCTGATCCCCCTAACCCCCCTCCCACCCCCTGGATACGGCCTTGCACAAAAAAAAGCATCACGATTCAGTGTATATCACATCAATGCAAGATAGATACAATGAAAGTTTGCCAATTGAAAAGTGTCAGTATTGCATTCTCATAATATTAAAATAGCTCTAAAAGTGATGCTTCTTTTCAGTTCTAATCTTCTAAAGCTCATAATTCGTTTTGCCTTTTGTTTTTATTTCGTCTTCTTTATTAGTTTCTTGTGTTTTTACGATGTCCCTCTTAGTTAGCCTCTGTCCCTAGGTTTAGAACCTCTTAAGTGTTTTTCCTTTCTGGTCTTGAACATACAACAAAAAGCCCAACGGCTCCAAGTAGCCTTGTTTTCTTCTCCACCTGACCTTCTCCAGCAAATGTTTGCATGTATTTTATTATTTTAATGTACTGATTATGTTGTAGTTCCTTTTTTCTCTCTTCTTCTTATTTTTGATTATATTTATTTTGATCTTATTTATTTTATTTATTTATATTTATTTATGATCTTATTTTGATTTTTTTTTCTTTACCAAGAATGTAAAATCGAGCTGGCTTAAGATCGGTGAGATAGCTATAAATGTATTTTAAGATAAAATCAAGTATCGATTGCCTAAAGTGATCGGTCTGAGATTCCAAAGCTAACTTTCTCTTTCGAAGGACCAATCTTGTAAGCGCAACAGCGCAGGGAGAAAGACGATAAGTTATAAAAGGATACCAGTCCTGACGGCTTTCCATGGGAAAAAGCTTTCTTGGATACAGAGAGTCAAAGTGAGAACTCAGACGACAAAGGAAATGAGATTACGCTTTTGAATGATTGAACTCTAATCCGGGAATGGGAACTATCTATCGTTTATCTAGGTACAAATCTCTGTCGTTAAAAGAGCTATCATTGCTGTCACGCCCAAAGTTCTTATCTGAAAATTTTATTCTTCCAAGATAATTGCCAAAAAAAACCCGTTTCCTAAGCCTTTCTTAAAAGGAAGATCAGAAGAGCAATGGAGATAAGAAAAATCAAGTATTACAGACCATATGTTGCCGTGCTGATCGTACCTTTGAGAACAACTTCGCAAACACTATTAGGCGGTTCGGCTATCTCAGAAGTGTGGAAATGTCAGATTCGGCCCAAAGGTGAATCTAGAACAAAACCTTGGGGGAATCGGGGGGGGGGGATGTGATAAGGGTGCCAATAATTGATCAAATTGACAAGGTTATTTAAAAAAAGAGTAAAATAAGAAAAAAAAACGGAATGAGGGCGCCAGAAAAAATCTTGGGAGGGGGTCACCCCCTCAATCCGTCCCTGATACGATCTTTGGGTGTGAGAGTGACATCATGTTAAATGGGTACAGAATAGCCTAAATTACTTAGATGTGATAGGCTGGCTTAGCGACGTAACTTGAAGAAACCACAAAAGATGCGCGAAGCTGAGAAAACTGTATAATTGTAGATGGCAAGTACACAGCTAAAAAGGGACATTTGGGCAAATTCCTTCGACCCCCCTCCCCACTAAATACTAGCCTTACTTATTCAGTATGAAAGTCAACAAGTCCTTCCTATGGTTTTACAATTTCTCAAGATTAGGGAACAGTTGTAAAGCCAATATGTAATTAAACACTAAACTAGAGGAAAATAAACCAAATTAAAGTCATGTCAATTTCGTTCTCTATTGCTGCGAAAGAAACTCAGATATATTTAGAGCACTTCAGCGTCTGTTGTAATGTCTCAGCAAACATACACACGCACAAAAAAAAAATAAAAGAAATTAGTTCCTAAATTAACGGATAAATATTTGTAGGGATGTCGGGGCTTTGCAGAAAAAAAGTAGACTTGGTCCATGTAAAGTTTAAGGTATGTATAAACTTTGCTGCATTCAAAGAAGCTGAATGTCTTTCCGTTGAGTTCAAAACAAGATTTTGTTCCCACTAAACGTTACAAAAACATTGATTGTAAGAAAAGAAAAACAATGTTAATACAAATTTAGGTCATTGTAAATACACAGCAAGAATCCAAGCTGGATTGACAGTTTATTGCTCAAAACATAACCACATAGAAAACCACAAAATAGACATTCCAGTTAGACTATCTGAATGGAGTGTTATGTAATATTTAGAGCTTGGTAAACATTATTTTGATGACTTTTGAGCAGAATGAAGAACTGTTTTATTTAAAGTGTAACGTTAAAACCCTTTAAAACACAGATTAAACTAAATAAATTAAACGCTGCCTTTATACTTTGGCAACCTATAGGCATATAAATCAAGGTTTAATATCTTTTTAGCTTCTGTGTCGCACAATAATTTGTGTAAAAAAATGTTCGTTTTAATATCTTTTTACGTCAATGAATAAAGTATAATAATCATTTCTTATCAAAGGTACTTGTGTATTATATGGTACACACTCAAGACGTTAAGTTAGGTTAAACCTAATGAAATATACAAAAATATGATGAAAATACAATACTTTTGTAACAAAATTATGAAAACTACAACAAAGAATTGACCCCTACAAAAAGTAGGGGAGGCGCGCAGAACGGATTATATTAAATACCTAACCCAACCAAAACACCATCTCTATATATTAAATATTTAATAAAAAATATACCTACAACGTGGATTTCAACTGAGCCTAAGCTAATTTTCTTCAGCTACTGACAGGTATAAACCAGTTATTGTCTGATTTGTATGTCCTAATTCTCGAATGTGTACCATATAATACACAAGTACCAAATAAAATACTACCTTGGTTCAAATACAGTCAATTTTTTTAGTAGAACGTGGCAAAGGTAGCGGTAAAACGTGATAAAATTGAAGTCAAGCAGAACATGGAAATTTTGACTGAGTCATGTGAACCTATCGTTATAGCTTCAGTAATTCCATCGTCGATGTATCAAGGCTGCACTGTAAGGGACCTTAAAAGCACATACAGCTTAAGTAGCGAATATGGTTCAAAAAGACTGCATATTACTAGACTCCCTGGGGCCGGTAAAGTTATTTTGAGAAATCAAAGAGAATTTAGATTTCCCGTGGGCAGAATGTGCATGATAATCTAAAATATTATCCTTGTAACGAAGCGGACTGAACGGTTTAAAGATCGTGTTTGAGTACTATATCTGTCTTCCGGTTGAAGCATAACTTAATCGAGTCTTGCGTTCTATCCACAAAGAAATGGTGCATGAAGACCCCATAAAATAGGGTCACTGGTTGTTGATAGTACATTAAGGTATTTGGTTATAAATTATTAGCAATAATTTTATGGCTTGTTACAGCGGCTCTACTCTCTGTATTCGAAGTAAAAAATAACCAGCTGCCTATAGGCCCATTTACAACGATTTATTTATTTTTTTTTTATTTACAAACGGGTTACAATAAATAAATAAACAAACATCTCATTTAAAAAAACACAATCCAATGCATTACTGCATGCCGGACAAAACCCGAAAAAAAAAGAAAAACACTTTAAAAAATATATATAATATTTTCTATTACTATCATTTATTTCCTCGGACCCTAATATAACCCAAAAAGGGTCCAACCCAAAAACAAATAAATATCTTCTCTCGCCTCCCTCTCCCACCCCTCCAACAAAAAAGTGGGAACTTGAGAATCATCCACGCAAACAACGCAACACAACTCACAACATTCACAAAAAGAGAGGAGAAAAAAAATAAATAAAAAAAGGGAAATAAATCACTCATCCATTCAAAACCCAAACAATCATCTCACCAACAACATTCAACCAATCATTCTCTACACACAACCACTAAAATCTTCCATATTGATAAAAACAGCTTACTCTGAGGGAATTTCGAAATTCATCCAGATCTGTCTTATTTTTTACCTCCTCGGGAAGTTTGTTCCAGACAGCCGGGCCATAAAAACGGATAGAAAATGTAGACCTTGTTGTTACAGGGAACGGGGTTCGTATTGAATGGGCATTTCTTGTCTCATACCTGTGTTTAGCTTCGGTAAATGCAATCGAGAAACATGCAGGTAGCAGGTTATTAAAACTTTTAAACATGAATAATGCCGTGTAAAACTTAACTAGGCCAAAAAGTGGCATAATCTTAATACCGTCGTATTGCCTTCGAACCGAGTCAGAACCTCGCATTCCAGATAAAACACGAACAGCATTATTTTGTAGAACCCTCAGTGGCAGTAGATAAGTAATAAATGTCGCTGACCAAGCACTTACACAATATAACAAATACGGATGAACCAGCGAGAAATACAGATATATTTTGCTAATGCCGATATTTAGCTAGAGCTAATTTGAGCTAGTCAGATTTTTCATGGAATTTGCTGATTGACTGAAGAAATTTATGAAAAATTCTAATAGGCTCAAATTGGCACTAGTTTAATCCCAGTAATAGTAAATTCTAATTGTGAATCTAAAATGTGAACGGGCCGTAATTTCACTCTGTCGTCGCGCTTGGCATTTAAGACGTTTTTCAACAGTATGTAAATTTAAGTTTCTTTCATATTATAAATATAATTTGGTCGCCCTTGTTTCTGAATAGAAATCCCACACGTCACTATTTGAAAATACCTACCAAACAAGACGTGTCTTAATGAGCGCTGGTAGATGGCTTCATCAAATGCTCTTTGCCAAAATCTAAGTTTTAGTAAATTATGATGTGTGTGCCTAGAAGCTCAGGTTAGACTAGTTCAAAGTAGAAAAGAGTTAATTTGCCTAGACGTCGTCTGTAATTACTAACAAAACGTATCGTGCTCAGGTACTAAAGGTTGCTATTTTTAGATACTGAATACCCGAGTCCCTCTTTTTTTTAAATGGGTCTTTCACGCCGAGCAAGGCAATAAAATGTCTCTCTATTTTGCTTTTTTCAATCAGTCATAATACATCTGCTGCATGGAAACAAAAAGTATGAGAAGGGATTGGAGAGGGAACTCAAGTTCTTCTATGAGGAAAATAAAAACAACTAATGTCATCTACTGGTATCCAGTAAAATCCTTAAAAGGAAAAAAAAGTTAGCTCGTTTTTTTTTTTTTTTTTTTTTTTTTGCTTGCCAAGTTTACTTGGATTTTTCTCTGGCGTTATAAACCGATTGGCTATTGTGTAGACGAATCAGAAAACTAGTTAAGGATCCCAAAGCAAATCAAAGTATTTGGAGGGGAAAAACATGGAGTGCCGTACCAAGGGGTGTTAATTGGGGGGGGGGTCAATTGCCACCCCAGGGATTTAAAAAAACCTTTTTTGGTATTTTCATTGAAAAGTAGAAAAACGAAATTATCCTTTTCCCTCTAGATTTTGAAAAATAGCCCAGAATGGAAGAAAAATCCTTAGCCTCATAGAATTTTGCGAAGTGGCTCAGGTGGCCCTATCACACTTTTAACTAATCCATGTCTTGGGTATGCGTAGCTTTATTTTGTATGTTTAATGGTTCTTCTATTACTTGCAGTGTTTTTCTTGCCGCATTGGAAAAGTGTGTAGAGAGTCCAGCTGATTTAGGCCCTCTCTTCAAAAAATATGAGCGGAAGTTCATGATGTATGTTGTTTACTGCCAAAACAAGCCCAAGTCGGAATTCATCGTTTCTGAATATATAGATACATATTTTGAGGTATGTCTTTTGAATTTAATCGTTTCTGAATATATAGATATATATTGCCATTTGTTGTTGATCTAAGAATTGAATTATTATTTTATCAGTCTTAATATTAAAATGTTGTTTTGTAGACAAATTTCCATGAGTTTATAAAAAAGCCTGAAACCCCTCAAAAAAGTTTCACAGCAAAACAAAAGTACACCATCAGAGTCAGCATTGTTGAAAACCCTGAATTGGCAACTTAAAGCCTCCCCCCTCTGTCCTACTAGTCCTGGCGAAAAAAGAAACACATCACCAAGGCCATATCCAGAGGGTGGTGGGGGTTTTGACCCCCCCACCCCTTCCCTCTAAAATGCTTGCCCGGCTCGTGAAAACGCAACAAAATGCACATAATCAAATTTTGATGCGTTTTTTTAGAGATACAGATATATATTTCGAGACATGTGTTTTGAATTTGATCGTTTCTGAATGTATAGATACATAATTCAAGGTATGTCTTCTGAATTCATCGTTTCTGAATATATAGATACATATTTCGAGGTATGTCTTTTGAATTTAATTTTTCAGGCTGCTTTAACTACGATTCTACGGAGTGTAGCCAAAATACTACGCGGAATCTGATAGGAAAGCGTTCTCAGGTTCGTCTCTAAAATGAAAAAATGATGCCAATCAGAAAATAGTAAAGCTAACTACGAAAATCATAATAAAACATAATTATTATTAATTTTATTAATCTCTTTTCGCCTTTTGCTTTACATTATACTGAAAGTATAAAAATCTCTTTTACTAGATTCGCATAATAATCATTTCTTACGTTTTACTAGTTTTTTATTTAATTGATTTACTCATTTTGCTTTTTGGTCTTAATAAAACGCTGAAATTTAACCAAACAACCAAATTGAATTTCATTTTGTTTTCAATTTTAGTTAAAATGAAATTGCATTTGTTTGAGACTAAAAAAAAAGAACAAAGCAAGATCTTAAACTGGAAATGTAGCGTCATGATATTAAGCGAGTGGAGTGCGAAGGCCCGAGCTGTTGACTTAGTCAGCTAAACGAGCGAAGGGAATTGAAGCTAGGCTACAAACTGAGCGATCTGAGGGATCGACAAAAGTCGGCGAAACATATTCATTTGCCAGAACCTACATGCATATAAGACCGATTCGTTGGTTGTTTGCTGCCTCTTTCTACTCTTTTCACTCAGCAGTAAGAGCCGATCCTTTGGAACCTGGACGCTTGTTATCACGGTGTCACATTTCAAGTTGTTGCTTTTTTAGAATTTTTTTTTATTCTATTACCTTTATCATAATACCAAGAGCATCCCACATCAAACTTCGCTGTTCTATATTGATTAGTTTGCCTATTTTGTAGCACATACGCATTAAACTCAATAGGCACTTGATTTTGTTTAGAAAAGGGTAAAACTTGTGCTTAGTCTTAGAGAGTAGTCTTTCGTCTCGTATTTCAAATCCTACCTCATTTTTCTTTTTCTTTTTGGGCGTAAAAAAGATAAAAACAGTAGCTTTATTACTGTGCCAGGAAGAAGATCTATACTGAGACAAAATTATTTTCGGGAAATTAAATTCTTTTGGAAGGGTGTTAAATTCTTCTAAATACTTAATTAGAAAGCCCTAGTTTCACAATCAGGGCAAGTAATAAAATGAGTCCCTTTCAATATTTTGAGGAAAAATTTGGATGACTCTTTTAAATTGTATATTTACTTAATTTTTGTTGTTGTTGTTCTTAAAGTTTAAAACTTGGATCATCGTATATTTTTTAAAAACTATGTTTTGTTTCCCTCTTAAATTGCTCTGGATTAAAAGGGTAAAATTGGGTATGTGTCCCGTGATGACGATCACCTGATGTTGTATGGGGCAAGGTTTCTCAACCATGTTAATGTGGCAACCCCCTTATGATACATAATAGCTTGAGCCTGATTATCGGTTTTATCGGTAGAGCTTAATTATCTCACTAATAACTAATTGACTCAGGAATATTCTTCTTTCTAAGTTATCTTCAAATTTTCTATTCATTTTAAATATTTTAATGTATTTTATTTGAATAAAAGAAGAAGGTACCTCAATTCTAAGACCTGCAAGAAAGCGTAATTATCTGGACGACGTGTGATGAACTTAAATAAAATGGAAATTACTGTTTTGCTTGTTTCCGCTTAGCATAAGAAATGCCAATATTTATTTGTTTTCTTTTCGAAGAAAAAAAAACAGTCATGTTTAATTGGAAAGCTCGGTTCTACATTTCACTAGCATAACATAAAGGGAACCCCTGTGGGTGGAGTTTAAAGTGAAAGAAAAAAAGAAAAGTATTTTTGTTCCAATATTATTTGTTTTGAACGTGCTGGAAACTAGACTTGGAAAAAGACGGAACGCTCTTTCAAATTCCTTCCTAAGTTTTAATTTTGGAGAACAGTTACACTTATGTCTTTAGATATACCTTTTTTGAAAAAGTTTAAAAATTCAGTCCTTGGATTCTAATTAGATTTTTTGACTTAATCGTATAATCAGCACCAGTGGTGTCAGTTGGAGGGTTAGGGGGTATGTGTCCCCCATTCTTGATTTTCGCCCCCTCCCCCTAGATTTTCAGTTCAGTATTTTCATTGAAAAATGCTTTTTTTTGTATTTTCACTGAACAAATTTTAAAGATAACAAAACAACCCCAGCCCTAGATTTCGAAAAAAAATTGCCCTACTGCTGATTTTATTTAATATCAATGAAATGTTTCTGATTTTGTTCTACAATGAACTATAATCTTTTTTTTAAGGCTTCTTTGCAACAGTGAAGAAGTAAAATAAGCTTTACAAAAGCATATGATTTACATAACTTTCAAGGTTCTATAGAATTTAGCTTAAAAAATATAAGAGATAGTGAGTCTTTATAAAGTCTTTTTCACGTAAATTTTATCCAGAGTAAGCAAGGCCATTCTACCCTATTGCCTAGTATGGGCAGCTGAGTCATCTAAGCCAGAATGACCTAGTCATAGATTTCTGGGCATAAAATTCTGTGTGTCTGTTTAACGCCATTTATTTGTCATGATATGCCTATCATAAGGCCTTTGCTTCGGATCAAGGTTATTCTGGTTAAAGCTTGATATCCAAATTTAATAATTTGAATTTCTGTGTTTTAAATTGTAAGTTTTATTTTAGGTTTCTCATAAGGTTATTTCAAACAAAATAACCTTCCAATCTAAATAACTTACGTTGCTAAAATACATCAAAAGTTAAAAAAAAAAAATCAAAGAGGCGTGTGATACATGTAGATCGTGGCTGTATTTAATGGGGGTTCCATGCTACGTTTGAATCTATGTAACGTTATTACTTTGTCTTGATATTTTAATTAGTTTCTTTTTAGTTTTGGGTTTGATTTTTAAATCTTTTTGAAACGACTTTTTCGTACTTTAAAATCTGACATGTGATACGATTGAAACGGAATTTGTAAGTAATAAACGGTTGTTTCCTGGTCTTACCGGCCATAGCCCTATTTCAAGGGCTTACCTCCTTAATCGTTTCTAGCGTAATTTGATGACTTGTGTCGTTAAGGACTGATGAGAATATATTGAGTTCTGAATGACTCGAGTTCAACTGATGAGAATATATTCGTATTCGCACATAGCTTACTAAAATTGCTATTATTACAATCAAAAACTACTTTAACAGTGAATTCCAGTGGCATATGTTTGAATTCTGACGGGGCCTTGTAAGCGTTTTTGCTGTGATCAGACTATAACAAGCAGAATCAGTGTGATTCTTGTCCTTGTCTTTCTTTTAACCTTTACTTTCTCATAGGCTATCATGTGCTGTTTTCTGTATGTCAATTTAACAGAATCATCCTGTCCCTCGATGCATATTTTTGTATCTGACGATAGCAGATATTCTTTGCATTCTTGTCTTTTATTTTATTCTTCGATATCACCATCCTGCTCACTATTTAGGCTCTAGACCAAAGTTGTTGTTTCCATGCTTTTGAAGGGTAAATTGCTTTAAAAAATGTATGGTAGGGCTAAAATTCAATTGAATTCTGGCTCTGTATACATAGAATTAAATTCGAAGCATTTGTCATTTTCTTCTCAATCAGAAATATTTAGAAAAAAACAGGTTTAAGCAGGAATAGTTGAGCGACGTTAAAACTTAAAACAAGCCGAAAAAATCATAAACGGAGTGGAGTTGTTGCTCTCCCCGACCATCGGATCGTAACGTTCAAGAGATTGCTGGTACTTTACTGGAAATATTAGATTTTTGCATTTTTCATATTTCTGTTCACAACATAAAAATACTTCTATTTTTTGAAAACTGATGAAACATTTGTAGTTACCAATTGGGCGTCTTTTATACTGTAGTCAGTCTCCAGTTTTTCCAATCTAATCCCCCTGCCCCGTCCCTTGAAATTCTCCCTCCTGTGTCTATGGTGAAAGCATCAACAAATATGTTAAATACCTACAACTGAGGCAAATTATACGAAAATATGAGAGACATTTCATTGGGGCTCAAGCCCGAATACAGAAAAAAAAATGATATAGAAAAGAGTGTATATTTAAAGCCCTTATCAGATCTAGATGGCTACAAAATCTTAAATATAATTGCAAAGGATAGAAAAAAATAGAATCTTTATTTAAAAAAATAATAATAATAAATAAAAAAAGCAAAAAACACCGAAACCTGACAACTGTGCTGTCAATATTTAGTTGCTGCTTGGTAATAAGTGGCAACATTTGTTTGGAGTCTGGTAAGTGCCCTGCTGCGTGGAAAAAGGCAGTCATAAAACCCCTTCATAAGGGTTGACCAAGGTCAGATTTTACGAATTATCACCCTATCTCGAACACGTCGATTTTTTCGAGAATTATGGAAAAGATAATTGTGTATCGGATCCAAAATTATTTTGAAAAAAATAAATTGTCGAGCACGACACAGCATGGTTTTCGAAAAAATCGATCATGTAACACGCAGTTAATGGAAGTAATCAATAATTTTCAAAAGATGGCTGATTCAAGCCTAAAATTTGATTGTATTTATATTGATTTTTGCGAGGCATTCGACAAGGTTTCGATATCCTTGCTGGTGTAAAAATGTCGAAAGTATGGGATTGGATATAGAAGCATGACTTTGATTAAGGATTACCTAACTAATCGGACACAGAAAGTGAAGGTTGGTGAGGCACTATCTGAAGGGTGTGGAATTCTAAGTGGGGTACCTCAGGGTAGCTGTCTGGGACCAGTTTTATTCTGTTTATTTATAAATGATTTACCGCAGGTAATCCGACACAGCACCATTAAAATGTTTGCGGACGATGTAAAGCTATAGAGAGGTGTCACCTCCCCGGTTGATGTGACACTTCTATAGGGAGATTTGGAAGTATTGTTCGAATGGTGTAATTTAAATTCTATGTTTATTAACCAGAAGAAATGTCATGTGATGTATTACTTCGCGAAAGATGTGGCATACCGGTACTTCATTGGTGACGTGTTGGTGTGCCCTGTTAACTCTATTAGGGATCTCGGTGTTATTTTTGATGATCAGCTGAGGTTTGACAAGCAAGCATCAGCTGTTTCGCGTAAAGCAAACTATGGTTTGCTTTGCGTCAAACGAGCTTTCAGAAGGTTTAACCTGAGCAGTTTTACCACATTGTATAAGACAATGGTGCGCCCTGTTGTTGAATACTGCTCATCTGTGTGGTATCCGACTAGAAAATCTGATTCACTGTTGATTGAAAAGGTGCAAAGACGAGCGTCCAAATTTGTTCCCTGTCTGAAATACCTACCTTATGAGCGGAGATTGAGTAGCCTGAGCTTACCATCTCTGCAATTCAGAATGGACAGAATGGACCTTGTCAACACTTTCCGCATCATAAAGGGTATAGACCATGTGTCTTGGGAAGATTTCATTGAGTTTGGTCATTATCCATCTACGTGGCAGAACTCTTTAAAATTGTACCAGCCAAGGGTATCATAGGCAGCGCGCTAGCGCTGCCTAAGTAAAGAACAATGTGGGCACAATGTGTTTTTGGTTTTTTTTTTTTCTCCATACCCGGGCACTTTGTATCGAAGGAGTTGTCGTAGAAACTTCGAAAAGGGCTCATTCAATTGGAAATTGGAGTGGCTAGTGCCCTTTTTAATAATCGAAAGTGATTGGAGGGCAACTAGCCCCCCCCCCACACCAATCATTCCCCCAAACACATCCCATCAACATTCTGAGATAGCCATTTTGTTCGGCGTAGTTGATTTCCAGACAGAAAATATCTTTATGAGGAGGACACTCCCCCACAACCCTCAGGGCAAGGGTTTTAAGTTATGCCCTGGGGCATATAAGGTTTTTATAGAAGGCGTTGTTGTAGAAACTTCAAAAAAGGCTCATTCGATTGGAAATTCAAAGGGCTAGTTCTCTTTTTAATAGTCAAAAGTGATTGGAGTGCAACTATCCCCCCCCCCCTATGCCCATTATTTCTCCAAACATATCCAATCAAAATTTTGAGATAGCCATTTTGTTCAGCGTAGTTGATTTCCAGATAGAAAATATGTTTTTGAGGAGGACACTCCCCCGCAACCCTCAGGGCAAAGGTTTTAAGTTATGCCCTGGGGGCATATAAGGTTTTTATAGAAGGCGTTGTCGTAAAAACTTGGAAACAGGCTCATTTAATTGGAAATTCAAAGTGCTAGTGCCCTTTTTAAAAGTCGAAAGCGATTGGAAAGGCAACTAGCCCCCCCCCCACGCCCATCATTACCACAAACACATCCAATCAAAATTTTGAGATAGCCATTTTGTTCAGCGTAGTTGATTTTCACATAAAAAATATGTTTATGAGGAGAACACCCCCACAACCATCAGGACAAAGGTTTTAAGTTATGCCCTGGGGGCATAGAAGGTTTTTATAGAAGGCGTTGTCGTAGAAACTTCAAAACAGACTCATTCAATAGGGAATTCAAAGGGCTAGTGCCCTTTTTAATAGTTGAAAGTGATTGGAGGGCAACTAGCCCCCCAGGCCCATCATTCCCCCAAACACATCCAATCAGAATTTTGAGATAGCAATTTTGTTCAACGTAGGCTAGTTGATTTCCAGATAGAAAATATGTTTTTTAGGAGGACACTCCCCCAGAGGACACTCCCCCACAACCCTCAGGGCAAGGGTCTTACGTTATGCCCTGGGGGCATATAATGTTTTTATAAGAAGGCGTTGTCGTAGAAACTTCAAAACAGGCTCATTCGATTGGAAATTCAAAGGGCTAGTTCCCATCTTAATAGTCGAAAGTAATTGGAGGGGAACCAGCCCCTCCCGCAAGCCCATCTTTCCCCCAAACACATCCAATCAAAATTTTGAGATAATTATTTGTTCAGCATAGTTGATTTCCAGATAGAAAATATGTTTTTGTGGAGGACACTCCCCAACAACCATCAGGACAAAGGTTTTAAGTTATTCACTGGGGGCATAGAAGGTTTTTATAGAAGGCGTTGTCGTAGAAACTTCAAAACAGACTCATTCAATAGGGAATTCAAAGGGCTAGTGCCCTTTTTAATAGTTGAAAGTGATTGGAGGGCAACTAGCCCCCCCCAGGCCCATCATTCCCCCAAACATGTCCAATCAGAATTTTGAGATAGCAATTTTGTTCAGCGTAGGCTAGTTGATTTCCAGGTAGAAAATATATTTTTTAGGAGGACACTCCCCCAGAGGACACTCCCCCACAACCCTCAGGGCAAGGGTCTTAAGTTATGCCCTGGGGGCATATAAGGTTTTTATAAGAAGGCGTTGTCGTAGAAATTTCAAAACAGGCTCATTCAATTGGAAATTCAAAGGGCTAGTTCCCTTCTTAATAGTCGAAAGTAATTGGAGGGGAACTAGCCCCTCCCGCAAGCCCATCATTCCCCAAACACATCCAATCAAAATTTTGAGATAATTATTTTGTTCAGCATAGTTGATTTCCAGATAGAAAATATGTTTTTGTGGAGGACACTCCCCAACAACCCTCAGGGAAAGGGTTTTAAGTTATGTCCAGGGGTATATAAGGTTTTTATAGAAGGCGTTGTCATAGAAACTTCAAAAGGGGCTCATTCGATTGGAAATTCAAAGGGCTAGTGCCCTTTTTAAGAGTCGAAAGTGATTGGAGGGCAAAAAGCCCCCCCCCCACGTCCATCATTCACCCAAACATATCCAATCAAAATTTTGAGATAGTCATTTTGTTTAGCGTTGGCTAGTTGATTTCCAGATATAAAATATGTTTTGAGAAGGACACTCCCCCAGAACTCTCAGGGCAAGGGTTTTAAGATATGCCCTGGGCGCATATAAGGTTTTTATAGAAGGCGTTGTCGTAGAAACTTCAAAAAAGGCTAATTCGATTGGAAATTCAAAGGGCTAGTGCCCTTTTTAATAGTCGAAAGTGATTGGAGGGCCACTAGCCCCCCCCCCGCCCATAATTCCCCCAAACACATCCAATCAAAATTTGAGATAGCCATTTTGTTCAGCATAGTTGATTTTCAGATAGAAAATATGTTTTTGAGGAAGACTCTCCCCCACAACCCTCAGGGCAAGGGTTTTAAGTTATGCCCAGGGGGCATATAATGTTTTATAGAAGGCGTTGTCGTAGAAACTTCAAAACAGGCTCATTCGATTGGAAATCCAAAGGGTTAGTGCCCTTTTTGATACTCGAAATTGATTGGAGGGCAACTAGCCCCCCTCCCACGCCCATCATTCCCCCAAACACATCCAATAAAAATTATGAGATAGCCATTTTGTTCAGCGTAGTTGATTTACAAATAGAAAATATGTTTCTGAGGAAGATACACCGCCACAGCCCTCAGGGCAAGGGTTTTAAGTTATGCCCTGGGGGCAGATAAGGTTTTTATAGAAGACGCTGTCGTAGAAACTTCAGAAAAGGGCTCATTCGATTTGAAATTCAAAGGGCTAGTGTCCTTTTTAATAGTCGAAAGTGATTAGTAATATTTTTTGTTGTTTTTGTTGTTTAGACCAGGACACTTCGTATCGAAGGAGTTGTCGTGGGAACTTCGAAAGGGGCTCATTCGATATAGAATCGAAAGGGCTGATGCTCTTTTTAATAGTCGAAAGTGATTGGAGGGCAACTAATCCCCTTTCCACTCCCACCCTCCCATTTGCCCATTATGTTTAAAAACTAAATATTGCCTTAAGATTAAATCAAAATGCACTGTGATAATACTAATTCCCAATAAGGCATCTCAGCAGTATCCCAAGATCGACTGAGGGTATTATGTTCAAACTTTCGAGGCTACTTCTGCTCTTAAAATTTTACCAAATCAAAATAGTGTAAGTGTATCCAAGCTATCAAAGAAAGTAAACAGATTTTCTTGCGAATGGTATCAAGTTTTCCATTTCAGGTCAACTAGAGGAGGTATGAAACTAAGTTAAACAGTACATTTGCGTCCAGATTTTTAAAAAGGTGTATATTGTTAAAAATTGCTGAAAATTTTTCTCCAGCATACAAATAGCAGGCCAAACTATAAAGTCTTAAAAAACGAAAAGATTTAAAGTGTTATTTTCTTTTTCCCTGAAAAGACTATGTCAATATAAAACGAACAGAAATTAATTAAAAAAACTTTTTCCACAAAATAAGTTTTTCAAAGAAAAGTAAAGAACTCCATCAAACAAAAAATGAGCAAAAATAAAATCAAATAATCTACCAAGCTCGAAACTACCACAAATCAGCATCGATAAATAAATGAAGCCCAAAACGAACAGAAATTACAATAAATAACCGAGTCAAACTCAAAATGAGCAGAAATTAACATAAGTTGGGCGCAAAACCCCTATGCCTTCCCAAGGCCGGAACAAAATTTGCACTTTACTGAAAAAATACAAATGAATGTGCATTGTCAGTTTAATATACATATACTGATATTTAGTAATCAAAATGTTAAAATTATTTGATTTATTAAAGTTATAAAAGTAAAAACATTTATATTTTTTTAAGTAAAGTCCAAATTATGTTCTGGCCTTGGGAAGGCATAGGCGTTTTGCGCCCAACTTATGTTAATTTCTGATCGTTTTGAGTTTGACTCGGTTATTTATTGTAATTTCAGTTCGTTTTGGGTTTCATTTATTTATCGATGCTGATTTGTGGTAGTTTCGAGCTTGGTAGATTATTTGATTTTATTTTTGCTCATTTTTTGTTTAATGGAGTTCTTTACTTTTCTTTGAAAAACTTATTTTGTGGAAAAAGTTTTTTTTTAATTAATCAAGGAAAGTTGGACAGAGTTCCTTTGTAAATCGTTCAGTAAAATCATGGAACACGTTGCCTGACCGAGTAGTTCTGGTTAATGATGTTGCGGCTTTCAAAACAGCATTAGTTGAGACCTCTTTTTATGAAAGGCAGTACCTAGGACCGTGAAGTGTATATTTGATGTAGGGTATCTTCGTTTTTTTTTTTTTTTTTTGTTTTATTAAGAAGTTTATAGTTTTTGTTTTCGTTGTTTATAAGTGTTGCTCGTGGTATAATTTGTGCTGTATGAGACAAGCCTATGGCTTATTCCATTTCTGAATAATAAATAAAAATGTGTATGGAGTTGGATAGTTGGTTATGGACGCTTATCTTATGTCTAGGGTGTTTGTAGTATGGTGGATTTAATAATTTTCTTTGTTGGAAATAAGAGCAGAACCGCAATTCATGATGGGTAAGGTTAATAGTTATTCATCTTACATTGCCTTAACTTATTCATATAAAAGCTAGTGGAGGACGGACTTGGGAGAGTTAAGATTATTGTAACATAGGAAAGAAAACTAAAGAGAAATAAGGCCAGTTTTAGCGACAAATGTACTTGCTGGGGTCTGGTGTAGGCAAAAAAACCCTCATACATCTTCATTGTATTTTACGTATAAGATGCTGGAGCACAGTGACAAGGTAGTTTTCATCATATTCACAATAATCATTTTAAAAGCTTACTTTAAAACCAGTTTCAATCATTTTAAAACCAGTACTTTTCTATTTTGAAAGCTACGAACCTTCTACAGGATTTGTAAAATGCTTATTTTTGAAAATTCATTTTTTATTTAATGCGCGGGAGCAGATATTTGGCTACTGGGACAAAAAAATTATACCACCAAAATTATATTAACTATCTAGAAAGGTACACTGCCTAATTTACTATGGTAGGCTACTTAAAATTTTGCTCTCATGGCTAGTTTTCTGCTAAAACGAAGCAATCCATTGGAATCAGAGACATGGTTTATAAGCCAAATTTTCAACATTAGTTCACGTTTGAAAACGCCAAATTTAGTTGCGCTCCTAGTTTTTTGGTATCAGTGTCCGTGTAGGTTTTATGTTTTGGGGTAGCAGTCGGTTGTTAAACCATGATCCAATTTGGCTATGTTGGGTTTGCCACTTTGGCTAGTGTACCTGTTATTGGTTTCTGATCTGTATTTGAGGCTCAGAAGCAGTTTGTTTCCTATTTCTATCACGGAGAGTGCCTTGTTAGCAGGAATCGTAAAGTACGTTCAAAGACAGGGTCGAGGGGTCACATACTTATATGAAGCCTACTACATATTGCTGATGTGAATTTCAGGTTAAGAAAAATTTGTGTCTGGAAACAAATTGTTTCAAAATCAGTGGCAGATTTTATGTTCTGCGGCAAGCCCACCATCAGCTTGTATACAGGATGCATTTTTGAAAGTAACAACATCTATTGGGTATGAGAAAATTGAGAATGAAATTGGTTCTAAGGAGAAATCGAAAGCATTATCATTTCTTTTCTTGGAGAAAAACTCTATCTTAGGCCATATCATTATAAAATTTTCGATGGGCTGAAAATTACAGCGTTTAATGGATGGCGAAAAATAAAAACCAAACTGTTTCTCCCGCAACACTTTTGTCGGCAAAGCCGACATAAAGCTGCCGTAACACCACGTTACCCAGGCAACGTGAATCTTGTTAGTGCTGGGAAAGGTTAATCTTTATTCATACCGCGTTTTCTTAATTTATTCATATAAGAGCTAGTAGAGAATGGACTTGAGAGAGTGAGGATTACTGTAAGATATCATGCAGATGCACAGAAAATAGTAAATGAGAGTCTACGAGGAAGGGAAGCTACAGATATTGAACAATTAAGTATAGGACCTTTTTTAGTAACAACATGTGCTTGTTATGGCCTGGTCTAAGTAAAAAGCCACTGCACAATCTCGTAGTTTTTGTTTTTTTTTTTTGTATAAGCTGTTGGAACATAGTGACAAGAAAGTTTTGATAATAATTCGTAACATTCAAACTAAATTTGAATTAACATATTTATCATTTATGAAAACTTACGAAATTCAAGCGTTATTAAATCAACTAATTGACCTTATTTAACCCCCTGATGACCACTCACGAATACTGGGCAAGATCTTTGATTTTATTTTTGGCCTTCCAGTTCTCTTTTTTCTAATCATGGAAATAATTTCGCTTCTTAGGATACAAGTTTTAGGCATGGCTGTTTTTTTTTTTTTTTTAACTTTATGATTCATGTTAAAGACGATCCAAACTGTCGTATAAACTTTTCAAAACGGAGCTCAGTTGGGGGGGGGGGCTTTATTATTGACGTAAACGTTTCTTTTGTTGCGAATAATTATGTAAGCGTTCAAATATATGGACGGATTCAACAAAGCTATTTTTCAAAGCAGCTGGGATAAAGCACTTGGAATATCCTTTCTAAGAATTATTTTGTAAGCACGCTTCTAATAAAAGCATGTTGTTTTTCAAAAACTAATTTATCTCTTTTAGGATTTGAGGCAAAGGCTGGGTCACCGGCTTACAGTAGCTGACCTCTTAATAAAGCCAGTTCAAAGGTTAATGAAATATAAGCTTCTACTTGGTGATCTCCTGAAATACACAGAATTGGCTAAACTGGACGACGAGGTGGCTCTGCTTAATAAGGCATGCGAGGTAATGACAGTTGTACCAAAAGAGGCAAATGATATGATGAACGTCGGGAGGCTTCAGGGCTTTGATGTAAGTTTTTTCTGTTACTTTTTTGCGAGGGAGAAGGGTGTTAACTCTATATGAATAATTTCTAAAGAGATTAAAGCCTCTTGTGAGACCTTACATCAAGTAAGTGTCTCCATTGCAACTAATCTCTCTTGTAACTGAATCCCCGTTTAACTGAACCCCGTGTAACAAAATACTTGTGTAGCTGAACCCCCGTGTAACTGAGCTCTTTTGCAATTAAATCCCCGTTCAACTCATTCCCATTAAACTGAACCCTCATACAAATCAACCCCTGCGCAAATGACCCCTCGTTTAACTCAACTCTCGTACGACTTAACCTCCACTTAATTCAACCATCATTCAACAAAATATCCGTGCCACTCAACCCCATTCAACCCAACTCTGTTTGACTCAACCCTCATTCAAATCAACCCTATTCAGCTCAATCCTTCTCAAATTAACAATATGGCTAGAAAATGTGATTCTACCCGTTTTGTTGTAGGTGGTAACAGCTGACTCGAATGGAATTGTCTTTATTTATTGATTAATTGTTTGTATGTGTTTTTTTCTTTTCAATACTGCTTCAATGCAAAATTATTCCTCCTCTCCCCTCTAAAAACAATAATTTACCCTTCTGCCTTATATATTTGAAAATTGTCAAAACTTTTCATATCCAGGGCCCGAACACACTTGAATTCCATGATTGTAGTAGTAGCTGCACCCTAGTACAGAGGTTCGGTACTTTGTAGCCAAAACCTAAAAAATACGTTTAAACACCACTATCTCGTAAGAAAAATTTGTCATTAATGCTGATTCAAGAATGATAGAAAAATTTGTCATTAATGCTGATTCAAGAATGATAGAAAAATTTGTCATTAATGCTGATTCAAGAATGATAGAAAAATTTGTCATTAATGCTGATTCAAGAATGATAGAAAAATTTGTCATTAATGCTGATTCAAGAATGATAGAAAAATTTGTCATTAATGCTGATTCAAGAATGATAGAAAAATTTGTCATTAATGCTGATCAAGACTGATAGAAAAATTTGTCATTAATGCTGATTCAAGAATGATAGAAAAATTTGTCATTAATGCTGATTCAAGAATGATAGAAAAATTTGTCATTAATGCTGATTCAAGAATGATAGAAAAATTGTCATTAATGCTGATTCAAGAATGATAGAAAAATTTGTCATTAATGCTGATTCAAGAATGATAGAAAAATTTGTCATTAATGCTGATTCAAGAATTATAGAAAAATTTGTCATTAATGCTGATTCAAGAATGATAGAAAAATTTGTCATTAATGCTGATTCAAGAATGATAGAAAAATTTGTCATTAATGCTGATTCAAGAATGATAGAAAAATTTGTCATTAATGCTGATTCAAGAATGATAGAAAAATTTGTCATTAATGCTGATTCAAGAATGATAGAAAAATTTGTCATTAATGCTGATTCAAGAATGATAGCTAGTACTTGGGTTTATGCTAATAGTAAGAGTTTATTGCGGAAACAAACCCATGGGAATTTACAAAAGAGCTGGAAACGCTGATAAGACTCCCTTTTTCTGTTTTAGCTCTCCAGCACTAACAGGGCACTAGAGCATTGTAGAGAGCTGTTTAAGGTTATTTCAAAGCTAATATATGCATTTACGCGCTTTTTTATAATCTCGTCGTAACAGCACCATCACAAAATGCCTTATGGCACCAAAATACGATTCTAGTGTCGTTTCTGGAACGTAAAGGCTTCAAACCATAAGAGGTCTACCACTGAAATCTCCTTAATTGAAAAATTTTAAGCTGTTGTTTAAAATCCCCCTCTTGATAACTCCTCTTCGCAATCACCTTTGCAAGGGGAAAGAAGAGTTTAAAAAAACTACCAAGTGAAAAAAAAAATCATTCAAACACAAAGCTGATTTGTTAATGATAGAGGTTATTTATTTTAATATAAAAACTAAAACTAATTACGAAACAAATTCTTGGGAAGTCCGAAAAAGTGCTTAATACCCGAACCTGTTTTCATTTTCTTTCTATTATCCGGCACTGACCGGTCATTGGAACTTCGTAAGGGCGTTGAAATGGTTAACTATCCGAGGTTCTCGGATTTAGTGTTTTACTTCCTCCTCCCTATAAAGGCGTGCATTAACTGGTCTCTGGTTTTGATGTTGCGTGGCATATTTCACCCGAAAGTTCCAAATTAAAAAGGCGACTGATTCACTATTCAAACCTGCTTCTAAATATAATAATCGTTACCGTCGTAATCTTCTCTTAGAACTTATTTTTTGCAGAAGAAGTTTCTGAGCCTGTAAAACTTAGGTTTCTTCCCAATACATCACAATTTTTCTTCAAATTCTTTCTTACTTTTGAATATTCCTAGACTAAAGAATGCATCCTGTTAAAATTTAAGCCCGACCAGAGCCTTTGGTTGAGTTTATTCAAACAGGGCTTCATTTAAATGAGGGCTGAGTTACATGAGGGTTCAGTTAAACGGGGGTTCAGTTGAACAAAGGTTCAGTTAAAAGGGGTTGAGTTGCAAGGGGGTTGAAGTGCACGGGATTCAGTTTCACTAGGATTTAGTTAAATGGAATTCACTTAAATGGTTCCAGGAACGAAGGTTCAAAAAAAATTATTTGTATGGAAAATTTACTTGTAATTCACGTTCTTTGAGAGTAAAATTGCTTTATCTGCAGAAAAGTTATTTGAGAAGTTCACTCTGAAGTTTGGGTTTGCTACATTTGCTTTGTGTTGGGCGAAAATCGATACTGGTATGTCGAACGAAATTTCGATTTGTGATATTAAAACATCAAATACAAATGTCAGAACACATTAGGGATTTACTCTTAGTTTAAAGAAAAATATTTTTTTTCTTAAATTTAAGATGGTTAGCTGCAAGTCAAGATTTTACCTGAAGAAAAATTAATACTGTCCCTTTTTTCTTCAATAAAAATTAAACTAGATGATAATTTTGTTGGTACACTATCAGGTGGAAAAACTCACAGCTTATAACAAGATCTCTCAAAATTATCTAAATGTGGCTGCTGCAAATTTTGTGATTGTCTTCGAATACTATGTCACGCTGCTTGGTGCAAGACAGCACTTAAAACCTAGGAAATTGTTGGGGAGCCAGACACCCCCCTTTCCCTTTGCGTGCGTCCCTGGCGATGCCGTTTGAGTTAGTGGTTACTATGAGTTGAATCCAGATGTTATTGTACCCTAGCAGCAATTTTTAAAATGTCTTTGCCAGTCCGTGGATAGGAACTTTATTAATGAATATGCCGAAATATATTGATTCTCACCTTTTTTTTTTTAATATTGATACTTCCAGGTAAGAATGATAATTTGGAGTATTAGTAATTTAAACGGGTAACTCTGATAGTTGAGAATCGGTAATTTGACAATTTTTACAAAAACAAATGGGGACCACTTTCATACTGAACAGTTCAATTCAGACATTTTTGTAAACATAAACAAAACTCAATAAGACAACAATTCGCACTAAAGCAAAAAAAAACAAAGTTGTATATCACTTATGTCAATTCATTCATCTTACCAATTCAAACAAAAAAGGGAGTAACAGCAATACTAATAGAAAAAAAGATATTGGGCAAAAAAAGAAACACTTTCAAAACAAACTAAAGAAAAGGAAAGCACTAAAAAAGATAAAAAAAAATAAATACGAATCAAATCATAAAAAAATAAATAGAATAGAAAACAGTATTTATATAAAAAACAACAACTTTTTCTCGAACATTTAACGGTTCCAAATTCCTGAAAAAAAAACAATACGATTTCTAGGTCGTGGTACACCTTCAGCTTGATATACGGTATCTAGAAACGAACTCCAAACTGCCAGGCCTATGTGCCAGGTGACACGACTCGCTATCGTTGTGTTCTGTGACTTTGATGTAAAACTAGCAGCGCCCCTAGTAGAATGGTCATGATAAAACGAATTAGGCTTAAAGAAATTCATAAGTATAAGGTTAGTATAAGGCCATTCAAACACTTTAATTTAATAGTAATCTCTTGTTTCACCGACTTTATGGAATATTATTCCATAAAGATGGAATATTATTCCATCTAAAATGTGATACAGTACCACCATAGTCACTATCATGCCTACCTATCAACCTTATAGCTTTATTCTGCAATCCTTGTATCATAGGCAGCGCAATCGCGCTGCCTAAGTAAAGAACTATGTTGGCCCAATGTATTCTTTTTTTTTTTATTTTTTTTTTTTTAGGCCAGGGCACTTCGTATCGAACGAGTTGTCGTAGAAACTTCGAAAAGGGCTCATTCGATTGGAAATTGGAGTGGCTTGTGCCCTTTTTAATAGTCGAAAGTGATTGGAAGGCAACTAACACCCCTTCCACGCCCACCATTTCCCCAAACTCATCCAATCAAAATTTTGAGATAGTCATTTTGTTCAGCGTAGTTGATTTCCGGATAGAAAATATGTTTTTGAGGAGGACAATCCCCCACAGCCCTCAGGGCAAGGGTTGTAATTTATGCCCTGGGGGCATATAAGGTTTTTATAGAAAGCGTTGTCGTAGAAACTTCAAAAAAGGCTCATTTGATTGGAAATTCAAAGGGCTAGAGCCCTCTTTAATACTCGAAAGTGATTGGATGGCAACTAACCCCCCTCTCACGCCCACCTTTACCCCAAACACATCCAATCAAAATTTTTAGATAGCCATTTTGTTCAACGTAGTTGCAAGTTCTGGAAATTAGGTCATTGAGGATGACAACCCCCCACAGCCCTCAGGGCAAGGGTTGTAAGTTATGCCCTAGGCATATAAGGTTTTTATAGAAAGCATTGTCGTAGAAACTTTAAAAAAGGGCTCATTCGATTGGAAATTGAAATGGCTAGTGCTCTTTTTAATAGTCGAAAGTGATTGGAAGGCAACTAACTCCCCTTCCACGCCCACCCTTTTCCCAAACACATCCAATCAAAATTTTGAGATAGCCATTTTGTTCCACGCAGTTAAAAGTTCTGGAAATTGTACCTTTGAGAAGGACACTTCCCCCACAGTCTTCTGGGCAAGGGTTATAAGTTATGCCCTGGGGGCATATAAGGTTTTTATTGAAATCTTTGTCATAGAAACTTGAAAAAGGGCTCATTCGATTGGAAATTCAAAGGGCTAGTGTCCTTTTTTAATAGTCGAAAGTGATTGGAGGGCAACTAACCCCCCTCTCACGCCTACCTTTTCCCCAAACTCATCCGAATCAAAATTTTTAGATAGCCATTTTATTCAACGTAGTTGAAAGTTTTGGAAATTAGGCCTTTGAGGATGACAACCCCTCTCCCCCCCCTCATAGCCCTCAGGGCAAGGGTTGTAAGTTATACCCTGGGGGCATATAAGGTTTTTATAGATAGTGTTGTCGTAAAAACTTCAAAAGGGGCTCATTCAATTGGAAATTGAGAGGGCTAGTGCCCTTTTGAATAGTCGAAAGTGATTGGAGGTCAACTAATCCCCCTCTCACGCCCAAATTTCCCCAAACACATCCAATCAAAATTTTGAGATATCCATTTTGTTCAACCTAGTTGAAAGTTCTGAAAATTAGGTCTTTTAGGATGATAACCCCCTCAGAGCCCTTAGTGCAAGTGTTGTAAGTTATTTCTTTGAAAAGCTTATTTTGTGGAAAAAGTTTTTTTAATTAATTATCCTAAAATGGCTAATAATGTTTCTCGCCAAAATTAAACAAATATAATTTATGTATCGCCATGCTAAAGAATAATACAATAAAAGGAAAATTTTTACAAGTAAAAAGTGTTGAAAATTGTTCATACCTCCAAGGACTCTTTCCAACTTGCATTCTATGATGTCGCAGTGTGTTCACCTCAAATTTCGATCCAGAATGAATCTCAAATACCCGATCTCTGCGAAGTGTGTGAGTGGTTGGTCATTATATAAGACGACACAAGGAATAATGGGAGCAGGACGTCGGGTTTCGCCTTTAATAGGATCTCTTGTAAGTGACTTTGCAGCAATCTCAAAAGCTGTGTCGGCAGCTAATGAAGTAATTGAAGTTCCAGAAATATAGGATCTCATTGTGTCTACGAACATTAGGTACAACAGAGAACCTACAACGGGCCCTGAGGAAAACCACACTTTATAGAAAACGGTCAGGAAAACTTACTATTTTAAGTCACGTATAGTTTTCTTTCACTCAAATACCAATTTAGCCAATATGAAATGCTACCCTTGATACCAAAAAATACCGACTTTTCCATAAAATCTTTCAACATCCTTGCTAAAATCAATTAAAAAAACATGCATTGTTCACTTTCATCGTTTTTGTGACAGTGATTGTGACAATTGTTTTGTGACAATTCAATGAGTTTTTTCTTTTAGGGTAAAATAACAGCTCAAGGGAAGTTGATTCATCACGGCCAGTTAATTTGCTCGGAAGGTGCAGTGCAAGGATTCAAGAACAAAGAGCTTCAAGTTTACTTATTTGAGCAAGCCATGATTTTTAGTGAGGTTGTTAGAGCCAGAAGTCGGTTTTCCCAGCCAGATTTCTATTACAAGACCCACATTCAGGTACCGTATCTTATTTGATTGTATTGAATCTATATCGATTTTCAATGCTGTCAAACGAAAAATTCTAGATATTTCTCAGTGCTCGGATATGCTAGGCGTTATTGTGGGGACTTGACAAGTCTGAAAACAAACACCATATAGAATGAATGACTCTAAAATCATGAAGTGGAGTAAGAGAAGAAAAAAAAATTAAGTCAGTGAAAAAGGAATGAAAGGTGGATGGTATTGTAAGAATCGCCACAATGCTGTTGTTATCACATAAGGCAAAAAAAATAGAAGAAAGAACAACTCAGGGGGAAAAATTGAAAACTAAACAATGGAGAAAATGTCAACGTAGAATGTAAAAATTCAAACATGAACAAGAGAAAAAGAAATATGTAGTTTTTTTGGATTTATTAAGGTTATGAATATGCGTTTTGTTAGTGTTTTTGTTTTCAATGATTTGTTTCTCAATTCTCTATTTTTTTTTTCATAGCTGTTTTCAGGCTTTTCATTTTTTTGGTTCGGTTGCATTAACAGCTTCTTTTTAATACCTTTTAGAAACGTTTCCATTAGTATTCTTTCTTTCGATGGGCGAGAAATCTCCACGTGTTCTTCTCTTATTTTTGTTTTACCCTTGTTTCTTCCCTGTGTTGTCTTATAGTTTTTTTGTTTTTTTTTTTCACTATGAAAGGTTGACACATTCCATTTTATTAAGGCTGGGCATTTGAGGGACTTATATTTTTCGTTAGAAATGTGAATCTGTATTTCTTTTGAGGATAAGGAAAGAAGTAATAAGAAATAAAACAAGATGCTCTGATATCTTCAAATATTGCTACGCATTATATGTAGAACGTTTCATAAAATAATATTCCGTTAGCAGAAGAAAAACATTTGTTAGAGCAAGTTTTTTTTTATTATAGTTGAGAAAGAAAGTGGGAAAATTTGCCAAGCCTACTATGCTTTAATTCATTAGTACAGTTCTTACAACCTTTATCCAGTTCTGTTTTTACATTTTTACAATTGTGGCTACAAGTTTCATTTTGTTATCGTCTGGCAAATACGGATGGATCAAATCTTTAATTATATTGAGGAGAAGAAAAGAAGAAATGAAAAACAAAAAGAAGCCTTCCCTGACGTCTACGAATAATCGCCAAAATTAATAAAACAAAAATTAATAAAATTAACAAAACAAACAATAACATATAACATGCCGTTTGTAGGAAGAAAAACATTTCGTTAGGGCAAGTATTTTCTATTATAGCTTAAAGTAAATAGTAAAATTTTCCAATTATGCTGTATTCAACTTCATTTGCCTCGTAAAGCCTTTATCCAGTTCTTTTTTTGCTATATTAAAAGTATATTACCAAATTATTTTGTTCAAATCTAAGAAGTTGTTGTATGTTGCGTGAAAATCCTTGCAGATCGTTTATATTCGTGATTAACTTTGAAATAGATGCGTTTATGAAAAAAACTTCATTCTTTCCCGTATTTTATTAATATTTATGACCAATTTTACGATACGATACGATACGAATTTATTATGTCAAATAACATTAATTAAATGAAACACAAAATATAATTGAAATATTCACTCTTCATCTTCATTTACTTATTAAAACGAGAAACAAAACGTTGTCGAAAAGACAATCGGTATCGGTTGGTAACTGCAGGCATACAAGGCTCCGGTTTGTTCTTGTGCCTTGTATTACACCCTATTCGTGCCGGTTCAGGGAGCAACTCTCGATGCCTGCTTGACCCCAAAAGCTTCTGTCCAAAGGCCATTTTAGCTGGTGTCGCCTGGCATCAATTCCTTCTAGGCCTAGGATTTTAAGGCTATCATCATAATTAGTGAAATCCGGACCTAATATCACGTGGGCAGCTCGCTTCTGAACGTTCTCAAGGTCATTTCTTTGTTCTTTACTTAGCCCCAGATGCCACACAGGACCAGCATACTCTAAAATACTCTGAATGTACAGTTTATAAAAATTCAACTGTGAAAAACGACTAAAACGGAATCGCCGAATTGTGACTAGATTACGCAACGCTATATTTGCCTTCTTAGTACAATTATTTACATGATCCATCCATGACATTTTTGAGTTAAAAGTCACACCTAAAATTGTCCTATTATTTTCAATTGGCACATTTATATCGCTTTTACTAGGAACTTCTTTTTTCAAAAACGAGACTCTCATTAGTGCTGACTTTTTTCTATCATTAATTGAAAGCCGTGTTTCTTCGCAGTCAGCCTCCAAATGGCGAATTATGCCATCCGTGCTAATCAGGAATCCTAGCTTCTGAAGTATCAGAAATGATAAATCATCTGCAAACTTCGCTCTGTTTTCATGCCAAGTCGCGATTTTGTTACACAATATTAAAAGTAAAACAGGTCCCGTTTTGGTACCTTGGGGTATCCCACAGAAAAGCTCAAGAAAGTCCGATTGTACCCAATCAGCACTATTATACTGTTGCCGTCCGTGTAAAAAACTATAAACTATCTGAACTAAAAAAGCTCTAAAATCTGTCATTGACTCAAGAATATCCGGATGGCTTGATTTGTCGAAAGCCTTTTCTAAGTCTGCTTGCAATATTTCTACAAATGCATCTTTGTTTTCTAGATGCTCCGGGGCTTCTTCCACAATTTTGATGAGATAATGTACTGTGCTAGATTCTTTGATAAATCCATACTGACAGGGATCTATTTTATCACAGAAATCTTCTAGTAACCATTTCTTTAGAAAATGTTCTAAAATTTTAGATACTATAGGGGTCAAAGATATAGGTCGTAGGTCTCTCACCTCTTTTGGATTCGAAACTTTAGGTATTGGCGGTACGACTGTTTTTTTTTAAATCATCCGGAAAGGTACCAATTGAAAAGTCCCAAAATTATTGCTTTCATTCTGCTAAAAAGTTGACTCTTTTGTGATTGCGATGTGTGCATGAGAGGACAGTAATATAAACAAATCCCACCTCAGATGCTATGATATTTATTTACTTTTCAATTTAGGCTAATCAGTATAATTTACCATTTATTCTATAAGCTGCATCGATTTATTGAATTACATAAACGATACCCGCAGAAGCATCGTGACATTGTTTGTCGTCTAAAGATTCTCTTAATAAGTCACGTGAAAGTTCGACACTGATCTAAAAACAACGAAAGAAATTTTAAATCTAAGTATTAAGGTTCTCTATAATGCCACTTAATGTAAATATGCATATTTTTTTGTGTTTTTTTCCCCATATTATTGATTTCAATTTATAATCAACCTTATTTGGTATAGAAAAGCAATACTTCCCTTAAAAATGGTGTGAAGTTTGTAACCAAATAAGACATGCTTAAGCAGGTGTAGTAGTAAATGAATTCACTCATGACCATAATCTACCGCTTTTTGAACTACTATTTTGTGGCGTACGAGGAAAGTGGAGGAAGAAAAAACCTCCTTTAGAAATAATTTGAAAACACTAAAAAACCTCACTCCTCAATACAAAAGGTATACCTCCTTTGGAAGTAATTTAAAAACACTAAAAAACCTCACTCCTCAATACAAAAAGTATACCTCCTTTGGAAGTAATTTAAAAACACTAAAAAACCTCACTCCTCAATACAAAAAGTATACCTCCCTTAGAAGTAATTTGAAAACACTAAAGTACCAAAAAATAGCTTAACTAAAAGCAGTAGATAGCTTAACTGAAGTGATTACTGATTCTTCGTTAAAGGGCTGGTTAATTAGGTTTTTGGTTAAAATCCAGAACAATTCCACATAAACTTGCAATCTAACCGAAAGTAAAAGTTTTAAAGACATTTATGAATTTATGTCAAAGTTCTTTGGAGGGAGTCATTTTACTTTAATAACAAAAAATTACAACGATTATAATGGGAGTGTACATGTATGCTCAACTCCTTGGTAGTATAAACTGATGTACCTCACGTGTACAGGGATTTATTCGAGGGAGAGTTAAATAGAAAACAAAATGTAGGAAATAGGCGAACTGTTTGGAAATATTTAAGAAAAAATTAAAATATTCATAAAAATCTCAAGATCTAGTGAATGGACATGGCCAAATGTCCATTCACCTCCCCCCGCCTCTGTATTCATGCCTCAGAGCGCCCCTCCTTAAAATGTATAAAGCCACACAATTCCAATAACCATCAGCAAAATATAAACCTTTGGAAGATAATGACTTCCTAGCTAGATTTGTTCCTAACCTTAGATGCATCTATCCTGAAAGGAAATTTACATCCAAATGTGTGGTTTTTATTACATTGCTTACCCTTCATGGATTTACTAGGATTTTGATTATTCTTCATCACAGGAGCTAAATGTCCCTTAGAAAACGGCCAAGGGGAAGACCACTCATCGGATTCCTCACGGATCACTCAAGTTTGCATACAGATGAGAAGGGACGGGATGAAAATAAGCCAAATGGAATAATATAGAGCTTACATTTTTTAGTGGGGAAGTTGTCATGGAGAATAACATATTTGCATTTCTTAACTATGAATTAAAGAGTTCAGTATGAAAGTAGATTGAGTCTATTTAACCGGTTTCAAAGGGCTACTTTTTTCATTCTACTTATAAAGTTAGCTCTAATTCGTGCATTAGGTCAGGTTATTCCAGGAATTACTGATGACTAAAATAGCTCAATTTATTTTTTAACAACTCTTCACCCAATCTGACATGATCTGTCTTATTGTTAGCTTTCACCAGAAGGCGTTCATACTTACAGTAGATTTGGCTCACACTTGCTTCCTGACCTTGTGGAAGCCTATTTCTCGGAAGCTACTTTTGTTGGCTGCGTTTTTAGTTTCATAGTCCTGTACTTCATCTAACGCTTAGGTATAGATTAAACAGTAAATAATGTTCCATAGCCAGTGTCATACCCAGGGAGAGCTAGGGTTCAAAGCCCCATTCCCTAAGAATTCTTATATTTGTCAAGGGTCTTCATTGCTCCATAAAAACGTTCAATTTTGCTCATCGCTATAGTTTATCTTAGTTTCTGGATGAACGGAGTGATACGAGTATGATACTAAATTTGTTGCTTTAAAATGTGTGTGTAATTGTTGTGGCTTCTATTTTTCTTTCTTACTCTTATTCCTTTTATCGAAAAGCTCGTATAAAAGTAAATTCCAGCAAAACAAAATTAAGTGGAATTACCCCCTCCTACCTCTTTAGCCAGAATTTATTGTTTTGTTGCTGTTGTCTTTTTACAATTTAATTGGCCACTAAAGTTTGAAATGTTTACTTAAAATCTTTAAAGCCTGTATAGTAGAATCCAAAAATTTTGAAAGAAATCATGCATTTTGATTAAGAAAACAATCTTTCATGTTAATGTATTGTATGATGAGCATGATGCTACGATCTTTCATTTTTCTTTGTCTGTCATCGTTCTGGGCTAGGTTAGCCTGTCCGCAATTTTTTTTTTTTTTTTTTTTTCTGGGTAGACTTGTTTCCAAGTTTTCTCATTAAAAATGGTTGCTGATTTATTAGTTTATTTGTCGAAAGAACAACAGAACTAAAGACAAGAAGATGCAATTTCAGTACAATTAAATTCATCAAAACAGTATATGCATTTTTAGTATCGTATGCTTGGTATTATTTGAATAAAAGTCATCATTTTATAATTTTTAAAATGAATATATCTTACGTGTTTTTTGTATTTCGGAAACAGTTGAATTACATTCCAAAAATACCACAGCTAATTTAAAAAAACTGCCTTCGCTGTGTCTGTGAAAACCAAATAAGCTTGATAAAATATAGCTCTAGCGGTATGAGGTTCGTTTGTGGAAAAAGAATTTCTTCGCAGATCTAATATACTTGATCTAGAATATATTCAATTTTTTCTGTGCCAACACTGGCTGGTTTCCTCTAGAAACAGTGATATGTCTGTTTCCATATTTGACGAATTGAATGTGGAAATACGAAAGGCGTTAAGTGACATATCAGTCAAAAATGAGTTATGTATCGAGTCTACTAAAATCGGGCACGCCGAATCGATTGGTTTAATCAGAATGATTGTATCCCCTTTTTTTCTTGACATTATCGATTTTTATAACTCACTTAAAACGCGTTATAAGCAAATTTCGACCAGTTTTGCAGACCAAAAAGTGTCAAATGCACGACTCTTTCAGAGCTACGAAAATTGTCACATAAGCCCTCCATGAGATGGCCAGAAATGCACGATTGGAGTTCGAGAGAGACATGGAGGCATATTTTCCGAAACAGTTTTTTGCTTCTCCTGAACATTTTGGAAAAGGTCACTTGACGCCTTTTGCATTTTCACAGCCAAAATATTGTCCCTCCAAATTCATTATGAACTGAATTTGCAGTTATGAACCTTCCATATATACCAACTGTGGGGGTTGTCCATTCTACAAAGCCTCAAGTTCAAAAATACGAGCACTAGTACTCTGTATTTTATACATTCTTTGCTTTTACTACAACATTCCAAAATATAAGATTACGCAATCATGTTATCAGGATCTCTGAAAAGAAATGGAATAGACAAAAAGGTTTTCACAAGCTTTTCCTTATTAGAAATTATTAGTCCCATGAAATTCCGAGATCATAAAAGTTGCGTAATAACCGATTTTTCACGTGTTTACTTGGGATTTGGCGTAAATTTTGCAAGTGTTGTATTTCTTGTTTCCTTTATAAGTTTAACGATTTTGTTTTTAATTTCTGCTTAGTAAACTTGCACTATTGTTTGTGATGATATTGCTTGTGACTATTTTCTTCTGAAATCCTTTTCAGCGATAAAACCCTTTATAAGTTAGATGCAGATAGCACGGCTTGTACCTTTTCCGTTTAGAATTATGTCTCTAATAATGATTGCTGGTCCTTATATTTGAGCTAACTCTTGATTCTCATACCTATAAATTGTGTGCGTTTAGTTGGTATTATTCAGTCAACATTCTACTCCATTCATTTTTAAATAATCAAAAGGTTTGAAAATTAACCATAGTTAATCTATAAGTTTCAAACTACCACCCAAGTACCTTGTCTGTATTTCATTTATCAATGGTAAAATGTCTCGACGTGACGTTTGTCTATGGCAGTAAACATTATATTATATCTCCTTTTTCTTCTATATGTTTTGTTCATGGGTTGTAGTTTTAGTGATTGTGAAGTTTTGTTAGAAACGATACTCTATTAAAGCCAAAAAATGGATGGACACGTTTTAGAAGACAATGAAATAAAATATTTAGCAAGCGAGTCTATATTTTTTTTTTTTTGAAAGTTAAGCTTTTGTTTTTCGCCGGTTTCTTCTTTTTTCTTGTACTGACCCTTCTTTGAGATCAAAAAGATTAATTTCTTTTACAGGTACTTTCACAGGGTGAGGGGGAAGGTCTTTGTGCTTTTTCTCTCCGTCCACAACGAAATTTTGAGATCATTACGATATCTCCTATGATTTGTTAGATTTTCTAGATAATTTGCAGATTACTGTCGTTCTTCGAGGTCTGAAGGTTTTTTTTATGTATATAAGTGTTAAATTGTTTCTGGAATTTCATTTCAGACACAATCTCTGTTTATAAAACTAGGCATTATTTAATGTCTGTAATAGGTAACTGAGAACTAGTATTATGTTCTGTCTCTTAGTCCTCGTTCTATAGCTGCGTGGGATGTTCAGAATAATGCTTATGTTCTGTAATAGAAACAATCTAAGTGAAGGGTCAAATTACTTGAAAGCCTTGTGTTAAAACCTTCCAGTTTTTAAACTATAATT
>CM051265.1:53144415-53234415 GCA_027921565.1 Artemia sinica
CTGAGACTTTTTTTGATTGTTTGGATACTCGGAGCCTGCACTTAGCTTTCAGGGTCTAGCTTTAACAGCTAA
Source organism: Artemia sinica (assembly GCA_027921565.1). Classification (NCBI taxonomy): domain Eukaryota; kingdom Metazoa; phylum Arthropoda; class Branchiopoda; order Anostraca; family Artemiidae; genus Artemia; species Artemia sinica. The sequence goes on from CM051265.1 coordinate 53,144,488, forward strand.
ATACTATCTGTGTAAACAATGAAACACGGAAATGTCCATAAGAATTTTTTTGTTCTAAAAAAACTATCCTTTTGCGCAATGTCACTTCTGAAAAACGTGTGCAGTGTGACTCCTTGGTTAATATCGGTTTCAGTAAATTAACTGGACCTCTGTAAGAACTTCTTATATTCTGTGACATGGATTATTTTTATACAGTATTTAGTTCTTTTTTTTATGGAGAGGTGAAGCCCTATTTTTCCTGAAGAAATGTTACGTTCCGTGCCAAGATTTAAGCTAGGCCAGTTTTTTCCCTTTTATTATGTGTAACTATTTGTGAAAGCTGGATTTTTTTCATAAAGTAAGCAGTGTGAATCTCCATATTTATATGCCTTGAATTTTACCTATATGTGTAAATAAATGCTTTAAATGCAGTTGCTACTAACTTGTTGTTCTGTAGTTGGCTACTCACTAATTCTGGTGATTGTCCCGTAGATGGTTGAGGTTAGAATAGTGTCCGAATTTTAGTGAAAATTAACAAATGATTAAACCTCTCATTGTTTATAGTAGATGCGCAATGGGCTCTTTCGTGGATAGGCAGAGTATAGATTAAATCATGTTTTATCCTTGTTTAAAGAGCGTTATTGTTTTTATTTTATTTTTTTGGTCTTTTTGGCAGTTGCCAAGGGATTTCAGAACGGACTTTTAGCAAACTGGTAAGCTGGAAACACAATAGGAATAGAAAATACAAAAACTATATTCTGTGTTTTTTTTTTTTTTTGCTTTTCAATTCAAAATATATCAACCAGCTCCGCCTGATATTGGCAAACGGAAATAAGAATTTAGGCTATATTTTGTTTTAGGGCCGACGGCCAAAGCGAGCAGAGAGGGGCGAAAACTGGTGAACTTGGTTTTTTAGCTATTCCATGTCACTTTAAGGTTGCTACTCCTTGAAACACCTTGCCACAGGCAGGTTTGAATCATAAGAAGTATCCAGCCCCGGCCTTATCCACTTTGCCGTCACAAGATTTGAATTCTGCAAGGAATTGATACGCATTAATGTTGATCTCTCCACAAGGCCGTACCCAGGATTTTTTTTTGGAGGGCGTTTTGTTCAAAGATTTTTTTCGGGGGGGGGGGGGGGAGGGGGGGGTACACAAGAAAACCTCAAAAAACGCATACCAAATTTGCTTATATTCATTTTTGTTACGTTTTTACAAGTCAAAAAGTATTTCGGGAGGGGTTCAAACCCCCTAACCCCCCTGCCCCCCCTCTGGGTACGGCCTTGTCCCTCCACATAATACTATCATTACTAAAAAAGATGTTTCAGGGAAAAACAAATTGTAATGTGACCTCATCCCACTTTTTTTTACTTCTTGAGGCTAATTTTATTTTAGCCTAATGTGAGTATCGCCTGCTTTCTCTTTGTGGGCCATTTCGTAAAATTAATCTAAGCCTCTAGGGGATCGCTTATCACAAATATTATTTTTCGTTAATATTTAAGAAAAATTTATTGCAACAGCCTCGGTCTCCTGTGCATGTATGTGTTTGACTATGATTGCGTCCGTAAAAACATTTAAAAAATCGTTTCTTTTACGACCCAATCCCAAGACTATATTGTATAATATTTGTATAGTAACGCGCAGCTCTCTTAATGCCATGTTAAGTGTCAGGTAAGTAGAAAAGCAACTGTATATTTTTTTCTCGCATAATTGCCAGTCAGAATTGGATGTAATATGAAAGCGTGCCACCTAAACTCTGCATTCTCATCTGAAATGAAGGCTATAGTCACTGGAATTATGAGACTGACTGTTGACTTATGCTAATCTTGTTTTTCACTTTATGGAGAAAAGGTGAGAATTTCGGTAATCGTTATTATTTCAGCACCATTATCAAATGAACAATTACAGAAAAAAATATACCATAATTTATTTAATGCTTTTTGTGATTTTGCCAATTCGAAGGTCTCTTTGCTATTTCATAGCAGAATGCGCACACAATTTAGTTTTACAAAAATACTGCTTCTACTGTTTTTTTAGTACAAAATAGATATTTTAAGAAGCGACAGGCCCAGGTAATGAATATTTCTCTACCTCACCTACCTAGGACACTTCCAGGTCTGATGACCGGGTAATGGTTTGTCACCTCTGAGAACGTTGTAGCTTACTCCCTCGAATTTCTGACTTCTTGAAATTTCTTACTTGAATGCTCCCTTCCCTAAAATAAAACTTAGCGACAGACTCAGGTAATGAAGATTTTTTCTACCTCACCTACCTAGGAAAATTTCTAGGTCTAGTGACCTGGTAATTTTTTGTCACCTCTGAGAACGTTGTAGCTTACTCCCTCGAAATTCTTACCTGAATACTCCCTTCCCTAAAATAAAACTTAGCGACAAGCTCAGGTAATGAAGATTTTTTCTACCTCACCTACCTAGGAAAATTTCTAGGTCTAGTGTCCCGGTAATTGCTGGTCAACTCTGAGAACTTTGTATTTTACTCCCTCAAATTTCTTACTTGAATTTCTTCCCCTAAACCTAAATATTTGTTCTACATTTTATCCTGTGAAATCCTTTTTAATGGGGCCATGTACGTCACAAATGTGTTTCATTTGCTTCGTATAGCTTCATATCTACGTTAAGTGCAACTGATAAATCTTCACTTGAAGAAATCAACCGATATCTTGGATAACACTACCTCCAGGGAGATAGTTTGGGAAGCATATGTAGCGCTTAACAAAGCCACATTTACTGCTTTATTTATTACCCACATTTATGGGGACATTTACTGGTTATTCAGATTACTTTTTGACAGTTCTGGATCAACTGAAAATAAGATGTGGTAAACTCCAGTCAATTTTCATTCTTGATCCCATCCCAAAAAACAACTTACATTTCCCTAAAAAATGTGCTTCATTTTTCCTATATTTTATGGGGTTACGCGCATCACAAATGTGTCAGTAGTCCTTAACCTGACCACATATTACGTTGAATGTATCTGATAAGCCTTCATTTGAAGGATTGCTTTGGTGAAACTTTCTACAAGGATATGGTTTATGGACATGATTTGTGGTCTATGGTTGGATATGGTGGTGTGGAGTTTGGAAGAATCTGCAACGCCAAACAAAGCTTGCATATCAGCAAGCTGGATTTACTTCAAGTGGTAGATGTAATCCATGACATTTCTATGAGGAAAAGACAAGCCAATAATTGTGTTCCTCTGTTGCGTTTTGCACAGTTCCACAGAGAAGGAAAAGAAAAGAAGCAATTTCGGGGCCTCTTCTTTCCACGAAAGTCATTCTAATATCACCTCAGTTTTTTGCTGCGTACATCTTTATGCATGAACATGTTGGATCTAATAGATCATTGGCAATACCTTTTATAATCAGAGAAACTCGAAGCCCCGTTCACACTTGTGATTAGGTATATATCAGTTTTAGTTTTCATCTGTCTGGACCAATCAGAGATAATTGTAGCTTACTAATTTGTTAAAAGAGGAAGGAAGCTGTGATTGGTGGATGATGTCTAGCTAACCATGAATGTTATTTGGACTTATAGAATACTTCAAATGTTCACAACTAAGGTCATGCCATGTATTTTCGTGTACCCTATTTTATTTAGAAGATAATTTTTCTCAAAGATATGTGTTGTTGTTTTTTGTAAATCGGTATTTCCTATTTTGCTTACACTCATATAATAATTTTTTCGCTAGACTTTATTTGTTCTTTTGACAAGTGTCTTTGATTAAATAGACTACTAGAGCCGTTTCCTATTTATGATTTTTCTGAAAGAAGAAAAAAAAAACTGTTTATGTAAGAGCAATTACGAAAAACGTGTTGAGTGAGGAGATGCTTTAGAAATTCTTTAGAATGTTTAAGCACCCATTGTGCTGAGTTTGATATATTGGAAAAATGCAAAATTAGTCATGATATTTTTTTCTTTTAGTCAACATAGAAAATAAAATTTAAACACTGTCTTCCCGCCAATTCGATTGTTTTGTATTCCTCTTGTTAATAAATTGGTTAAAACCACTTTATTCCTTGACAATTTATTTACTTACTAAACTTTTTACTACCTATAATGTTTGTCAAATTTTCAGCAATACCTCTATAATAAATAATCCATTTTCATTTTAATCTTTTTTATAAATCAATTAGAAAATAGAATCAGAACTCTAATTTGTTAGAAGGTTTATTTGTTAAAACTGAATGTGTTTTTTTTTTCTAAATTCATTCCAAACAATTATTAAGAGACTATGTCTCTGCGTATCCACGTGTCTGGGCAATGTCTTGAGACTTTTTGAGAAATTTTCATTCTTTTTCAACTTTCGTACGTACAATAGCTGCTAGTAAAAAATGTGGGGCGTCCTTATTCCTTTAGTACATACTACTTTTAAAATGAACTGTGTAAAAAAAGAATCAGAATTTAATGTCTAGTTTTAATGATGCCATCTGTTAAATTTCATTATCCTTCGTATTTTTTCATTTAATTTTTAATGCTTAATGTTCATCAAAAAATGGATTTCGAGTTAAAAATTTTTAGAGGATTTATTAAAATTTGTATTGCTTTTTCTTCCTGACGCACCAAATTTTTATTACTTACCACTTTTTCATGCTTCCAAGTGTCACAAGTGTCAAGCCAAGTGTTACATTTTTTTGTATTTCAAGTTCTGTCTTATGAATTCCTAGAAATTTAGGAATTTCCCGTCTATTAGAAATTTTGCAACTTCAGCTCTTTATTAGTGCTGAATTTTCAAATCGGAAGCTTGTCATTAAAAAGTCCGTGTGGAAAACAGCTTAAAGCTAATTATCTTTTTGTTATCTTTGAAATAAACAGAGTAATATAATTATTTAATTTTTTATGTGATTGGAGAGTATAATTTCTATATTATTTTATTCTTTGATAAATAACAGTTTCAATTTTGTAACGTCTAATTTTTCAAATTAAATAATGCCATAGCAATTCTCTGCCTAATTAAGATGAAAAAAAAATCTTGGAAGTGTTTCTCTTATAGGTGAAAAAAGCAAAAACATAAATATTTTTGTTTAATAAGAATTGACTACAATTATTTACACGTTGTGGTTGAAACAAGAGGTGTGTCCCTTATCATACTCTACGAGAAAATAAAATTAAGGTTTTTAAACTTTACGAAGGAGCCTATTTTTTGCATTTAAATAAGATGGTGTCTAAAAAGCACATTGTGTAGAGGAAAAGGGATGACAATTTTTTTTGCATTAGTAACTAATTTCTATTCTGCAAGTATTAGCCAAAGTTGTTTATTTCCTTACTTAAATTGCAAGCTCGAATGTTTAAATTTCGATTACAATTGTGATGAAGCAAGGACTTGGTAATCTAGTTTGCACCTTTGATAGATTTAAACCCTTAGTTTATAGCCAAAAAAAGGTGGAGGTAGCCTAGAGCTGGAGGATGTGGGCCTTAATTTGCAAGTTTTGTCTCAGTCTACCCTCTAATGGTGAGTTTTTTGTTTCTTTTTGGATTGGTGATGTCATGTATTTCTTTTTTTTCCTTTTTTTGGTTAATCATGGCAATAATTTGGGATTAATGTAGTTTAACATAGCTTCCGTTATTTGCCAGTTTTCTTCTTAGCTTCGCTAACAGATATATTTTCTTCTAACAAACTCTAGTGTTTCATGCTTCTTCTAATAAACTTGAGCATGGAAGTTGGGATTGTTCTAGAATCTGCTGGAATCTCTCCCGGTAGTTGGGATTGTCCTGGAAAAAATGTTTCAAACTCAACTTCAATGCTAAAAGTAGTCGGTCTTAATATTAATTTAAAGAAACATTTGGAAAAAGCAAGTATTTAAAGAAAAGTAAAGAGCTATATATAAGCTTTTGAAGTAATATTTGAAATTGACAAATCAATCTGTCGTTCATCCATTGATATTCTCTACATATGAAAGAAATGCATTGAAAAGGAAGATATTAGTGAAAATTTATTGTATTTCAGAGAAATTAAACTAGATTGATTGTCTTAATCTATTTATGAAAAGTATTGTCTGCTATTTTTATGCTTAATGTGATTATTAATTCCAATATATGTTAGTCTTAGGTTTAATTTATTTATTCTTTGTAATTTCTGTTCGTTTTGATTTTTAATATCGCTCTTTAATTTTCTTTGTGAAACTTTTTCTCAGAAAATATTTTTATAAATTAATTTCTTTTCGTTTAATAATTGACATATTTTTACTCTGAGCTATTTGTAGAAATATTCTTAATTTTTTTCAGTTTTTCTGATTAATAACTCCAAATGTCCAAATGTCCGACCAGCCGTAGTTTTGTAGAATAACTTTCCAATAATATTTTACTATTAATTTTAAGCTGGACAAGGAAGGAGGTTTTTAATCATACTGATTGAAAACATGTATAATTTTTGGTCTTCCGTAGGGCTGAAGACGCCTTGATCTCCATGCTAAAGATACCCTTTAAGGTTTGTTTTCCCTGAGCATTTTTTTTTTTTTTTTTTTTTTTTTTTTTTTTTTTTTTTTTTTTTTTTTTTTTTTTTTTTTTTTTTTTTTTTTTTTTTTTTTTTTTTTTTTTTTTTTTTTGCTTTCTTACTGTTTTAATGAGTCTACGAAAGACGACGATTTCGAAATCATTCCATAGTTGAGATTTGGGTATATTGTCTACCAAATTAAATTTTCAGAGTTTGGTATACATCGTTTTATAGATTGAAAATATTCGCTGAAAATTGTCGTAAAAGAACGATTGTCCTTTTTTTAAACAAGTTTAGATCCTTCTCCAAGAAAAACCCTAGGCAATATTATAATTCTGGCTCGATGGGTGAACAGATCTGTGACAAATGGATCCTGTGATAAAAGTATCTTATTCTGTTGGTGCAAGTTTCAGCTGCAGGTTTGTCCCAAAATTGCTTGTTTAATTCTGGAATATAGAATTATTTTAAGATACCATTTGTTTCAAATTCTTTTGTGTCTTTTAGTTGCATTAAAAAAGTTAAATGAAGGGCTAGGCCATTGATAAAAAGAGTAAGTTCTGCTCTTCTCTCTTAAAAAAAAAAAAAAAAAATCCAATCTTTCACAAACCAATACAGCCAGATTTGTTTTCAAAGCTTTTTATTTTCATTCAGGTTACCTTGTCCGGTCTACGTGGACTATGAATTTTAAGCTGATTGACTTGAAAATTCAAATTTTTTTTAGGAATTGATACAATCAAATTTTTCTTCTAAAATTTGTTGTACTTCTTTAGGTCCTCTTGGCCCAGTCTAGCTCTCTGAAAGCTTCCAGCCGATCGGAAAACAGTTGTTGGCCCGATTTGGGCCTCACTAATTGACAATCCAATTTTTTTCAAAACAAATTTTCTTCTTAGTTTCGTTTTGGCCCAGTATATGTGCCTAGGAAGATGAGAGCCGATCGAAAAAAAGGGCCATTTTGCGCGTCACGCAGTTAACATTTGTTTCAATTTCGATTGAAAAAACCTTTAAAGTCCGGTAGCTCACGGACTTTGATGTACCTGTATTGTGAGTGCTGGCAGATGAAAAAAACTTATGCCAATTTTTCGGACCTTGCGCATTCGGGACCCCTTGATTTAGAGATCTTTGGATGTAAGTTTCAAGCTATTCACAAACTTACTATGGATCAGGGGTGAATCTACAGTATTTTCATTGAGGGGGAGGGGGGTAAGAGGGGTCCGTATCCTGTTATTCAAGGAGCATTGGCTATATAATAATTTTTTCTCCACGTTATTGGAGGGACAACTGCCCCCCTTGCCCCTCCCAAACGACGCCCCTGCTATGGATGTTCCTAGGTTTAAAAAGGTGATTATAGGGAGCTGCCCCCCACCCAATCAGTCCCTTTAGAATGGGCAGTGCAAAATCAATTTCAAATCATGTGAATTTCAAATCAATTTCAAATGAAATAGTCCTCTCCTAAGTTTCTACTACCGCCTTTTCCGTACGTTGCAACCAGGGGTAATAAACAATGCATGGGGGGACATTTCACTCTTTACTAAATCTCAACTGAGACAGGGGTAGCGCGTTGACTCAGTAAAAACTAAATAAGAATGCTTTCAGCAGCTTCTATTTTTATTTTTCCCTTTCTGTCAGCTCTCAAATGTAGTTCTTTCACTTTAGAGAGCAGTAAGGAAAATTCATTTTCGTTTGTATAACTTGCAACTTTTTTCTTGAGTTTCTTTTTCTATTCAACAAATAAGATAGACCACCAAGCCTAGAATTTTTTAGTGTAAATTTAGTACTGGCTTCCAAACTTTTTTGGGCTGGCTTGCTCTTTGGCTTTTTTTTTCTGTAAAAAAAAAAGAAGAAAAAAAGTGCAATTAATTATTAAGATATTAGATAAAACCATGACTCTGAAAAAATTTTTAAGCTAAGCATTAGATCAATGAATCCCAAAGTAGCCGCATACCCTACTGGTGGGGATTGACAATATTTGTATGGGACATATATAGGACACGAAATTTCTCGGATATGTCATGGTTACCAATTAGATAGTTTCCTTCCTTTTGTTTGAGTAATTAAAATAAATACTATATATTGTTTGGCTTAGTGTAGTCACATGTTTGTTATTAAAGAAAAAAAATGACTGGAAATCAATAAACAAGAATGCCTGAGCCTTAAGCTGACTAAATTGATGCATATGATAAAATATGTGTGTAGGAAGCATGTCGCACAAAATCTCACTAACAGTCACTTTGTGATAATCTTAAGGTCAATATATACCATAAAATAAAAATCATCATTCCAGTATTTTTTGTTCACCTGAATTGCAGTATTTTCTTTGAGAAAATGTTGTTTTGAGTCCCCTAAATGAAAATTCTAGCTAAATGATTCGATTTTCAGAGTTTTTAAGGGTTCAGTAGAGCTTGAAACGTGGAATGTGATATCTTCCTAAAAGTGGATAAGTAAACTTTGTAGTATTAGTTGACATACATATATGGTGTTAATATATGGTGCGCAAAATAGCGGCAGAGTTTGTCGAAAAACTAATTCTGAAAAAGTTTAGTGGGTTTGCAATCCACAAAATTTGCCATTCCCCATTGGTTGTATATTCCTTTTTTCTCGTGCTTAGTGAGCTTCAAATCCGCATTCAGAAGCGATATTTGTGGCAAGCACATTTAAAGAGGGGGAGGTTTCCCCCTCCGTCCTCTCCCATGAAACTTTATAATTTTGCTATCGTTTACACTTTCTGTTCGTTCGCTTTTTATCTTTCATCTTGGGAATATTTAAAATGGAATCTCGGTAAATACCTCTCATCTTCCTCTAGTCTAGTTTAACCCTCCCTTCTTCGAAAATTAAAATCGTTCGACTAGATATTATTGGAATAGGTACTTTGTTCAATCTATTTAAGCTCATATATTAAATTGACTGGAAATCGGAAGTAACTTTAAATTAGTCGGATTAAATAGCACGCCAACAAAAATGTTATATCTCCCAACCCATAACCACCCCAGCTGTAGGTGTTTGTCACTTACAAAGAAATGACGCATGGATTTTGCTTAACATAAAATTTGTTTTTTTTTAATGCCTCTAATAATCAAAGGTCTATAGTTCAATTCGCAGTTCCTAGCGTAATTTCTCACTTATCTGCGATTTTTCTTTTTGTTTCCAGTGCTGCGCAGATGTCAAGAACTCAGTCAATGCATGTCAAGTCAACATGCCAATCTATTCCCAAACCATCCAAAATGCTCAGCGTTGACTCACAAAAAACGGAACTTCAATTAGCTGACAAAAGAAGATCTGGAATCCCAGGACCAAATTTAAGAAATGTGAATAACAATATAGACAAGAAAATAGCAAGAACGCCCTCATTAAGGACTGATAGGATTGTCGAGCGAAGGGATGACGTCCGTAGGTCTTCCTTTCTTCTACGAAAGCAATCGGATAATGGATGTGAAGGCTTGACCTCGCCAAGACTATTTGGGAGAAAAAATATTTTGGAAGGACTCAGATCAGGTCTTCAAAGGTCCAAATCAAAGGATGAAACCTCTATGAGAGATAAAGCTGAATCTTCTTTAGGGAAACGACTAAGTGAAGATCTTTCATTTAAGGTACTTCTTTTTCTGTTTTGTCTTTAACTTATACTTATAAACGAAACTGTGCCTTCCATAGTCATTGAGTTAAGACCAAGTTTATGTTGGATATTAGGGCCGGTGCTTGAGATTCAGATGGTTGGAAAAATTTGTAATGCCGCCATTCTATACCACAGAACTCATATCTGAAATCTATTTCTGCTGGTTCTTGAAAGTCCTGAACAACTCCAGTATGGTCATCAAACAGTGTTTAAAGTGTTTGGAACCTTTACACAGCATAAAAATGTTTTGTCCGTTCCTTCAAACTCAAAATTACACTATAGTTTAATATTAAAGATACGGTTTATTTGGTGCAAAAAATTAAGCGTTTTGATGGTGTTTAGAAACTTAGTTATTTGATATTTCTGATAAACTGTTTGTGACTGTTTTGGATACCCTTATGTCTGAATTCAAAATTTGCTTATTAACTAATAACTTAAATTCAATATTGTTCTCGAGATTGTAGCGCCGCCCTCATATCCGTCAGTGACTATGTGCTAAGAAAAAACCTCTTAGATCATTTTGTCTAATAAGATTATTTTCGGTAGGGCAATTGAATATCATACCTCTAATGTTTGTTTTTCAAAAAAAGAATTATGTGTACTGTTTTTCTCTTCATTTTAAATATTAATTATAAGTTCTCAAGCCAAAATACTTTTCTCTTGTACTTTTCTCATTAAATTTTCTAACAGCAGACCTATTAGAAAAATTGGGGGACTCCTAATTATGCTTTTATAAAGACTTTTAAATTAAATATCTCAGTTCTATTAACGTTCATAAATATGTAATTTAAGTGTGTTATATCCTTTTAAAGCACGATATATCACATGATTTTATTTGCCCCTCGTAACTTTTTTTGCCTAATTAACGCATGGAATTTTAAAATGCATCCCAAAAAGGGAATAATCGTCTGGACTTATGTTATTTTCCTTCTCCTCTTATAAGTGCATTCTCAAAATAGTTTTAAAGTTTACAATTTTGTGTACCCTCCTTTTAGCTTTTTTAATTTTAGCTCTTATAATTAAATTATGTCATATTTGATAACTTCAAAAGACTTCCTTAGCCGAGATACCCTGACTAATCTCTAAATGTGATTTGATAACCAGTCTTAGCCAAGTTAGTAAGTTGGATTATACAAGAAATATCCACCTCAAAATATCCTGAAAGCTTCAAATTGATACTCTAACCCGTTACTTAAATATTGCTGATACGCCTTTTTGACAACCTAGATGCACATAACGCGTTTTGATCTAGTTCAATATCCCTCTAAACATTCCCTGAAAGTTTCATCTCATTACCCTTAGTCTCAGTAATAGTAGTAGTTTTAGCAGCAGCCGTAGCAATAGTAGCAGCATGAACCTAGTGCCTTTTGGCTAATTCAAGATCCCTCTCAGCATGCCCTGAAAGTTTCAACTTGATATTCTAAGCCGTTCCTGAGAAATGTCTGATGCGCCTTTTTGGCAACCTGCCTATACATAGTTTGTTCAGGTTTAGTTCAACACTCCCCTAAACAGCCCTGAAAGTTTCACCTAGAAACCCTTAACCTCAGTAGCAATAGTAGTCGTAGTAGTAGAAGCATTGGCAATAGTGGTAGCGCATTTAAAGTGTCTTTTGACTAGTTCATCATCCCCCTCAACATGTCCTGAAAGATTCAACTTAGTGCTCAAAGCCTTTTGTAAGATGTAGCTTATTTGCACTTTTAACAACTTTGAAGCATATAGTGTGGTCTGCTTCAGTTCAAAATCCCCCCCGAACATTACTTGAAAGTTTCACCTTAATGCAGTACCGAAGTGTGTATGACCGAAGACGTAATCGTAGTAGTAATATGCGCATTGTGCCTTTTGGCTACTTCAACATTCCCCTCAATATACCCTGAAAGTTTCATCTTAATGCTCTAAAGTCGTTCGTGAGATATTGTTGATACACACTTTTGACAACCTATATGCGCATAGTGTTTTCGTTTAGTTCAGTATCCCCCTAAACATTCCCCGAAAGCTTCACCTCAATACCCTTAGCCTCATTAGTAGTAATAATCGTGGTCGTAGCTGTAGCATTAGCATCAGAATGCACAAAGCGCGTTTTTTCTTCCTCCTCGACATATCCTGAAAGTTTATAAACTGAATACCCTAGGCCGTTTCAAAAACGGCTTTTTGACAACCTACATGCATATAGTGTGTTTTGATTTAGTTCATTTTCCCACTCAATGTTTCCTGAAATTCTTACCATAATACTCTTAACATTAGCAGTAGTAGTTGTATTAGTAAGAGTAGCAGTTGTAATCCTTTTGGTCAGTTGAAAATTCCCCTCATCATGGCCCGAAAGTTTCAACTTAATACTGTAAGCTGTTCCTAAGCTATTGCTGATATGCCATTTTGACAGCCTTTGTGCATCTAGTTTGTTTTGCTTTAGTTCAACTCCCCCTCTATAGTCCTGGAAATTTTAGTCACAGCGTTAAAAACTTCATTACATGCTTGTTTTTAGCTCATTTTATATATACCAGTCATTTTCAAGGCTCACAACAACTAGGAGGTAAAACCATTTTACCTAATAAGGGTTCCATTTTTCCTCATGTACAAACATGTGTGAGGTCGTGAAGAATGGGATGTGTTGAAATTTTGCTATCAAACAGTTCGTGGTAACGAGCTGTAAGTAAAGAGCAACTCGGCTCAATCTCATTTTCAAGGCTCACAACAGCTAGGAGGTAAAACCATTTTACCTAATAAGGGTTCCATTTTTCCTCATGTACAAACATGTCTGAGGTCGTGAAGAATGGGATGTGTAGAAATTTCGCTATCAAACAGTTCGTGGTAACGAGCTGTAAGTAAGGAGCAACTCGGCTCAATCTCATTTTCAAGGCTCACAACAGCTAGGAGGTAAAACCATTTTACCTAATAAGGGTTCCATTTTTCCTCATGTACAAACATGTCTGAGGTCGAATGGGATGTGTTGAAATTGAAGAATGGGATGTGTTGAAATTTTGCTATCAAACAGTTCGTGGTAACGAGCTGTAAGTAAGGAGCAACTCGGCTCAATCTCATTTTCAAGGCTCACAACAGCTAGGAGGTAAAACCATTTTACCTAATAAGGGTTCCATTTTTCCTCATGTACAAACATGTCTGAGGTCGTGAAGAATGGGATGTGTAGAAATTTTGCTATCAAACAGTTCGTGGTAACGAACTGTAAGTAAGGAGCAACTCGGCTCAATAGTAACCGAAACTTTACAAAACGGAATTTTATTATCAATAGATACATCAAACGAATCATCTTATTATCCTGATTCCAAATATATAAGATAGATCAAGTTTACTGTTACTCATCAAAAGTTACGAGTCTGAGAAAATTTGGATGATTTTTGAAATAGGAGGGAAACACCCCTAAAATTGAAGGAATTCTAGCTCCTATTTGCAAATTTGTGGAATTTTGCTTTTTTTGCCAGAAGACATATAACGGATGCGTGTTTATTTTTTTTATTTATTTTTATTTTCCCAGGGGTTATTCTATCGAAATAATGGTCCTAGAAGATCGGTAGAGGGTGCATTTGAACGGAAATTAAAAGTTCTAGAGTCCTTTTTAAGTTACCAAAAAGATAGGAGGGCCCCTCCCATTTCCATTTTTACCCAAAAATTATCTGATTAAAATTTGAGATAGCCATTTTGTTCAGTATAGTTAAAAAATCAAATAATTATGTCTTTAGGTGAAAAATGACCCCCCAAAGTCCGTGGGAAGAGGTCTGTAAGTTATAAAATTCGTCCATTGTTTACGTATAGTATTTGTTACTGGGAAGTATGGATACATTTTTTTTTTGGGGGGGGGGGGGGGTGTGCTTCTGTGGATTTCTATAGGGAGAATATTCCTTGAAGAGGGAAATTTCTGGGGGAGGGGTGACTATTCCAGGGGAAACGTTGCACTGGGGGGATTTGACAGAATTACTGTACAGAATTCTTTTTAGTTGTCTTACATTCTCTTTGCCAAATTTTGCATGTGAGAGATGTTCCGGGGGAATTATCCATGGGGCTTTTTCCGCGTTTTTGATTTCCGGGAAAACAATTTCCACGGAAGGGGGCATTTCTGGAGTGATCGGGAAACCGATTAGAGATTAAAGTCTTATTCAAATGAAAGAATGCTAAGAATTTTTCAGACTGAATGGTGGGAATTTGATGCGGAGGGGGAAGGGTATATTTCATAAAGGGTGAGCCAGATTTACCGGCATTTTTTGAAAAACGAACAGAAATTATTGCATATATGAAGGGCTGTCTTCTCCTTAATACCTTGTTCTTGACACTAAAGTTTGACTGTTTGTCCTAATTTTGTAAGAGTGTCTACTGAAACACGGGGACCGTTTTATTAGAATGGAGAGCTTTTTTAAAAGTGCTAACAGCTTTAGCGTAAAGAGCAAGGTATTGAGGAGGGGGCAACCCTTCATATACGGAATAAATATGCCAAAAGTAATGTGCAAATTTTGTTTTATTTTTTCATGTAGGGTGAGCCAAATTCGAACCTACATTAGTTGAAAAATGTTCAGATACTAAATATAAAAAAACAAGTTTTTTTAACTGAAAGTAAGAAGCGACAGTAAAAATTACAACGAACAAAAACTATTCCGTATATGAAAGGGACTGTCCCCTCCTCAATGCCTCGCTCTTTACGCTAAAGTTTTTTTTGTGTTAAAAAGTAGAGTTGTGACAAAGAGTCGAACTTAAGCGTAAAGAGTGAGGCGTTTAGGAGGGGACACTCCCTTTCATATACGGAATAATTTCTGTTCGTTTTAAGTGTTAATGCCGCTTCTTACTTTCACTTAAAAAAAAACTTTTTTATGTATTTTATTTTATCCGATAGTATATGTCACAACAGTTAAGACTTTTGTAAATGTCATCAGCAAATTTTCTTCAGTTGAATGTATAGCTCTCTTGACCATGGTTAGAGAATGAGTTATCAAAGATATGCTGAAGGTTTTCTCTTAATCGTGAAGTATTGAGAAAATTTTTTAACAAACTACAAAGACCAAATAGTACTAAATCGTAGGCAGTTTGTTACTGGATCAATCACCAAAATATATTCCTTTAGATATATTCTTATCCCAAAATATATTCCTAAAGCCCCGCAGATCTCTTAACTTTTTCTTGGTAGAGTAGATAACTTGATTTTTCATCACTGACTTGACCTGACTTGGCCTTTGCAACTGACGTCATTCTTGCACCTTGCATTCTTGCAGTCTTGCTCCCGAGGATGCAGTTTTTTGTCAAAAAATTGCTTTTGTTTTAAATATTGGGTTTTACTAATTACAAAAGACACTAGATATAGCAATTTTCTTTAAAATGAGCCGTTCAACAGCTCTCTATGATGCTCCAGTGCCCCGCTAACAGTGGAGGAAAAACGGAAAAAAGAGAACGCACCAATGCTACCCATGCAAAAAACTGATTTTCCTTGTTGTTCAAGCCGGGGGATTGTAAGTTTCCTGTGGAGGTTCGGCTAAGGCGATTCCAATGGCGTACTTTTCCTTTCGATCCGTCGCCATTTTTAGGGGGTTTCAGGCTATTGTTTAAAATTCCTTTAATTTCCTTTCAAAATAATATTTTACTATTAACTATTAAAACTCACTTGCGAGTTTTTTTAAAACGCGCTTTTTAATTTTAGGTCACTATGGGGTGTGGTTCGTCCTTTACTAGGTTGCAGCTACCGCTGCACTTAGACGGCTACATCCACGCTGCACATAGATGTTCTTATCTATTTAATATAGATCCAGTGTCTTGTCACTTGTTCTTTCCTCTGTTCTTTTTTGTTTAACTATTTTTTCTTGTGTTTAATCTTGTGTTTGTTCCTGTCTTTGCTGCGGGAGCATTTGTGGGAATCTTGTCTCGAATTTAAGGCCGAAATTCAGAAGTTCTATTTTTCAACTGGAGGCTCCTCTTAGAAATTCCAAGATCAAGTCATTTGATCCCATCTCTTTTGGTAACTCACATCAAACGTCGAGTTGGGCTTTTCTATGCATCTTTTGTTAGAAATAAGCCACATCTCAGTCTCTACTGTCTTTTGAAACTTTTTAGGTTTCGTAGCCTCCCCTCCCCCCCCCGCCACACTACTTGTAAATCGCACTGACCTGAAAAACTATTTCTAAATTTGAATAAGCTGAAATGTCATTTTCTTTTCTTCCGTTTCGCAGATATCGTTGGCCCTCCTGGGCCCGTAGTTCTTGTCGCACAAGAAGGTATATCATTGCTGCCCCTATCATTTATGTATTTGCAATGCCTAGTTATTAAAGCTTAGTCATCCTTTTTTCCAGCCCTGACTCCTGTCTCTATGATCTTTTCTTCTTTCGGAAATGAATATGTTATCGAACATCTTCTCGTATTCACTTTTACTGATTCAACTAAAGAGCCTCCTTCCCTCCTCCCCTCCCTCCTTTTCCTGAAGTCCTGCTTATGAAGAGTATCGGAGGTATATTACGGATCCAAAAATATGCCCTTCTTTTCATTGGTTTCTGTTCACGAAAATTGAGAAGTGGGTGGGGGAGAGATCAAGGATTTATTTTCTGTTTTTATTAATGAAGATATCAAAATCAGAATTTTTGAAAGGGAAGAGAGAGGTTATGTGTTTAGTTTTTTTTATGAAAATACCGAAAAAATGTCTTTGAAACCTAAGGGGCAATTGCTCCGCCCTCTTTGCTTCTTGTATATTACTACCGAATAAATGTTTCGGAATACTTGACATTTGTAGGTGTTCATAAGTGGTATGTCATGTCCAAATGGTGCTGTTCTCATTAAACAAACGGTACGTTGACTCCTGTTACAAGAAAAGATAAAGATAACCAGAAGTGCTGCTCCTGTAGGCCTAGTTTCTTCTGTTCCTTTTGATTTACTGGAGTTATTAGTGATTAAGGATGTAAATAAGGCTTGTTTCTACCCGGGACAACAAGTTTGGTTTTAAAGAAGGTTATAGCCAGAAACGCGTGCATTATCTGCTCGTTAATGTTCTGACTGATACAGATAGTAGTGGTGAGGGGGGGGGGGGTTGTCCTCCTGTTCCCATAAGTAATCTATCTGATGTCAGTTCATTAGTTGCCATAAAAAAGAAATGACTTCATCTCTCTCCTTTCAGGATTTCAAAGATACAACAGAGGAACTGAATAAAGACAGTCGAAACAACCCCCTTATGAAGCCATGGTCATTCAAGCTTTATAATCGTGCCCCAGAGTCCAAATCACCCAGTTCGGATAAACGCTCAACGGGGAGCGCTACGTCAAAACTACCCGAAAGCAAATTGCCAAGGAAAACATCCACTTGTAAATCCCCAGAACTCTTACGAGCGGTAACCAATAAACATTCGTTGACTCTTAGTAACGATCAGAGAGAAGAAAATGCTAAAAAGCCTCCTATTCCAGGCAAGAATAATAAAAGCTCAGTGTCGCCAACAGTTCAAAGTCCTACTCGTACAAGAAGAGAGAATTGGATGAAAAGTAAACAGACTAAGATAGTTCCACCTTAAGTGATTCTGCTTTCTTGAGTAAGAAATGATTTGACATGACTAAGCTGCCAACACTAGTCAGTGGGAAGATGAGGGCTGGCCGATAAACATTCAATGACTATTGACTAAGAACAGAAAGATGAATGTGATAAAATCTACCATTTCTCTCAAAAATAAATTAGAGCCAGTTTTGCTATTAGCTCAAAGTCCTACTCGTACACGACTGAGGAATTGGATCAAAAGGAAAAAGTTTACGATAAAACTATTCTAAGCGATTATGTGTATCAAATAAATAATTCGAAATGGAAAATTCCCCATTAAAATAATATTGAGGAATCGCACATACTTTAGGAAATTCGGAGAAGAGGATCTCTAAGGGCCTTCTGTGTGAATGTCATTTATTTCTGGAATTTCTATGAAATGACGTATGATTTTTTCTTGTCAAATTGATGATTGGCGACCTTAATTTTCACGGGTTACAAATTTGTCATTTCTCAGATATACTGATGCTTAGGTTGATCTAACCGTAAATACTAACCATATAAACGATATAAAGGTAAAGTTAGCGATAAAAATAAAAGATGCAATGTGTATCAAGGACTTGTTTAGTTCTTTTGTGAAGTTTGTTTTATTCATCTCCGGATATTAAACTGCTATTGAAGAAGGCTAGCTAATATTTTTAAAGTTCTTACATTTCTCTTTCTCCGCGGAACAAGGGGAGACAAATCACAATTTTTCGATGGATTACAAAAAATGTTTTGAGACATGATTTATTCCCAAAAGTGGCTTTCCCATCTACTGAATCGGGTTAGCAACTTAAAGATTAAAAATAAGTAAAAAACTAAACACAATTTAGTATGATCACGAAAGTAAGATAGAACATTAAAATAGAGATGAAACCGTCACACAATCCTCTCTCGGATTAAAAAAAAAAAAAAAAAAAAAAATCAATTTTCAATTAAATTAAAGGATAAAAAAGAAACTTGAAAATGATCAAAATTATGGAGAAACAGACTTCCGAGTCTCCTCCACTAAAGATCTTCTAAACGACTGACAAAAGATATTTTTCTAGCACCCTTACAGTAGGCATTTTTTTTCCGCCTTACTGCCGTTTTGGGTTTTGCATGTTGTATCGACGTTTATTTGGTCCTGTTTGCTGCAATTCGTATTACACAGTTACGAACATCCCTGCCAAAAATTGACCATCAAGATAATTTGAAAATTAGATAAGTACAAATGATTCTTTTCCGTTTTTAACCCCTTCCACCCACCGCCCCTCGAAAAACTCTAATTATGTTCTGGTTTTATTTGCTTCTGAGAAATGACCCTGAAGGTTCCACGTGCATTTACATCCTTTGCCACAAATATGGGAAGTTTTGTTAAGTCGGAAAAACGGAACCGGACCTTACCGTAGTAATTTTTTTCTCGCCTTTGTGCTGTTTTCGAGGCTTACTGAGAATTTACTACCGGTTTTCGTTGTTTCAACTCAAGTTGCCACTTCCTGTTATAAAAGTTCTTGTCAAATTTTACCTTAAGGGTTCGTTGAAAAGTATGTGACTTGAAAATGAGCTATCTCATTTCTAAGAGATCTATCTCTATCTCTTGGATAACATAACAAACATCAACGATGAAGTCAAACTAGTTTTGCTTTTTCTTGTAGAGGGATCCTAACGATAAAGGTCAAACCTATGGTAATAAAATACCTAATAGAGCCCGAGATATCAAAATTATTCCGAATTTTTTAGAAACGTTTTTTTTGGGTCTTCACTAATTGAACCCTTATAGACACATAAACGTAACAGATTGATTCGGCCTGGAAATCTAGGCCGTAAAACTCCATTTGCTATTTTGGAAATTTATACCCTTAAGTTTTTAAGAAATGCCTGTAAGGAATTTTGGTAAAACTTCATGATTGAGCCTCTTTTGGCGTTGACGAATTAAAAAAATGCATATAACTAAATTTATCATTTGTAGTCATTTATCTTTTTAATTTGCATTTGATATTTTTGGGAAATTCCACCCAAAATTCTGGGAAACTTATAAATAAGGTTTGTTATTTGTCTAAACAGAAACCTCGTTTATAAAACAAACAACCGCGGCTTACATATTTTTTAGAGCAATTAATGGTGTGTTGAAACCACCAAGTGAAGTAAAACTAAGCTTTCATTTATGAGAATAAAGTTAGATTTACTTATTTAATAAAATAAACAAGAATAACTTTCATTCGTAGCGGCAAAAATGTTCTGACTCCCAAGTAATCACTGAATTTTTTTAAACAGCTAAATTTGTAGATAGAAACTTTATTTTGAAGAATAACAGTCTCGATTAAATTAGAAGATTAATTAGATAAGGCAAACTAATTAAAAGATCATCTACCTGCCTTTAATTTGAAAAGCATATTTTTTAGTTGCCATGGCTTTTGAAGATGTACGCGACATGTTAATTCTTCTTTCAAAGCAAACTAATGAAGCTAATAAATGATATATTTTATTATATCGTTAAGTTATTATTTTTTTATATGCAGTTGCATGACCCATATTAGCTGGTTTAATTCAAAAGGTTTTATCTGAAATATAAGTATCACTAACCGAGCAACTCAAAACCCTCTGTCAATTGGTCTAGTTCATTTTATGTATCTTTTTTTATTCTCAAGATCCTCAGCCGCATTGTTTTTTGAAATGTGTATATACCCATTTCTTACACGTGGAAGTAGTTGCAAATGACTGACAAGAGATACATTCATAAGATTTCTTGCTCAAAATAACGGTTTTATACAAAGCTATCAATTCTGCATATATATATTATTACAGAAATCTTTTTTGCAAGAACAGTAATATCGTATAAAAACAATACAAAAACATTGACATCGTCTATTGCCTTTGCGTTTAAAAACTTGACTAAATCCTTATTATAAAGAAGGAAAATAAAGTATTAAGACTGACAAATTCATATTATATAACCTGAATTTGCAAAATTGGGGTTTCTTTCGCTTTGAATTTTTTTAATCTACTAACCCAAGCAAGCAATCTAAAGAATTTCCTCCGTTTGGCCGACGTTCTCTTTGACAGAAGAGTTGGGGTGTGAATAAATTGCCCTGGCGAAGATATGTGCCGTGCTAGGGTTTTTTTTTTTTTTGATAAAGCCAAGAAATAGTCAAGATTCAAATAATTTACTGTTGTCATAGTTTCTTTTGAACAAAATTGCTAGTTTTGTCCAAGGCTCATTTGCAATGAGGTTTTACTAATGTTCAAACTTAGCTTATGCCAATTTTTGGAGTCAGTCGATGTAACTGAAACCAAATTTTGGTTGTTTTAAGCTTAGTTCAAACTTTGTTAAATTCGAATTTTTTTTAAGTTAAATTCGAACCTTGTTTGAATTCTGAACTTAGTTTCCCATAAGAATATTCTTCAAAATTTTCCGATTCGTAGTATCTTCAAAATCACGACAGAAAATTAAGCCTTTGTTTTGTGTGTGTGTGTGTGTTTTTTTTTTTTTGGCAAATTTTCATTAACGCTCAAATCGGGCTCTAGCATTAGCTAATACCGAGTTTCAAACCCGGTCGAATCTTGTTCTGATTATGAAACCCCATTGAATGGCTGATTGTTGTAAATACGTAATTTACACAGGTTCTTCTTTAAACCTAGTTCATACAGCATGGGCTGTAAGATTGCAAAACTAACTACAAAAATATAAATTAAATATTTTTTGTTCGTATTTTTTACATACGAACAAAAAATGGGCCAAAAAAATTAGCAATAATCATACATAAAGCAGCTCTCACGCCAGGCAAATTTGGAGAGGTCACTGCAAAATGGTATAACGAGTAGAAAAGTTAATTCAGGTGTGTATGTACAATGCATTTCATTTTAATTTTTCCAAAATCTAGTTTAGCAGAGTTCAACACTAATACAGTGCCAAAGTTTGCTCTCTTATCAGCTTCTTTTCATTTTTGACCCAGTTTTGCCTTGTTTAAAGACGATAGCTTATTCCGAGTAATAAAAGATAAAGAGTAATTATATAAAATAACACTGTTCAAGTATTAAGCTCTGAAATATTTTTGTTTTTCATGACTGTTGTACACCTCACTATTTGCTTAATAAATATTATTAGTAGATGAGGAGAAACATCTTAGGCTATTGGATGCAGGGTTGCCACCAGACCAAAAAATTTCGTAACGTCCAAGCTCTTAAAAACGTAACGTTTTCGTAACTTTTGATAGGAAAGTCTCTTTTCAAGGCAGGGTGCCTTAATTTTGCTATCGAGAGCGGTACTTAAAGGGGAGAGGGAGCACTTGTTGCCTGTATAATTTGGAAATTATATTTTTACATAATCTCATCAAAAATCCTCCCTCCAACTTTTAAAAGGTGCCTAAAAAGTATACAATAATAACAATTCATGGTTCTTTACCTTCGGGAAATTCCTATTTATTCAACTGTAAGTGCTGCTTCCAGTTTACCTGCACAACAGAAAGACCCCCCCCCCCCCCCCGATGCGTGTATATAACCTCAGGTTACTATTTCGCTTATTTTGTTGTTGTTGTTGTTTTTAATTGCCATTATCTGTGTATTAAACCAAAAGTTGATGAGTAATACGTACAAGATAAAAGGCAAATCAATAAACACAGGACAATTTAGAGTTTTTGAGAAAAGAAAATAACCAACTAGATTTTTTTTGTTAAATTTCAATAAGAACGATCTTAATAAATCCAGCTTCTTAAAAAGACCTAAACAATCATTTTAATCGCTCCCTTCCCGTCTAATGTTTTAGATTGGCTCTTTCTCAGTCTCACTTCCTCAAGATTCAAATTTGCATCACTCCAACATGAAGATTTGATTAATTTCGAGTGACAGAGTTTTGTTTTGTTTTTATTTTATCGAACATAAATATTTCAATTGTTGTCTTCAGTTCTTATACGAATACAGCAGTTATTTTACGTAAAATGCCTTTTTCGGTTTGCAATTTGAATCGTAACTCCCAACCAAAAGAAAGCAAGAAATAAAAGAAGATTTCACACAATTCAACCCCAAGAATGTTATCCTAAAGCTGTTCTGATGGGTCTCACAAGTCGAAGCACGTACTAAGAATTCTTAGGGGAAGAGGTCAAACAATAAAAAAAAGAAATTAAACTCATTTTCAAAATGAACTAAAAAGTAGAGAATTATTTTTTTCTTAAGAATATATGAATATAATCAAACAGTTCGTGGTAACTGTAAGTAAGGAGCGATCCGGCTCAATGGTAACCGAAACTCTAAAAAACGGAATTTTGATACCAATAGATACATCAAAAGAATCAGATTTTAATGCTGATTTCAAATATATAAGTTTCATTAAGTTTAGTCTTACCCATCAAAAGTTACGGCCTGAGCAAATTTGGCTGATTTTAGAAAAAAGGGGGAAAGACCCCCTAAAAGTTATAGAACCTTAATGAAAATCACACCATCATATTCAGCGTATCAAAGAGCCTTACTGTAGAGGTTTCAAGCACCTATCTACAAAGATGTAGAATTTTGCATTTTTTGCCAGAAGAAAGATCACGGATGCGTGTTCTCGAAAGTTGTTTAATTTTATTTATGAACGTTTTTATTAGTAATAAATATACGTAACTTACGAATTAACTTATGTAACGAACTTCTATATCCATATATTTGTAATACGTATATTAGGGGGTTCGCCCCCCTAGTCAATACCTCGCTCTTTACGCTAAAGTTCGAATTTTGTTCCAATTCTTTAAAAGTGACCCCTTAATCACAAAGGCCGTTAATTAGAATAAATAGCTGTTATGAAAGTACTAAAAATCTTTGGCTTAAAGAGCGAGGTATTGACCAGGGGGCGAACCGAATCATATACTTAATAATTTCTGTTCGTTTTAAGTTTTGATGTGGATCCTTACTTTCAGTTGAAAAACTTGTTTATTTTTTTTTTATTTAATTTCTGATCGTTTTTTTAATTATGCTGGGAAATCCGGCGCCCCCTTCATAGCAATTTCCCTTCCCCCATGAAAACTTCCTCCCTGGAAAGATCCTCCCACATAACCCCCGACTCCCCCCCCCCACTACCAGAAAAAAATCCCCCTTGAAAACGTCTGTATACTTCCCAATAACTATATGTAAACCACAGTTTATATAATTAGCAGTATGATCTTTCCCTATCTCACCCATTATAAAAACCCGGACCGAGGTGCGAGTGCTCCAAAGAACCTATAAACATAAGCGGCATTAGATCTTTTCACGGGTAGACAAAGAATAATCACCTACGGAACAAGTACTGACAAAACTACTTGGCCGGCTCAACCAATAAGTGGACAATAAGTGCACAAATAAGTGGGAGGAGATTTTTGTTCGCACCGAGAATGAAGAGCAAGAAATCATCTGCGGTAAACTTACTGGATAATTATATAAACTGTGATGTAAACATTGTGTAAAGTTCATAACTTTCAGCCCTCCCCCTGGGGACTTTGGGGGATTAAGTCATCCCAAAAGACATATTTATTATATTTTCGACCATGCTGAACAAATGGCAATCTCAAAATTTTGATCGGGTGACTTAGGGAAAAAATGAGCGTGGGAGGGGGCCTAGTTGCCCTCCATTTTTTTGGTCACTTATAAAGGACACTAGAACTTTTAATTTCCGCTTTAATGAGCCTTCCCACGATATTCTAGGACCACTGGGTCGATACGATCACCCCTGAAAAAAAAGACAAAAAAACAAAAACAAGAAACAATAAACACACATCAGTGATCTTTCTTCTGGCAAAAAATACAAAATTCCACATTTTTTCAGATAGGAGCTTGAAACCTCTACAGTATGGTTCTCTGATACGCTGAATCTGATGGTGTGATTTTCATTAAGGTTCTATAGCTTTTAGGGGGTCTTTCCCCTTTTTTCGAAAATCAGCCAAATTTTCTCGGGCGCGTAACTTGTGATGGGTAGGATTAAACTCGATGAAACTTATATATTTGAAATCAGCATTAAAATCTGATTCTTTTGATGTATCTATTGATATCAAAATTCCGTTTTTAGAGTTTCGGTTACTGTTGAGCCGGTCGCTCCTTGCTTACAGTTCGTTACCACGAACTGTTTGATAAACGGAAAAAGTCGATGAGTTGAGGAAAACAAATAAAAAAGATCAAATAATGCAAAAACGATTCGATTTTTTGTCCCGAATTTTCACTTATATTTATAGATTCTGGAAAAAAATATTTTCAATATTTTGATTTTCCAATAAAAAAGAAAATATATAATATCTCATCCAAGATTACAACCTAAGTTAACACAGCCTCGGGAAGTGTTCTTACCATTGTGCTATACTCATAAAAGTGGGAAGTAACTGAACATTCGGAAGTGGTTGAAAAATAGTTTACAAATTAAAAAAAAAAATTGCGACAAAGAAGTAAATGGCAGATGGAACAAAAAGATCAGTGAGTTAATAAAAATGAACTGGAAATGATTTAATTAAAAAAAATTAGGGGGATAGTAAAAAACCTATAATTTAATAAAGAAATTTGAAGAAATTTACATTTTCAGGGGGTTTGGGCTCCAGTCCAGCCTGTGTGGTCCCTATGAATCAGTTTTTAATTAAATTGTAAGCCTATCCTATACAGATACATGACTTTTTACCTTCTTCATAAAAATGGGCATTAGTCTAGTTGTCTTTTTCTAAAGCCAAATAATTAGTGATTGTCCTTTTCTGAAGAAAACATGCTAAACTCACAAGCAGTACCATTAAATTCTTTATTTTATACTATTTCCAAATATCTTGGCTCCTTTTCTGAAAATACACCCACCCCCCTGATGTTCCGGGATATAGCCCTAGGAATATATTAAAAAAAAATCAACCAATAAAATTGTTACTTTACAATATGAAAGAACACGAAAGAATGTCATCACAAGATTCGACACAACGATGTAATGTATTTATACAGTTATATATGGGACCTCAGATGGGGAGGGGGGTATAATGTCAAAAAAATGACCATGATATTTGGAAAAAGTCTAGCATAAAATGGCTCATTCTTACTGTTTCATATATTTTGTCAATATCAGCTGTTCATAATCCCATATAAAAAGAGCAAGTTTTTATATAACCTGATATTATGTCCAACCAATCAGAAGGGGGGGGGGTAGGTTGTTACGGCTTCGGAAAGAATAATATATATATATTATCGGTACGCGTCAATTAGCTGGTACAGACGCAAGATAGAGGCTAAAGGAAACTAGTCAAACGGGTATCAGTCAATAGAGAATTGAATCACAAAGCGGGGTTTGTCTTTGCGTTTACAATATTTAAACTATTATTTTTTGGGGTTTAGAGGGAAAAAGTATCTAGGTTAGGTTATGTATTTAATATATATACTATGCTTTACCCCCACCCCCCTAATGTGCAAATATATAGCCCAAATTTGTTTCTAAACTTATATTTTCATCATATTTCGTTTTATTTCATTAGCAATAACCAAACTTGACTTTTCGCGTGTGTACCAGCTAATTTACAAGTACTATATCATCTTATAATCACTTATTTAAAAAGAAATTATAAAGAAAGTAGCTTTTATTACTATATAATTGTTTTTAATATACATTTTCCTTCCTGACTTCAACTAGCTCCTTCTCCATATAATTTCAGAATGACTGTTGACGGAACAAGATTCAAACTCAACTGATGAAATTGAAAGTTGGTGATGTGACTAACTGACTATTGTCACTTGTCACTAAACAAATGATAATCTTATGCTCATGAGAGAGAATATTATCTTAACTTACTCTGTGAGTAAGCAAAGTGGGTATTTTCTCATCCTAATAACTGAGTGATTGTGTGATAAGATTAAATGACCGCGATGTGAAATAATGTCGATACTCATGTCAGTGTAATTAAAATGGGAACAGCGGCTTTTTTCACGGGAAAAAAATTGATTGCTCAGAAAATGTGAAACTTACTCATTATTCAAAAGCGTAACATAAATTCAAAAACGTAAAAAAAATGTAACGTTTTTAGAACCGTAACGTAAAACGTACCGTTTTATTTATAACGTACCAAAAATGGTGCGAACGTAACCTTGGTGGCAACCTTGATTGGATGCCATCGACCTCTGAAACGATAAATGTTGACAAAGATTGAAGTTTTTAAACACTTGCGATTGAGGAAGTATACTCTTTCTTGTGACTTAGATAAAAACAAATTTAGTATAAACAATTTAATCGCATAAGCTGTTCTTTAGCCATTGTTGTTTAGAATGCACGACTGTTTCTTTGCTGGACTTTTTGTTCTGCTTAAAATAACAAGGTGAAAAATCCTGTTTTTCACGTGCAATCATTTTGTGGATAATTTTAAATGAAAAAACATTGCCAAAAATATGGCCTACACACGGTTGTGTCAAAAGGTTACCTGTTTCCCCTCCCCTGACATATTTCTTGGACTAGGAAATTGGTCGTAAAAAGACTATTTCTCTAAAAAAATATTTTCCTGACTCTTACATTGGTCATAAAAACGCAGGTAAAAAAAAAAAACTTATTTAGGGACCATTGGAAAAAGTCCACGGGAGGTAAACCGTTTCTTCTGTATTCTTTTGGGCTCCCTGTCCGAACGAAAATGCTTTTGGTAACCCCCCCCCCCTCCAAGAAAGCTCTGTTCATGGCACCTTACATATATCTGGAAAATCAATTATTTTTTTCAACGCAATTTCAATGCTTGGTGACAAAAAAAAAAAAAAAAAATATACTTTTCAAGTATAAATTGTAATCCCAGCGCTCAATGATAATTTGTTCACCTATTAGTACAAATTCTAATAGTCGATGTAGTTGCAACCCTTGGTGACATAATTGCGAAAGTTCAAGGTGTATTTGTCGCAGCGATAAAATCAGACTAGCCGTGATCTGACAGAAATCCCTGAGGTATAATCAAATTATGAACTCTCATCTTGTGATTGGCTAAAATTACAAACAAAATCCTGTAGATCAAATAGCAGA
This sequence comes from Artemia sinica, assembly GCA_027921565.1. Taxonomy (NCBI): domain Eukaryota; kingdom Metazoa; phylum Arthropoda; class Branchiopoda; order Anostraca; family Artemiidae; genus Artemia; species Artemia sinica. The sequence continues at coordinate 53,171,942 of CM051265.1, forward strand.
TTTATATCATATCACCGAGATATATCCCCTAAATCTACAACGCATGCCGAACGCTTGGCAATGAGGAGTAGAAATGGTTGTGTTTTTTTCTTTTATACATAACACTTTTGATTTTGCGGGATAAAAATATGACGTTGCGGCATTATATAGTATTAAAATATCTTTGGATATAATACATTTAACATATAATCTAATGTATAGATAAAAAATTTATCGGTAAAATGAATACGTCCATTTCCTTTTAACATTCGGTGAGCGTTGAACTGCGTCTTCAGCGGTTCTAGGCGTTTACCCCCCCCCCTCCCCACGAAAAATACCCCCGTTGAAAATACCCCCCCCCCCCCTGTGGAAAATGAGGCTTTCTAAATTTGAAAATTTTATTTAAGTTTTGTTTTTTTTTTTCTTTTCCGTAGGGGTAACAAATTCTGGCACTTGTGTATTATGCGCTACTCAATCAAGTTTACGCTGTGTAAAAGTTGAGAATAAACCGGTTTCTCCGCTAGTTTGTTTCAACTTAGCGCGAGACAAGACAAATACAAGTGACATAATAAATGGTAAATATATAATTTGGGCTAATATTTACACATAAGGGGGGGGGGGTAAAGTATTTTGAGAGTTTGAAGTCAGAAAACAATTCTTACTTCATAATATGCAGAATAATTGTACCTAACATATTTTGCATGCAGACACCCCATAATTACCCCCCTCCCTAATCTGCAAATATATTACCCAAATTTGTTTCTACCGCCAATTTGTTTCAAATTAGTTTCTAACACCCAAATTTGTAAACGCCGGGCACCGTCTTCAGCCAATATACTTTAGCGTTTTTCTAGCCTAAGACCATTTATAATAAGGAAAATATCTCACTGACCATCTGAAACCTCAAGCAAATACGTAGGGGGGGGGGTAAGCACCGGCCACCGTCTTCAGCCAATTTGCTTTTGTGTTTTTCTACCCTAAGACCATTTAAAATAAGGAAAATGTCTCGCTGACCCAGTGCTTCCATTCCACTAATTTGAGAATAAAGTATTTAAGTGCGAAAAAAAGAGTAGAATTATAGTAGGACACAATCCGGAAGTAAGCATGTTATCGCGCTTACTATTTGAACAGGAACGTTAACAAAATTGCTTCTTGCGCTATATTACCAGTGTTTCTACTTTAAACTTTTTCAATCCCTTAAAGGCTTGTGGAAAATCCCTATTTTCAATACCAAATCCCTCAAAGCTTCCCCATTTTCTGACTTCTTTCAAAGTTACAAGTAAAGACCTATTAGGCTGACTTTTAATAGCATTTGTTCAAGACGACTTATTTTGCAACTCAAGACCTTTTGCGTATACCAAAATATCTTTTTTTGACGTTTAAAACAATGCTTTGTATTTATCGACTAGTTAAATTCGGTTTCGATTTATAGATTCCGGGTCCAGATCTCAAATTCTGGAACATAGTAATATATTTTATTTATTTGTTTTTCTTTGCCATTATTTTTTTCCTTCTCTATTACTACTTTTGCAACACCCTCGTCTTTATTTGAATTGGTACGAAGGATTGGCATGAATGATATCCAACTGGTCGCTTTTTCACACATTATTTTTGTTTTAACTTTTTCTTATATTGAGCTGTTAATTCGAAGCAGAGTATAGTAGTAAAAATGAATCACATAAAGCTTGATTTAAGGACAGCTTTGATCTTTTGAATTATTTGATCTTAACTAGTGTAGACTGCTACCTGCCTCCCAGTTTTCCCGAAAATGCCGAATGTAGACGCACTTTAATTTGTATTCAGGAAAAGTTAATGAGAATTACCAAACAATAAGATTTAAGAGAAAACACCAAATACTAAGATTAATACCCCGAATCAGCGTTGTCGTCGCCGTCCCCATCGTCATTTCCCAATGCCTAAAAAAGCGACGCATTCGGACGCAGTAGCATCGGATTTCATGGATTTCATTTTTTTCTTTAAACTCTCGGTGAACGTAGGGGGGGGGGGGGACCTTTACGCTTCATCCCATACTTGACAGAAATCTTCGCAACCAAAGTTACGTTTTTGCTCTTTTCATTTTTTACTGTTTTCAGAATGCTGAAGTCTTTCCACAACGGCATCTGAGCAGGGAAGTCGAAAAATAAACTGAATGACATGAAGAACGCTAGTGGACTTTAGCAATCCACTTGGCGTCTTGATGGATGCCATCCGATTCCAAAAATCAAACCTTCAGTCCTTCCCCGTTGTTTATTTTGTTTCAAATTTCGTGGGTCTATCCAAGTCCGACAAAAACTGGAGCGTTCACCAATCGCTTTTGCCGAAATCCCGCCGTTGTATCCAAAATTCCTATTTCCGTAACAAAAATCTATAGGCTCGGCAAGGAAAAAAGTGGAAAATGCAAATTTAAAGTAGAAATAAAGTACTAAAGTAGGTCTAAATATATAAGAGGAGAAACATTCAAAATAAAGTAGTCTACTCTAAAATATATTAGAAATGGAAGCACTGCGCTGATCATCTGAAAGCTCAAGCAAATACGTTTCTATTGCTTTAATTTTTAGCATTTCAACGCTGTGTGATACCTGTCTCTGCATAACTATAAAAATTTTTATATAAATATTCGCTGTATGTTCTGCGAGATAAAATGACCTTCTTATTCATTTTTCTACCTATATTTTAGGTCAAAAGGGTCTATTTAGCAATATATTTCATAAAAACAAACTTTTACTAGGAAAAACTTAGTTTACTGATGTTCCATCAGTTTTACTACTGATGACGGTCACTGTATATGTGACCGAAATATCTGGTATTTTTGTGAATTTCTATACACTGTCTATTAAAAAGGATTTTATCCCGATTTTGAACTTTAATTTTATCATTCTTACCCCAGAAACAGAACTGATCCCCTCTCCACCCCAGAGACCTAAGATTTTGTTTTTTTGATAATTATATTTTGAAATTTCCATCCGAACGAACACTCCTGTATCCTACGACTATTGGGTTGATATTACCTGTCCGAAGGAAAAAAGAAGTAAACACGCATTCATGATCCTAGTTCCCGGGAAGAATACGAAAATTTGTGTTTTTGTACAAGAATACAAAGTTTGCGTCTTGGTAGATAGTGGCTTAAAGCCTCCGATCAAGAGTTCTCAAACATGTTGCCATTGATGGTGTAATTTTCACCAAAAGCTCGCTCTTTTTCAGGAGTGTTTTCCCCCTTGTTCAAAAGCGTTTTTTTTTTTTAAACTCTAACGTAAATCCTTTTGAAAAAAAAACTAATCTGAGCATGAGGCCCACAAGCTATGTTAGTTTCTTAGTTATATTTACTTCGAGGATCGGCACTCCTAGAGCGCAATACTTGAAATACAAGTGATAGTCAATATACAATAAAATTATTAAAAGCAATTTTTTGGGAGGCTGAAGTCAGGTAACCGACCATATTAAGCTAGAACGTACAATATAATCATGAAATCAAATTAACACTTGCAATCATTATGACTATTGCGTCTAACTCTGAACAATTTAATTTATAGCCATGGGTTTGACCCCATCTTTGAGAACAAATATGTCCTGAAATCTCATTAAATAAAGTTCTTCTAAAAATTTAATTTTACAAAAATAATAACAACACAAATTAGTTCATCAAAAGTATGACATCAGTTCCAACCAGCAAAGAAAACTAAATATCACACTTAACCCTTCAACTACCTATATATTTTTTATTGCTAGGGGTACAAGACCCAGAACCTCCAGCGCCTGTGTGTGTCACTCGTAGAATTTTGTACCATATGAACGAAGCCCTGATTAGGGCCTGTTTCCGCCATCCAAATTGTTACTGAAAACTTTCTATTCGCTATTAACAATTCACGGGAACACATTTGCTAGCCGAGGAATTTAAAATGAGATTTTCGAATGTAAACAAATGTTTTAAAAAGCATTAAAACCTAAAAACAAGTACGGTACAAAAACACGTATGTCGTTCATACGTGTACTCTTAATGAAGAAACATTCAAGCGTCAGTCTTATACTTCGAAATTTTAGAATCTCTCACTCAAAATACATCAACAAAGCTTCCCATCAACTTTTCCAATTAAAAGAACATCCCTGACAATTATCAGTAAAGGATTTCGGTAGAGATTTTACGATTTTAACAAAATATTAAGAGCTTGCTGAAACAAAATCTTGGAAAGTGTTATTAACATTCTTTTTGGTCTGAACGGCAGAAACAGACCTTGTATAACACAATCACTTCTAAGTTCAGAATTAGACTAACTTAAATTGAATCCACCCTTACAATATTTATCCTTTTGTTTCTTTATTGTATAAGATTAAATTAGAGCTTTGAACACTTCATCCTACAAGGCAGTCCAGGTCCCTCGTTTGAGGTTGGAACGGCAGAATGACTCTAATCGTCTGATAAAGTTTGTCGCATTTATTCAAGTTACTGAGACTCTACGAGGACTATAATTTTATGTAATCTGTGCATAGCTTTTTCGTCTTATCTTTTCGTAATTGCTATCTGTGCATATTCTTGTTACCAGTAGTTAATGCGTTAAGCGGAAGAAAAGATTAATTTTCACCTTAAAAGAAAGATAATATCAAACATTCACTGGAGGCACAAAATAGGAATATAAATAGCTAATCTTGTACCTATGGCCCTGTGCACGTAGCTTATTGGAATAACATCAAATACAGTGAACACCTCGGGTTAAAAACATAAATCTTCGATAACCTATAATTTGGATCCAGCAGTAACAACATCTTAAATCGGTTATAGTAATTGTTAATTTCTACCATAATATAAATTATAATATAAAATACCACGCATGTTGACACATCTTTGAAGAATAAGTCATGGAAAAAAAAATATGAAGATTTTGTTTACGATTCTTTTTTATGTCCTCTCTCCCCCAAAAAATCTGCATACAATAATTTTTACAATCCCCCCCCCCCCAAAAAAAATGTATAAAATGTTTCTTTTTTTGAAGGTTTTAAGAAACAAACAGTTAAACTTTGAGTCTTATTTAGCAGGATAAACGTACTATCAAATAAATCAAAGTTGCCTTCAGGCTATTTAAGATATCAAATACAACTTCCTCATTTTTTTTTTTTTAATTGGATTATAATTATTAAAAACAGTTAGAAAAAATGGTACATTTATACATTCTTTGCAAAGATATATGTCGAACGAGAAAAAAAGTAAATTGCTATAGCTGATATTAGTCCTTTCTTACAGACTTATACCTCTTACACTGTAGATATTGTGCAACTTGTTCTGTCGAAATTCCATTAAAATACCCCCCCCCCTCCCCTCCCCAATTATAATTTTGTAATCAAATGATGTACATACAACAATATCATCCTTACTCATCGTTTTTAATATGTCCACGGGGACTTTCAGCAACTACAATTTTTTTACCGAAGGGTGAGAGGGAAAGATTAAAAAAATTATTTTCTTCTTTGCCATTAATTTTTTCACTTTTATGAATTTGGGTCTTCTAGGGAAAAAAGATACTTTCAAATTAATATTTTTAGATGATGACATTTATACACTGCTAAAAGTAATTTTTTACGTTGTTCATTTCCTATCTAATCCTATTGAAAATCCTTTTGATTTAAGGCTACACAGCACCCACACAAAAAATCAAATATTGATTTTACCTTAAAAATTTAAAGTATCTTAGGTATTTAAGTCACGTGTTTTGTGAATTATTTTCCTTTGTGGATAAGGATTCTCCTTTTTACAGCAAGCAATAAAATGCAGATAACAACAAAAATTTTTTTTTTTATAAAAATTAGTTAGATTCTTTGTATTTTGAACCTAAATTAATTTTTATTTTATTCTTCCCCGCCAATCCGAGGGCAGATGTAGCTTTCAATTAAACATCATCTCAACATTTTAAACAACGCTATATTGCACTTTACAGGAGTCACATGTCCTAGAAAACAATCTAAATCGAAACCTCGATAGCTCGAATTCCTTCATATCGGGCTTTTTCAGATTATCTTTAATATTCCGGAGCAACCAATGCTAAAAATATCTCTACAAGTTATATGATTCCTACCCAAAATTTGGTTCTTTGACGACAAAATGAGTTGCTCTCGTAACTCAAGATTTAAGCTTAAGAACCCATCAAGACTAACTTCTTTGGGAGCCTCGTTAAGAAAACAGCCTTCTTTGTTAAGAATTGAATCATTATTCATTTCTTAAGAGAGTCAAAAACAGCAGCTTTCTTCAAGTCAATAGCTGTTCAAATTCTAATCGTACTAAGTGAATAATTGACAACTATGCATACACAGTTTGAACGGTACCAAATTACGTCACTTTTAACAAGGCGTCTTTTAAGTATTTTGGTCACCCTTTCTTAAAGAAAATGAACAGTTTGTTGTACAAAAATGAAAAGCCTTAAAGCTATGAGTATACCTTAATAATTTGAATAATTTTATATCTTCTTCTTGAACAACATCCTCATGTCCCCCTCCCCTACTCTAGTGTGAAACAAGGAATTCCCTCATAAGCTGAATAAAGACTCATAGTCATAAGCTGAATAGTTAATCTCTCTATAAGCAGAATATAGTCTGTAACTGACTTTTGCTACTAACCATAAACTCGCGGAATTAGAGATGCAGTAGTGCTCTGCTTTATGATGTCACAAGGATGCAATATGAATGTCGCAAAGACACGATATGAATGTCGCAAGATAGATTTGAGCTCCGAATTGAAACGCAGTTGCCACCACCTTCGCTTAAATATAAGGTACCCATCTTAAGAAGCATCTTAAGAAGCTGTCCCAGTAGTTAAAGAATTGCCAAGACTAGTAACGCAAGTTCAAGTGATTGACAGCATCACAAGTTTTGCTCTAAAATAATTAAGATATCGAACAGACCCATAACAACCCAAAAATTCAATTAATGAAACTTATCTTTTGAATGTGTCAAATTAAAAACGAAACATAAAATGGCTTTCGAGGATTCCCACTAGGTTCAGTTGGACTAAAAACATAGGCGCATTTATTATAGTATACTACGTAATATATGATAAACTACACACATCATTCGATTTTGAGTGTCCCGTAGGCTCTTGTGCGCATTGTGGCTCTTTACTCGCGTACAACGCTGATATTATTGCCTATATTTCCCAATTGCCTAGGTTATTTATTATCTATTCAGGTAGTCTAATAATTCTATGGCTAAAAGTAACTTTTGTTGATTCTAACTCAAAAGCCATGAAAATGAATACTGCGCATTTTGTTTTGATTTTGGACATCGAAATTCAGCAGGTTGAATTTTGATCTTCTTAACGACCATCTAAAAAACCATGTTTGAGAATAGTAAAAAACAAAAATTATTAGTATAGGAAGCACAGTGTCTTAAAAATTATAATGCTTGCATCACTCCTCAAATAATCAGATTTGGTAAGTTATTTGGGTAATTGGGTAAGTATAAACCAACACGAAAACAAACAACTTGAAATAGTACAAATATTGCAAAAATAAAAACAGTATAATGCATTTGCAACAACCATAATTTGCAGAGTGAAAGAAGGACTTATGCTGAGGTAAAATCCGCCCAGACAGGACAGTGACTTGAAGCTGGCCCATTCCATCTCCATCCAATCGGTATAGCCAAATGGGTTAATCCGTCTCGTAGAACTCCAGCGCTGCCTGAAATACGAACCACAATAAACAATTTTGTTTTCCACATAAAAAGTGGCTTGAAACAAATCAAAGGATACAGAATAAACGGGATTAAAACTATGCATTACATAAACCGTTATTGAACAAAAATATTTGATTTGAACATGAACAAAGGAAACATAACGGGCAGAGATACAGAGAGAGACAGATATATATAGCACCAGGGCTGACCTAAGGCGAAAACTGTAAGTGGGCAAAACTGTACAGGCAAAAACTCACATTTCTTTGTCCCTACCGAGGAGGGGAGGGTGTGGTGCACAAAAATTGAGATTTAAGGTCTAGAAACACAGATTTTTGTACTTTTACACCTTTTAGAACATTAAATTGATGTCTCTCAATTGTATTTATTATTGATTGACTAAGCAAGCTCAATACTGTTTTTTGGACCTTAAACAAATATTATGTTAAATGCACTAATGAAAGCTTCTGGAGATGGAGAAACCCGCTCGTCGCACAATTCGTCCCCTCTGATGTTACCTTGATCATTCCCAATTGATCAAAAGTGTCTGTCGATCGAGCAGTTTGTCTAGCTTGTAAAAATATTCAAATTTTGAAGCCTTCTCTATCTCTACCCTCATAGTAAAAATTTTTCTTCTTCCTCCTGATTTTTGTGGTTTTGAATTTCACTTCAACTTTCAGCTCTTTACCTAACTTTTTTGCTTTCACCAAACAAGATACAAACCAATTCTCCCGAAAGTCCGCTAAGAACCCTGAAATGGATTCCAGTATATCTATAGCTTGAGGAAAGATTACCACCTTTGATTGTAACATCTTACTGCCCAAGTTAATTTGAAAGAGGACGTCATACCAGGTAGGGAAACTAAAAAACCGTAATCTTCAAGCGCTGTGCCTAAGAATTTTGATTCGCTCCCGATATCTTCAAACAAAGGATCACCATAAAGATCACAGAGAACTCAGTGAACTTCGATGATCTGATATCTCACTGCTTTTAGTGAGTCGATTCGTGCCTTCATTGTGTTATAGAGAGCTCTTTCAATATTAATGGAGGCACAGTACAAGATTCTTCAGACCTCGAAGGACTTAAGAGACAAGCTCGAGCGTTTGGCTCAAGACCTGAATAGGGTACACAAACGCTGGATATTTATTACTAATAAAAACGTTCATGAATAAAATTAAACAACTTTCGAGAAAGCTATTTAGCCAAAAAAAGTAAAATTAATATGCAAATTTCGTTTTAATTATTCATGTTGGTGAGCCGAAATCAAAACCTCCGTTAATCTAAAAACGTTCAGAAATTAAATAAAAAAAGGTTTTTTTTAGCTGAAAGTAAGGAGCGACATTAAAACTTAAAACGAACAGAAATTATTCCGTATATGAAAGGGGCTGTCCCCTCCTTAACGCCTCACCCTTTACGGTAAAGTTTGACTCTTTCTCACAACTCTGTTTTTTAGAACAATAAAAAACTTAAGCGTAAAGAGGGACGCATTGAGGAAGGGACAGCCCCTTTCACATACGGAATAATTTCTGTTCGTTTTTAAGTTTTAATGTCGCTCCTTACTTTCAGTTAAAAAACCGTTTTTTTTTATTTAATACAATATTAAACCTAAATTACATCTCCATACCACTGACTTCCAAACAGTTTGTGATAACAAACTTCTAAGAAAGAATGTTTCAGTGCCCCACTAGCGGCCGACAAAAAAAGAAGAAACACTGCTCCCCATGCTAAAAAGTGGTTTTCCTAGTTGCTCAAGATGGCGGACATTAATTCTCCTGACAGGGTGTTCGGCTACGATGATCCCAATGGGAGGGTTTAGATTTATATTCGACACTCTTTTTTTTGGGAAGGGGGGGGGGGGGTTCTGTCTATTTTTCGAAGTTTCCATTAATTTGTTTTTGGAATAAACCTTTGTAATTAACGATAACTAAATAGTAGTTATCATTCTTGAATCAGCATTAAATGGCAATTCTTCCTCACTTGACATTTTTTTTTTTAAACGTGTTTTAAATTTAGATTAATATCAGCTAGAGTTTGTGGCGGATTCTGCAACCATTATGTCATTTAGGTGAATTTGTACAATCACTCCTGAAGTTTTCTAGAAAAACATAACCTACTTTTGCAAGATTGAATAATACAACAGAAGCTCAATAAAATACAAATGGCAAATTAGGAAAAACTGGTGAACGTAAGTTCAGCAACAACTTCAATGTTACCGGTTGACAGCAACTAAATGACGTCACAAGATAAGTCTGCAATTTTTTAAATTCAGCTTTTCTTTTCATGATTGTGGCCAACAGGGCGGCGATAAAATATATTGGGTTTATATGAGATTTTCTATTGGTCTCGCTCGCCACGATCGTAAAAGATAATTTTTAATCGAAAAGTCGTTCATAATCGGTCTATTTTTATCTTGAGCATCAAAAGCAGCAAGAATAATTTTTATCACCAAGATGTTTAACGTTTCTAACGTCATAATTACGTTAGCCACAGTTGGCAAATCTAATCGGAAAAGTAAACGAATACATAACTTTCAGCAAAATTTAGAACTGCAAAAAAATGTTCCCGTAACTCAAGAGTCCTTCGCATCTTTTTTTTTTTTTTAATTCCAGCAAAATTTTATTTTAAGATTTGGTCATAGCCAAAGATGAAAAGACGAGAGCTATTACGTTCAGGTTAATGGAAACAAATGAACCTGATGATGAATTCCGAAAAACTACATCATTATGCTTCACACGGAGATCTTTCTATGTGCAAGGAGTTAGTTTCATCCGGCGTTCTGGTAGACGCTTTAGACAGCTACAATAAAACAGCTCTTCACATTGCTTCATTCAATGGTCAATTTTTTGTAGCAAAATACCTTCTTGAAAACGGAGCAAGTCCAAACAATAAGGATAAACGTTTACGAACTGCGTTACACTGTGCTGCTGAAAATGGTCACCTCGAAATATGTAAGTTATTAGTTAAGTTTTCCGCAGACATCAATGCTGAGGACGAAGGAAAGAATACACCACTTCACTTAAATATACATGTGAACCTGAATTATGATATAGTAAAGTATTTTCTAGAACATGGAGCAAATCCAAACTTAAAGAACTTGGCCAAAAATTCAGCTTTACACTTAGCTGTTTGTTCAAGACGACTTGATATTTGTCAATTGTTAGTCTCATCAGGAGCAGATATTAACGTGTTAGATTATTGCGGTCATCTCCCATTATTTGATGCCATAAGGGTGGGAGACAGCGATATTGTGAGATATTTACTAGAAAATGGGGCTCATCCAAACGGTGTAATTGCAGATGTTACAACCGCTCTACATTTTGCAGTATCGAAAGGGAATGTGGAAATTTGTCAATTACTTTCCACTTTTGGTGCAGAAATGGATAGCTTAAATCACGAGGGGAAAACACCCTTGGAAAGTGCATTTAAGAGTTTAAATTATGAATTAGTTAAATCGTTTCTGAGACAAGATGGAAATACGAGAGTGACGAATATTAAAAACGAGCATTTTTCACTATTTACTCAAGCCATTTTTTACAACGATGTAGAAATGGTAAAATATTTAAGTTCTGGTGATGTCTCAATGTCACAAGGTGAATTAACTGAACATTTAAACACGGCTATGGAGAACAATGCAGACGAGGTAATATGTAATTTACTCTTTAAGCAGAAGCATAATTATCGTGGTATTCCTTCGTTTAAGTCATAGGGTGGCAAATCTGCATTTTCGGTTCAATTAAAAAAATTTGTACGAATTTATTTCCTCCCTCCAGTTTATCTTCCCAAACACTAAAATAACACTTTGATTGCAGGGTGGCAAATCAGCCGTTTAAATTAAATCTAGAAATTCAGTACAAAATTGCTCGCTTAAACAGAGTATATACATATAGTACCGGGAGCCCGGCAGCTACGCCGCCAGGTCCCAGCACGGCTACGCGGCAGGTTTATATATATTGAACTTTTCAACTCCTGCTAGCTGGAAAATATTCGCTATCACAGGTCATCCTCCATTAAGCTCACCGTCCTTTATGAAGGCCCCATTGGTTTTCCTTGCAACAGGTTCAATGCCATCTTGATTGTCAACTTCATGTCACCAGCCTGGGGAAGAGCGGACACGGCTGATAGTAACCGGAAGTTTAAAAGGGGTTTTGAAGAAAAAAATTGTCAGGTGAGGAAAAATGCCGTCTGAAGCTCAATCGGGAACGTTAATTGTAATTTCGGCTAATCCTAATAGTACAAGTTTCTTGCGAAAACGAATTTACGGGGATTTCAAGAAGACTCTGAAACTTCTCAACACTAATGACGGGGTCGAAGTAACAACTACGAATAATCAAAGTCGAACTCCCCCCTCCCCCTATAGAAGAAGACTTACAGTCCTCCACCTTGAACAACATGGAAAATCTCTTTTTCGTAAGGGAAGCGGTGATATGACTGCTTTTTTTCTTTTTTTTCACTATAGGTGATCGTACCAAACCAGAGGTTGTAGAATCTTGGGAGGGGGCTCATTTGAAAGGAAATTACCACATCTACAGCTTTTTTATTAATAAAAGACAAAACTTAAATAAAATGCAATTTTGGCAAAAACTACGTCTTCCTATTCAAGATGATGTAACAAGGGCATCTTTGGAAAAGTTGCATCTCTATGTTATGATGTCACACTTCAGAGACCCCGTTATCACGGTTCTCTGAAATATCGTATCAAACTGTTTTTTTCAGAGTATTACTTGTATTATAAATCACAAAAGGGATATGTTTATTCTGCACAAAGGTCGTAAATAAAAATGGGACCGCCTAATGCATCTAAATTTATGCCCTACATCTAAAGGATTATGCCAGAATTTTAAAAATTTCTAAGCCTCTAGAGAAAACAACTCTTAAAAATGCCTCTCGCATGATACTTACCTGTGAAATACTGTGCAATTGAATTTGTTAAAAATATGGAGTCAAATGCTACTCCTGTGACTTTGATATCATCCCTTTTCCAGCGTGTATCAGCAGCGTCGAAACAAGGTCGGAATTTCTCGGCTAGCTTTCCAATACCTATAAAAGGTAAGCACCTGTCAGCTTGAAATTACCCTTTTAAATCCAGGCCTGCCACTGTGACCCGTATATTATATATGGCATATTCCATATCTAAACACGCAGGATGAGGGAAGGAGTCTTTTATTGTCTCATATGTTAATGAATTTTAAGACATTTTGAAATTCAGAAAATTATTTAGATACATAGCCCGTGTGTTTACAGTCCAAAATAACATTTGCCGCGAGATACAGGCCTCAAAGGGATGGCCATTCTTGGTCCCTAGGCCATTTCTCGGCCTAGCAATTAAATCTAATTTGAAAAAATTAAATTTGAATATTGGGTATCAGCATTGAAAATGGTCGCTCTTTACTTACCATTCATTACAATTAAAACTTTAACTACTAAAAGCATTTTCAGAGGCAACGCTATAGCGTTGTCTTTAGTAAAGGCTATAAGGCTTCAATGTTTTATTATTTATTGTTATTATTCTTTTTTCCCAAAGGCACTTCATATGGAAGGGGTGGTCGTAGAAACTTCGAAGGGGGTCATTCGATTAGAAGTTCTAGTGCCCTTTTTAAGAGTCGAAAGTAATCGGAGGGCAACTAGCCTCCCCCCCCCCCACCGTCATTTCCCCAAAACCATCCGATCAAAATTTTGAGATAGCCATTTCGTTAAAAATGCTCCAAAGATAAAGATAACAAAAACTCAGAGGTCGACGAAAACCCCAGAGCCCAGGGACAAGGGTTGTAAGTTATGCCCTGGAGGCATAATGGTTTTTATGGAAAGGCTGTTCGTATAAACTTTGGAGGAGCCTCATTCGATTGGAAATCGAAATTTCTTGTGCCCTTTTTAGGAGTCAAAAGTGATCGGAGGGTAAGCACCACCCTCCTTGCACCCTTCTATCCCAAAAATGCACCAGGTTAAATTTTTTTAAATAGCAAATTGGTTCAAAATAGTCCAAAATTCAAGTGACTATAACTTAGGGATTGAAAATTATCCCATAGCCCCTGGGGCAAGGGCTGTAACTTATGCAAGATGACTATTGTTAAAATATAAGGTTTCTGTGGAAGAAGCGGTTAAATTAACTTTGGAGGGGCTCATTCATTTGGAAATTGAAACTTCAAGTTCTTTTTGCTTCCGGGGTCGAGCCCCCCCCCCCCAACCACCTTGGCAAGGACTGTGAGGTATGCAAGTTGCTTGTTGTTACTTTAATGCTTGGATTTACTGATTTACGGGGCAGCTCTGATTTATGGGACAAGGGCTGTAAATTATTCAATCGCTTGCTGTTACATTGATACTTTCTTTACTTTGATAATTAGTTACTTTGACATTCTTACTTTAATACTAGTTTTGATACTCTGATGAAACTTCGATATTGAAAAAAAAATTGATTTTGAAATACTGGATTTTGAAAAACTTTTGGCAATAAAAATTAACACAAATTAATTAACAGACAAACTTTCAGAAAAAGAAGTTTTTCAAAGAAAAGTAAAGGCCATATTAAACTTAAGATTCCATAAATTAAAACCCATAATAATTAAAACTCAAAACGACCAGAAATTACTACAAAGAAATGAACCAAACGATAGAATTAAAAAGATCATAGTATATAATTCAGTTAATTTAATTTCCAGGACTCTTCAAGACACAAATAGTTTTCATTACAAACAAGAGTTTGGCTACTACCCGCTCCCATAACCGTAAAAGTCTAAACCCTACTGCGTAATTAGCACTTGGAGTGTAGGAAAAAATTAAACTGAATATTTGACATATAATGATACTAATCGTTGAAAGCTCATCAGTTCAAGATTTTATTCCACTGTAATTTTCATTTTATTTTTAATGTTGTAATAAGTACAAAAGAAAATATTTGTAATATAAGCCGTTTTCGGTAAAGCGCCAATGACACAGTAGGCTTTAGACTTTTACAGTTAGAGAGCCATGCACTTGTTCGTAGTGACTTTTGTTCGTTTTAAGCTTGATTTGCATATTCAAAAAGTTTTACTCGTTTTAAGATTTATTTATTCATTTATATTAATATCTATTGTATTTTTTTTTTACTATGATTCTTTGTTTAATTTCTGTCTGTTTTGGGTTTCAATTATTCTTTAATAGTAAATGATTTTTGCTCGTTTTAAGCTTGATTTGATCCTTAGATCCCCTTTCACTTGAAACTGTTTACCAATATACCAATGTTGTTGTATCTGAATATGGTCCTGTATTTGACTGTGTTGACAATTCGGTCCAAAGAAAGTAGGAACCTGAAGATAACCCAATCTTCCACGGTCTGACACGCTCTTACAGAATTATTTGAAAAAAAACTACGTTTTCTAAAGAGTTAAGAGGCTGAGTTACAAGGTCGAACCTTAAAACGTACAGGGATTAGGAGGCACAGTTGGGGACTGCCGCCCCCCAAAACCCCCCGCTTTCGCAGCCTTTAAATAAAAAAAAAGTTTTTTAAACTGAAAGTAAGGAGCGACATTAAATCTTAGAACGAACAGAAATTATTCCGTATATGAAAGGGGCTGTGCCCTCCTCAACGCCTCGCTCTTTACGCTAAAGTTTGAGTTTCTCACAACTCTTTTTTTTTAAACAATAAAAACTTTAGCGTAAAGAGCGAGGCGTTGAGGAGGGCACAGCCCCTTTCATATACGAATAATTTCTGTTCGTTCTAAGATCTAATGTCGCTCCTTACTTTCAGTTTAAAAAACTTTTTTTTTATTTAAAGGCTGCGAAAGCGGGGGGTTTGGGGGGGGCGGCAGTCTCCCAACTGTGCCTCCTAATCCCTGTACATTTTAAGGTTCGACCTTGTAACTCAGCCTCTTTAACTCTTTAGAAAACGTAGTTTTTTTTCAAATAATTTCTGCACGTTTTTGTACAGTTTATTACTTATTATTGCTTGACTAACTGTTAACTGATCGTGTCAGGAGTTAAAGTTGGGGGGCTGTCGCCCCCCAAACCCCCCGCTCTTGAACATTCTTTTGTTAAGGCTTTTAATTCCTGAATACTCAAATCACGTCGTACAGGGTGCCTCCTAATCCCTGTACGTTTTAAGGTTCGAACTTGTGACTCAGTCTCTTTAACAGCCCCCCAACTGTGCCTCCTAATCCCTGTACGTTTTAAGGGTCGACAGTAAAGATGCTCGTCTGGATTTGCCAACGCCCCCGTACCAAACAGGTTTCTGGTAGGTATAATCTGGTTTGGTAGGTACAATCTGGTTAGGTGGGTATAATCTGTTTGGTTCAAGTTTTTCTGACACAATTTACCGGATTATAGGCATGCAAATAGCATGTAGTTTCAAAACGTGTTTAATCACGTTTCTTGAATGAAGTATCTGTACTGTATATTCAAGAGGTGAAATCAATAAAGAGCTTGGAATTGAGTTTTATGGATGATATGGAAAAATGGCACATGTTAAATATTCGGGTAAACATACGACTATAAATAAGGCTATTGTGTCTTTCTGAACTTTCTGTGCGAGGCAGGGGTAACTATTTAGTTTAAATAATTCTAGGAGGAATTGAGTTTTGTGGCTGGTGTGGAAAAAAATATTCGGGTAAACATACGACTAAGAAACGCTTCACTATAAATAAGGCTATCGTGTTTTTCCGAACTTTCTAGGGCGGGGGTAACTATTTAGTTTAAATAATTCTAGGAGGAATTGAGTTTTATGGATGGTATGGAAAAATGGTACTTGTTAAATATTCGGGTAAACATACGACTAAGAAACGCTTCACTATAAATAAGGCTATCGTGTTTTTTCCGAACTTTCTAGGGCGGGGGGTAACTATTTAGTTTAAATAATTCTAGGAGGAATTGAGTTTTGTGGCTGGTGTGGAAAAATGGTACTTGTTAAATATTCGGGTAAACATACGACTAAGAAACGCTTCACTATAAATAAGGCTATCGTGTTTTTCCGAACTTTATAGGGGGGGGTAACTATTTAGTTTAAATAATTCTAGGAGGAATTGAGTTTTATGGATGGTATGGAAAAATGGTACTTGTTAAATAATCGGGTAAACATACGACTAAGAAACGCTTCACTATAAATAAGGCTATCGTGTTTTTCCGAACTTTCTAGGGCGGGGGGGGGTAACTATTTAGTTTAAATAATGGCACATGTTAAATATTCGGGTAAACATACGACTATAAATAAGGCTATTGTGTCTTTCTGAACTTCTGTGCGAGGCAGGGGTAACTATTTAGTTTAAATAATTCTAGGAGGAATTGAGTTTTGTGGCTGGTGTGGAAAAAAATATTCGGGTAAACATACGACTAAGAAACGCTTCACTATAAATAAGGCTATCGTGTTTTTCCGAACTTTCTAGGGCGGGGGTAACTATTTAGTTTAAATAATTCTAGGAGGAATTGAGTTTTATGGATGGTATGGAAAAATGGTACTTGTTAAATATTCGGGTAAACATACGACTAAGAAACGCTTCACTATAAATAAGGCTATCGTGTTTTTCCGAACTTTCTAGGGCGGGGGTAACTATTTAGTTTAAATAATTCTAGGAGGAATTGAGTTTTGTGGCTGGTGTGGAAAAATGGTACTTGTTAAATATTCGGGTAAACATACGACTAAGAAACGCTTCACTATAAATAAGGCTATCGTGTTTTTCCGAACTTTATAGGGCGGGGGTAACTATTTAGTTTAAATAATTCTAGGAGGAATTGAGTTTTATGGATGGTATGGAAAAATGGTACTTGTTAAATATTCGGGTAAACATACGACTAAGAAACGCTTCACTATAAATAAGGCTATCGTTTTTTTCCGAACTTTCTATGGCGGGGGTAACTATTTAGTTTAAATAATGGCACATGTTAAATATTCGGGTAAACATACGACTATAAATAAGGCTATTGTGTCTTTCTGAACTTTCTGTGCGAGGCGGGGGTAACTATTTAGTTTAAATAATTCTAGGAGGAATTGAGTTTTGTGGCTGGTGTGGAAAAATGGTACTTGTTAAATATTCGGGTAAACATACGACTAAGAAACGCTTCACTATAAATAAGGCTATCGTGTTTTTCCGAACTTTCTAGGGCGGGGGTAACTATTTAGTTTAAATAATTCTAGGAGGAATTGAGTTTTATGGATGGTATGGAAAAATGGTACTTGTTAAATATTCGGGTAAACATACGACTAAGAAACGCTTCACTATAAATAAGGCTATCGTGTTTTTCCGAACTTTCTAGGGCGGGGGGGTAACTATTTAGTTTAAATAATTCTAGGAGGAATTGAGTTTTATGGATGGTATGGAAAAATGGTACTTGTTAAATATTCGGGTAAACATACGACTAAGAAACGCTTCACTATAAATAAGGCTATCGTGTTTTTCCGAACTTTATAGGGCGGGGGTAACTATTTAGTTTAAATAATTCTAGGAGGAATTGAGTTTTATGGATGGTATGGAAAAATGGTACTTGTTAAATATTCGGGTAAACATACGACTAAGAAACGCTTCACTATAAATAAGGCTATCGTGTTTTTTCGAACTTTCTAGGGCGGGGGTAACTATTTAGTTTAAATAATTCTAGGAGGCATTGAGTTTTATGGTGTATGGAAAAATGGTCTTTTTCTAATGTATGTGTTTTTCTTAAGAAATTCCCACTGGAGGTTTTATGACTCCCCCCCACAATGAATTCAGATGGTTTTAGGACTCATCTCTCACTAGCCATAACTCCATTCAACCTTGAGCGAAGGTATAAAAGTTTGATGAAGTATTTCTCTACTTAACAAGTACATTAATAGCCTCCAAGATGATAGGACTGTATGACACCGAATTTATCGGATTAAAAAAATCATCTTGTGGTGTTATATTTGAATGTGCTTTTTTATTATTGTCTATGGATCTCGAAGAAATTGACTGTTATCATTGGATAGTGAACTATAATCTGTTTGAGTATGATAAAAGCTTGTGGAGTACTACATTACGTTATATAAACAGACTGGGATTCTATGATAGAGTGATTACACCACTTAATAATGCTGGTCAGGAACTGAGAAATGTTCAGGAGGAAGTCAGTGAAATTTGCAGCTTTTTCGGGGTTGAAGCACTCTACGTAAAGGGCAATGTACCTACAGATAAAGTTTTAATTCAAAAGTGTGATCCTAGGATTCCACTTTTCAATCTAGAAGAGTTTAAGTGTCCTAAATTTGAAGGGGGTTATCACCGTCCTGAAGACGAGGTTAGGTTCTTCGCACAGTGGATACCTAAGAACATACCTGATCGTGATAAATCCATAAGACATGGTTAAAAAAAAACTATTCTATATCATGGGATCATCGTTTCTGGATGTTTAAGTGTGAACTCTAAGTACTATTTTTATGTAAATATGTGGTGTTGTATTTTTTTTTTCTCAAAAAAATATGTTAATACGTTTAGGCAATAAATATCTTTAAGCTTAACCCGTCTTTATTCTTTAGAATAGTTTTATTCATTTCATTAAATTATGAAGAAATTGTAAGTAAGTAACAATAGCCTTCTTGAATTCACTTCCTGGACACAATACAGATATTTAATTCAAGAGATCATAATAAAATCGCAAGTAAGTAATAAAGTCTTTATTGTTTTCACCTATTGGATACACAATACTGAAATTTCATTCAAGAAATTATGAAGGAATTGTAAATAGGTAACACACTCATTCTTGAAGTCACCTCTTGTATACACAATGCAGAAATTTCATTTAAGAAATTATCAAAAATTGTAAGTAAGTAGCAAATTCTTTCTTGAATTCGCCTCCTGGATAAATAAAAAAAAGACATTTCATTCAAGAAATTATGACGAAATTCTAAGTAAGCAACAAACTCTTTCTTGAAGTTACCTCATGGATACACAATGCAGAAATTTCATTTAAGAAATTATCAAAAATTGTAAGTAAGTAGCAAATTCTTTCAAAAATATGTTAATACGTTTAAGCAATAAATATCTTTAAGCTTAACCCATGTAAGTAACAATAGCTTTCTTGAATTCGCTTCCTGCACACAATACAGATATTTAATTCAAGAAATCATAATAAAATCACAAGTAAGTAATAAAGTCTTTATTGTTTTCACCTATTGGATACACAATACTGAAATTTCATTCAAGAAATTATGAAGGAATTGTAAATAGGCAACACACTCATTCTTGAGGTCACCTCTTGTATACACAATGCAGAAATTTCATTTAAGAAATTATCAAAAATTGTAAGTAAGTAGCAAATTCTTTCTTGAATTCGCCTCCTATGAAAAAAAAATTGTAAGTAAGTAACAAATTCTTTCTTGAAGTCACCTCATGGATACACAATACAGAAATTTCATTAAAGAAATTATGAAAAAATTGTAAGTAAGTAGCAAATTCTTTCTTGAATTCACCTGCTGGATAAACAAAAAAGACATTTCGTTCAAGAAATTATGACAAAATTCTAAGTAAGTAACAAACTCTTAATTGTTTTCATGACTTAGATATAGGATGTAGAAATTTAATTCAAGAAATTATGAAAATATTTGTAAGTAAGTAACAAACTCTTTATTGATTTTACCTCTTGGATATACAGTACAGATACTTCATTCAAGAAATTATCAGTCGTTTTATTCCGTGTGATTTTTTCTTTACATGGTGTTCGTTCAAAAAGCGAGGATTTCCTGTTAAATAAATAGTTCTTATATTTTTTTTCCGTTCAATTGAAAGCGAGGATTTCTGTTAAATAAATAATTGTTATACCTTTTAAAATAGCTTTACGGGTTTTGAGGGGCTCTGTCGTTTTATTCCGTGTGATTTTTTCTTTACATGGTGTTCGTTCAAAAAGCGAGGATTTCTGTTAAATAAATAGTTCTTATATTTTTTTTCCGTTCAATTGAAAGCGAGGATTTCTGTTAAATAAATAATTATTATACCCTTTAAAATAGCTTTACGGGGTTTGAGGGATTCTGTCGTTAGTTAGGTTCTTCGCACAGTGGATACCTAAGAACATACCTGATCGTGATAAATCCATAAGACATGGTAAAAACTATTCTATATCATGAGACCATCGTTTGTGGATGTTTAAGAGTGAACTCTAAGTACTATTTTTTATGTAAACATTTGTTGTTGTGTTTTTTTTTCTCAAAAAAAAATCTGTTAATACGTTTAAGCAATAAATATCTTTAAGCTTAACCCGTCTTTATTCTTTAGAATAGTTCTATTCTTTTCATTAAATTGTGAAGAAATTGTAAGTAACAATCGCTTTCTTGAATTCGCTTCCTGGACACAATACAGATATTTAATTCGAGAAATCATGATAAAATCGCAAGTAAGTAATAAACTCTTTATTGTTTTGATATTTAATTCGAGAAATCCCATGAGTTGAATTCAAGAAAGAGTTTGCTACTTACGATACTTTGATTTTGTCAATGCTATCCCAAGTATCTGTCAATAGATGTCGATAGAGAATTTATTCATTCTTATACCTAGATTTTCTCTATGTTAACCTATCTATCCAATATATGATGTATGTAAATCCTTTTCTTACATCTCCGATGTTTTAATAGACATTCTAAACGTTCGATATGCTAGCTTACTCTAAAAATAATGAACACATAACAATGTAAGGTATAATATATTTTTAATGAAATAATGTCATATAGAATTGAACAACTTTGGACATTTTGAATCTGTTCCATAAAATGCTTCACCATGAACTCTCTTGATAGTATAGCTATTGTCTTCTCTTAGTTCGTAATCAGTAGAATAATCATTATTCCATTTTGACTCATACACAATTTTTATAGGTGTGTCATCGACAGGGTCAATATACTTTTCGTCTTTGGTATTATTTGATTCATTGACTGTTTGATCAATGGCAGTAACGTTTGCTGGTACTTTGTTTTTCATCGATTCATCTTTATATTCCTTAGTGATATTTTCTGCCAATGCCCTTTTTATTTTTCTAGCAATTTCACTGTCTATTATCACACTATTTTTACACAGGTAACAGTTCCGGCACGTAGACAGGATATGGTTTATGATATTAGTAGAAGAGTAGGCCTTTCTTTTCGTCTTTGCTTTCGTTTGAATGCTAATACCCGAAAGCTGACGATATGGTTTAACACTGGGTAACATGTTACCACAAGCACTAGCAAGAAGATGCCCCTCTTTATCAACTATTATTTTTATGTTGGCATTCTCTTTGAGTGTAATCATCTCCGGAGATCTCAATCTCGCATATCCACCATCATAAGAGTTGAATTTTTTTGGTACTCCAAAGAAATTCAATTCCTTACTGTCATGACAACGCATGCATACGTTTCCGATAGTACTACCACTTGTACTTATTTCATAGTTTAAATACTTCTCCTTGTCAGCATTCAATGCTACAATAACACTATCATGTGAACACACTTTCTTAAAATGCTTCATCTTCACTTTTTTAGAGATATTAGTTATGTTTTTATCGTTCCACTGTGTAAAAAATACTGATTTAATACATGCAATAAACTAGGTAGTGTCGATAGCCGGCCATAGAGCAATAGTGGGAAAGCCACATCGTGTCTCAGGGACAAGCATAGAGTACAATTCATTCAAGAAATTATGAAAATATTTGTAAGTAAGTAATAAACACGTTTTGAAACTACATGCTATTTGCATGCCTTTCCTTGGCACCTTTCCAAGGAAAGGTGCCAAGGAAAGGTTTCCTTGGCACCTTGAATTTAGACGAGGTTACGTGCGCGCACGTAACCTCGTCTAAATTAACCTTAAAAAAATGAAATAAAGCTATGTCGACTTTGCATGGTTATTGTATATTGAGCAACCTCCGCTGTCTCTGATTGGTCCCTAAAAATGGGTGTTGTCTAAAAAACCAGTCTGGCTGAAAAAGTGGAGTTTTCGTACTGCTCACTTTTTGCAATGTGTAGGAACCAGTGGGGGATCCCCGCTCGTTTGGAAAGGTGCCAAGGAAAGGCATGCAAATAGCATGTAGTTTCAAAACGTGTTTATTACTTACTTACAAATATTTTCATAACTTCTTGAATGAATTGTACTCTATGCTTGTCCCTGAGACACGATGTGGCTTTCCCACTATTGCTCTATGGCCGGCTATCGACACTACCTAGTTTATTGCATGTATTAAATCAGTATTTTTTACACAGTGGAACGATAAACACATAACTAATATCTCTAAAAAAGTGAAGATGAAGCATTTTAAGAAAGTGTGTTCACATGATAGTGTTATTGTAGCATTGAAAGCTGACAAGGAGAAGTATTTAAACTATGAAATAAGTACAAGTGGTAGTACTATCGGAAACGTATGCATACGTTGTCATGACAGTAAGGAATTGAATTTCTTTGGAGTACCAAAAAAATTCAACTCTTATGATGGTGGATATGCGAGATTGAGATCTCCGGAGATGATTACACTCAAAGAGAATGCCAACATAAAAATAATAGTTGATAAAGAGGGGCATCTTCTTGCTAGTGCTTGTGGTAACATGTTACCCAGTGTTAAACCATATCGTCAGCTTTCGGGTATTAGCATTCAAACGAAAGCAAAGACGAAAAGAAAGGCCTACTCTTCTACTAATATCATAAACCATATCCTGTCTACGTGCCGGAACTGTTACCTGTGTAAAAATAGTGTGATAATAGACAGTGAAATTGCTAGAAAAATAAAAAGGGCATTGGCAGAAAATATCACTAAGGAATATAAAGATGAATCGATGAAAAACAAAGTACCAGCAAACGTTACTGCCATTGATCAAACAGTCAATGAATCAAATAATACCAAAGACGAAAAGTATATTGACCCTGTCGATGACACACCTATAAAAATTGTGTATGAGTCAAAATGGAATAATGATTATTCTACTGATTACGAACTAAGAGAAGACAATAGCTATACTATCAAGAGAGTTCATGGTGAAGCATTTTATGGAACAGATTCAAAATGTCCAAAGTTGTTCAATTCTATATGACATTATTTCATTAAAAATATATTATACCTTACATTGTTATGTGTTCATTATTTTTAGAGTAAGCTAGCATATCGAACGTTTAGAATGTCTATTAAAACATCGGAGATGTAAGAAAAGGATTTACATACATCATATATTGGATAGATAGGTTAACATAGAGAAAATCTAGGTATAAGAATGAATAAATTCTCTATCGACATCTATTGACAGATACTTGGGATAGCATTGACAAAATCAAAGTATCGTAAGTAGCAAACTCTTTCTTGAATTCAACTCATGGGATTTCTCGAATTAAATATCAAAACAATAAAGAGTTTATTACTTACTTGCGAATTTTATCATGATTTCTCGAATTAAATATCTGTATTGTGTCCAGGAAGCGAATTCAAGAAAGCGATTGTTACTTACTTACAATTTCTTCACAATTTAATGAAAAGAATAGAACTATTCTAAAGAATAAAGACGGGTTAAGCTTAAAGATATTTATTGCTTAAACGTATTAACAGATTTTTTTTTTGAGAAAAAAAAACACAACAACAAATGTTTACATAAAAAATAGTACTTAGAGTTCACTCTTAAACATCCACAAACGATGATATAGAATAGTTTTTACCATGTCTTATGGATTTATCACGATCAGGTATGTTCTTAGGTATCCACTGTGTGAAGAACCTAACTAACGACAGAATCCCTCAAACCCCGTAAAGCTATTTTAAAGGGTATAATAATTATTTATTTAACAGAAATCCTCGCTTTCAATTGAACGGAAAAAAAATATAAGAACTATTTATTTAACAGAAATCCTCGCTTTTTGAACGAACACCATGTAAAGAAAAAATCACACGGAATAAAACGACAGAGCCCCTCAAAACCCGTAAAGCTATTTTAAAAGTTATAACAATTATTTATTTAACAGAAATCCTCGTTTTCAATTGAACGGAAAAAATATAAGAATTATTTGTTTAACAGAAAATCCTCGCTTTTTGAACGAACACCATGTAAAGAAAAAATCACACGGAATAAAACGACTGATAATTTCTTGAATGAAGTATCTGTACTGTATATCCAAGAGGTAAAATCAATAAAGAGTTTGTTACTTACTTACAAATATTTTCATAATTTCTTGAATTAAATTTCTACATCCTATATCTAAGTCAGGAAAACAATTAAGAGTTTGTTACTTACTTAGAATTTTGTCATAATTTCTTGAACGAAATGTCTTTTTTGTTTATCCAGCAGGTGAATTCAAGAAAGAATTTGCTACTTACTTACAATTTTTTCATAATTTCTTTAATGAAATTTCTGTATTGTGTATCCATGAGGTGACTTCAAGAAAGAATTTGTTACTTACTTACAATTTTTTTTCATAGGAGGCGAATTCAAGAAAGAATTTGCTACTTACTTACAATTTTTGATAATTTCTTAAATGAAATTTCTGCATTGTGTATACAAGAGGTGACCTCAAGAATGAGTGTGTTGCCTATTTACAATTCCTTCATAATTTCTTGAATGAAATTTCAGTATTGTGTATCCAATAGGTGAAAACAATAGAGACTTTATTACTTACTTGCGATTTTATTATGATTTCTTGAATTAAATATCTGTATTGTGTCCAGGAAGCGAATTCAAGAAAGCTATTGTTACTTACATGGGTTAAGCTTAAAGATATTTATTGCTTAAACGTATTAACATATTTTTGAAAGAATTTGCTACTTACTTACAATTTTTGATAATTTCTTAAATGAAATTTCTGCATTGTGTATCCATGAGGTAACTTCAAGAAAGAGTTTGTTGCTTACTTAGAATTTCGTCATAATTTCTTGAATGAAATGTCTTTTTTTTATTTATCCAGGAGGCGAATTCAAGAAAGAATTTGCTACTTACTTACAATTTTTGATAATTTCTTAAATGAAATTTCTGCATTGTGTATACAAGAGGTGACTTCAAGAATGAGTGTGTTACCTATTTACAATTCCTTCATAATTTCTTGAATGAAATTTCAGTATTGTGTATCCAATAGGTGAAAACAATAAAGACTTTATTACTTACTTGCGATTTTATTATGATCTCTTGAATTAAATATCTGTATTGTGTCCAGGAAGTGAATTCAAGAAGGCTATTGTTACTTACTTACAATTTCTTCATAATTTAATGAAATGAATAAAACTATTCTAAAGAATAAAGACGGGTTAAGCTTAAAGATATTTATTGCCTAAACGTATTAACATATTTTTTTGAGAAAAAAAAAAATACAACACCACATATTTACATAAAAATAGTACTTAGAGTTCACACTTAAACATCCAGAAACGATGATCCCATGATATAGAATAGTTTTTTTTTTAACCATGTCTTATGGATTTATCACGATCAGGTATGTTCTTAGGTATCCACTGTGCGAAGAACCTAACCTCGTCTTCAGGACGGTGATAACCCCCTTCAAATTTAGGACACTTAAACTCTTCTAGATTGAAAAGTGGAATCCTAGGATCACACTTTTGAATTAAAACTTTATCTGTAGGTACATTGCCCTTTACGTAGAGTGCTTCAACCCCGAAAAGCTGCAAATTTCACTGATTTCCTCCTGAACATTTCTCAGTTCCTGACCAGCATTATTAAGTGGTGTAATCACTCTATCATAGAATCCCAGTCTGTTTATATAACGTAATGTAGTACTCCACAAGCTTTTATCATACTCAAACAGATTATAGTTCACTATCCAATGATAACAGTCAATTTCTTCGAGATCCATAGACAATAATAAAAAAGCACATTCAAATATAATACCACAAGATGATTTTTTTAATCCAATAAATTCGGTGTCATACAGTCCTATCATCTTGGAGGCTATTAATGTACTTGTTAAGTAGAGAAATACTTCATCAAACTTTTATACCTTCGCTCAAGGTTGAATGGAGCTTTGGCTAGTGAGAGATGAGTCCTAAAACCATCTGAATTCATTGTGGGGGGGAGTCATAAAACCTCCAGTGGGAATTTCTTAAGAAAAACACATACATTAGAAAAGACCATTTTTCCATACCATCCATAAAACTCAATTCCTCCTAGAATTATTTAAACTAAATAGTTACCCCCGCCCTAGAAAGTTCGGAAAAACACGATAGCCTTATTTATAGTGAAGCGTTTCTTAGTCGTATGTTTACCCGAATATTTAACAAGTACCATTTTTCCATACCATCCATAAAACTCAATTCCTCCTAGAATTATTTAAACTAAATAGTTACCCCCGCTCTAGAAAGTTCGGAAAAAAAACGATAGCCTTATTTATAGTGAAGCGTTTCTTAGTCGTATGTTTACCCGAATATTTAACAAGTACCATTTTTCCACACCAGCCACAAAACTCAATTCCTCCTAGAATTATTTAAACTAAATAGTTACCCCCCCCCGCCCTAGAAAGTTCGGAAAAACACTATAGCCTTATTTATAGTGAAGCGTTTCTTAGTCGTATGTTTACCCGAATATTTAACAAGTACCATTTTTCCATACCATCCATAAAACTCAATTCCTCCTAGAATTATTTAAACTAAATAGTTACCCCCGCCCTAGGAAGTTCGGAAAAACACGATAGCCTTATTTATAGTGAAGCGTTTCTTAGTCGTATGTTTACCCGAATATTTAACAAGTACCATTTTTTTCCACACCAGCCACAAAACTCAATTCCTCCTAGAATTATTTAAACTAAATAGTTACCCCTGCCTCGCACAGAAAGTTCAGAAAGACACAATAGCCTTATTTATAGTCGTATGTTTACCCGAATATTTAACATGTGCCATTATTTAAACTAAATAGTTACGCCCCGCCCTAGAAAGTTCGGAAAAACACGATAGCCTTATTTATAGTGAAGCATTTCTTAGTCGTATGTTTACCCAAATATTTAACAAGTACCATTTTTCCATACCATCCATAAAACTCAATTCCTCCTAGAATTATTTAAACTAAATAGTTACCCCCGCCCTATAAAGTTCGGAAAAACACGATAGCCTTATTTATAGTGAAGCGTTTCTTAGTCGTATGTTTACCCGAATATTTAACAAGTACCATTTTTCCATACCATCCATAAAACTCAATTCCTCCTAGAATTATTTAAACTAAATAGTTACCCCCACCCTATAAAGTTCGGAAAAACACGATAGCCTAATTTATAGTGAAGCGTTTCTTAGTCGTATGTTTACCCGAATATTTAACAAGTACCATTTTTCCACACCAGCCACAAAACTCAATTCCTCCTAGAATTATTTAAACTAAATAGTTACCCCTGCCTCGCACAGAAAGTTCAGAAAGACACAATAGCCTTATTTATAGTCGTATGTTTACCCGAATATTTAACATGTGCCATTTTTCCATATCATCCATAAAACTCAATTCCAAGCTCTTTATTGATTTCACCTCTTGAATATACAGTACAGATACTTCATTCAAGAAACGTGATTAAACACGTTTTGAAACTACATGCTATTTGCATGCCTATAATCCGGTAAATTGTGTCAGAAAAACTTGAACCAAACCAGATTATACCCACCTAACCAGATTGTACCTACCAAACCAGATTATACCTACCAGAAACCTGTTTGGTACGGGGGCGTTGGCAAATCCAGACGAGCATCTCTACTGTCGACCTTGTAACTCAGCCTCTTTAACTCTTTAGAAAACGTAATTTTTTTCAAATAATTTAAAAAAGAAACTGAGTTTCTTTTTAAAGTTTAAATTCAGTATATAAAAAATTTGCTCTGACAGTGAATCGAACCCGGGTTTTCCGCCTGGCAGTCTGGAGTATCAACCGCAGGACTAAACAGACACAATTGTAATTGTTTTTTAGTAAATGGAAGCTATTTTCGACGCAAGCAAATTCCCACGAAACTTGATATTTGGTTTTTGGAAAACAGGGAAGGAGTGATCAGATTGAGCTGACATTTCGAGGATAAGCTCCCAGGCCCCAGGAAAGCTTATCCTCAAAATTTCAGCCCGATCAGACAACGTTAAAGGGGGGTTGTGGTGGGAAAAATTAACATGGGCTATTATAGGAAAACGAGGTTTTTCGTAAATGTAAATTCGGGGGATAATTTTTTCGGTCTGAAAATATCAAAAGGCTCTAACAGGTCGAATTCTGCTTCGAATGAGTCCTCATTCACCCGGATCAGTTGCCAACTGTGGCCTGTAGGCGTGGCTAAGAAAAAAAAAAGAAATGATGAATTTTAAGTGGCTATATTTGTTTTTTTGAAAATATTTGAGGATAATCTCCCGGGCCCAAGGAAAGCTTAACCTCTAAATTTCAGCCCAATCGGACAACGTTAAAGGGGGTCTGTGGTGGGAGGGTCGAAACTTCCGGCCCAGTTTACCCCATGAAGATAAAGTCGGAGGAGGATGAAATTTTGCAAGTTTCTTAGTTTGAGCTTGGGCTACAAAATGCAATTACCGCCGTCTCTCTGCGACCTCTAGGACCTGAAATCGCTTAACATTGTGGTGGGTCGCCTCTTTATAGAGGCACAAGTGTGCCTCCTTGATTAAAATCCGAAGAGTCACAGACACCATAGCGTTAAGAGGCGACAGCAGTCCAAGTCGCTTGGCTATCTCTTCAATGTTAAAGAAATTTTGTTTGTTTAAAGAAACAGATATATTAGAGAACTTAAATTGTGGTTCACCTGATTTGGGAGACTAATGGCTATCATTTGGTCAGGTTCACTTTTTTTTCTTATGTTCCCTCTATTTTTTAAATGAATTTTTATACAAAAACTCTTTTGGCTTTGTTCAAGAAAATGATATTAACAACTTTAATAAAATTCATATTAGCTTGTAAATATTTTTAACCCAAACTATTTGTTCAGACAGTTTGTGTTGATTTTACTCAATTAAAGGCTTTTTTTATCCTTTGTTTTTTTTTTTCGCTCCAATCGATTTGGAGTTACGGAACCCTCAAGTTGAACAAGGGTTGTTTAATTTTTGGATCAGTGTTTCAATTAACAGGCGCCGTGTCCTGTGCATGATACCACTAAACTTGGATAAACATGCCATATCCGCTGTATGCCGTTGTTCAAAACCAATCGAAATTTATCAAGGATGGAGCAAGTTCTATTCAAGAGATTGTAAGACTTTTTGAGTTATGAGAAAAAAGCGCAATAAAAGAGGACTTTATTTAATTAACGTGCAAAAGGGCAGGGAAAAGTTAAAACAAATATACGTGAAACGTGGAAGACCAAGACTTCCAAAGTATTTGCTTGACTTGGAGGAAGTATCTATGCAAGAGGAAACCATTATAGAACCACCGAGACTAAAAACAATAACAGCTAGCCGCAATTTAACATCTGAAATCTTTAAGACTGTTCGTAGGATAGTCAATGTGCCTTATTTTCTGAAGAGCTACGAAGATCTTGTAATCAAACATATGTAAGTACGATTTTTTAATTTTATAGAAAAATAATATGGTTTCCCAGCCTGATCCCAAAGATGGTTACATTAACCCCCCCCCCCTCCTCAAAAAAAACAAAACAAAGAACTGTAGAGGTTCAGAATATTTTAACGGTACTTATTAAGAAAGCGGTAAGTACAAGAGAATTGTATAGCGAGAACAGATAGGCATTTTATCGGGTAATGCCTGGATGCTGTATAAACACAGGTTACGTATTTAATATATTCTATGCTTTACCACTCCCATCCCCTAATGTGCAAATATATAGCCTAAGTTTGTTTCTGAACTATTATATTTTCATCCTGTTTTGTGTTATTTCATTAGCATTAACGAAACTTCACTTCTCTTGTACTTACCGCTTTCTTAACAAGTACCAATTTAACGCTTGTGCTGGAGTGCCATTTTAGGGGTATTTTCTGTACTAGATTTGAAACTACTGTTTTTTAGTATTTTTACTGAGAAAAAAAGAAAAAAAAATTCGGTACTTGTACGATATAACCCTGACAGTTGCGGATCCAGGGGGGAGGAGGCGTGTGCGCCCCCTAGCGTAGTCTAAAGTAGTGTAATTTACTTAATTAACTCAAATTGATGATGTTTGACTTAATTAACGTAAATATGATGTCTGACAGAGAGTTCAGGGCTGGATTACGTTCACGTTTCATTTTCAAATGTGAATCGTGCAGTGAAGATGTTACTTTACACACTGAAATGCCACCAACACCGAAAAAAATATCTCGAAACCATCTCGCCAATCATATAGTTTGGAATCAGATTTACAGCCAGAAGAAAAACAGACTGAAAAAAAACAAAAAAGAACCAATTTTACTACAGAAAGAGTAGCCAAAAGACGAAAGGTCAGCACAGGGGCAATAAACGTTAACAAAGAAGCAGTAGTTGGTGCAATAAACAGTGGTATGAGTCATGCCCAAATTCAGGAGCTTTTTTGTACAGTTGGTTTAAACTGTATGTCACAAAAAGTTTTTACAAAATATGAAATGGACATTAGTGAGAACTTGGAAAAAATACTTCATCAATATTTACTGAACAATGGCAAGATTGAGCGCAGAACGGCTATTAAAGCAGGCGAAAAAACCAACATGCATGGTTCAGTGGAGACTTGTGCTATAGGTGATGGTGGCTGGTGCACTAGAAGCTATGGCAATAGGTTTTCTACGTTGTCTGGTTGTGGAGTCGTCATTGGTTTGTATTCAAAAAAGCTTCTACA
The DNA here is from genome assembly GCA_027921565.1 of Artemia sinica. Taxonomy (NCBI): domain Eukaryota; kingdom Metazoa; phylum Arthropoda; class Branchiopoda; order Anostraca; family Artemiidae; genus Artemia; species Artemia sinica. The sequence goes on from CM051265.1 coordinate 53,203,172, forward strand.
TGTTGGGATTAGAAATAAATACTGTTACATTCGTATGAAGCATCGAAGGAATGAAAACACTTTGCTACCCGACCATACGCGTTTTATGAACTGGCAGGGACCAAGCACGGGTATGGAATCTGATATTTTAGTCGAGGCATTTCGAATCGCTCCAACTATGCACTCTTTAAAATATGTTAGATTTATCGCTGATGGTGACTCTAGCACCCATGCAGAGCTTACAGCCAAAGTACCATATGGTAGATATATCGAAAAAATTGAGTCTGCCAACCATGCATGTAAGTGCCTGAAAAAGAGGCTTTACATGAAGCAAAAAGAAAACCCCGAATGCAGGAGGCTTCTTAGTGGTTTAAAAATAAAGAAAATGTGCGACTTTGCAAGAAACCCAATTGCACGCACAATCAAAGAAGGGAAAGGGGTCCAAGACCTTGTAAGTGAGCTGAAAGCGATACCATTGCATTTCTTTCGTGGTGATCATAGACAATGCCCAGAATGCTGCAAAATGGCAGGAAAAATTGTTGAATTCAGCGAAGAAGGTGCCTCAAGCAATATTTTCCTTACTCATGTGTATTCAGCCTTTGACACTTTAACTAGAAGAGCTCGGTTTCTCATCGGAAACAGTACTAGCAACCTTGCAGAGTATTTTATGAGAATAGTTGCTAAGCTTATCGGGGGAAAAACATAATGGTGTCAAAAAGAGCTCGATACACAACGCGTGTTACCGCTGCGGTCATAAAATATTCTAAGGGACATTCTGCCCGTTTGCATATTTTTCGCAGAAGTTTAGGATCTACACCAAGCCGTTTGTTGAAGCGACTTGCTGAACAGCGGGCCAGAAGGGCCATAAACGAGCAGACATGGAAAACTAAAAGACGTCTGTTTGGAAAACCATTTATGAAGAAAATTTCGAAACCCGACAAAAACTAGCGCCCGAATGCATGTGTTCCAGATTTAGATCCTGATTCTCTTGAAGATGCAAAAAGTGATTTTCTGAACCGTGTTCAGTGTAGTGACTTAGAAATTCATGAAATAGAAGAAGCAACACGACTTCAGATAAATTGTATTGACAACAGATGGCTAGAATACAGAAAAAATAGGATAACTGCGTCAGTAGCTGGAATAATTTGTAAAATACGGACAAAGACTGTTGAACCGTTAGTGCGCCAACTGCTTTATCCCAAAAACCGCCAGACTAAAGCAATGGAACATGGGCAAATGTACGAATAAATAGCTATATCGGCTTTTGAGAAAAAGATGGACTGCAAAATGCATCCTTCAGGACTTTTTGTTCATATTAAATACGGATAATTTGCAGCCAGTCCTGATGGAATAGCCACTTTTTTGTCTGGTGATACGGCAGTTTTGGAAGTGAAATGTCCTTTCAGTGCCAAAAATTTAAATATAGAAGAATGGAGGCTATCCCAAAAAAATATTTGTCTTGAAAACAAAAATAATGGCACATTACAGCTTAAAAGGTCACATAATTATTTCTACCAAATACAAATGCAATGAGAGAGTTGTAACACAGATTCAGGCTATTTTGTTATTTTTTTCGGCAAAGGCGATCCATTTATTGAGAAAATCCATCGTGACAAAGCATTCTGGCAGAAAAAAATGCTACCAAAATTACAAAAGTTTTATCTTGAAGCAATACTGCCAGAAATAGTTGACGCAAGATTACCGAGAAATATGGAAATACGAGAGCCGTTTTTATAAAAAGAATTTGAACAGTATTAACACTCACGACAGACAAATAATTGCTACTATACGAATTAAATTAAAAAAAAAACAAAAATAACAACAAAACCAAGTAGATAATTGCGAATACCACACTGACTTTCCTTGACGATAAATAAAAGTTCAAATAAAGATAAATCGTTTTAATAGACGGTAATAATTAACAAAAAATACTGGATATTACTGTCACATTTACAGTGACTGTCATCAGCAGAAGCACTCACATCTATTAAAAGGATTTATCCCTATTTGAACATTTATCTATCGTTTTTAACTGAAGTTTTTTCAAGGGAAATTAAGGAGCAACGTTAAAACTTACAACGGACAGAAATTCAACGTACACGAAGAGGGTCGCCCCCTCCTCAACACCTCGTTCTTCACCCTAAAGTTTTTTAGCACTTTAGAAAAATATTTTTATTGTTCTAATTAAATGACCCTTGTGTTTCATGAGTCGTTATTAACTTTATAATTAAAATTTCTAATTATATGACCCTTGTGTTTCATGAGTCGTTATTAACTTTAGCGTAAAGAGCGAGATGTTGACGAGAGGGAAACCCCCTGTATATACGTAATAATTTCTGTTCCTTTTAAGCTTTATTGTTGCTGCTTACTTTCAGTTAAAAAATAATTTTTTTTATAGTTTAATTTCTGGTGGTTTTTGAAATAGTGCCAAGAAATCTGGCTCCACCTCCACGGAAAAATTCCCCCCCTCCCACAGATAGATCATCTAGACAATTCAATCCTGGTGAAAAATTTACCCCGGACAATTGCCCTTAACATCTCCATCCTTAAAATTTAGTCGACAAAGTGAAAGTAAGACAATGAAAAGAATTTCGCATAGGAATTCTGGCAAATTTCCCCAGTATAAAATTTCCTCAGAAAATTTCACCCCCCCTCCCCCTCGGAAAATTCTCTCCTCATGTAAAATTTTCCCTGTGGAAAATCCCCCGAGCAGAAAATTCACCACCCCTCCCTCACCCGAAAAATTTATGCCAACTTCGCAATAAAAAATACTATACGTAAACAATGGGCAAATTTTATAACTTAAAGATGCATCCCCAGGGGCTATGGGGGCCATATTCTCTCCATGGTTAGGGCATTATATCTCACAATTTTGATCAAACGATTTAGGGAAAAAGGGGCGGTGAATGTCAGGGGGAGGGCTAATTGCGCTCCAATCTTTTTGGTCACTTTAAAAGGGCACTAGAACTTTTAATTTCCATCGGAATAAGTCCTTTTCCAATAATAAAGGTCTATTGGTTCGATACAATAACCCCTTGGGAAAATAACTCCTTGGGAGCTTGGAACTACTACAACAGGGTTCTCGGATACGCAGAACGTGATAATATGATTTTCATTAAGTTCTCTTGACTTTTCGGGGGTGTTTCCCCCCCTTTTTTAGAAATCACCCAAATTTTCTGAGGCTCGTAGCTTTTGATGGGTAACACTAACTATCAGCATAAAAAGCCGATTCTTTTGATATAACTATTGACACAAGAATTCTGATTTTTTGGTTTCGGTAAAAATTAAGCAGCGTCGCTCCTTACTTACAGTTCGTTACCACAAACTATTTGATTCAAGTTTAAATTAGACAAAAATCTATGAAATAAGCCTTGCAATTTGTACTTAGCATTAGAAGCTTACAAAATAAGTCTCTGTAGTTAATTTGTGGCGGAATTCATGGTGTTTTAACCTTTTTTCCATGACATTTCAAGGAAAATTTCAATATTTCTTCGGATTCCGATTTGATCGTCGATTTATTAAAGCTAAATCTTGTTGGATGGATGCTAGACTGAGTATTAACTTAGTTGCATCTTTTTTCTGCATTTTATTTTTTGGGGTCATTGTCTTTTTTTGTAATACAGACAAATTGTTCAAGCTTGTACACTTCTTTTTATTTGTGCTTTTACGACCTGTGCAAGCTACTTTTTTGCGATCGTAAGAACTTTTGATATTATGGAACAATATTTTTAAATGATTTATTTTGGTTTACGAGTGTTGAAAATTAGCCTATTTTCATCATTTGTGTTGGTTGAATAACAGCTTAATAAAGGTATTCTTCATGAAAAACTGTTGTAATTTGCATTAGTAAATCTGATGTGCATGTGTAATGTACCGTATGTCTTAATTAGGTAAAATCGTTTTATGGCAAAAATTTATAGTTTTCTCGGTTTTTTTTTTTTAATCTTTATTTTCATAGTGCTACTTTTTTTTTTAAATTGCTTTAGAAGATTTTCATCAGATTTCTAATGGATAGGTAATCTATTAAAATTGAATTTTTTGTTGTTTGAATGCAAAATTGTGCTCTCAGTTTCGACAATCCAACTTTCTTGTGCATTTTTTCTTTTTTTTTTGCGCGCGCATTTTTTTGTGTTGCAGATCCATTTTTCAAGATTCTGCTCTAGGTATTATCTATATTTTTAATAAATATAAGCCCTTTTTCTTAGTTCATATCAGATTTGTTTTCATTCTTTTAGAAACCATAAATTTGAATTGACTTGTTTAAGTTCACGGGGTCGAACTATAAGACTGGTTTTTAAAGTGAGTTGTGCTTCATAATGGGATGCTTCACAAAAAGCTGTAGTAAAGTTTTTCTTAATCAGCCTTATGTGCTGGTACACCCTCCAGAGGAGATAGGCAGACCATATTGTCAACATGATCTTATTCCTATAAATAAAAACCTGATTCCATATCATCATGTGGTGAAAACTATTTTTTCAAAACAAATTTCAAAAAATTACCCTAATCAGAGACAAATTTATACAAATGAATCTGTCCATGGTAAGAGAGGTGGAGCAGCTTCATGTATTCCATCCCTGGACCTTAATCTTTATATTCTCCTTCTATTGGGATCCTTTATTTTGTCTGCTGAACTGTGTACCATCCACCTTGCCCTAGATCTTTTATAGATTATTTTTTAGAGTCTGAAAGTATTCTCTCTTTAACTGACTCCCAATCTGCAATACATTTGCTCTAAAGTTTAAACAGAATTGTTGATGATAAGGGCACACTTCTTCTGTGCGATCACACAAGAAGTGTGATTTTTATATCTTGACCAAGCCCCCTCCCCTCCTTTGTCATAGATTAAAATTTTGTTTAGTGTCATATCGGGAAAATCTAAATATTGGTTATTACAAGGTCTAAGAATCTAGGGTACTTGTACATAATATGGTACCCACAAAAGAAGTCAAGTTTGGTTGATGCTAATAAAAATAAATAAATAGGATGAATATATAATAGTTTAGAAACAAATTTGGGCTATATATTTGCACGTTGGGGGTGGGGGGGGGTGGCTGGTAGAGCATAGCATATATTAAATACGTAACCTAACCTACGTACCTTTCCCCTCCTAAACCCCCAAAAACAACAGTTTAAATATTGTAAACGCAATGGAAACCATGCTTTGCATTCCATTTCTCTATTGCAAATACCCGTTTGTCGGGTTTCGTGTCTGGTTTCCTTGATACAGTTATAGCAGTGGGTACCAGACAGTGCACAAGTACCGAATTTAGCTACAGAAATAGGGTAGGCCTACCATAGAGGCAGGCAAATGAAAAAAGTATTTGTTTGCGGTTTGAGGACTTCTTGTATTCGAGTTTTGTATTTTATTTTTCAGCAATGGTAGCATAGGGGCTAGATCAAAATTATATATGGAGGCTTTATTACCCTAAATTCTGGACGGAAGAAGACCTCATAATATGGCAATCCGAGAGCCATTTCTAAACGAGTTGACGGGTAAATAAAACAGCATAAATGGCTTCAAAGATAATGTAATTCGGAATTAATGTTTATTTACTGCGTACACTAAAAAAAGTCTCAAATGCTGAAAACAAATGCATTTATACATATGTATGTTATTACTATATACTGGAAATAAATTTATACTTCTTAGCTGTCCTTGTCATTGAAATTATTCTGTCTAGATAATGCCAAAACCGTGGTAGGAGTTGCTTCAAAAAAAAAAAAAAAATTCATCTATTTTGAAGGCCAGTCTGGGCCAAAAGATAAAAGGAAAGCCCCATCTTTATGAACTTTCTAACCCCTCCATGCATAGAACGATGTGCGATTTCGTAAGGAGTACAATTGCTTCTGTCACGAAAGAAGAAAATACAGACCAGGACTTAGTCAAGGCTCAAATTACCAAAATCTGTAAGCCATTTCTGAACGGATCGAAGGCAAGGGCGTAATTTGCTATGGGACAGGAGCGGCAACTGGTCCTTCTACACCCAATTTTGCCCCCCCCCCCTAGACCTCAGCTTGCCCGCCCAGCTGAAATTTAGTTTCTGCAAAAAATCTTGTCACTAAGATAAGCCTGCAAAATACAAGCATCCAGAGAAACAGGCAGTTTTTTAGTATATTTTTGTCTTTATGGTAATGTATGGACCATTTCTCAGGTTTTACTGTCATTTTCATTTGATTTGGGAAAATTGCCTCCAACTTTGCCCCCCCCCCCCCCAGGATATTGACAAAATTACGCCACTGATCGAGGGGCAAATAAAATTGATTGTATGACTTCTAAACAAGACAGTATCTGTTTGGTTTTCTTTTTTTAAGGGGGAGGACAAAAAAAACATCAAAATTTGTTTATATATATTTTGGCTGAGTTTTTACGAGTCTGACAAAAATTCCAGAGGGGTTAAACCACCTCTCAATACGGCCTTGATTCTGAGAAAATGTTTCAGTTTTTAACGAGTTGGGCAAACCCAATGAAAAATCAAGTTTCGAATTAGGTTTTTAACGAAAGTTTATTTTAGCTACTCAAGTGTTTATTGTGTCAGCTAATTCCCTCCTCAGACGGTTCCCCCTCAGAAAAATTCTCTCCGCGTATAAAATTTTCCTTAATCAAAATAACCTCATTTCTTAAAATTACCAGTTTATCTAATATCACCTCTGACTCATTCTTTTTATTTTCCTCCGTCAAGGTACAAGGCCTTTTGCATAGAAACATTTGCTCCAATCTATTCATTTGAAAACTTCAACCAATTCTTACTCCCTTCTTACTAGTCAAACCACACATTCTTGATGACAACTAGTCATCTGTAAGAGTTTGCTAAATGTTAGATTCTTGCTAAAATGTTACAGATTCTTGCCACTAGATTAATTAATCTCTATGCTTTTTAATTTTCTAGAAAAAAAAAAAAATTCAGAATCGGTAACCCGGAAATTATTCAGCGAAGTAACGACCCGACACAGAGAGACATGAAAACACTGCCTTAATAAATGTACGTCATTCCTTCTAAAACCCGTTAATTTTCGAAGCCACCTATTATCCAAGTTGAATTGTATGCTTTTTGTGCGTCGACACCGGTCGCCCCTTAAATTAAGTTCCTGCAGAAGAGGGAAATCCCCATGCGAATCCCAGCTGAAATTTCATATTGAAAGTGAATTGTCTTAAGTGTTTCAGAAAAATATTTCTAAGAAAAAAACACCCAGGCTTTGTCCAGTGGAGGATAATAGTACAGGGCTGTTATTATATGGATTGCCATGAAAGCTACAGTGGATGGTTCATTTAGCCTACTTTGTTTATTAATATTTAAAGTAGCTATGTCTTCACTCCTAACCTACCTCTGTTTAAGATTCCATTAAAAAAAACTTTTCAAACCGTTCATGGTAATACACGGTAAGAAAGGGGTACTAATATATCTATTAATATTTAAGCCTGTTAGGCTCTACTTTACATAATATATTAATGCATCGCACAAAGGAAAGAGCCTTCAGCCTTTTCTTGGCTGGAATCTAGTATGGAACGAACTACCATAAGTAATAACTGGGCTACCAAAATTGCAGTTTCTGTAAAAAAAAAAGTTACTTTTGCGTTTGCTCAAGTGTTCGGTCCTTTGTTTGTGGCTATTTTTGCGGCTGTATTTCTTCACTCCTGTATCTTTTCTTCTTTCAGTTCCTCTTTTCTTGGTTTCAATAGGCTGTGACAGTGGTATGATGCCACATCAACAGCTTACTGTTTTGTCATTGAAAGTGTAGTAGACACTTAAGTTACGTTGTATGTTATTAATTAAAAAAGCTTTTTCGACAAAATAAGTTTTTCAAAGAAAAGTAAACCCCATTAAACAAAAAATGAGCAAAAATAAAACCAAATAATCTACGAAGCGTGAAACTACCGCAAATCAGCATCGATAAATAAATGAAACCCAAACGAACAGAAATTACAATAATTAACCGAGTCAAACTCAAAACGAGCAGAAATTAACATGATTAGGGCTCAAAACCCCTATGCCTTCCCAAGGCCAGAACATAATTTGCACTTTACTGAAAAAATATAAATGTTTTTACATTTATAACTTTAACAAATCAAATAATTTTAACATTTTGATTACTAAATATCAGTATATGTATATTAAACTGACAATGCACATTCATTTGTATTTTTTCAGTAAAGTGTAAATTTTGTTCTGGCCTTGGGAAGGCATAGGGGTTTTGCGCCCAACTTAAGTTAATTTCTGCTCGTTTTGAGTTTGACTCGGTTATTTATTGTAACTTTCTGTTCGTTTTGGGTTTCATTTATTTATCGATGCTGATTTGTGGTGGTTTTGAGCTTGGTAGATTATTTGATTTTATTTTTGCTCATTTTTTGTTTAATGGAGTTCTTTTCTATTCTTTGGAAAACTTATTTTGTGGAAAAAGTTTTTTTTAATTAATTTCTGTTTGTTTTATATTGACATAGTATTTTCAGGGAAAAAGAAAATAACAATTTAAATCTTTTCGTTTTTTAAGACTTTATAGTTTGGCCTGCTATTTGTATGCTGGAGAAAAATTTTCAGCAGTTTTTAACAACATACACCATTTTAAAAATCTTAACACAAATAGTACTGTTTAACTTAGTTTCATACCTTCTCTAGTTGACCTGAAATGGAAAACTTGATACCATTCGCAAAAAAATATGTTTACTTTCTTTGATAGCTGGGATACACTTACACTATTTTGATTTGGTTAAATTTTAAGAGCAGAAGTAGCCTCGAAAGTTTGAACATAATACCCTCAGTCGTTCTTGGGATACTCCTGAGATGCCTTATTGGGAATTAGCATTATCACAGTGCATTTTGATTTAATCTTAAGGCAACATTTAGTTTTTAAACATAATGGCCCAATGGGAGGGTGGGAGTGGAAGGGGGATTAGTTGCCCTCCAATCACTTTCGACAATTAAAAAGGGCATCAACCCATTCTATTTTCAATCGAATGAGCCCCTTTCGAAGTTCCCACGACAACTCCTTCGATACGAAGTGCCCTGGTCTAAACAACAACAACAACAACAAATATTACTAATCACTTTCGACTATTAAAAAGAGCGCTCGCCTTTGAATTTCCAATCGAATTAGCCTTTTTTGAAGTTTCTACGAAAACGCCTTCTATAAAAACCTTATATGCGCCCAGGGCATAACTTAAAACCCTTGCCCTGAGAGTTGTGGGGGAGTGTCCTTCTCAAAAACATATTTTCTATCTGGAAATCAACTAGCCTACGCTGAAACAAAATGGCTATCTCAAAATTTTGATTGGATGTGTTTGGGTGAACGATGGACGTGGCGGGAAGGGGGGGGGCTAGTTGCCCTCCAATCAATTTCGACTATCAAAAAGGGCACTAGCCCTTTGAATTTCCAATCAAATGAGCCCCTTTTGAAGTTCCTATGACAACGTCTTCTATAAAAACCTTATATACCCTAGGACATAACTGAGACATAACCATAACCCTGAGGGTTGTTGGGGAGTGTCCTCCTCAAAAACATATTTTCTATCTGGAAATCAACTACGCTGAACAAAATGGCTATATCAAAATTTTGATTGGATGTGTTAGGGGGAATGATGGGCGTGGGGGAGGGGCTAGTTCCCCTCCAATCACTTTCGACTATTAAGAAGGAAGCTAGCCCTTTAAATTTCCAATCGAATGAGCCTGTTTTGAAGTTTCTACGACAACGCCTTCTTATAAATCCTTATATGCCCCCAGGGCATAACTTAAAACCCTTGCCCTGAGGGTTGTGGAGGAGTGTCCTCTGGGGGAGTGTGCTCCTAAAAAACATATTTTCTATCTGGAAATCAACTAGCCTATGCTGAACAAAATGGCTATCTCAAAATTCTGATTGGATATGTTTGAGGGAGTGATGGGCGTGGGGGGCTAGTTGCCCTCCAATCCCTTTCGAATTTTAAAAAGGGCACTAGCCCTTTGAATTCCCAATCGAATGAGCCTGTTTTGAAGTTTCTACGACAACGCCTTCTATAAAAACCTTATATGCCCCCAGGGCATAACTTAAAACCTTTGCCCTGAGGGTTTTGGGGGAGTGTCCTCCTCAAAACATATTTTCTATCCGGAAATCAACTACGCTGAACAAAATGGGTATCTCAAAATTTTGATTGAATGTGTTTGGGGGAATTATGGGCGTGGGGCTAGTTGCCCTCCAATCCCTTTCGAATTTTAAAAAGGGCACTAGCCCTTTGAATTTCCAATCGAATGAGCCTTTTTTGAAGTTTCTACGACAATGCCTTGTATAAAAGCCTTATATGCCCCCAGGGCATAACTTATAACCCTTGCCCTGAGGGTTGTGGGGGAGTGTCCTCCTCAAAACCTATTTTCTATCTGGAAATCAACAACGTTGAACTAAATGGCCATCTCACAATTTTGATTGGAAGTGTTTGGGGGAAAGATGGGCGTGGGGGGGGGGGGGGTAGTTGCCCTCCAATACCTTTGGACTATTAAAAAGAGCACTAGCCCTTTGAATTTCCAATCGAATGAGCCTTTTTTGAATTTTCTACGACAACGCCTTCTATAAAAACCTTATATGCCCTCAGAGCATAACTTAAAACTCTTGCCCTGAGGGTTGTGGGGGAGTGTCCTCCTCAAAAACATATTTTCTATCTGGAAATCAACTACGCTGAACAAAATGGCTATCTCACAATTTTGATTGGATGTGTTTGGGGGAATGATGGGCGTGGGGGGGAGATGGGCTAGGGGGGGGCTAGTTGCCCTCCAATCACTCGACTATTAAAAAGGGCACTAGCCCTTTGAATTTCCAATCGAATGAGCCTGTTTTGAAGTTTCTACGACAACGTCTTCTATAAAAACCTTATATGCCCCCAGGGCATAACTTAAAACCCTTGCCCTGAGGGTTGTGGGGGAGTGTCCTCCTCAAGAACACATTTTCTATCTGGAAATCAACTACGCTGAACAAAATGGCTATCTCAAAATTTCGATTGAATGTGTTTGGGGGAATGATTGGTGTGAGGGGGGGGGGGGCTAGTTGCCCTCCAATCACTTTCGACTATTAAAAAGGGCACTAGAACTCTCGATTTCTAATCGAATGAGCCTCTTTTGAAGTCTCTATGACGACCCCTTCTTTATGAAGTGCTCTGCTTTAAAGAAAAGAAAAAACAAAAAAAAACTGTACATTGTCAACATTGATCTTATATACCCTCAGGGCATAACTTAAAACCCTTGCCCTGAGGGTTGTGGGGGAGTGTCCTCCTCAAAAAAATATTTTCTATCTGGAAATCAACTACGCTGAACAAAATGGCTATCTCAAAATTTTGATTGGATGTTTTTGGGGGAATGACGGGCGTGGGGGGGGGAGGCTAGTTGCCCTCCAATCACTTTCGAATGTTAAAAAGGGCACTAGCCACTCCAATTTCCAATCGAATGAGCCCTTTTCGAAGTTTCTACGACAACTCCTTCGATACGAAGTGCCCGGGTATGGGGAAAAAAAAAATCACTTTTAAATCACTTTCGACTATTAAAAAGGGTACTAGTCCTTTGAATTTCATATCGAATGAGCCCTTTTTAAAATTTCTACGACAAAGATTTCAATAAAAACCTTATATGCCCCCAGGGCATAACTTATAAACCTTGCCCTGAGGGTTGTGGGGGAGTGTCCTCCTCAAAAATATGTTTTCTATCTGGAAATCAACTACCCTGAACAAAATGGCTATCTCAAAATTTCTATTGAATGTGTTTGGGGGAATGATGGGTGTTGGAGGGGGGGGGGGCTAGTTGCCCTCCAATCACTTTCGACAATTAAAAAGGGTACTAGCCCTTTGAATTTCCAGTCGGATGAGCTTTTATTGAAGTTTCTACGACAACGCCTTCTTAAAAACCTTATATACCCCCAGGGCATAACTTAAAACCCTTGCCATGAGGGATGTGGGGGAGTTTCCTCCTAAAAAATATATTTTCTATCTGGAAATCAACTACGCTGAACAAAATGGCTATCTCAAAATTTTTATTGGATGTGTTTGAGGGAATGAAGGGCGTGGGGGGGCTAGTTGCCCTCCAATCACTTTTGACTATTAAAAAGGGTACTAGCCCTTTGAATTTCCAATCGAATGAGCCTGTTTTGAAGTTTCTACGACAACGCCTTCTATAAAAACCTTATATGCCCCCAGGGCATAACTTAAAACCCTTGCCCTGATGGTTGTGGGGGAGTGTCCTCCTCAAAAACATATTTTCTATCTGGAAATCAAGTACGCTGAACAAAATGGCTATCTCAAAATTTTGATTGGATGTGTTTGGGGGAATAATGGGCGTGGGGGGGGGGCTAGTTGCCCTCCAATCACTTTTGACTATTAAAAAGGGTACTAGCCCTTTGAATTTCCAATCGAATGAGCCTGTTTTGAAGTTTCTACGACAACGCCTTCTATAAAAACCTTATTTGCCCCCAGGCCATAACTTAAAACCCTTGCCCTGAGGGTTGTGAGGGAGTGTCCTCCTCAAAAACATATTTTTTATTTGGAAAACAACTACGCTGAACAAAATGGCTATCTCAAAATTTTGATTGGATGTTTTGGGGGAATGATGGGCGTGGGGGGGGGGGCTATTTGCCCTCCAATCACTTTTGACCATTAAAAAGGGCACTAGCCCTTTGAATTTCCAATCGAATGAGCCTGTTTAGAAGTTTCTACGACAACGCCTTCTATAAAAACCTTATATGCCCCCAGGGCATAACTTAAAACTCTTGCCCTGAGGGTTGTGGGGGAGTGTCCTCCTCAAAAACATATTTTCTATCTGGAAATCAACTACGATGAACAAAATGGCTATCTCAAAATTTTGATTGGATGTGTTTGGGGGAATGATGGGCGTGGGGCTAGTTGCCCTCCAATCACTTTCGACTATTAAAAAGGGTACTAGCCCTTTGAATTTCCAATCGAATGAGCCTGTTTTGAAGTTTGTACGACAATGCCTTCTATAAAAACCTTATATGCCCCCAGGGCATAACTTGAAACCCTTGCCTTGAGGGTTGTGGGGGAGTGTCCTCCTCAAAAACATATTTTCTATTTGGAAAACAACTACGCTGAACAAAATGGCTATCTCAAAATTTTGATTGGATGTGTTTGGAGGAATGATGGGCGTGGGGAGGGGGGGGCTAGTTGCCCTCCAATCACTTTTGACCATTAAAAAGGGCACTAGCCCTTTGAATTTCCAATCGAATGAGCCTGTTTTGAAGTTTCTACGACAACGCCTTCTATAAAAACCTTATATGCCCCCAGGGCATAACTTAATACCCTTGCCCTGAGGGTTGTGGGGGAGTGTCCTCCTCAAAAACATATTTTCTATCTGGAAATCAACTACGATGAACAAAATGGCTATCTCAAAATTTTGATTGGATGTGTTTGGGGGAAATGAGCGTGGGGGGGGGGCTAGTTGCCCTCCAATCACTTTCGACTATTAAAAAGGGTACTAGCCCTTTGAATTTCCAATCGAATGAGCCTGTTTTGAAGTTTGTACGACAATGCCTTCTATAAAAACCTTATATGCCCCCAGGGCAAAACTTGAAACCCTTGCCCTGAGGGTTGTGGGGGAGTGTCCTCCTCAAAAACATATTTTCTATTTGGAAAACAACTACGCTGAACAAAATGGCTATCTCAAAATTTTGATTGGATGTGTTTGGGGGAATGATGGGCGTGGGGAGGGGGGGCTAGTTGCCCTCCAATCACTTTCGACCATTAAAAAGGGCACTAGCCCTTTGAATTTCCAATCGAATGAGCCTGTTTTGAAGTTTCTACGACAACGCCTTCTATAAAAACCTTATATGCCCCCAGGGCATAACTTAACACCCTTGCCCTGAGGGTTGTGGGGGAGTGTCCTCCTCAAAAACATATTTTCTATCTGGAAATCAACTACGCTGAACAAAATGGCTATCTCAAAATTTTGATTGGATGTATTTGGGGGAATGATGGGCGTGGGGGGGGGCTAGTTGCCCTCCAATCACTTTCGATTATTAAAAATGGTACTAGCCCTTTGAATTTCCAATCGAATGAACCTGTTTTGAAGTTTCTACGACAACGCCTTCTATAAAAACCTTATATGCCCCCAGGGCATAACTTAAAACCCTTGCCCTGAGGGTTGTGGGGGAATATCCTCCTAAAAAATATATTTTCTATCTGGAAATCAACTACGCTGAACAAAATGGCTATCTCAAAATTTTTATTGGATGTGTTTGAGGGAATGAAGGGCGTGGGGGGGGGCTAATTGCCCTCCAATCACTTTCGACTATTAAAAAGGGTACTAGCCCTTTGAATTTCAAATCGAATGAGCCTGTTTTGAAGTTTCTACGACAACGCCTTCTATAAAAACCTTATATGCCCCCAGGGTATAACTTAAAACCCTTGCCCTGATGGTTGTGGGGGAGTGTCCTCCTCAAAAACATATTTTCTATCAGGAAATCAAGTACGCTGAACAAAATGGCTATCTCAAAATTTTGATTGGATGTGTTTGGGGGAATAATGGGCGTGGGGGGGGAGCTAGTTGCCCTCCAATCACTTTTGACTATTAAAAAGGGTACTAGCCCTTTGAATTTCCAATCGAATGAGCCTGTTTTGAAGTTTCTACGACAACGCCTTCTATAAAAACCTTATTTGCCCCCAGGCCATAACTTAAAACCCTTGCCCTGAGGGTTGTGAGGGAGTGTCCTCCTCAAAAACATATTTTCTATCTGGAAATCAACTACGCTGAACAAAATGGCTATCTCAAAATTTTGATTGGATGTGTTTTGGGGAATGATGGGTGTGGAAGGGGGGGGCTAGTTGCCCTCCAACCACTTTCGACTATTAAAAAGGGCACTAGCCAGTCCAATTTCCAATCGAATGAGCCCTTTTCGAAGTTTTTACGACGACTCCTTCGATACGAAGTGCCCGGGTATGGAGAACCAAAAAAAAAAAAAAAAAAACACATTGTGCCCACCTCGTTCTTTACTTAGGCAGCGCTAGCGCGCTGCCTATGATTGTTGTTTCCAAGGTAGAGGCTCTAATCTTCTTTGTTTAGGTTCTGGAACATACACAATCGATTGGCATCGATAATTTCGGAGACTACACTGCTTCCATGCCTTTCCATATCGTCATGGAAAGGCAGTGTGGTCTCCAAAATTCTCTACGTCGTATTTATGGGGATGATTTGACCAAAATTGTTTATAAATATATAAACGCTCAGAAAAAAACATAAAAATGTTATTTGATTTTGTATATAAACTATTGTTTTAAATTGTTTTAGTTTAGTTTTACTACTGATGACGGTCATTGCATGTGTGACCGATATATCTGGTATTTTTGTGAATTTCTATCACTGTTATCATCATCACTATCTATTAAAAGGATTTTATCCCTATTTGAACTTTTATTTATCGATTGGCCATTTAATAATCACCATTCTCCTGAAATTCCGACCCACTTAAAAGTCCATAAACACCAAAAAAATGCATTCAAAAAAATGCCAATCTAGTCGTTGGTCTGGCCAGTTTTGGCGCAAACAAAAAGAAATACAATCCCAGCCTGATACGCTTCCTAACCCCTATTAAAAGTATTTCTGAGCATTTCAAAATTATAAATCAGTCAGTCCATCTCACAATTTCAGCTTGTATATAATGGCAGTATTGTATTCTATAATTCTATAATGGCAGTATTGTATCTCTCGAGACAGTAAAATACAACAATTTCAGTAACCTTCAAGTCCTATTTTCAACAAAGGGTTATAATCACCCAAAAAATAATGGTACAAACTTACTTTCCCTACAAGTGGTAGAGACAGCAGCAACAATTTTGTCGGACTCACAGAAAGCTTCAAATTGATTCACAAAATCGCTTGAACTAAGATTTAAAACTTCTTCACTTTCAAAATGACAATTTATCAGGACTAAAGTTTCACCTAAAACCTAAAAGAGAAAATTTTGCTAACCCAAGGTAAGATATCAATTATCAACAAAAGAACTAGCTAATAGTAGTCATTGAACATGAGTGAATTATCTAATTTATTGAAAACCATTTAAATTGAAGGATAGAAAGGAAGGTTACTATGGGTATGAGGCATGCTCGATCCCCTACGACAGTCTCTCCAATAAAACTTACACTATCCCATGATTGCACACAATAAAACAAACTATGTAAAATGGGAAATTGACGATTTTTTTTATCAGGAGAGGGTATGAAACAGCCAAATAAATCCCTCAAAAGCCTCCCTGTTTCGAATACAATATTCAAGATAAGTTTTTCTGCCAAGAAAGTCAGTTCGCCGACGGCTGAAGCCCATACTCCCTCCTCCGGGCGCACGTCATTGATGACATCGATTTTTGTACAAACACTCGTGTGCACTGACGGAAGGTGGTAGATTGAGTTTTTCTGTATACTGTGTAGAAGGTACGAAAGGGAAATCTAAATCAATAAACTACTTGGTACTTGTATGATAAAGCGCCTACCTAATATTTTTCTAATATGTTTCTCTGACGCTCAATCCTAATGAAATATACCAAAATAAGATGAAAATATAATATTTTAAAAGAAATTTGGGCTTTATATTTGCACGGGTCTGCATGCCTATTGTGGTAGGTACAATTATTCTGCATATTATGCAGTAAGAATTGTTTTCTAACTTTACTAAGTATAGTATTGTTTCTTTGTTCATTCTCGGTATCATTACTTGATGCATATTATTTTATATCAGTTGCTAAGACAGTTCTGCTAAGACTTTCACTCAACATCAATGTCATCAATCTAGGTTCAAACAAACACAAATGACACAATTTTTAGGGTCAACTAATAAATAATAGTCATAAGGAACAGATTCAGAAAGTTTATTTGATAGTAAATTTCAACACCATCTATTTATTTTGAGACGTTAAACAAGACCTCATACCCCAAACAAATGGGTATACCGAACATAATTTTCAAAAATGGGACAGAAGTACGAAAAACAAGTTCAGTGAGCCTGGCGTTTCTTTTTCAGCTACTTTTTTTCTTTATTCTACGCTATTTTTTAATCTACATTATTCTATATTAGTTGTTACAGCATCTCTGACGTCATTCAGCATTATCGTCATAAAAAAATCACAAACCACACAATTTTTAGCGTCAGCTAAAGCTAACAACACATATAGGCAAAGACTCAAAACGTAAGTTCGACATGGAGTATTTATTCTGTGAAGATCCAACTATAGCTCGCACCTTAATTGAACAGGTATATCTCACATAATTTTCAAAATGAAAAACAAAGTTAGAGGGATTTATCCCATGGCCCTTGAGTTTCTCTTTTAATAATATTATTTTTGCTTTATTATTCACAATTTTTCACCTATTGATATGACAGTCATCAAACAAACACAAATGGTATAATTTTTAGCATCAACTAAAAACTAACAGCAAAAAGGTAAAGAGACAAAAAGTAAGTTCAACGCCATCTATCTGTTTTGTGAGGATATAAACTATACCCTCGTGCCCAAAACGAATAGGAATATCTTGCAAGGTTTTTATAAAATAAGTTAGAAAGTAAGGCGCAATTATTCAGTTGCAGAATAGTTTTACTTGCAGAGGCTTGTTTTCTTAACAGAAGGTAGGAGAGACCGGCCATGATTGGACAAAAAATATTTCAATACCTCTAGCTTCGAAACTATCAAATATAATTTTATGCTTCAGCTTTCCCTGCCTCCGGGACTTAAGACTATGCACATGAATGGAATTGAATGATTTAGCTACATGAAACAACTTTCACATTTTTCTCGCTTGCATGGATTTTTTCTTGCCAATTTTTCCCTGGAATGCATAATTTTTTTAGGATAAAGCTAATCACATAATGTATGTCATTTGATAGAATAATCAAAAGAGCTAGGGTAAGACACCCAGTAGTCGGCCACCTGCCTATTCTTGGACAGAATCTTTTATACTATTTTAATGACCAATTTACAATGACCGGTTTGTATGTCCGAGTTTAGGCAGAATTGTCACTTGTTAGTAAATTCAAAAATAGGAGGCGCTGTACAAGTGAAACTATTTAAATTAGTAACCTTCTTGTTCAGAAATTCTTCAGAAATTTTTTGATACAAAAATTAAGTTTCTAGGTGGTATAATACAGTAATTAGAGTAGTTTAAATGTCAAAAAGTTTTCAAAGTGACTAAAGTGTCCGACTACTGGGTGTCTTACCCTACTACTACTACCAAAAAATTACTGCAGCACCAACCCGCCTGAGGCCAACACAACTGCTCACGCCCAAATTACAAATTTCCATATATTTAGATTTGTTCATTTATGGATATAATACGTAGTTATTTCAATACCAAATCACCGGAATAGAAAGACAATATTCTTGTTAAATACGAGTCTATGGTTTGAAACAACAATGTGCAATAAAAACTACACTATCGCTAAAACTCAAACCCACCGTCTCCTAAGCAAGTACTTTGCTGGTGAACTACTGAGACATACTCACAGACACCTTATCACAACAAACCGAAAAGCCACCCTACAGTTTTCCTGTAACAAACGTACTTTGAATGTACCTTTGCCACTCATACTTGTTTTAAATAAACTAATACATTACTGAGGGAAATTTCTTGCTGTTGCGAACAAAACAACCGGTGTAGTAAATCTATTTTAAGCTATTGTGACTGGACATCCCGTGGCAGCAGGATGCTGGGCATGGCAATACGGGGCCCAGGGATCGACCCCCGCTGCGACAAGGCTGGGCACTGTAACAAAAGACCAGACACTGAAACTTCAATTCGACGCCCTATGCTCCAGCAATGGCTCTGAAGGATATTTATCCTTATTTTTGTATTTAAAATGACTGGATGTTCATCACGTACTCCTAATACTGTCTACAAAGATTACCGCTTGTTTAACACGTGGACATGGGGCAGTAAAAAAAGTTACAAAATGGCAAATATATTACAGTTTAAATAAACTAATTGAAACTAACTTTGAATTTGACTAGTTGAACCTTCAGGCAAGCTGGATGACCATTTGATGGAATAATATCTTCTAGGACAGCACATCCATTAAGATAAATGATAGCAAGGCTGGTTGAGCTATACAAGTAATCCCAAACGGCACTATTATGGCTTCGTCTTCTTTTGTTTAATTCACAACAGAGCTTAAATAAAAACAAATGGTTTAAATTGCATTGTAAATTACAACAAGGCTATTTTAAAGATTCAAAGAAAAATTCCGTTTCAAAGATCTTATTTTTTTTTATTAGGTAATACCTATTAAATATACAATAAATACAAGATATCTATCCCCATAAGGGCGTCTTGGCCTATAAAGGAGGCGGAAGACACAAGTAAGTTTAAGCAAATCTAGAGAGAGAGAGAGAGAGAGAGAAATAAAGGATTACAAGACAACTCAGCCAAAAAAAATTTGATAAATAAATAGAAAGATCTGAATCCTTTCGAGGGGTGACTAACCCAGGGAAACTTAGTTTTACAGTCTGTTGATTAAAAAGTTTGCAAAAATAGTGCAACTGTGACTAAAAATGGGTTGCGATCCACATGCCAAAAACTCAGGTAACTGCAAAGTAAAACATAAGCCCATGGCAACATACTGAGGTACTTAAGCAGGAAATAAATAACAGTTTTTTACATGTACATTCGCTCGCCTCCTTTTCATGAACTTCCTCTACTTATACCACTCTTTGTCAAGGTGATGACAAAAATACGTAGACACACAGCTCATTGTTAGTAGCTGGAGTGCGAAGCCCTAGGAAAGAGTAGTCGAAAAAAGCTATGCTCGGCACAACATATATATCTGGATTCGTTCCTTGCTTTCTCTGTTTCGGCACAGTTTACTTCAAAATATTATTTTTGTTTTATATACGTACCTTTTATACCTTCATTTTTTAGCGCTGAGGATGGCTTAGTAGAAAAATCTGCCGAAACATCCGTTTTTGTTATTTTTTCTTCCACTGGCCGTCGTTTGATTTCTTAATTATTTCTATTTTTTTCTTTGTATTTTGTTTTCGTCGATCAATCAGGGGCCACCTCCCTGATGGGTTATCCCATTTAAGCCATATGTTGACTCCTTGAAGCAAAAGTTTAGTAAATGTACAAGGCCTGGTAATTAATACGGGTGAAATACTAGTGGCATCTTGAGCACCCATGGCACGCACAGCACCTTCAAATATGCAGCACAAAACAATATAAATGAAATTGTACACAACTTTGGTTTACAAATAAGAACTAGTAACGCTTAGCTAAAATGCAATACTGCATGATTTATAATTTTTATGGGAAGACCCGAATTCCATATAAATAGGTCGTGAATTCATCCATCTAACTACAAAATCATTAAACTCGAAACCCATTTAACCCCATAAAGCATGACACATCGCTTTTCTGACGCATTCCCTACACCTTAAAGAGCATTCTTGGGACTCTATACGACACACGGAGCTTCTAGACGTTTCTTCAGAAAAAAAAAAAAACAAAAAAAAAACGAGGTTTTGCAATGCTGAATGACATCGAAATTTTGCAATGAGAGAAATAAAATCAAATTTCAATACATAATTAAGTTATTATATAAACAACTAAACTGAATTGTATGAATAAGTAACGATTTACAATAATCATTACACCGAATTACATTATTTTTGGCTAACTGCCAGTGTCAGGGGTTATAAGTGCCAGAATAAGCGCCAGTGGTATCTGCTGAGCCTTATAATTTTTTAACGTTAAAAGATCTATTCTGCCACACTAACATGTCCAAAAGACCATACATTACCATCGTTGTAATCCAGAACTCAATTGTCATTAATGATCAGTGATTATTTACTTTTACTTTCAGCCTAAAATTACATAAAACAAAAGCTTTAGCCCCAACCATGAATTTCGTACGAAGAGCAATTTCTAGGGAAAATTAGCGTATTTAGATGTAAAAAAAAAATATTTTGAAATTTTAGCACTTAACTCTAGAAAAGAAATACGGTATTCTACCCTTTTCCCTCTCTCTCTTACATTTTCTCTCCGTTATCATACTAAGTACTCAAATGTCACTTCTTATGTTATCGTACTAATCACTTGCATTTCATTTTTTTTTTTGTTTAGAGTCGCGAGGATTGTTAAATTTCAGATACCAAATGAAGCGAAAATTTCCTCCATTAAACTTCTACAAAGAAAAAGGAAATTATTTTTTTCTACTCTTTATCCTTCAAACCCGTATTAAGATAAACATCGTAATCTCCTTAAAAAAGACTAAAAATACAAAAAAAAGGAAAAATTAAACCGAACTAAATTTCTGAAAAAAAGAGAAAATTGAGAACGTAAAAATGATAGATGGTTTAAAAGTGAATTCAAAAATAAGAATTCTTGCAAAATAAACAAAATTAATGTTAAAAAAGTGAAAAGATCAGTTATAAGGCTCAGACAAACAATAACATATTTAGCTTCAGATTTGGATACAGCATAATTTCTTTTCTGAGTACCTACTGAGTCCCCTTCTGAGTAGGGGCTACCCCCAGACCACTCAGCGCATCCCCAGGTGGCGGATAGGGGAACGCCCTACAGATATGTAGGGTACCACCCAGGAATAGGAGGCACGGACCAAGGGGGGACCCAGTCCCTGGGGATCCATAATTTAAACTAGGGCACCCTCACCTGCGGGTCAGAAATACAGGCGGAGAAGGAGGAAGGCCCTCTAATGTACACCATGAAGGGTCGACCGGCGTGTGGACATGTCCGGCAGTTACACACCTTCCCCCAGCAATGAGAAAAATTGCTCGGCATCGCAGACCACCGAACGGGAGGATGCCTTTCTAGAGGGACAACTGTGAAGGGCAGATGATCCAGCTCTATGAACAATGGCCTCTGCTAAGGGTAGAGAGGAGTGGCTTACCACTGCCCCGACAAATTAGCCATTATACTCCTTCTCTTATATATTAATGGTGAAAATGGCGAATAAAAAGTAAGAATTCGTAATACCGCGTCTGGTGTAACCGAAGGTATGAGACCAAGAGTTGCAAATTGCAAGAATGATATTGTTGATGATGATGATGAATATGATTTTGTTACCGTGTTCGGGACAGCCGACGATCATTTATCCGACTTGACGACTCTCCAGTCGGAGAAGACTTCACCTATCCTAACCCCAAAAAGAAATCTATCACCCGGAACGCTAAATGTACGCACACTAGCCAAACCAGGAAAAAGGGAACTAGTCCTAAACGAGATGAACCGTTACCGCTGGGACATCGTTGGACTATCTGAGACTCTCCTTCCCTCCACTGGAATAGAAAGAATAAACGACGTCTCCCTCATCACGTCTGGAAGAAGTGATGGAGTTCACCACCAAGGTGTCGGTTTCCTCCTCTCTAAGCAGGCCAAACAGTCTCTTCTAGCCATCCATCCTGTCTCTGAAGGTATTACCACCATTCGGATCCATTGCCAACATGACCATAATCCAAGTTTACGCCCAAGACTCGTCCCGGAGTGACCAAGAAGCCAAATAATTCTACAGCCAACTCCAACACACCGTTGACATTGCTCCCAAGAAAGATGTTCTGTTCGTGATTGGGGACTAACGCCACTGTCGGACACTCAAATGATCAACTTGAAGACGTCATGGGCAAGTTTGGGCATGCGCGACAAAACCACAGGGGTGAAATGCTCGTCAACTCTTGTCGGGATAATGAACTTTTCATAACCAACACCATATTCCGTCATAGAGAACGAAGAAAAGTCACTTGGAGATCCCCTAACGGCCGCACTGCAAACTCTATCGATTACATACTTGTCCGCAAGCCACGGAAATCATCAGTACTGAAAACAGTTTCCACGGCCGGTGGCGACTTCGACTCGGATCACGTTCTAGTCATGTCCGAGCTTCGTTTGCGCATTCGGAAGCCCCAACAGCCTAAGGAAATCTTACCAAGATATCGTGCTGATCTAGTGAAAAACACAGAAACAAGGAACTAGTACAGAATAGCACCCTCAAACAAGTTGTCGAGCATGCAACCAACGGAAGCTCCAACAGCAGAAGAAATTGACTGACTGGTCGGCGGAAGGGCATCCATGATCAGAGAAACTGCTAGTGAAATCCTAGGAATTCAAGCCATTCGGATAAACCGTGGATCACACCCGAAATTATTGATCTATGTGAGCAGAAGCGCGCCCATGCTAAAAAGGTAGACCAACAAAGCAAGGACGAGTACAAGAGACTGAAACGCCTAGTAGAAAAGAAAATTCGGCAAGCTCTACGACACTACATCAATGAAAAATGTCGTGAGTGTGAAGAAGCCTTTCAAAAAGGTGACAGCCTCTTCATGTGCAAGAAAGTCCGTGAACTGTCAAAAAGAAGTCCTCGGCCACTCCTACACTGTTAGATAAACACGGGTTCCCAATCACGGACTCCGAGGGAAGACGAGAACGATGGAAGAACCACTTCTGCGAAAAACTGAACCCCACAATAACGCCCGACCCGAACATCTTACTATCCTTCCCAAAACCACAGTACCCAGTTGACCCAAGCCCTCCTCCACTAAGAGAGGAAGTACTCTCAGCAATAAAATCTCTAAAAACAAACAAAGCCCCAGGCCCGGATGGTATTCAGTCAGAACTACTTAAAGGAGGCCCAGAAGAACTGGTTGATATCTATCACTAAGTCATAACAAGCGTCCGGGAAACGGGCCACTTCCCCAGATCTTGGGCGAAAGCCACCATCGTCCCCCTTTTTAAAATGGGAGAAAAAGCCAACCGGCAAAGATTCTTACAAAAATGCTCCTTGACCGTCTGAAATCTCTACCAAACTACATCTTAGAGGAATACCAAGCAGGCTTTCAGATTGACCGCTCTACCATAGACCAGATTTTCTCTACTCGGCAAATGATGGAGAAGTATATCGAGTTTGCGAAACAACTGTTACTACTCTTCATCGATTTCAAACAGGCTTTCGACTTGATATGGTGAGATGGATTATGTCATATCCTGCTACACTATGTAGTCCCCGAAAACGTAGTAATCCTGATAAGAGATATGTATTCACACTTCGTCAGCCAGGCCCAAACACCCAAGGGATTGACAGAGGAGTTTCTAACATCAGCGGGCGTTCTTCAAAGTTGCCTCTTTTCACCACACCTCTTTAACCTATTCCTCAACGCAGCGCTATCACTTGCTAAAACTGTTGACGGTGCAGAGATTGGAGGGAAGCTTATCGATCAACTGGCATACGCAGATGACAGAAACTCAACAGTCAAGAGCACCTACTCAAAGCTGACACCGATGAACTAGTGGCAGCAACCGAGGCCATTGGGATGGTCGTTAATACAGCCAAAACCAAGGTTATGTGGGTGTTTGGAGACCCTGCTCCGAAAAATGTGCAGCTAACAATAAAAGGAGAGCCAGTACAAAATGTTGACTCCTTCGTCTACCTAGGGAGCCTCCTAACCTCTGATAATGACTGCTCGAAATCGATCAAACGAAGACTTGGCTTGGCAAGCGCCAGCTTCAAGAACCTCTTACCAATCTGGAAAAACAAGACTCTGTCAACTCCTCTGAAGGTGCGACTCTTCAACTCCCTCATAGTCCCAATTGCTTTATACTCAAGCGAAACTTGGCTAATAAAGGCTGAGGATGAGCCAAGAATCTCCGCACTTGAAACTAAATGCCTTAGACCCATTGCGGGGATTACTTGCATTGACCGAGTTTCCAATGAAGACCTCCGGAAAATACTCCGTTACCCCCGCACCATCATGGACCGGGTCAGGAGCCAACCACTCCGCTGGCTTGGCCATATCCAGCGAATGTCGACCAACCAGCTTCCAAAATTCACATTCGAAGGATGGGCTCACGGCACGCACCCCCGAAGCCGACCTTGTAAGAGATAGACCGACAACTTCTGGGCCCGTAACATCCACCAGCTACTTCGCCTAGCGCCAGATAGATCGAACTACCGTCGCCACATTCATCATTTGCTCAGAAGAGAAGAAGCCCCAATACAGCCACAAAGGCCGGGCGGGACTTAACTCAAAACTAACTCTTTTTTTTGGCTAAAAAGTTTTAAGAATTGATTTTAAAGATATTCATCCAACCTAGAAGAATATTGTAAGTGTTCTAAGAAATAATTTTTCTTCTATGATATATAAAGTCAATACGGTATAAAAAGTTGTAAAGTAACTTTCAAATTTTCAATCAAGAGTGTTAAAATTTTCTTTTAAGTACAATGACTTGCGTTCAGTGATAACCTAAGATTTCATTATTTGCTTGTAGTTACAACATAGATAAAAAGAACAGTTAATGCAATGTCATTACGGACATTGATAGCAAAGAAGTAGAAAATCGAACATTTGTTCAATACCAAATACGACAATGGGACAGGGAACCAATACTTAGCTCAGGTGTTCGAAGTCAAAACACACTGCATAGAGTCTCTTTCAGAGTCTAGAGCATAAAGCGAAATATCAACCACACCCACACAAGACTTCATATTTTTTGGAGAAGCCAATACAAGTTTAAAAAAAACTTTCGTGCTTTTTTTCATGAAGCCATTTACTAAAGGTGTATGCCACACGCAAAGAAATGACATCAGCATATCTCGTTAAATAGGGGCATTCGGTATGCAGAGTATTCTAAGGCCTTTGATTTAAAGTTTATAAACACTCTGCTGTCATTGTGAGTCTTTTGTAAATCATGATATTGGCTTCTAACATAACATATGGGTCTTACTTTTTTACAGAAACCCAATTTTATGATAACATCAAACAGATCAAGTCTCATCTCCACAGAATTTCGCAAAGCTTAATCACGAAGTACTGCCAAGCCAACTCCTGCTCCAATGAATTTCTGCACGGAATAAGCTTTGATGTGTTGAATTTTGCGTGGGTTAAATAATCTGCAAAGCCAATCTCACTGAGTTGCATGAAGTTATATTATTCAAAGTTACATGAGTTACCTCTTGCTGGTTTTGGTTTTTCAAGAGCTGAATTGGGTGTGCATGGAATTTTCCATTTATTAGATTTTGTTTGGATCTTGTTTCGTATTCAATGATTATACCTCGTATTCAACGAGGTCGAGGCCGAAGGCCTCGACCGAGTCAGTTGATTTTGAATTGAAGTTATCAAGTATTTTGCACTAGGTTGCATCAAGACATGGCTAATTGTAGAAAGAGAAAAACCAAGACATATAGTCCAAGTAATTGAGAGGCAAATGTCTTGATGCATTGGAGTAGGTTGCATCAAGACATGGCTAATTGTAGAAAGAGAAAAGCCAAGACAGATAGATTGTTGCGTTTACCCTTCAAAGTACCGGAAGCAATAAACTCAAATAACACTAAACGACTGAACTGATGAGTTTCAAAATACATTTTTATAACGCGTTTTAAACCATATTTTATAGTTTAAGACTATAAACTATAATAATTAAAAACGTTATAAACTATATCTATAACGTGTAAAAAAAACATTTAAACGCATACAGGTAACATTTTAACGCACACCTATAAATACCATATTTTCCTTCTTTATACTGGTCGTATGCCAAAACCTTGAGTACGCCAGTTCTGTTTGGGATGCTGGCAGCCCAAAAAGGTGCCTAACAATCATCTTTAATAACGCTAAAATCCCTTACATCTCCCTTGTTTAGAGAGGCAATTTAGTCATCTTTAAGAAAAGGAGAACAAAGATTTCTTTCGTTTCGCCAACACTGCCCTTCAATGCCCCCAAAAATTCCACTTCTCCCTAGTCAATCCACCACCATCCCTCGATCTTACCTCATTTGCTTCAACAAAAAAAATTACCCCAATAAAATTTCCCACAGAAAGATATAGAAGAACATTTTCCCATGCAGAATTGGCATGTTAAACAAGTGAATCCCCTCCCATTTTACCATCCATTGGGTAAAATTTATTTCAAAAATTTTCAACTTACTTTTTCTATCTTTTTTTTTATTAGATTGATTTTTTTGTTGTTTTTTAATCGAAAGACTAAACTGTCTTTTTGGTTTAATTCCTAATGTTTTTATTTGGTCTAATTCCTCTACAAAATTCGAGAGTTATAATGTTGCTAACCCTTTGACATGTCGATTTTTTTTCTGACCATCTTATTAAATTTCTTCTCTTTTTTTTTGCTGTGTTTATTGACTCTGGAGTGCGAATCCAGCCTATCTAAGCTCATGATAGCCCTTTCTCGAAAATAAATCTTATCGTACATATTTTTACATTTGACTTATTATTTAATCCCCTTAAGCCACTCTTCTTCTGCTGTCGTATTATCCAATCCTCAGTATAATTTCTCCCAGTTACGACTTCAGACTGCTAAGCCCATCAGATAAAATAGCGCCTTACTCTGAAACTATTTATGAAACGTTAAAGCCAAGCTATTTTAAGCTTCGCCTCTTTTTTTGTTGTTGTATTTTGTAATCTGAAATTCCGGGAACTTTGACCATATTTTGGCTGACCCTAAGATATTGCCCTTAAATTAAGGAAATAACAATATTTTTTCAGGGCATTTTGTCACCGTAGCAATAGCTGCTAAAATTTCTTGTTAACGTCATGGGAATAAGAAGTTGGTTAGGGTAAAATGACTTATATGAACCCATGTGTCGAGAGCAAAACTTTCTCGTTCATTTAGACTCCTTCTGCAAATGAGTTTTTTCTTATAAGTACAGTTTCAAAAGATTCCAAATATACCACCCTATAATGCCTTCTTTATTTACTCAATTGACGCCCAAAAATCTATAAAACACCCTCTCTACTGCGTTAAATTAGTTCCTCAGTTGTTTGTCTTTATATACTCCAAAGAAGAGCTTCAGGTGAAGCCCTCAAAATAGGGCTTCACCAAGCACTGCGAAGAAAAGCGAAGACTTATGCCAAAGCATCAAACAGAAATTACTACTGAAGTAAAAAAAACTCAAATACGCGTAGCTGTTTCCTATCCTTCGCCGCAGCTTGTTGGGCTTTGCGCAGCTCCGACACTCAGACTCTAGTTTAGTGAACTTAGAAACGCTAAATGACATAGCAGAGAAATGGAACAAGGATTGCACATTGAAAGATGGCATTATTATTTGGAATTTCTGTTTAAAAAACATTCCTGTAAATTCATTAATAAATTTTTGAAAAAAAAAGTCTAAAGAAACATTTTAAAATATTAATTTGCAGGAAAAGGGGAAGGGGAAACATCCACCCTTCTCGCCCAAATTGATTTTTATTATCCTTTAGCATGTTTATTTTTTCCACAAGTAAATTGCACATAGCATTGCAAGTTAATCAAATTACCTTACTAACAGCGTCTTCTTCCAGAATATCTTGCAGCATCACCAAACTAAAAGAATTTCTTAAAATCGTTCTGCAAACAACATCACTAACTCCAGGATTACTAATTTTATCACAACAAAAACCATCTAAATTCCAGGAGCCAAGCCGAAAAGAGCCTTCAGCTATTGGCTCTCCAGCAGGCAGTAAAGTTGACACTTCTACATGCTCAAGTGCTAATACTAAGGCTTGAATTTGCTCCTTTTGTGTTATGACTTGAATGCCCCCTTCCACTAAACCAAACCTTTCAGAGTTCTGCATAGACGAAGTTGAAGAAGCGCACACTGGAATAAAAACTTTAAGTAAAAGGTATTCAAACCTTGAAGCAAATAAGCATTTAAATTCAGCAAAGGCCAACTTAGCCAACAAAGCTCGATAAGTATGAATAAACGACTCTAGTACTATACTGCATGTTTCATAAATCAATTTAGCACTTCTATTCAGCCTGGTACTATTAAGATATCAACTGCCGATGCCAATCTTTATTTATCAGTATTACATATTGGTGATAAACATATTCTACAAATTGCAATAAATGCTGAGACTTTACTACAAGACACCTGTCAACACTGTGACCAATATCAAGCATATGTAACCAAAATCCTAAGTGATATTGGATCAATATCATATTGGAAATATGTGACCAATATCATATTCTTGAAACTGTCGTCAATTGTGTGATTCGACTAAAAAAAATGTTGTCAATGGTCTGCTTTGAATCCTTTACTCATAAGCCCATGCGAGCATGTTGTTCTTCATTAAGGTCAAGGGACTGATCCTTATTGTTAATGCTTCATTTCTACTGAAGCACTTCTGTGGCGTGAATCTGTAAATGTTTTTAGTGCTTTACTTGATCTACATTTTAAATTTGACAGACATGTAGTAGAAGTTGTACTAGTAATTATCATATTTTAAACTGAATAAGAACCTTGAAAGGTTCAAGCTCAGGAAGTTCCTGACACTTTCCTACAGTTAAAATCGGCCTATTCTGCAGCATAGCCTACTATTCCATATTTGGAGAACTGTTTCTACTCTCAGAAGATCACCAAGCTGTAAGTATTGTTCAATTTCGTAAACATCCTGCAGATCTAGTTAATATACAATAATACTGAGGATGTTGATAATATTTCCTATTTGAATTCATAAGTTATAACTCAACTTGTAATCACCTTTTTGAATCATATGCTAAAAAACCCTGGAAAAAAAGAGGACAATATTCGTTTGCTAAACGGGTTGCTAAATCGTGAATTACCCAGCCTTCTTCAGCTGCTGAAGCGACTAAATCACCTAAACACAGTATAGCGGGTGGTCAGTCTAATCTGCCATATCGTACGAGAACGATATTGGTGCGGTTAAGGTAGGAAATGAGGTTAGTTGCTGGTTTGGTATTTGAATCAGGAGCTAAGCAGGGTTATGTTCTATCCCCATTTTTGTGGATCATTTTGGAGGAATTTGTTTTAAGAAAGGCGGCAAAGACAATGGGAGAGCATGAAATCAAGTTCTGTGATAAAACTCTCCTAGACTAGATTATGCGGACTATTTGAATGTCCCAGATGAAAATGGTTGCAGAACGAAGGAATTTTTGGAGGTTTTGAGAGTTGAGGGTGTAAGAATAGGTTTGAATATTAATGTTAAGAAGACTATGTTGCTCAGACTAGGAAAATATGAAGGTAAAGCGACGATGTTGAGTAACGAAAAGATCGATATAGTGGATAGCTTCACTTGTCTGGATAGCATTATTAGTAAAGATGGTGGATGCAGTGAAGATACTAAAAGTAGAAGAGCCAAGGCTCAGGGTGTTTTTTTGCAGTTGGAAAAAATTTGGAAGAATAAGAAGACAAATCTGTGAACCAAGACTAGAATTTTGGAAACAACAGTTTCATCTAGGGCCAAATGAAAAGCAAGTCGTCCCGGGGGTTAAGAGTGAAGCTTTGAATTGATTAGGGTGGAGTAGCAGTGTGCCCCACTGTGTTGGGCTAGTTTGCATTGGTACTGCTGTGAGTTGCTAGTAGTAGTAGTTTGTATGTAGACCATATAAAATTTAGTCTCGATTACATTCTTGTTCTTGAATTGATATTGTGTACATGACTCTGTGTCGCTTCAAAATAACACTAGAAAAAGAAATAGGACGAAATTGACAATAACAAACCATTGGCAGACAAAAAGAAGATCAATTTCAAAAGAAGAAGACAAAAAGAAGAAATTGATAAGGAGGACATTTGTGAACAGTGAATAACATGGTAGTGTAATCATTTGACGTTTCGGCTATATATTCAAAAGATATCATCAGCGAAATAAAAAAAAAAAAAAATAAACTTACTCATAAAATTACATCTATAAAACAATCTTTTCTTCAACTAAAGTCATAGGACCTTCACTAGAGCTATTCTATCGCCTGAATCAAACTCCTGTTCATAATCTACAGAACTGATGACTAAAGCGATCTGACGATTCAGGCCCTCTTCCGAAATTAATATTATAAGAATGAAAATATTAATTAACCACACCATCCGTACAATGGCCTAATTCTTTATTATTATAGTGATTTATTTTTTACTTGTCTTCGATGTTTTGAGAAACTAAAACACATTGTTCAAAATACATAGTTTTCAATGAAATGCGAATGACGGGATAGGCGTTAGGACTTTTACGATTAGGGGAGGGGGAAGGGGGCAGTAGCCAAACTCCTGTTTGTGGTAATTTTTGTTTGTATTAAGTTTGACTTGGATATTCAACTCAATTTTTACACGTTTCAAGTTTTATTTATTAAGATTTATCTGTAGTCGTTAGGTCGTTAGGTTTGATATGATCATCTATTAAAATTTCTGTTCATTTTGAGTTTCGTTTATTCTTTGTAGTAATTTCTGGTTGTTTTGAGTTTTAATTATTGTATGACTTTATTTCTACTGGTCTCTGCACCCTGTACTTGTTGAAGAAATAACATTTTAAAAGTTCACAAATTTTCATAGGCATTTTGTTTGTTCAAAAAATAGCTAATCAATTTTCTGCGTGGAAAACTTG
>CM051265.1:53239415-53406915 GCA_027921565.1 Artemia sinica
AACGTTATTAACAGATGAACAGATGAACGTTATTAACACGTTATCACAGAACATATGATATGACCTACAATGGATGGAAAAGTCATAAAAACTTGTTCAAATGCAGTGTTTAGAAAATAATTCTCAATATCTGGCTTTATTCATTAGGTCCGTTCCTAAACTTCATGACAGACCATGAAACTATCTGTGTGTAATATTACCACCTTCAAAACTTCTTTTAATTTATACGCAGATAAGCTTTCTCTTCATTACTTACCAATACATATTCTGAATGTTTACCAATACGTATTCTAAATAGAATTTACAAATGCATTTTCTTATATTTAATGTAACACGATATTGATTGAAAAAAGATAATATTTTCGACCTTTACGTATAATGACAGAGACAACGTTTCTTTTCGCATTCTAGCAAGAATAATTTCTATTAAATAGTCAGGTGATGCACAATAAGAATTTCAAAATAAAAAAATATTATTAATTCTTATATAGATTCATCACGACGCATCACAGGCTGATCAGCTGTTGTCTTTTTTTACGGACAAGCAATACCAAGTAGGTAGCAAAAGTATTCCAGGCGACACGGTCTTTATAAAATCCTAAGAATTTATACATCCACACCACTTATGTCATTTGTGGGTTAAAACCACCTAATACACAATAAACAATAGGATTTGGCACCTCATAACTTGGTTAAAGTGTCAAAATTCATCTTTTAACAAATTCCCTGGAAAATATGTCGCAAATACACTCACCTTTTCACAGAGAATCACTCACCTTTTCCTCTCGACGATTCACTATAGCAGCTGCCATTTCTTGGGTCATTCCAGGTACTGTCATCAATTCAAAAATGGATGCCTTATTTACATTCAAAGACCTGGACGATCTCAGTGAGCTTTTATCAGTATTATTTCTCCTAAGACCAGGTTTCACACATATATCACTTCTAAACGAGTGAAACATTGCAGCACCAACGCCAGAAACAAGGGCGATATCTTCGGGTCGCCGAAAAAGTTCCTATGTTCTTTCGGTGAGCGACGATAGCTTCAGCTATCTGACGGGTTATGCCCGGAAGTGTCATAAACTCCTCAACAGATGCTGTGTTTATGTCCAATGCATTGTACTAGAATAAAAGAAATTGTAAATAAAGCAGATGCGCGAGACACCCATTTGTGAATATAAGACTAAGACAAGCATGAAGCCAAGTTCATTAATAACTCACACTTACAACATTCATTAAAAGCCAAGCCATTGTTAAGATAAAATATTAGGTAGAAAAATGTCGACTATTAAATATAACAGAGCATTCTGGAGAGAGGGAAGGTGACTTTTAAAAACGCTAATTTAATAAAAAAGAATATAAAAATTAAAAAGCATTATATTTCTTGGTGAGGGAGGAGGATCAAATACCCTTAATACCGTTCAATACCGTTAATAACGTTCAAGAGCGATCAAATACCGTTATGAGCCAGGAAAAGGACAAGAGGGTCAAGGATCCCATTTGAAAATAGCTTCAATAAAAGCATAAAAACTGAAAAAAATACCATATACAGTGGGAGATAAAAACCATGAAATAAAAAAAAATATTATTAAGACAATATCTATTGGAAGTAAACTTTGAAGTAGGGTAAAGACTATTTCCAAATATAATCTCGTTTTATTACGTAAAACTAACCTCTGCAATAGTTTTTATCGGGATTCAAAATACTTCTAAGCAATTGCTTTGTATTTTAAACAAGATTATTAAGGTAGCTGTATGCAAAATAATAAATCAGTCGATCCTCAGGGTAAACAAAACCCGGTGTCCCGGTACTCCTTCGATCCCAATCTATTCGAAGCCTCCCTATTTAAACCTTCCCAAGAAGTTCCCATTACTCTTAAATCTTTCCTTGCGACATCCTCCCACCCCATTCTGGGACAAACCGCTTTTCGTTTGGCCATAGACGGTTGGCTAAAAAGGACAATCTTTGGCAATCTGTCATCCTTCATCCACAGAAATTGTCCTAGCCATCTCAACCTTTCTCTCATTATAGCCCTAGATAGCAGGATTGGATCATATTTTTTGCACAGCGTACTATTTGAGATACGGTTGGTCAGTCGGGTGCCCAAACCAATCCGTAGGCAATTTCTTTGGAAAATATCTAGCAACTCCTCTTTCGTTTTTTGAAGCACCCGCGCTTCAAAACCATACTTCACCACTGTCATCACTGTAGCTTTCAATATTGTAACTTATTTGCCTATTCTTTCAAACTTTTTCAACTATGAAAAAACACCCTGGGCCTTGGCTATTCTACTTTTAACATCTTCACTGCACCCACCGTCTTTACTAATAGTACTACTTGGGTAAGTGAAGCTGTCCACTTGATTGATCTTCTCTTTACCCAATATCACCTATCACCTACCCGATATCACTTGTTCCCAGTCTTAGCGACTTAGTCTTCTTGACACTATTTTTCAAACCTATTCTTCCACCCTGAACTTTAATGAGCTAAACTAAATAGCCCACAAAGGGACAAGAGAAAGTCCAGTCGCCTAAAATTCGATAGAAAACAGAATTTAAATTGAAATCAAAGCCAAGGCCATATCTAGCGGGGGGGGGAGTACTGGGTTCGAACCTCCTCCCCCGTAATTTTTGTCTTACTCGTAAAAAAATGCATATACGCTAAACAAATTTTTGGTATGTTTCGTCAGTTTTTTTTAGTAAGCCTCCCCAGCCAAAAAAGTACCCCCCCCCCCCACACACACACCCACACACGAGCAAAAATCTTTGATACACTCTTGCTCGAAGTCCTTGAGGATTTCTTGGGAGGTATTCAGATCAGAAGGTATAAATAGGATGAGACTGAGGAGGAGTATTGACCACCGTGTCGGCCTCGGATGGCTTAGCTCTGCGGCGAGTCTGAAAAAGTAGGAACAGAAATAACTGCAATATTATTAACTGGAATGACCATACTCTAGATTTGCAGTGTAAGTCACTTGCAATAAAAGTATGAAGGCTCGTCCACAATGAAATTTTACTAATACCGAGAGTTAGCTAGCGCTAATTTGGGGCACTCAGAATCCCTCAAAGATTTTTCAGTCAATCAGAAAACTCTGTGAAAAATCTGATGGCTTAAACTAGTGCAAGCTTAATCTTAGTATCAGTAAAATCTCATTATGAATGTACCTTTAGATTAACCTGAATTGTACTAAAAAAAGAAGTTATCTTTATGCTAGCAAAGATCGATTAAGTTTTAACCGTAAGTGATGTCAACAACCTCAACCCCCCAATAACCACACTAGGATGTAATCCGTTATGAACTTAAAACACAAAGGAATTTGAAATATGGCAGATACGTACTTTAATTTATAAGTTGAATCCATTCGACAACTATTTATTCAAATGTTAGTGTTTTAATAAAACGGGAAATCATATCCTAGTAGGTAAAAATTGAATTTTCTGGTTCCCATCTTTTTCCATTAAGGTTTCGGGTTTATAAGTTATAGCGAGACCATTTCCCAAAAACTTTTGTCACACAAAATTTTCTTTTCTTTTCACCCGTAGACTTCAAAAAAGTTATATTTTACATAGACTACCAATTAACAGTTAAAGTTAGGGTCTGTAGCAACCCCTCCAGCTTCTGGCAACTTTGCCCGCTACAAGTTCTAACTACTTGTCAAACTCAAACCAAACATCTGTAATGTGATTTGCTGTAATCTGTAATGTGATTTGCTGTATTTGGGTAGTTCTAATCTTGATATATATATATATATATATATATATATATATATATATATATATATATATATATATTATATATATATATATATATAGTATATATATATATATATATATAATATATATAATATATATATATATATATATATATATATATATATATATATATATATATATTATATATATATATATATATATATATGTATATATATATATATATATATATATATATAGTATATATATATATATATATATATATATATATATATATATATATATATATATATATATATATATATATATATATATATATTATATAATATATATATATATATATATACATGTTTAGAATCAGTGTAAGATGCAGAATCCATTCAATTGGATGATCATGGGACGTGGGCTGCTCTTTACTACCTGCCCACTAACATGTACATACTGATGTTATAGGTAGGTTGAGTAAATATTACATGATCTTGGTTATGATATGTTGAAACACAAGCACGCCATATGACAATTTCGTCATATTAAGATTGTTTTAAAAACTACAACTATAGTTTACCAGATGAGTCTCTTTCGTTTTTTCTGTATCTTGCATAGCGCTTATGTTTTTTCTCATTTTTCATGCTATTTAGGCTACTATATATGTAAGCTTGTTAATCTATTTGTTTAATTTTTTATGAAGCCTCCCAGGTTTAAAGAAGAAAAGAATCTCAAAATTAAATCACCTGATCAGTTGGTTTAATAAAGTTTCCGTCAAGTCCCTATGCAGAAAAACCTAGAGAAATTTCACTTGACCTGTAGATATAAGTTATATCCGTAGAATTTGGTCAAAAGAAGGTTTTTTTTCTTCTTCTTTTTTTAATAGCAGTGGACCTCTCTAAATGTCAGCGCCTTGCTTGATGATTTTTTTTTTATATTTCTTTCAAACAAATCTTAATAAGAATATACAGTGTTACGATATAACACATTTTAAAACGAGCTCTATCATTTGAGATGTGACTTGTGATTTTGTGGAAACCCAGCATAGGAACTGAGTTTTTTTAAAAATTGTTTAAATAAGAATTGGAACCTCGTATGCAACAAATACGACATAAAATGCAAAAGAATATATAACTGCGATATAACTTATTTTAAAATAGACTTTACTGTTCGAGGACATGCGACTCTTTAAATACTAGGCACAGGAGGAGACTCTTTGAAACAAATTTTTTAAACAAGAAATTGGTAGATTGGAGGCAACAAAATATGACCCCTTCCCCTTCTTTTGGCTTTTATTAAATATACAAAACAAATACAGGGTCGAGATCTCCAAAGATTGGACACATAATCGTCATCAGTGGCAGTCTGCTGAGGACAAAAATTTGGATTTAATCAAAGGTTTGAAGTGAGTCACTGGAATCCATTACAAGCGAAAAACCTCGTCATTATCACTTTTATCCTGATCTTAAAATTCCGTTTTTGATGAGTGTATACTTCTAAATCAGAAAATGAAGAATTTTCATTCAGCTGTCTAACAAAAAAATTGTTCTTGCTCTGTAAAACGCAAACATACTTACTGCTAAAATATATCTCTATTACATTATCTCTACCAACAGTCACAAGATAGTTCAACAGGGTTTTATTGATTTTTTCCCTTAAAGTTCATTGATAATACTGTAGCTAATGCTACAGCTTTCTAGATAGAAGTACATGTACACAAAACATAAAATAACCTTTACATATATTAGGGACATTTTTATTTTATAGCCTACTTTCTGAATAGAGCAAGCAATTTTTCCAAGATTAGGGAAGGGGCAAAATTCAACAAATTATCATATAGGAGAGGGCCAAGACAAAATATGGCCCAACATTCACAGCGTTTTTAAGTGCGATCTACTTTTTTTGGTTTATATTAATACATTTTGTACCATTGGAGGATTGCCTCTTTAGACATCTCTTAAGTAGCCTCACTGTTGATGAAAAAAAAAAAACCTTTTCTTCAAAGGCTGTGT
The DNA here is from genome assembly GCA_027921565.1 of Artemia sinica. Classification (NCBI taxonomy): domain Eukaryota; kingdom Metazoa; phylum Arthropoda; class Branchiopoda; order Anostraca; family Artemiidae; genus Artemia; species Artemia sinica. Next base: position 53,245,124 of record CM051265.1, read on the forward strand.
CAAAACAGTCTTTTTTAATCCAATTTTGGAAACCTGCGAGCAAAATTGCAGATTTTACATCCCGCGACATAGAGTCAACGACTGACACTCGTATTGAAAGGATCTACAAGCAATCTGGAGATATATGATAAAACTACCATTAACCCACAAGTTATAAAAAAAAGAAAAGTTATAAAAAACTAAAAAGAACTTCAGTACTGATTTCAAGGCTTAAAAACTACCTGTTAAGATCCATCCTTGTATTTCTTAATTTTGTCCAGACTATAAAACCCAAATATTTCAAGATCAAGCTAAAATGGAAGAATCATAAAAGAGGTAATTACCTGTAAACCTGGCTCCTCTATATTGAATGTGGCACTACTTATTGACCGCTTTGGCATAGCAGAGGACATCCGTCTTACAAACTGCAAACTATCCTTACTGAGTCTTCGAGAGATTCTGCGCACAATCCCAGGCTTTTTCTTCTTCTCCTTCTCACCTGATGCTCGATTTGAAATCGGCTCCACTTGAGTTAAATTTGAATTACTGATGTTGATGCCTTCAAGGTTCAAAGCACTTGAACTGCTTACATTATCAGCACTTTTTTGGTTCTTCGATGAAGAGTCTTCACTCAATTCTTGTCCCATACTATTATTTAGGTACATCTGTCGGATCATTTCAGTCAGATGCATCTGAACAAAGTCGACTCCGCTTTATCTTAACCAAATAAAAGCTCTTCTTCCTTGATTGCTTGAAAAAGATAAGGTTTTCAATCGTAAGATAAAACCAAAGAATTCAGATTGATTCATATGTATACAAAGTATTGAAGACAGCAAAATAGAGTCTGGCAAAAATAAAAGATAAAAAAAAGATTCACAGTCTAACTTAAGTTTCATAAAGAAACCAAAGTATATTAATGATAATAAAAAAAGACAAAATTATAATTCAAATTGGCTATAAATTAAAATATATATTATATCAAACTAAAATCGTTCCTAAATGCGGCAGTTTAATTTGCCAATTTCTAAAATTCTGCAAGGAATTTTCCACAGTTTCAAATAGATGGAGAAATATCCACAAAAAAGAACAATCTTGATGAAAAAAATGCCGTCAAATTCAACATGTTCTATTTGTTTTTGAATTTTGTTTTGTTTCCCCGAGGCTGACTATATCCAACCAGTGGTTGTGAAATATTGGAAAAGGGTAGGTTGAAATAGATTGGTTCTAGTATCTTTTTATGCAATAAATGAGACTTATTGACAGCAAAGTGATATTTTTCGCAAATTTAAGATGCAAAACAAAAATCCTGCCCCAAAGAGGAACAAAATATCGTTGAGTGAAGTTTCTTATATAGGCAATCGATTAGCACTTCGGTGTAGACTTGAGAAGATATGTGATCCCCGTCCTGCAACTGGTATCCGGGATCATTGCTTTTCCTGAGGCGAAAAAATTTCAATGATTTAAAGAACATGAAAATTGGAACTTGGAATGTTACGACATTAAAAAATGACCATCGTATCGACATTTTGACTGACGAATTCAGACGATTCGAACTGGATCTATTAGGAGTTTCAGAAACTCATATCCCAGGGGTAGGAAGCATGAAATTAGGTGATATAGAATTTGTTTACTCAGGCAGGAAGGACGGGTTACATAGACAGGGAGTAGGGCTCATGATGAATAAGGAAGCTGCTAAGTCTTGTTTAGGCTGGGAAGGTATTAATAATAGAATACTAATTGCTCATTTTATGACTAGAAAGTTCAAGGTATCAGTTATAGTAGTATACGCCCCTGTAGAACCGACTGATGGAGATACTAATGACTCAGATGAATTTTACTTACAGTTACAGGAGCAAATAGACAAGGTCCCAGGTAGAAATATGATGTTATTGCTGGGAGATTTTAACGCCCAGGTTGGTAGAAATATGGATAGATGGTATCCCAGCTTAGGTAAATTTGGTGTAGGAAAAGAAAACAGTAATGGATACAGACTTTTGCAATTTTGTAGGTATAACAATCTAGTTATAACCAATACGGTGTTTGGTCATAAAATGGCTCATAAGCTAACATGGTATTCACGTGATGGTAAGACAGCAAACCTTATTGATTATGTTATAGTAAATCGAAGACTGGCAGGATCAATACAAGATACTAGGGTATATAGGAGTGCTGTTATTGATGTTAAAAGTAAAGATCACCATCTAGTAGTGTCAAGGGTTAATTTAAAGCTGAAATATCGGAAGGGTAATTACCTCCCGGGAAGTTATGATGTTAGTAGACTCCAGGATGAGAATTTGAGAGAAACTTTCCAGGAACAGTTGAATACTAAACTTGAGAGCTTAAAATTTGATAATGTGGAAGATGGTTGGAATAATTTTAGAAAAATAATTTGTGAAGTTGCTGAAGGTGTATTAGGGAAGAAAGCTAGAACTGCAGCTAAGAATATTAGTGAAAAAGCTTTAAGTTTAATAGAAAGGAGAAAGGACTTGTACAAGAATTATCTGAGTGATAGATCACATGAAAACAAAAGAAATGTAAAGAAAGTGGAGAAAGCATTGAAATATGAACTAAGGAGGTGTGAAGTGGAGGCCATGGATAAAATTGCCGAGGATTTAGAAGATGCAGCTAGACGGCATAATAGTAAAATATTGTACTGGCACGTTAACAAATTGAGAGGTAGTAGTCAATCCGGACTTGTCCCAGTTAAAGATAGGAATGGGGTGGCAATTAGCGATAAGACAAAAGCTAAAGCGAGATGGGCCGAACATTTTGAGAATTTGCTTAACCGAGATAGAGTTGCAGGAAAAAATATAGAGGAAAATGAAAAGTTTGTGATACCTTGGATGTGAAGGAAGATTTGTTTTGTGAGGAGGAATTAGAAACAGTACTAAAAGGATTAAAGAATAATAAGGCTCCAGGTGCTGATAGGGTAGTAAATGAGTTTCTTAAATATGGTGGCTCTGAGGTTAGAAATAAGTTATTGGAGATTATGAATATGATTTTTGAAAAAGGGGAAGTACCTAATGATTTTAGGAAAACCTTAATTAAGCCACTTTATAAGAAAGGTGATAAAAGTGAGTGTGGTAATTATCGAGGCATTAGTCTGGTCTCTGTAGGTAGCAAATTGCTTAGTAATATGATACTTTTTAGACTGAGAGATGCCGTAGACAAAGTTTTAAGAGAAGAGCAGTGCGGTTTTAGAAAAGGTAGAGGATGTGTTGACCAAATTTTCACTCTTAGGTTAATAATTGAGAAGTGCCTAAGTTTTCAAACACCTTTGGTCCTTAGTTTTATAGATTATGAGCAAGCGTTCGATTCTGTTGATAGAGGAGCTTTAGTAAAGGTTTTATCCTTGTATGGTATACCAGACAAATACATTAAAGTGATTAGTGCTATGTACGAGAATAACACTGCTGCGGTTAAGGTAGGAAATGAGGTTAGCAGCTGGTTTTGTATTAAATCAGGAGTTAAGCAGGGTTGTGTTCTATCCCCCTTTATATGGATTATTTTGATGGACTTTGTTTTAAGGAGCACAGGAAAGGCAATGGGAGACCACGGAATCAAATGGGGAGGAAAAAGTCTCCTGGACTTGGATTATGCTGATGATTTAAGCATCCTAGATGAAAGTGTGAGCAAAATGAATGAAGTTTTAGAGGTTTTGCGAGTTCAGGGTGCTAGTATTGGTTTGAAAATTAATGTTAGGAAGACCAAGTCACTAAGGCTAGGAATAAGTGAAGATGAAAAGGTGACGTTGGGTAATGAAAAGATTGATCAGGTGGGCAGTTTCACTTACCTTGGTAGTATTATTAGTAAAGATGGTGGGAGCAGTGAAGATGTTAAAAATAGAATAGCCAAGGCTCAGGGTGTTTTTTCACAGTTAAAAAAAGTCTGGAAGAATAGGAAGATAAGTCTGCAAACCAAGATTAGAATCTTAGAAGCTACAGTGATGACAGTGGTCAAATATGGCTCTGAAGCATGGACGCTCCGAAAAGCGGATGAAGATTTGCTAGATGTTTTCCAGAGAAATTGCTTAAGGATTGTTCTGGGTACCCGGCTGACTGACCGTATTTCAAACAATAGGCTATACGAAAAATGTGGTTCAATACCACTTTCTAGGTCTATAATGAAAGAAAGGTTGAGGTGGTTAGGGCATGTTGTTCGGATGAAGGATGACAGATTGCCGAAGATTGTTCTTTTCGGCCAACCATCTAGGGCTAAACGGAAAGCAGGTCGTCCCCGTCTGGGTTGGGAGGACGTCATAAAGAAAGATTTAAAGGAAATGGGAACTTCGTGGGCGGGTGTAAAAAGGGAGGCTTTGAATAGATTGGGGTGGAGGAGGAGCGTGCGTAGCTGTGTTGGCCTCAGGCGGCTTGGTGCTGCGACGAGTTGTTAGTAGTAGTAGTATTAATTTATGTGAAGTACTTCTGGGAATCTTTAAAGTATTCGGGAACTTCAAATCAGCTTCAACTTCACAATACTTTGTTCATCTTATTAACTCCATAAGAAATTTTTTAAAAGCCTAATATTAGCTCATTTAACTTCGATTGACCTCCAAAAAGCATTTGATTCGACCATGCGTATGATACGATTTTTTAAATAATAATTAATTTGTAATGAAGGAAGTTTGAAGTGTTTGATACTATCAAAAGATATGTTTCCTAAAATCTGATATCACAAGTCCAGATGGGCTGATTTCGTAAATTCGAAATTAGTAAAACGAGTTTTAGACAATGAGTGGTAAAACCGAGATGTGGGAGGAAAGAGGAGAATTGATCCATTTATTTAAGATATTAAATGATGCAGAGGATAAAGATTCCTCTATATCTTTTTGTGGGAAACTTTAGTGGAGTAAAAATGGGATAGTTATTAAACCAGAGTGAGAAAAGCGAGGTCTAAAGCGGGTGGGGGGGGGGGACTTTACTAGGGGTGCTGAATTTTTCCAAAGGTTGTGGAGGACAACATGGTGAAAAGTTAGGAAATTTGTTCTTCGAAGGTGCCTAGACTTGCCCTTCACAGAAGCGAGATATAAAGGGTTCTACCCTCATTGAAGATAATTCTTAGGCGCCTGTTTCAGACTGCTTTGATCATGTCAGACAATTCCTTGGAACTTCCAGGATGCCAAATAGGACAGTCATACCCAAGGATTGGACATACAAATAAAAGCAAAATTCTCAAACAGTGCAATTTAGGACACTTAGATTTTTCGAAGAGTTCAAGGAGAAATACATGTAGTATTTTTGTGCTTTAAAATATCATTAATATGATAAACTGCTTGATATAAGGTGAGAGAAAGAAGAATAAGGGAAGGGGGGTTGTTTAATGAAATTAATTGTTAGGATTGGCAAATTTAAAGGATTGACTGTCATATCATTAGTGACAGGCTCATCTGAAATTTGTTCTAGGATATCCATAGGGCTACTTAAAAAAAAAAAAAAAATTTAAGACAGTTAGATCCAACAAATTTCCTCCGTCCATCAGAGAGACGAACAACAAGGTACAAAGTTGTATAATATTACAAGAAATAAAATTGGGCTTAACAGAGTTTCATTGAACACACCATTGTAAATTTTTAGAAGATCAGAACATGCATTCATATATTTGACTGGCTGTGTTCTATTGGAGAGGAAAACACAACTATTCTAATTAAATAGAGGTCTAATTGAAATTCATTTAATAGTTGTTCTTACAAATGTATTGTGGTTAGAAAAAAAAAATTGCAAGTCCACTGATATATTACCGAGCCAGGTACTTGGTTTTTCCAAGTTTGCTACATATTCTGTCCATAAGGTAAACACGATAGTAAATGGTTGATGCAGAACACAAGTTTCTGAATTACATAAGGTCAAAATTAGGGATTATCTTTACTTTCCACCATTCAGCTAAAATACTTTTAACGTAATTTGGAGAAAACAGGAGTAAGCAAAATGGGTTAGATACCATCAAAATTTTGCGTGTTAATTTTCTTTTTCAAAGGATCAATAAAACCTAATTTCCAATAGTAGGGCAATTTACCAGTAGAGGTAGTTTTGTCAAATGGTAAGAAAAAAGGTGTTGAAAGATTGTCGGCGTAGATTTTAATTAGTTCTACCAAAATATCTTCACCCAAACGAATTCAATCATTAGCTTTTGCACTGCGATCTGTCCTGCCACATACTTAAAGCAAAAGTTCCTTTGCCTTTGCAACACACAGTGGGTTGAAAGACATGACAGTGTTATAACTTTTCTGGAGCTTTTCCCTGCTGTTGTTGGAGTACTGGAGAGTTTTGTTGACAACCAGTCTGATTCAGGTCTAATGGCAAAAACCAAATCCATAGTATAAGAAGTACAGTATTTACAATGATTACGTCATTTTGTATCTGATTCAAGGATTAGCTAGGTTAGAGCTCTCCTCATTTCGGTCAATGCAGTTGGTGATTTTGTGCTTTTTTTTAGTAACAAAGTAATAAATACAGACAGTAATATACTTAGTTGCTGGAAAGTTTCTGGATCCCCCCCTCCTGAACGAAAATCCTAAATAGACCACTAATAGGGGAGGTTCGGGAAAGCTGGATTCGTCATCTGAAAACGAAAGGCCAATGGAAATTTAGTATCAATCTCTTTGCGGATATTCAGCATCCTAACTCTTGGATTTTGAGAATAGTGGGTGTGAAGGAGATAAAATGGGTCATTTCAAAGAGTTTACTTGCATGGTTGCAGTATCCTTAGAGGAACAGTTAGGAAACAACTAATTTCATCCCAACTCATCATTTTGAGTATACTTTTCAGCTCTTGCAAGAAAAGAAGAGTTGCACCCTGACCATTTAAATGATTTGGGAACCACTCTCAACCTGCATTGAGGACAAACCAGTCTTTATCTCACCATTTTGTATGCCAAGAGGTTGGCAAACCAGAGGTCAATAAACCAATGTTACTCTGGTGAATCACATTGTGTTGACGGTTGGAATAAGCAATGAGTCCATCATTGGTAGGCATGAACAATCGTTGGACATAATTCCTTTCCAACCTTCTGTTATGAATTGACACTGCTCAGTTCCAAGCCATAAAAATCAACTATGGCTGTAGTTTGTGGGTGAAAACAAAACTCCCCAATAGCTAGACAAGAACTAGACTGTAGAACTAGACAAGTACAAACATGTAGTGCTAAACGAATAGTTCTGGCATTACTTTAAAATGAAGTAGGCACAGACAACTGAAATTCAGTGAAAGGTACGGGATTAGTCAGTAATTAAGAAGAACAACAAATGTTGTTTTTTTTTTCTTTCTGGGAGTGAATTTAATTAAAGTGATTATATTAAAGTAAAGCTGCTCCAATTTTTTTCCCCATTAGCCATGGAGTACTGGCAGAGGTTTTCAAATGTTCTCACCTGCAATTGACAAACTCAGGCAGGAAAGGATGTTTGATCTCTGGTACAACTCCTGAAGTTTTCTGAACATGTCCATTGACATTAGGAGCATTAGTACTGGGCAAGGTCAGAAGTGTTTTGATAATTTGATATCCTTACTTTGACATTTAATGTGTTCAATTATATATTTTGGACCCATTCTAACTTGATATAGTGTTCCTTGGGGAAAAAAATACCACAATAAAAAGAGGAAGGCTAGTAGAGGCAAAGGAGAAAAGAATAAACTATACAGGTGGACACATGACAGATTGAAATAGATTAAACACTTTTTGTTTATATTATTATCAGAGGCAACGTTATTGCGTTGCCTCTGGGAATCATTGTTTTATTAAGTTTTTTTTTCTTCCCAGGGGCACTTCATATGGAAGGGCTGGTTGTATAAACTTCAGAGGGGACTCATTTGATTGGAAATTGGAAGTTCTAGTGCCCTTTTTAAGAGTCAAAAGTGATAGGAGGGCAACTAGACCCCCCCCCTCAAACCCTCTTTTACCCAGTTATAAGTTGTATGTTCTATCATGCTTTATTTAATTATTTGTGTTGTTTATATTTGTATGAAATACAATTTATCTATCTATCTATCTATGTTATAACCTGGGGGAATATAAGGTTTTTATTGAAGAAGTGGTTGTACAAACGTTAGAGGAGGCTCATTTGATTGAAAATTTAAAGTTCTTGTTCCCTTTTTAAGAGTGAAAAGTGATCAGAGGGTAACTACCCCCACACCCTCTTTTCACCGAATACATCCAATCAAAATTTTTATGCAGCTATTTTGTTCAAAATGGTCAAGAGATCATATGAGAGTCCCTCCAGGGTAGACACATCTCTCAGAGACCAGGGGCAAGCGTTGTTAGTTGTTCCCCAGGGGCATATAAGACTTTTATGAAATGGATGGTCGTATAAACTTAGAAGGAGGCTCATTTGATCAGAAATTAAAACTTTTAGCTTGCTTTTTAACAGTAGAAAGTGATCAAAGGGCAACTAAACCCCTCCTCCCACGCCCTCTTTTCTCTAAGTGCATTCGATCAAAATTTTGAGATGACAATTTTGTTCAAAACAGTCCAAATTTCTTATAATAATCCCTCCAGAGTTGACACACACACACCAACATCTCCCCCCCCCCCCCGAATCTAGAGCAAGGGTCGTAGGTTATGCCCCAGGGAATATAGTTTTTATAGAAGGGTGGTTGTATCAAATTTGGAGGAGGCTCGTTTGATTGGAAATCAAAAAACCCCACAGGCCCCAGAGCAAGGATTGTAAATTATCCAATTTGTCCATTTTTAAAATGCAAGATTTACCATTGGGAAAAGGGGGAATGTTTGAAGATGGGTGAATCCAAAAATGCTCAGGATATTGAGGTGAAATTTCACAGAATGTTGAAGGGTATAGTGAACTAAATTAAAAGATACTATCTGCATCCAAGTTGTCAAAAACGGATATCTACAATATTTTAGGATCAGGTAAGGGTATTAACTTGAAACTTTCAGGGCCACTACTAATACTACTGCAGCTGCAAATGCGACTAGTTGCGACTGCAACAGTACTATTTCCGACCGCGACAACTTTCAACTGTGACTACAACTGCTGGCAACTGGTACTACATTTACTTCTGACTACTTTTAGAGAATTTAAAGGGATATTTAATAAAATTAAACACTCTGTGTGCATGCTCATTGTCAAAAGGGTGTATCAGCAATATTTCAAGAAAAATTGAGGGTATTAAGTTAAAACTTTCAGGGTGTGCAGAACATGCTTTGATCTTCAGAGAATGCTTAAAGGGATTTAAACTAAATAAAAAGACACTATGTGCATCCATGTTATCAACAGAGTATATCTGCAATGTTTTAGGAGCTGCTAAGGGTCAAAATATTCAATCAAAAGATACTATGTGCATCTAGGTTGTCAGAAGGGCGTATCCGAAACGTCCCAGGAATAGCTGATGGCATTGTTGAAACTTTCAGGGAATGTTAAGGGTGCAGTGAAATATATCAAAGGCCACCAATTAGAACTTTCAAATTAGAGTTAGATATCTTAATTGTTATGCTAGAAACATGAAAAAATTGAAAAATATTCATTATATTAACCAAAACTTTGACAATCAAAAAGGAACAGAGTGTTAAAACAAAAAAAGGAACAAAACAAAACTTTCCAAAAAAAAAAGTTTTATAAAGAAAAGTAAAAAAAAACATACCATGGGTGCTTCTCTGGTAATGAGATAAATGATGTAAATCTCTATCCATTAAAATATAGGTTAGTTAACTATTTAAATGGCAATAAAAAAACAAACTGACATTAATTAAAAAACTTTCTGAAAAAGAAGTTTTTCAAAGAAAAGTAAAGCCTATATTTAAATTAATCACCAAGTGATAAATTCCTACTATAATTCAAACTCAAAACAACCAGAAATTACAATTAAAGAATAAATGAGACCAAAAACGAACAACAAGACTTTTACAGTTAGAGAAGAGAGCAGTACCGTAGCCAAACTCTTGTTTGTAGTAATTTTTGTTTGTTTTAAGTTTATTTATTCATTTATATTAGTACCTTTTGTATGTTTGTTTGCTAGGATTGTTTATTTAATTTCTGTTTATTTTGGGTTTCATTTATTCTTTAATAGTAATTTCTGGTCGTTTTGAATTTGAATAATTATAGAAATTCATTTCTGCTGATCTTAAGTTTTATATAGCCCTTACTTTTCTTTGAAACTTCTTTTTCGGAAAGTTTTTTTTTCATTAATAAACAGAAATGGCAGAGAATATAGAACATCCTACATTTCACAAGCAAATAAGACGAGATCAAGTGAATACACTGAGGAAGCTCAAACCAATAATCAAAGCTATGCAATAACATTTTCAAAGTCTATCAATCAAAAATTGCAAGAAAATGGATATCTTGTAGGAACTATCATTCTTTATTTACTATATCATTTGCCATAAAACAGAATTTCTGTCCTTTTTTGACGATTTTTCCCATCACTAGCCTTGATTGAGCCTCTGCCTTGAATAACCCTAACAACTACATGGATTACTTAGATTTTACACTGTACTAAGCAATCATATTTCAAATACTCTACTTCTTGAATAAGAAAGGAAGAGGTAGAGATTGCGAGGCTATTGAGAGGAACAAATGTTTTTACTTTTTTTTGTATGAATAGGACCCTTGCAATATGTTGTAAGTATTTTATCTCATTTTACTTTCAAGATTTAAATGTCTGCTTGATATTCTTTTAAAGAAATCAACAGAAAGATTTTCAAGGAATCATCTTCAGGTAGGACATTTCCTACCTTCCCATCTTTTGAGGTAATTTCAAAATTCTCAATTGATAAAGATAGTCAAATTTAGCATAGAGGCTTTTTACTAGCTTAGAGAGTTTGTGTGCTAGTCCTGGTTCATGATGTTTCCAGAAAAAGGGTTTAAAGCACTAATTTGGCCAAGGAAATATTATTTACTTATTTATAACCAACAAATGAACATTGAAAATGAAACTGCAGAGTAGTGAAAAATGAGAACGAAAAAACTAACACACCATTATCATAATCAACACATGTAGCACAAGACACGAAACCACAACAATAAAAACCAACACAGAGCAGTAAATAAAAACCACACTATAATTAATAAGGAATAAAAATAACCAGTATCCTGGAGGAAAAAGCAGGCTAGGGGGTTGGTGACAGAAACAACATTATTAGTATTTGCAATAATATTGGATACCAAACTGGCCAGTTGCACACAAGGATCAATAACACCATAACAAGATACAATATTCATAATTTTGAAATGACCAGGTAAGTGCATCAGGTATTTACAATATCTAAACTAACCACTTCTAAGTGTCTGTAAATCTTTTTTCCTTAGTAGATCTGGAATCTGGATACACAATTTACCGCTGGAGAAAAAAACTATTGTAAAGTCAGGTTAGACCTTTACAGTAATAATGCCCCCTGTTTGGAGATATCTTACCATATGACACATAAATATTTCTAATGCATTAGAAACCAACTTGGAGCAGATTTCAAGAATTGACAGGCAAAACAATATACCAAGACATTTTACTTTATCCAAACAAGGGAATAAAATCGAGCCAAAGTTTAATGGAGATACAGAAATTCTACTTTTAAAGCTAGGGTTGTTACTAGCTGGTCGTTTTTACCGACTGTTTTTTGTCAATAATGAGCATAATGCCTGTTTTGACTAAAATACGTAAAATCACTGAATGAGTCGGTAAAACCGCTGCTTTTACCGACCAAGATTCAGATTTCGGTACATACCATGTCACCATTTTAATACTCTTTATTCAACCAAATGGAAAATTGTGGCACCATCTGTAAACTCATGGCAGGAGTCAGTAAAACTCCTGCGTTTACCAACCAAGTTTGAACTTTATGTAGATGACATGTCAGTATTTTCATGGTCTTTATTAAACCAAACAAAGAATTCTAGCAATGTCAAAAAAATAATGGCACTTTGCTTCACAATTTTACCAATATATTTTTTTTATCCAAGTGACCAAAACATTGGACGGGCGTCTCCCCCCCCCATACGTGACAGCGCTGATCAAAGCAAAAAAACTCAAAACTTTCCATATTTACAGATAGGCCAATATCATTAAGTAGAGACAACAACTTATGGACATTTTGAGCCAACCCTCAACAAGAAAAACTAACTAAAAAGACATCATCAGTATAAGCAATATAGCTTAAACCAATACCGCGAAAAAATACAGTAGGGCACAGATGCTTCAGACAAGTAGGAGGACATATTTAAACACATAACGAGATAAAATCCCTCCCTCTCTCGCTCCTTTCCCAACAGTTACTAGATCAAAAATATGTGAGAGCCACTTAATACACATGTAAAAATTCTTATACCAATATTGCAATACAGAAATAACTGACTAGTTGACACCAGAACACAGTATAAGTACCAGTAGTATATACCAGTAGTGAAAACTTTTCTAAACATGGCCCACATTTCATAACGTGTAATTAGACCTGAGCATATATGTCAGAGCCATAGATAGACTCTGAGCAAATACGTCAAAGCTGTAGTTTCAGTTGCTACTTGGTTTTCTGTCAGAAAAATTTGTCATTGCGCATGCGCGAAGGTGAGGTCATGAATCTTGTGTGGTTTTAGATCTGTGTCAACAATTTTCAATGGAGAGTATAGGACTTTTCACTACTGTATATTATCTTTACTGTGATCCAGAACAAGCAAGGGAAGACAAGGCCTGGGTATAAACAACATTATCAAAAGCCCCAGAAATGTCTACTATGCAGCAATACATTGAGCACTTCTGACCAAAAGCTCCCTTCAGCAACTGGGTGAGTACATGATACATCTAAGGACAACCAACCCCTCTTCTAAAAGCTAATTGAAAAGATAAAAAATAACATTAAGAAGTTATTCTAGGCAAAAGAATAAATTCAAAAATCTAACTAATAAAACAAGATACAGTAATCAGTCTATAATTTGGACATGAATCTGGATCTTTACCTTATCAAAGTATAGATGTGACACCATCAGAAATAAAACTATCAGGAACCAGAGATGGAGCTATACAAATCTGAAACAATAATTGGAGGTGGTTCAACAATAATAGGCAATCATAAGCAAAATTCCTCAAGCACGGGCTGTCGAAGTCAGGAGAATCTGAATTTTTTACTTTCTTCAGTGCCCATTGTAAATCACTCATACTTATTGGAAGAACTCTAGGTTGACAAACAGACATTGGCAGGACCAAATGTAAGTAGATTAGAAAAATGAATCCGAATATATGGATTAAATACAGAAAAAATGTCAATATAATGGTGGACAAAATTTGTAAGGTTTAGTCCAAACTGGGCAGGGGGAGTGCACTTGTGGCTATTGATAACTTTATTCCCAGTGTTTTTACTATTTGGAGCATCCCATGCATAGAGCTTTGTATTGTGTAAGCAGGATTTACATTCCTTTCTTGTTAAATTGCAAACACAGCACCAGAAAAAGCTTGATCACCAGCATTTCATAATTGCAACCAAAACTTTGCACAGTTCTTAACTTTTTTTCACTTCCAAATATATATTCCACAGGGGCTTGCACAACCCAGAACACACATTCTCCATGGGGACCACAGCCCTTGTGGCAGCTTCAGCCATACAACTATTGGATAGTAATATAAATTCAGGTCAGCCTTAGAATCAGGGTCTAGAGCCAGTGAAACAGGACTTCAATAGCAGAAAGTAGAGTGCATGAAGTGGTAATATAAATCTCAATGTTTATCTGATTCCAATGGGGCTTTCAATAATGATTTAGGAACTTCAAGTGTGCTTGAACATTAAGAGGCTCAATAAGGCACAAAATAGGAAGATGATGGTAATTGGTTTTATCCTCACCAAAAGACACCTTGGATTTAATTAGACCACCCTTAGACATAATAATACAGTCCAGGTTGGATTTAATGGAGCCACAGTTACAAACATAAGTATAATTCAGGTTCTTAACAGCAACATGATGGGCACTTTGCAGAAAGTCAAGCAAAAGTTCAAAGCAATCAGAAGAGGCCACTATATCAGTATTCAAACCTCCAGCTAGAAGCAAATGAACATTTTTATGTGCCAATTTTATGAAGTGAGATTTCAGTTTAGGGCAAGCTTTGGCAAAAGCAATAAACTACTAGGCATCTCAATTGTTGTATAGGAGAAAACACATTTACATAATCCATATTATTACGCTGGATTACTAGAATATTAGCATCAGAGTACATTTACATAGGGTGACATCCTGACCAAATGAAGATAGCAGTGCCACCAGAAAAAGGACAGTAGGTATTTTTTGCTTCTCAAATAATTATATCATGAGTAGCAGACTGCCTTAAGTTGTTCATCCTAACTTTGGAAAGTAGATGCTCCTGTAGGAATACAACATCAAAATTTAGCAGTTTGTTGATTAGCAGATCCTTATCTTTAGTAACATTAATGTTCAGAAAAACATTCATGCTAATGGGTCTGATATTGCGCTAATGGGTTGATAATTTTCTGCAAGGTCCTTTCTACCTTTATTAAATATAGGAATGATATGTGCAGTTTTCCAACCTAGAGGTAGTCTGGACAGACTTAATGATAACTCGAACACCAGGATAAGAGGTTGACACAAAACTGTACGACATTCATGTAGGATATGTGGGTGAATGCTGTCTCAACCAGCAGATTTATTCAGTTTGAGGGATGTAAGTTTCTTCAGAACTACTGTATCAGTAATCAGAAATGGTGAAGTAAAAATCTGAGAGGATGCAGGACTAGAGTAAGCTGGAACCTAAGGACTGGTAAAATTGTTGAATACAGCACTATGAAACGACAAAGAAGAAACAGTAGGTGAGCAAGTTATTGTAGAATAAACAAATGAAATGTCACCAAGAGACAGGGAAACATTATTATGGTCATTACTAGACAGGTGAGGAACAAAATTTGGTGGTGCAAGTCCACAATCATTTAAACAATTGTAGGTCAGTTATGTTAACTGCCCCAATATTTACAACAAAATTGTGTTGATAATTAAAAATTTACTTCAACTTCAGGAAAGGAATTTTGGGGTAAGGTTTATATTAACAGACTAATCAGATAGATAAAAAAAAAACATACCACTAGCATCAGAATTTCATCCTGAGTCCAAATATAACATTCATTTCTGTTGCAAGCTATTTTCAAAATTACTTTTAAGCTTCTTTAAGTTTCTTCAATTTTCCTGTTGTTCATAGGCAGTGCAATAGCACTGCCTAAGTAAAGAACAATGTGGGCACAATGTATTATTTTTTTTTCTTCTTCTTCTTTCTCCATACCCGGAACTTTTAATAGTCGAAAGTGATTGGAGGGCTACTAGCCCCCCCCCCCCACCCACGCCCATCATTCCCCCAAACACATCCAATCAAAATTTTGAGATAGCCATTTTGTTCAGTATAGTTGATTTCCAGGTAGAAAATATGTTTTTGAGGAGGACACTGCCCCACAACTCTCAGGGCAAGGGTTTTAAGTTATGCCCTGAACAATGTTGGCAGAATGTAAGATTTATTATTTTTTTTCCTTTAGAGCAGGGCACTTTGTATCAAAAAGTTGTCATAGAAACTTCGAAAAGGGCTCATTCAACTGGAAATTGGAGTGGCTTGTGCCCTTTTTAATAGTTGAAAGTGATTGGAAGGCAACTAACACCCCTTCCACGCCCACCAATTCCCGAAACACATCCGATCAAAATTTTGAGATAGCCATTTTGATCAGCATAGTTGATTTCCAAATAGACATTATGTTTTTGAGGAGGACACTCCCCTGCAGCCTTCAGGGCAAGGGTTGTAGGTTATGCCCTGGGGGCATATAAGGTTTTTATAGAAGGTTGTTGTTGTAGAAACTTCAAAAAAGGCTCATTCAATTGGAAATTCAAAGGGCTAGTGCCCTTTTTAATAGTCGAAAGTGATTAGAGGGCAACTAGCCCCCCTCCCCCCATGCCCATCATTCCCCCAAACACATCCAATCAAAATTTTGAGATAGCCATTTTGTTCAGCGTAGTTGATTTCCAGATAGAAAATATGTTTTTGAGGAGGACACTCCCCCACAACCCTTGGGGTAAGGGTTGTAAGTTATGCCCTGGGGGCATATAAGGTTTTTATAGAATGCGTTCTCATAGAAACTCCGAAAAGGGCTCATTCAACTGGAAATTGAAATGGCTAGTGCCCTTTTTAATAGTCGAAAGTGATTGAAAGGCAACTAACACCCCTTCCATGTCCACCATTTCCCCAAACACATCCAATAAAAATTTTGAGATAGCCAATTTCTCCCACAATGTTCAAAGTTCAGGAAATTATACCTTCGAGCAGGACACTCCCCCCACAGTCTTCAGGGCAAGGGTTATAAGTTATGCCCTGGGGGCATTTAAGGTTTTTACTGAAATCTTTGTTGTAGAAAATCATTTGAAATTCAAAGGGCTAGTACCCTTTTTAATAGTCAAAAGTGATTTGAGGGCAACTGACCCCCCTCTCACACCCACTTTTTCCCCAAACACATCAAATCAAATTTTTAGATAGCCACTTTATTCAATGTAGTTGAAAGTTTTGAAAATTAGGTCTTTAAGGATGACAACCCCTCCCCCCGCAGCCCTCAAGGCAAGGGTTTTAAGTTATGCTCTGGGGGCATATAAAGTTTTTATTGAAAGCGTTGTTGTAGAAACTCCAAAAGGGCTCATTCAATTGGAAATACTGAAAGGGCTAGTGCCTTTTTTAATAGTTGAAAGTGATTGGATAGCTACTAACACCCCTCTCATACCCACCATTTTCCCAAACACATCCAATCAAAATTTTGAGATATCCATTTTGTTCAATGTAGTTGAATGTTCTGGAAATTAGGTCTTTTAGGATGATAACCCCCTCAAAGCCCTCAGTACAAGGGTGGTAAGTTATGCCCTGGGGGCATATAATGTGTTTATTGAAAGCGTTGTCATGGAAACTTCAAAAAGGGCTGATTCAATTGGAAATTGAAAATGCTAGTGCCTTTTTAATAGTTGAAAGTGATTGGATAGCGACTAACGCCCCTCTCATGCCCACCATTTTCCAAAACACATCCAATCAAAATTTTGAGATATCCATTTTGTTCAATGTAGTTGAATGTTCTGGAAATTAGGTCTTTTAGGATGATAACCCCCTCAGAACCCTCAGTGCAAGGGTTGTAAGTTATGCCTGGGGGCATATAAGGTTTATATAGAAAGTTGCTGTATAAATCATAGGCAGTGCAATCGTGCTGCCTAAGTAAAAAACGGGGACACTCGAGAACAAGACAAGAAACAGGGACTAGGTAAAGAGGAGGACACTCCCCCAAAACCCTCACGGCAAGGGTTTTAAGTTATGCCCTGGGGGCATATAAGAACAATGTTGGCACAATGTATTAGGCTATTTATTAGTTTTTTTCCTTTAGAGCAGGGCACTTTGTATCAAAGAAGTTGTCATAGAAACTTCAAAAAGGGCTCATTTGATTGGAAATTGGAGTGGCTTGTGCCCTTTTTAAAAGTCGAAAGTGAATGGAAGGCAACTAACACCCCTTCCACACCCACCATTTCCCAAAACACATCCAATCAAAATTTTGAGATAGCCATTTTGTTCAGCATAGTTGATTTCCAGATAGAAATTATGTTTTTGAGGAGGACAGTCCCCCACAGCCCTCAGGGCAAGGGTTGTAAGTTATGCCCTGGGCGCATATAAGGTTTTTTATAGAAGGTGTTGTTGTAGAAACTTCAAAAAAGGCTCATTTGATTAGAAATTCAAAGGGCTATTCCCTTTATAATAGTTAAAAGTGATTAGAGGGCAACTAACCCGTCCCTCATGCCCACCTTTTCCCCAAACACATCTGATCAAAACTTTGAGATAGCCATTTTATTCAACATAGTTTTAAGTTCTGGAAATTAGGTCTTTGAGGATGACAAACCCCCAACAGCCTTTATATAACATGTTGTCATAGAAACTTCAAAAAGGGCTCATTCAATTGGAAAATGAAATGGCTAGTGCCCTTTTTAATAGTCCAAAGTGATTGGAAAGCAACTGACACCCCTTCCACACCCACCATTTCCCCAAACACATCCAATAAAGATTTTGAGATAGCCATTTTGTTCCATGGAGTTCAAAGTTCAGGAAATTATACCTTTGAGCAGGACACTCCCCCCAGAGTCTTCAGGGCAAGGGTTATAAGTTATGCCCTGGGGGCATATAAGGTTTTTATTGAAATCTTTGTTGTAGAAACTAGAAAAAGGACTCATTTGATTGGAAATTCAAAGGGCTAGTGCCCTTTTTTAATAGTCAAAAGTGATTTGAGGGCAACTAACCCCCTCTCAGGCCCATCTTTTTCCCAAACACATCCAATCAATATTTTAGATATCCATTTTATTCAACGTAGTTGAAAGTTTTGGAAATTAGGTCTTTAAGGATGACAACCCCTCCCCCCCCACAGCCCTCAGGGCAAGGGTTTTAGGTTATGCCCTGGGGGCATATAAGGTTTTTATTGGAAGTGTAGAAACTTCAAAAGGGCTCATTCAATTGGAAATTGAAAGGGCTAGTACCTTTTTAAATAGTTGAAAGTGATTGGAGAGCATTTAACGCCCCTCTCACGCCCACCATTTTCCCAAACACATCCAATCAAAATTTTGAGATATCCATTTTGTTCAACATAGTTGAAATTTCTTGTAATTAGGTCTTTTAGGATGATAACCCCCTCAGAGCCCTCAGTGCAAGAGTTGTATGTTATGCCCTGAAGGCATATAAAGTTTATATAGAAAGTTGTTATAGAAATTTCAAAAAGGGCTCATTTGATTGGAAATTGAAATTGCCCTTTTTAATAGTCAAAAGTGAGTGGAAAATAATTAACCCCCCTCTTATGCCTACCATTTCTCCAAAAACATTCAATCAAAGTTAGAGATAGCCATTTTGTTCAACATAGCCTAGTTGACAGTTCTGGAAATTATGTATTTAAGGATGACAAACCCCCCAGAGCCCCTAAGGCAAAGGTTGCAAGTTCTCCCCTGGGGGCATATAAGGTTTTTATAGATAGAGTTGTTGTAAAACTTCAAAAGGGGCTCATTCAATTGGAAATTGAGAGGGCCAGTGCCCTTTATAACAGTCAAAAGTGATTGGAGTGTAACTAACCACCTCTCACACCCACCATTCCTCCAAACACATCCAATCAAAATTTTCAGATAACCATTTTGTTCAATGTAGTAGAAAGTTTTGGAAATTAGGTCTTTAAGGATGACAACCCCCCCCCCACAGCCCTCAGGGCAAGGGTTGTAAGTTATGCCCTGGGGCATATAAGGTTTTTATTGAAAGCATAGAAACTTCAAAAGGGCTCATTCAATTGGAAATTGAAAGTGCTAGTGCCTTTTTTAATAGTTGAAAGTGATTGGAGAGAAACTAACACCCCTCTCATGCCCACAATTTTCCCAAACACATCCAATCAAAATTTTGAGATATCCATTTTGTTCAATGTAGTTGAAAGTTCTTGTAATTAGGTCTTTTAGGATGATGACCCCCCCCCCTCCCAGAGCCCTCAGTGCAAGAGTTGTAAGTTATGCCTTGGAGGCATATAAAGTTTATATAGAAATTTCAAAAAGGGCTCATTTGAATGGAAATTGAAATTGCCCTTTTTAATAGTCAAAAGTGAGCGGAGAGTAATTAACCCCCCTCTTAAACCCACACTTTCCCCAAAAACATTCAATCAAAGTTTAGAGATAGCCATTTTGTTCAATGTAGCCTAGTTGAAAGTTCTGGAAATTATGTATTTAAGGATGACAAACCCCCCAGAGCCCCAAAGGCAAAGGTTGCAAGTTCTTCCCTGGGGGCAGATAAGGTTTTAATAGATAATAGAGTTGTTGTAAAACTTCAAAAGGGGCTCATTCAATGGAAATTGAGAGGGCCAGTGCCCTTTATAACAGTCAAAAGTGATTGGAGGGTAACTAACCCCCTCTCACACCCACCATTCCTCCAAACACATCCAATCAAAATTTTCAGATAGCCATTTTGTTCAACATAGTAGAAAGTTTGGGAAATTAGGTCTTTAAGGATGACAACCCCCCCCCCAGCAGCCCTCAGGGCAGGGGTTGTAAGTTATGCCCTGGGGCCATATAAGGTTTTTATTGAAAGCATAGAAACTTCAAAAGGGCTCATTCAATTGGAAATTGAAAGGGCTACTGCCTTTTTTATTAGTTGAAAGTGATTGGAGAGCAACTAATGCCCCTCTCACGCCCACCATTTTCCCAAACACATCCAATCAAAATTTTGAGATATCCATTTTATTCAATGTAGTTGAAAGTTCTTGTAATTAGGTCTTTTAGGATGATAACCCCCTCAGTGCAAGAGTTGTAAAGTATGCCTTGGAGGCATATAAAGTTTATATAGAAAGTTGTTATAGAAATTTCAAAAAGGGCTCATTTGAATGGAAATTGAAATTGCCCTTTTTAATAGTCAAAAGTGAGTGGAGAGTAATTAGCCCCCCTCTTATGCCCACCATTTCAACAAAAACATTCAATCAAAGTTTAGAGACAGCCATGTTTTTCAACGTAGCCTAGTTGAAAGTTCTGGAAATTATGTATTTAAGGATGACAAACCCCCCAGAGCCCCAAGGGCAAAGGTCACAAGTTCTGCCCTGGGGTCATATAAGGTTTTTATAGATAGAGTTGTTGTAAAACTTCAACAGGGGCTCATTCAATTGAAAATTGAGAGGGCTAGTGCCCTTTGTAATAGTCAAAAGTGATTGGAGGGTAACTAACCGTCTCTCACACCCACCATTCCTCCAAACACATCCAATCAAAATTTTCAGATATCCATTTTGTTCAATGTAGTAGAAAGTTCTGGAAATTAGGTCTTTGAGAATGACATCCCCCCCCAGCACTCAGGGCAAGGGTTGTAAGTTATGCCCTGGGGGCACATAAGTTTTTATTGAAAGTTGTGTTGTAGAAACTTCAAAAGGGCTCATTTGATTGGAAATTGAAAGGGCTAGGGCCATTTTTAATAGCTGAAAGTGATTGGAGAGTGACTACCACCCCTCTCACACCCACAATTTCCCTAAACACATCCAATCAAAATTTTGAGATAACCATTTTGTTTAACATAGTTGAAAGTTCTGGAAATTTGGTCTTAGAGGATGACAGCCACCCTAAGAGACCTTAGGGTAAGGGTTGTAATTTATGCACTGGGGGCATATAAAGTGTTTATAGTAAGCACTGTTGTTTCCAAAAGGGCTCATTTGATTGGAAATTGAAAGGCCTAGTGCCCATTTTAATAGTCAAAAGTGATTGGAAGGCTTGACATTTTTATAGTAAAGATTGATGTGGGTATAATGTATATTTTTTGTTGTTGTTTAGACCAGGGCACTTCATATCAAAGGAGTTGTTGTGGGAACTTTGAAAAGGGCTCATTTGATTGAAAATACAAAGGGCTGATGCCCTTTTTAATAGTTGAAAGTGATTGGAGGGCAAGTAATCCCCCTTCCACTCCCACCCTCCCATTTGCCCATTATGTTTAAAAACTAAATGTTGCCTTAAGATTAAATCAAAATGCACTGTGGTAATGCTAATTCCCAATAAGGCATCTCAGCAGAATCCCAAGAACACTGAAGGTATTATGTTCAAACTCTTGGGGCTACTTCTGCTCTTAAAATTTAACCAAATCAAAATAGCGTAAGTGTATCCAAGCTATCAAAGAAAGTAAACAGATTTTTTTGCAAATGGTATCAAGTTTTCCATTTCAGGTCAACTAGAGGAGGTATGAAACTAAATTAAACAGTACTATTTGTGTCCAGATTTTTAAAAGGGTGTATGTTGTTAAAAATTGCTGAAAATTTTTCTCCAGCATAAAAATAGCAGGCCAAACTATAAAGTCTTAAGAAATGAAAAGATTTAAAGTATTATTTTCCTTTTCCTTGAAAAGACTATGTCAATATAAAAAACTATTTCCACAAAATAAGTTTTTCAAAGAAAAGTAAAGAACTCTATTTAACCAAAAATGAGCAAAAATAAAATCAAAACCCCTATGTCTTCCCAAGGCCAGAACAAAATTTGCACTTTACTGAAAAAATACAAATGAATGTGCATTGTCAGTTTAATATACATATACTGATATTTAGTAATCAAAATGTTAATATTATTTGATTTATTAAAGTTATAAAATTAAAAACATTTATATTTTTTTCAGTAAAGTGCAAATTTTGTTCTGGCCTTGGAAAGACATAGGGGTTTTGTGCCCAACTTATGTTCATTTCTGCTTGTTTTGAGTTTGAATTGGTTATTTATTGTAATTTCTGATTGTCTTGGGTTTCATTGATTTATCAATGCTGATTTGTGGTAGTTTCATGCTTGGTAGATTATTTGATTTTATTTTTGCTCATTTTTTGTTTAATGGAGTTCTTTACTTTTCTTTGAAAAACTTATTTGTTGAAAAAGTTTTTTAAATTAATTTCGTAGAAATGTCATGGCAACAATTCATTTTGAAAAATACTAAATTTTGCTGAAGGCTGTGATTTGAATTGAAATATACTAAATCTTGTTGAGTGGTGATTTGACTTTGCCCATTGTTTACATACAGCATTGGTTATTGGGAAGTATACAGACATTTTCAGAGGGATTTTTTTTCTGGTAAGGGGGGGGGGGGGCCTCCCATGTACTTGCCTCACCCAACCCCTCAGCAGAAAAAAATTTCTCTGAAAACATCTGTATACTTCCCAATAACCAATACTGTATATAACAATGGGCGAAGTTCATAACTTGCAGCCCTTCCCCCATGGACTGTGTCCCCCTGGAATTGATAGGGCCCCTAGAGCACCAGACAGTGACACCCCTAGTGCATCAGAAAGTGATGATGAAGAGTTAGATATGAGTGATTAGTTTGTTTACATTAAGTGCTATTTATCTGATATTTATAAAATTGTATATGAAGCTGCCATAAAGTGTTTGTTTGGATGAAAGAAGTTTTGTTGTTTTTAAAGAAGCTTAGAAGCAATTTTGAAAATAATTTGCAACAGAAATGAATGTCATATTTGGATTCAGGATGAAATTCTGAAGCTAGTGGTAAATTTTTCCCAAAAAATTAATAATTCAAACTGTTAATAATTTGCAACAGAAATGTTATATTTGGTCTTGGGATGAAATTCTGATGTTAGTGGTATTTTTTTTATCTATCTGGTTAGTCTGTTAATATAAAGCTTACCCAAATTTTGTACCAAGATTACTGGTCAATATATACCAAATCATATTAATGAGTTTCAAATAAAGTGAATACACTATTCAATGCCTTTTTTTTATGCTGATTACAAATATAATTAGCATTTCTATCGGAAATGAATTTCAGCCCCCCCCCCCCCCTATATAGGCTATACCTAACCTAACCTAACCCTGAATTGGCATATTTAGGGGGGGGCTGAAATTCATTTCCGATAGAAATGCTTATTATATTCGTAATCAGCATAAAAAAAGGCATCGAATGGTGTATTCACTTTAGTCCTAACTCAATAATATGATTTGGTATATATTGACCGATTAGCCTACCAGAGCCTCAGCAAATACTGAGGAAAGATATAAGGTAGGCTTAGGAGCTTCACAGCACCTTGATTCTAATTTGGACTGTTTTAATTCCTTAGAGAGAAGAGATAATATGTATTCATTTTAAGACAAACACAACAATGGAGTAAACAAGTTAAAGCTAGCTCTGGCTGATTGGACTTTAGGTTGGTAAAAACACATGGGTCATAGCAAGATATTTATTTTTTAAGAACTTCTCTATTCTTTCAATGCGTTAAACTAAGCTAAAAATACCTTTTTTGTTCTTTGTAGCTGTGTTTTTCATCCTTTAACTACCCTATGGGAAAGTAATCATGTTTTATAAACTTCAAAATCACGCGAATTCTCTTGGAATCTGTGATGCCAAGTGCCTGACTTTAGGGGTTGCTGAAGGGAAGCAAAATTCAGCGCATTTTCGCCATTTATATTTTGGGCGGAGTTCGAAATTCAGGGTAAATTAGATCTTGCAGGGATGAATGCAAAAAAAAAGGAAACTCAGAGGCAATGTTTCCAGATAGTGTGAATTTTGCTTTTCAGAATACTATAACTCAAAATTGGTAGGATTCAGTCTTCATTGACAGATTTCGGCACCGTATTCCGAAATCTGCCATGACATGATTTTTGCCATGAAACAGAAAACTAAAGACATACATATGAGACAAAATTGTACTTGGCAAAGTCCTTCAACAGTTTCCGATTGTTATTTTATGTGTGTTTTCCTTTTAATGAACTTCGAATTAGTTTTGTACATTTTTTAATCATATATTGTATTTATCTTCGACTAGTATTCAAGATAATTTTCAAAGTTAAACAGTAAACCCTCCTTCTATATCACCCAAAACTTCCTCAAGAGTTTCATCTTCATTTTCATTGTCATTGGATGGTTTTTTGATACTATACATGTCAATGGTAAATCTATTCAGCATAGCGAATGCAGGATCGTAGTCCCTGCAGCACTTTCTCTTGCAATTTAGCCTAAGTCGGAAGGTCACAGTAGAGTTAAGCATTTTAAGGTGCATCCTGTTTTGAATCTTGTACTTGACAAGATTCATAACAGAATACACTCTCTCGACAAAGGGGTTGCTGATGAAGAAGCTTAAGACAGAAAGAGCTGCTTGAGCTGTGTCAAACAAAGGTCAGCTTTTCGCACTCTTTTCTGAATTTTTTTTTTTCGAAATTTGACCACTTTCCCATTTGGTTTTTCACGCTAAGGATAATGCACGCTTTAATAATTTAAATGGAGCCTGGAATGCGATATGAGAATCTCTACGGGGTTCTGAAAATTCCACCTCTCTTTATAGAGATTCCTGAATCTGTCAGTAGAAGTTGTCAGTAAAAACTAGACTCTAAAATTTTGAGTTTTGTCTTTGTTATTATGAAGGCAAAATGTGCCCACTTTGCGCCGAATTTTTTTGACATGCGCAAAGTTGGCGCAATGCACCAAGTTGAAACATTCAATGCGCGATCAACTCAAAAAAGCGCCGATCAACGCAAATGTATACCACCTGGAAACTATGCTACCAACCTTACTGAAAAACAGCAAAGCAAATGAAGGTATAACTTCACAATATTATTCTTCGCGTTTATCGGTACCTGCGCAACGCAAACCATTGGTCAGCATGCGAAAAAGTTAAGTTTAGGTTAAGTTACTGAGGTTCATTCTATTACTTGTTTGTTTTCGATTTTGTTTCTTTATGTTTGTTCATTTTCAGTTTCAGCTTGACCTTTTATATGAGTTATATCTGCTCGTTTTCAGTTTAGTACGTTTAAAAAGTTAAAAAAGCGGTAAAGCCGTCATGCCTCCTTTATCCTCATATTCAATGTCGCCTTCCCCGATACACTTTAACAGATTTCTGCAACATCTTTCTCGCATTCATATCCTTTATGTATCCCGATATTTAGCAATAATTTTTATACGTGATTATTGAGGACTGCATGGAGGAAGGCTTTTAGGATGAAAATTTGCTCCCAGCTTTTTAGCGCAGCAGAATACGATTCGGTGTTGGTAGGTCTTTTAAGAAAGATCAGCTGAGAGTTTACTCCCTAAAAAGATAGCTCATCAGCTCTCTTTATAGCTTGAAGACAAATTTGAAAATATCATAAAAATGTGGCGAATTATATGAATAACATAGTAAACTCTGAATAAAATTGTAGAGCATTGATACACACCACAGGCATTTTATTCTTGCATTCACTGCATCTTAAGATTTCGTGGCTTCCATTTCATCATCATCAGTTTTGTTTATAACCCATGACAAAAAGGAAAAGAACTAGAAAGGCATAGAAAAGATGGAGTGCAAACGAGAAACAACAGAAAGAAAAACTTACTTCTTCAGCTACGAGCACGATACAAAAGGAAATGCGATGACTCCTTATAGTCATTAGAAAAATCACTAATAGACATCTCAATAACTCCTCCTGGGTTTACCAGTTGATACTTTTTCTGGGGAAAACAGTTACTTGTCCATGTTGACAGTTCAATCAGACCCATTACAAATTTAAAATATAAAGGCGGTGAACTTGCTTCCCCTTATCATAATTAAAAAAAAGACCGAACATGAGCTAGAGTTAGTAAGTGAGGAACTTTTTGGCTATCGCGTAACCCAGCCCAGATCTTGCTGGCTTAAATTTTCAGTGCCAGGTTTGCAGTTTCTTTCATATTCGCTCCAACAGGCATACCCAGGTAAGTAAGACTGCTAGCAAGAGCAACTTCAGGGCCAGATAAACTTCATATTGGACATCTATTTCCTTTATGGTTAAACGGTAGAACAACTGTCTTATCAGTGTTAAAGCTAAAAAAAATACGTTCATACTCTTCTTGAAGACACAGAAGAGTATGTTCTGTTTTAATTATACCTTCAAGTGTCTATTCTACCGAAAAAGGAATAAGTGGTTGTTTTAGATTCTATTTACAGCGCTCGGTTATCATGTATACAGTTACTTAGATAGTATTTTTAGTATTTAAATTTCTCTTTGTTTTTTTTATTACCTAGGTGTGGCGAATAAATATTGTTTATATGAACAATTTTAAACTAAATATTATGCGCATGTATGTATAGAAGGGGTGGGGGAGTAGGCCAATTATATCTTCAAAATTTTTTTGGGAAGTCTCTCAGGACAGTTTTGAAAAACATGCATAAAATGGCCCTCTACATTTTCTTTGGACCCTCTATCAAGAAAAAAAAACCTGCGACACTTCCTCCCTCCGAAATCCTATCATTTTGGATTAATGATTTTATGGAATTTAACGAATAATTATACATAATTTTCATATTGAACACTATCACCCTGTTTACTGCCCCACAATGACAAAAGGGGTCTTTGTCCCCTTGTTAGATGATATCGAAAAAATGGAAAGTGAACACAAGTTCTTTTTATCTTTTTATGCTGTGGAAATGAGCAAGTGTATTTCGTTAAGATCAAGCCTACAGATAAGGGATATCTCTGAGTTAATGGGATCTCCCATGGTAGTCATCTGGAAAAAGGGGAAAATCTTCGTATCTCATCAGAGCTCAGATTAATATGCTAAAACCTTTATTGTACAACTGTGCCTCTTACTCGTGGAAAATATATGTACTGACTGTCAATATGATTGTATGGCTTAAGAAGCTTTAAGAAAATTGATGTAAATTATATGAAAAAAAGAATATTTTGTTAAATTCCCTTACTTTTCCGCCACTGAAAGTTAAAAACTTAGCCTTTGCTATACCGAATCTTACATGCTAAGTAAAAAATGAAATAAATAAAAAGGTGCGACACAAAAATGGAGCGGGGACCGAAGGAGGTCAAATGAGGCTAAGAAATGATTGATCACTTACTTGTCCCTTGTCTGGTAAGATCCGGATTTTTGTCCATAGTCTCATACATGACTAAAAATACACTTTTATTCCTTATAATACCTAATGACAAGGCAGCAGTGGGATGATAGGAAAAACCATACTTTTCTCTTTGTTTTAACTTGAAATTATGGTGGTAGTGGTGCATATTTGGCCTAAGCCTCGATTCAATTTGGTTTGTTAACCCATAATAATAATAACGTAACCGTCCTTGATTAGTTTTCAGAAATGCACACAGGTTTGTGATTCCGGGGGAGTTAGATATTTTTTCTACGGGGTGGCAGATAGGAGACTCGACAAGGTACAATTTGACGGTACCATTTTAGCTTTTCGGGTAGCAGACTACCTTTCGGACAAATTTTAGAGGATATCTCTCTCTATCCCCTTTGTGCGTTGATACGCGTTTTTAGCATTTAGAAGGACACATCGGGCCTAATTGTATAATAACAAGTGTTTGTGGTTTTGTTTCTGCAGTTTATCTTTTGCAGTGAAAAATAAGCAAAACAAATGTAGCTGGAAGAGTGAAATTAAATGCAGATTGATTCTGAGACAATGAAAATTGACACAGGCTATACAAATCTAAAAAAAACATTTAAATAGAAAAGGGAAAACAAAGCTTAAAACTGAAGTTGTGATGTCATGATAACACGTATGCAAATTCCAAGATCTGGGCACTAATCGAGCAAACGGAAGCTTTATTTGCGGGTCCAAGACTCGAGTGAGCTTAGGTAGGCGATTCTTTTTAAGACGTTTCTTTTGGGTTGTGATCACACAAGGTCTTTTTTGCAAAGATTCTCACAAAATTAGAAAGAAAAATGAAGATACACCACTAATGGGCTATATCAAGTCTGAAAAATGACTCGAGTATCAGAACAGGTTGTTCTGGAGTGATCTACATGAGCCCTCCGCAATAATAAAAATAAAAAAAATGTTACAGGTCTGAGGTATTTTAAATATTTCAGTAACTGGGATATTTAAGAAATTATCATATTACTCGCATAAAAAGAATAAAGGGTTTTAGTTCCCAGTTTTTTCAACCTGGTCGAACTGAAAATACAAAACTCCTACCTCCAGCAGCTACTATTTACAAAACATCACAAAGCATCACACTCGCATTGAAGTATGTGGTAGTATTAGCAAAATATCCATTTTGTGGGCTCTTTCCCACCTTCTTCTGATTGGATTGGTTGCTTAATTAAGCAGCTTGAGCCTTTAGCCCTTCCCAGGATTGATTTTTTTTTCTTGCTTTTTTTTTGAAAAAAGCCAAAAAAAAAACAACACGGACTTGCATAGCCTACAGTAATGTTCATCCAACAGAAATAGACATTTAAAGGCCATTTTATAAATCGAACCGTAAAAGTAGACATGGTGACAGTTTCGTTTTTTCATTAATTTTGAGTAGTGGCCGTTTTTTCCACTCTGTGTTACTTTTTGGTAGAAACTAACCTCACACAATACCTGTTTTATTGGTATTGTGAACTTTCCAAGAAAAGCCGCATTGCGATCAGTAAAGGACGTGCTTTCTACCGTATTTTACAGTTTAATACGCCCATGGTTGAGAGTCTTGAAGAGGATTGAGTCACGTCGAAATTGTATTTCAATAAAATAGGCCTTTTGATTCCGTCTAAAAAGCCACATTAGACCTCTAGCGATGACACAACCCCCATTGCCCCGGGGGTAGCCGGTGTCCACCCCTCTGGCGATTACGCCCCGGAAAAATACCCCTCCTTCGGAAAATACCCCCGGAAAATCACCCCCCCCCCCCCCCCCGCGGAAAATACCCCCCCCCCCTGGAAAATACCCCTTCCCCCGGTAAATACACCCCCCCCCGGAAAATACCCTCCTGCCCAGTGGAAAATAAGGTTTCCAATTTTGAGAATTCTATTTGAGTTTTATTTTTTTACTTTCCGTAGGGGGGAGGAGTTTTGGTACTTGTGTATTATGGGATACTCACTCAAGTTTACGCTGTGTAAAACTCGAGAACAAAACCGGTTTTATTCGTTAGTAGTTTTTTTTTTCAGCTTAGCGCGAGACAAGACAAAGACAAGTGACAGAATATATTAAAAATTTATAATTTGGCTATATATTTGTACATAGGGCTGAAAGGGGGGGGGGGGTAAAGTATTTTGATAGTTTGAAGTCAGAAAACAATTATTTCTTGGTATATGGCCACTAAATAATTACAGAAGAATAGCGAGGTATCTGAAAATTATTTTGTTAACTAAAAAAAAAAAAAAAAAAAAAAAAAAAAAAAAAAAAAAAAAAAAAAAAAAAAAAAAAATCCCAGCTTAAAGTAAATTTAATTTCAAGTTTTCTTTCCAAGTGCTAACTGCTTTTTTTTTTTTTTTTTTTTTTTTTTTTTTTTTAATGACCGTTTTTCCAAGGATCAAGTACTATTATTAAGTTAATGTAGTGTTTCACTTACGTGTTTTAGGAGGATGGCTGATCAAAGTTTATGTTATTTTTGCCTTTCATTTATATTATTTTACTGTGTTCATGGCCGTATATTTGGCTTTAAAATACACTTATTTATCTATCAGTATAATATGCAGAATAATTGTACCAAACACATTTTGCAGGCAGACCCGCTATACTTTACCCCTTCCCCCCTAATGCCCAAATCTATTGCCCAAATTTATTTCTAAAGTAATGAAGAAACTAACGAAAAACCCGGTGTGTTCTCATATATTACACAGCGTAAATTTGAGTGAGTGGCGCATAATACACAAGTACCAAAATTCCTTCCCCCTACGGAAATTAAAAAAAATAAAAGTCAAATAAAATTCTAAAATTTGGAAAACCTTATTTTTCCACGGGGGGAGCGGGGTATTTTCCGGGGGTATTTAATGGGGGGGGGGCTTATTTTTTCCGGGGGGAATTTCTGGGGGGAATTTTTCCTGGGGGTATTTTCCGCGGGGGGGGGGGGATATTTCCGGGGGTATTTTCTGCTGGGGAGTATTTTCCCGGGAAGGGGGGTATTTTCCGAGGGATCTTTTTCGGGTAGGGGGGAGGGTATTTTCCAGGAGGATAATCGCTAGGGGAGGGGGGGGGGGGGGTAAACGCCTAGAACCACCTTGGGGATAGAGTTGTAAGTCATTTCCTGGGGCATATAAGGTTTTTATAGAATGGGTGGTCATATAAACTTTAGATGTGGCTCATTTGACTTAAAATTGGAAGTTATAGTCCTTTTTCATAGGTAGTAACACTGCCTAAGTAAAGAACGATGTTGGTAAGATGTATTATTTGTTTTTATTTTTTTTTTTCCTTTAGACCAGGGCACTTTCTATCGAAAAAAATTGTCGTGGAAACTTCGAAAGGGCTCATTCGATTGGAAATTGGAATGGCTAGTGCCCTTTTTAATAGTCGAAAGTGATTGGAAGGCAACTAACGCCCCTTCCACGCCCACCGTTTCCCATAATACAGCCAATCAAGACTCGGCTTATTGTATCCAGAGGAAACTTCACGGGCATCATGAGTGGGATGTCCAGTTGACCTGAGCATCCTGTTGTCAGGGGTACCATTTGGGGGGGGGGGGGCAAGGGGGCCATTGCCCACCCTATTTTTTCTGGGGGGCCCAAGCTTCCTCCCAAAAAGACCTTTTTTTTTCGTTTACAAAATATACAGGAACAAAATTACAATTAGCAATTAGTCAAAATTTTGAAACTGCCACATTTATATGTAGATTAACTTAGATAATAGTGAGATTAATAGTGCAACTGGGTCGTGCACAGGGGTATACTAAAATAAATAAACTAAACTAGAACTCTAACAAAAACTCTAAGCTACGACTCTAAGCTAAAACTCTAAACTCATAGCTAACTAAACTAAACTAAAAATAAAGGTAATAAATAAACTTAAAAATAAACTAAAAATCTAAACTAAAACTAAACATTAAACTAAAACTAAACTAAAAATCTAAACTAAACTAAACTAAACTGCTAAATTAAAACTCTAACTAAAACTCTTTAGTAAAACTCTAGCTAAACAAAAACTCTAAACTAAAACTAAACACTAATCTAAAACTAAAATAAATAAACTTAAAATAAACTAAAAATCTAAACTAAAACTCTAAAATAAAATTAAACATTAAACTAAAACTAAACTAAAAATCTAAACTAAACCAAACTGAAACTAAACTAAAATAAAGGTAATAAATAAACTTAAAATAAACTAAAAATCTAAACTAAATAGGTAATAAAATAATAAACTAAAAATCTAAACTAACCCAACCTGCAATCTTCTTTTTCTAATATTTCCGTCCGCCCCGCCCCCCCCCCCCCTGATTGACTTAGAAGGAGATGTAAGCAAGCCCTCTGATTGGCTGAGAAGGGGGATCTAGCTGTTTCCTGGGAACTCATAACATTTGGCTTGAACAACAACAACAAATACTGTTTCCCGGAAACTCATAACATTTGGCTTGAACAACAAATATTGGAAACACGCGATCTCCTGGGAACTCACAACATTTGCCTCGAATGACAACAGGAAGGAAGTGTCATTAACTGTTTCCCGGAAACTCATAACATCTGCATCGAACAACAACAAGAAGGGAGTGACAAAGTTCCTGTTTTTCCATTCTCACTGACAAAATCCATAAAAACATCAAATAAATTGACCAACACACATAACCATCCATGAAAACAGACATAAATGTGACAAAGTTCCTGTTTTTTTCATTCTCACTGACAAAATCCATAAAACCATCCATAAATGTGACAAAATTCCTGTTTTTCAAATTCTCACTGACAAAAACCATAAACCACGTGGTTCTGATCGGAGTTATAGGGTCACCTCTACTAATAAGTTATTTTTAAAAAGTAAGGAACTCCATTAAACCAAAATGAACAAAAATAGAATTAAATAATCTACGAAGAATAAAACTACCACAAATCAGTATCAATAAATAAACGAAACCGAAAACAACAGAAATTAAAATAAATTAGAGTCAAACTCAAAACGAGCCGAAATTAATACGAGTAGGGTTCTAAACTCCAAGCTTTCTAAAAGCCAGAATATAATTTGTAGTTTACTGAAAAAAATCTTTTAAAAAGTGTTCACTTTTCTAACTTTAAGAAATCAAAAATCAATTCAGATTTTAAGTAATAAATATCAGCAATGTATTTCAAACTGACAATGCAGATTTTTTTTTCAGTAAATTCATTTGAATTTTTGAGACTGATTTATAGTAGTTGTGTTCTCGGTAGATTATTTGATTCTATTTTTTTTTCATTTTGGTTTAATGGAATTCTTTGCTTTTTTAAAAAAACTTATTTTGTTGGAATTTTTTTTAATCAATTAAGAGTCAAAAGTGATATGACAGCACCCAGCCCCCTCGCCGACCATCATTTCCCCAAATGCATCCAATCAAAATATGGAGATAGCAATTCTGTTCATCGTAGTTGAAGGGCCTGGAAATTATGTCTTTGAGGGAAATACCCCCACATTCCACACACACACACAGTTCTATGGGCAAGGGTTGATGCCCTGGGGGCAAATAAGGTTTTTATAGAAAAGATAGTCGCATATACTTCAAAGAAGACTCGATGGATTGGTAATCAGAATTTTTAGTGCCCTTTTTAAGAGTAAAAGTGATAGGAGGGCAGCTACCCCCCCCCCCAAATCGCTTTTTTCCGGAAATGCATCCTATATGAATTTCGAGACTGTCATTTTATTCAAAATCGTCCAAAAATCATATAAAAGGCTTTTGGGGTTGATACAAATTACCAGAGTCGGAGGCGAGGGCTGTAAGTTATGTCCCGGGGGCTTTTGAGGTTTTTGTGGAACGAATGGTTGTTTAAATTTAAAGGAGGCTCATTTGGCTGAAAATTGGAAGTTTCTAAATCCATTGTAAAAGTCAAAATTGATGGAGGGTAAATATCCTCCCCCCTTCCAGACAACCCCTGTTTTCACCAAACGTATCTGTTTGAAATGGTGAGAGAGGGATTTTGTTCAAAATAGTCCAAAGAAAATATAACAATGTCTCTAGGGTTGACAAAACCCCACAGCGCCCTGGGGACAGGGTTGTAAGTCATGTCCTGGGGGTATATAAGGTTTCTACGGAACGGGACGGTCGTCTTAAAACATGTTATATGTATAAGGGTTGTCAAAGGGTGTAACTCAGGTATTACTGAGTATATTAATTTGGAACTCCCAGAAAATTATAAGGGAGATAATCAATAAGGGAGGTTGACCAAAATATGATAAGGGAGTAAGGATAATAAGGGAGATTGACCAAAAACACGATATTTGCACGCTGCTACAACTACAACTATTGCTGCTTCTATTGCTACTACAAGTGGTATTGCTACTACCAGTACTATCACTAAATACTACTACTCCTGCAGCGAGTACTACTAAGGCTAAGGATATTTAAATAAAACATTGCGGGGAAAGTTGAACTATATCAAAACATGTACATACAGATTGCTGATACGGGCATATCAGCCATATTTTTGGAACGGCTTATTACTTCTTTGTTCAAGAATCGAACGACTTTTGAACCCGTGATAAATATTTGAAGACCTAATTTAGACCAGTTTTGGGTATAAAAACAAAAAGGAACGCAAGGCCTTGAAATACTGGAAAAAAACTACCTTTTTTAACAAAAAGTTGTTGATGGCTGAAAGAGCAAGGGAAGGTCACTAAACGAATCAAGTAACAAATCATTAAAACGTACAGGGGAGAAAAAATATAGGTACTCTTGTGAGGAGAGGGGACTAGAAAGGAACTCCTGGTAAGTAACCTTTTTAACGAATTATGGCAAGTATCTGCCTTGGTTCAATTTCTTGTGGGATGCTCAGTTGACCTGAGCATCCTGTTGTACGAATGAAAACCTGTCATCCGTATGCAGGTTGTCAAAAGGGTATATCAACAATATCTTAGGAACAGTTTCTTGTGTGAAATTAAAACTTACAAGGCTTGTTGTGAGGGGTGTTGAACTAACCAAAAGACAATATTTTCATCATAGTACTACTGCTTCACTCCTACAACTACTACTGCTGCTATTATTATTACTGCTACCACTATTACTGCTGCTAAAGCTAAAACTACTACTATTAACTCTTCTCCTACTGCTACTACTATAACTAATGGTGCTACTACTACTGCTAATAAACCTAAGGGTATTAAGACCGAAATTTTGGACAATATTGAAAATGTATTAAATTACATTGAGAAACACTATGCCCACATAGGTTGTCAAGAGGACGTGTCGGCAATGCTTCAGGACCGATTGATGACGTTAAGTTTGAAAATTTCATCGTGTGTTGAAGGGGATGTTGAAAAATACAAAGGTGTTAAGTGCATACTGCTGCATATGCTACTACTGCTACTACAACTATTGTTACTATACAAGCTAAGGGTACTAAGGTGAAGCTTTCAAGGAATATTTAGGCGGATGTTGAACTAAATCAAAACGAACTATGAATTATATAGATTGTCAAAAGGTTGACAAAGCAATATCACAATAATGGCTTCCATTATTAAGTTAGACCTTTCAGGGTAAGTTGTGAAGGATTTTGAACTAGCCAGAAGACACTGTGTGCATACTTTTAATACTAACTCTAGGTTACTAAAGTAAAACTAAGAACATGAAGTTAAAGCGTTTTCGGGGTGTTACAATTAAACGAAAAAACTATTAGCATGCAAGTATTAAAAGAGTATTTAAGCAAAATCATAGGCAGCGCTGCTCTAACATAGCTAATAATATCATTGGTATTTTAAAGGAGTAAATTGGACTAGTACTTCAAAGTTCTAGTACCTTTTTAATAGTAAAAAGTAATTGGAGGGAAATCTGCCCTCCTCTTTAGCTTATGATTTTTCAAACACTTCTAATCAAAATTTTAAGATAGCCATTTTAGAAAGTAGTTTTAGAGAGTTTTAAAATTTTAAGAGTAGCTGAACGGTGCTGTAATTGTATTTCTAGGGCTATTGCGTAGGTCGACCCCCCACAGTTATGCAATTTAGCCATTATTTTTTAAACTAAATGTTAAGATTAAATCAAAACGTACTGTGTATGTCGTTGTCAATAAGACATCTCAGCAATATCCCAAGAACAACTGAGGGTATTATGTTCCAACTTTTGGGGTTCCAACTAAATCAAAAAAGTGTCAGTGTATCCAAGCTGTCAAAGTGCATAGATAGAACTTTTTGCGAATGACATTAAGTTTTTATTGTTTTTCACTTCTTAAGCCGCTTGGTACCATTTTGTTTTTAAACTATTTTTTGCTGATTCTTCATCCGCATTGTTTGTTCAGTTTGGTATTAGCGACCTCCAAAAATTACATAATTGTACATGGAGGTCACATCCACTGTAAAAATTGAATTCCTGATTATCTTAATTTCTAACATATACGGTTGCAAAAGTTCTCCCTTGGCCAATTTGAAGAATAAGCTTTATGTTCACTGTTCTAGGAACTTCAACTACGACGAAAAAGGAGTAGCCTACATCTGTATATTTGGGAAACTAAAATGACTAAATTTTTTTTCAACGCGTTTCAAGACATTTTTCAAGAATCTATTCTCTGCGTACACATTAAAACAATTTTTCAGGAATACATTCTCTGTGTACATACCACAGTTTATACAATTATCTTATATAAACTGTTATCTTATATAAACTTATATAAATTATCTTTATATAATTATCTTATAGATAATTCTATAAACTGTGGTACATACACACAAACACACACACGCACGGGTCTATAGTTCTGTTCTTAACTCAATGGTGTCTGGGAATCAACGTATTGCTAATGTTTAATTTTTTACTGTTAAAGTTCTGCAATTAATTTTGTTTAATTATATGTACTGTTCAATGTTGTAACACTGGCCAAAATGTAATACTGCTCTAAAAATCTATTAATTTTGAAACAAAAATCGTTGAAAATTGTAATTTTCAGGCTTAAAGAGACCTAATGCAGGTACAGTGGGGCATTACATGTATTCTTCGGTACTTAAAAATAGAGGAAGAAGATCACATCAATCCCTTGCATACCTCTTACCTAACAGTTATGAAAACTGTATTTGAGTCAATGTCTGTATCCTGATTCAATTTCTTCTCATGCTATACAGTGGGTCATCTTTGATAAGTTTTTGTGTCTAATTTCCACAGGAGGATAAAACAATATTATTGCACCAATTCAGAGAATTATACGGGGGGATGTATTTTTCAAAATCGAGGAGGACCAAGGCCGTATCCAAGGAGGGGGCTAAGGTGTTTAACCCCCCCCCCCCTCCCCCCCAAAAATGTCTGACTTAAAAAGTGAAAAAATGCATATAAACACGTTCTATACGTTTTTAGTACCCTACCCCCCCCCCCACCCACACACACACAAAACACACACAAATCCTAATTCAGCCTTAAGCTGAAAGTTGCTTAATTCATTGCGATGTTAATTTTCCTATGCTACGAAAAGAGACTTAACTAGCTATTGAAGAGTGAACTCCTATGATCGGATTACTTTTTCAAGCTCAAAGGATTTAATTTGATATTGCTTTGGACTTTGCCATTGCGTAATTTGCTGCAAGTGTAGACGTGCGGATTATAGCATTCATTTTGACGGTCACTCAACCAAAGTTTGGTGAAGGAATGAAATGGCATCAGGCGTCACTGGATAAAATATTAGCAGAACAGAAAAGTTTTTCTGTCTGAATAATTGCCCTTCATGACGAAGTTAGGCAAATATCGACAGAAAATACGAATTAACGAAATGAATCTAATAAGTCCCGCATCCATATGAATCCGTATTTTCATCTTCTATTAAATTTGTTTAATTTCTTTCTCTTGTTTCTATTTACTTTGAAGCAGTTTTTTTTCTTTCATCATTATTTTTGAGTTCTTTACTGGCTCAGTTGTTTTTGCTACCTTAAGACTCAACGGTGTGCATTTCATGAAAGTTTCTGCTTGGTCCTGATTATAATTCTGGTTTTTTTATATTGGATGATAATTGTATTGGGGATAAACTGAGAGACTTAGAGTCTAACCCTTTTGACGTGACCATATTCCAGAGCCAAGATAAATTTCTTGGAAATGAGATAAATGATGCTGGGTTAATCAATTTTCAAAAATGTAAATGTAAATTACCTCTCGAAGTTTTTGACCTTCCCAGTACTGGTGTTGTGAGAACAAGATTTTTAAACTGAAGAGGTTTTTTTTTTAGTTCTCAGGATGATCTTGTCTATGCAGTTTATAAACTATCATGTCATGTCGTTGGATTCTGTGAGACTTTTCTTACAGACCCAACTCCTCATGTTGTTTCTCCTGGATATAAGTTTAATTTTGAAAACCGATTGACAAGGCGCCAAGGTGGTTTAGCAGTACTGTTAAAGAATATTTCTTTTTGAAACCTTGCAAATATGGAAGGTTCTCATGAGGAAATGCTTTTTGAAGTAATGGTGACTGAAATTAGTGCTGGAAAAAATGGATATATTTTTTTGCGTAGTATATCGACCGCCTTCTTCTCCAGTCAAGTCTTTTCTCTCTAAACTCCATGATTTTTTTGCATCAACGTCATTTTCAAAATAAAGATGTTATCCCTTCGAGAGATTTCAATATTGATCTTCTAGAAGATTCAAATTAATCTTCTGTCGATTTATAGTCTTCATGCTTTTCTGCTTATCTGCTTCCTACTTACCTGATACGTACAAGAATATTACCTAGT
Source organism: Artemia sinica (assembly GCA_027921565.1). NCBI lineage: Eukaryota > Metazoa > Arthropoda > Branchiopoda > Anostraca > Artemiidae > Artemia > Artemia sinica. The sequence goes on from CM051265.1 coordinate 53,283,053, forward strand.
ACTACTTCTCTCATTGATAATATTTTTACATCTTTACCAATTAAGCAATTTTGTTATTTTGAGTGGTATATCGGTCATTTTTATGTTGATTTCAGATTTGGATTTGACTTATAAAATACCGCCGGCTAGTAAGGAACGTGAAGTACGATTAATAGATAAAATAATATTCAAGCACATGAATGAAAGCCTTGGTGTGTTGGATTGGCAGGATGTTATATCCACGGAGGATACAGATATGGTAACTGATACTTTTCTAAGAAAATTGAAATGCTGCCTTGATTCTAGTTGCCCATTTGTTACGAATAAAATTTGCAGAGAAAAATTTCCTATAATGCCATGGATAACGTCTAGAATTTTAATATCAGTAAAGAAAAAATCATTTATTTAAAAGCAGCTAAAGAATCCAAGTGATATATTATTAAAATTTTCAAATTTTCAAAATAAATTAACCACACTGATACAATTGTTGAAACATAGTCTTTTGAAGATGCTGTAATATTGCTCTATTTTTAGGACTAAAATCACAGTCTGATTGTTGCTCTAAGCAGGCTCTGGGTAACATATCCCTCTAGAAGTTTCTTCTGAACGTTCTAAATGCTATTTATAAATGTTTCTTCCCAGAGATCTTAAAGTAACGATTAGTCAATTGGTAGCGTGATAAACTGAGGCGTTGGTAAGAATCGGTACTCAAATCCTGTGACAACTAAAATTTATTCGTAAATTTAATAAAATGGAGAAAGTTATAATTCTAATTATAATCCTTACAATGGCTCTTTTCAAATTGGAGTGGTCTTTTATTGTGTGGGTGTATGTCATTCTTCTATTGTCCACGTGTGATTCACCGAAAAAAAGGGATTATCTTAGTATTAGAGCTACAGAAATTCAAAATGAATAAATTGCACATGGTTAATTTAGTTAATGCTTGGGTCTATTGTGGTATTGTCTTTAGGTCTAAATTATCAAACTAGGTAAACTCTGTTAATTTGGTTAGAAATGAAAGCACCAAAGTTACGAGTTTTATTTGATTCGTTAATGTACTTCGAGAAGATAAATCAAAGGGTTTGAAGTGGACAAAGCTCGAAATAATCAAATAAATTGGTTAATAATTTATCAATAACCCGAAAAAAGGTATTTTACGATTATTTGTTGTAGAAGGAATTAGTGTTCCTTGGATCACGGGCAAATCTTAAACTTCTTTAGGAAAGGTTCTTGGATTGAAGTTCCCTCAACTGGGAGAAGATCTTAAACTCTTTGTCTCTCCAATATTACCCCCTTCTCCTTCATCTATATGTATAACATCAAGACCACCATTTGTATCTTACAGCCGAAAAGGATTTCAAAGGTAACAGACGAATAAAATATACAGTTCTCCTCTCGGATTCAATCTGTCGTATAACGTTAGAAGGATCCAAGTAGGGGTTACGCAAACTGGGGTCTAAAAAATTCCAATTTCTGGGTGTGAGATATGCTATAAATACTAAGAAAAACAAAAAAGTAATATAAATATAATATAAGTAATATAAATAAAAGCTTAAGTTCCAAGAGACACTAGGCTGGAAAAGGGGAGGCACAAAGCTCTTCTAGCTTTTACTCCTTGTTTTAAGGTTTTACCCACTAAACCTTAGGTTATTCGAAGCTTATTCCACAATGTTTATGTTTTTGGGAAGAAACTCATTGGGGTTCTTATCATTACTTAGTTTTAAATTATTTCACCCTTTAAGAATGCTGTCTTTTACTTAGACGAACCTAGCCTTAACTAACGTGAAATATACAGACGGGACTATAAAACCAATCACCAAATATAATAACAATCTAACAAAAATTTTAAGTTATTTACTCTCCGCCCTTTGTTATTATCTAATCAATTTTAATTAGATCACGCATCTCTTAAGTAATCAGAGAGGATCCCAGGGTTACCTCTAATTATCAATAAGGCTCGAACCCTTAATAGATCAATTGGCAACTTTCAAACAGGAATTATCGCTTTAACTAAAGTGTCGGCCAAAGGGCCAAAAGATTTAATTGTTAACTTAATTCTAATAGGATCTTTGGGATAGACCAAGCAAGAGCAATGTTTCACAGTTTTCCCCCTTTATCTAAGTATTACATTCAAAGAAATTTAGAGATAGGTTAGTGGCAGTTTTTGTACTAGTTAAAGAGAACATCAATCACTCAGTTTCCTAGCTTCTTAGGCAAAACTGCCATTAATTTTTATCAAAGTCTCTGTTTTATTTAATTAGCCTTGTTTTTCGTTCTTAACTGTCACTCGCTCGAGACTAGTTTTTATGCCGTCCCTTCTTTACATTTTAGCCAATCCCCAAACTTTCAGTTAAAAATTAGTTTTTTTTTCCAGTATTTTGGGGCCTTGATTCTAAAGCTTGAAATGTCGTAAAACTTTTGAACATTCCTCTCTGTTTTATACAAAATTGGTCTGGATTTGGTCTTCAACTATTTGTTATAGGTTCAAATTGTCGTTCGATGTTTAAACAAAGAAATGTCTTTTCAAGATTTACGATTAGGTATACAAAGAGTAGGTATTTTCACACTTAAGTTAATTTGAATATAGTCGGTTTACTTCTGATCTATTGGAGCAAAGGGGATTCCAACTTTTACTGAAATTGAGCTACCAAAATTACACAAAAATAAGGGCTCCTTACAAAGCTAAAAATTCTGCTCTTAAAACGTGGTCCTTAATTAATTCTTTTATGAGAAAAGAAAGAAAGTTTCTTGAAGTTATAAGTTTGAGGATGGATCGACTGCTAGTAAATTGGAGAAATGGCTGATATTTTGAATAGTTATTTTGCTAATATAGGAAAGAAAATTGTTTCATTAGTAATAAACCCGTTCGATTCACGCTGTAATAAACATTTTTCTTCGTACCTTCCATCTCCTCAAAGCAATTCAATTTTTCTTTGGCCTATTTCTCAGTCTGAAATAATAAGAATAGTGTAGTTCTTTAATAAAAATAGACGGGTCTAGTTCTATAATTGTTAAAGAAATATTGTCTGCAGTGATTTTACCATTACAGCATATAATTAATTTTTCATTTAAAACTAGAGTTATCCCATCTGCTTTTAAAGAAGTGAGGATAATTCCACTTCACAAGGGTGACTCTCCTGAAAACCCATTAAAACTACCGCCCTATTTATATTTTGTCAGCTTTTTCTAAAACATTTGAGAAGGCAATTTATAAAAGGCTTTTTGATTTTCTTAAATCGTTTAATTTCCTCATATATTCCCATTTTGATTTAAGGTCTGGCCACAATACTGAACACGCTATCCTTACTCTCATCCAATATTTTCATGAATGCTTAAATGAAGGTGAGCTTCCAGCAACAATATATTTAGATTTTTAAAAAGCATTCGATACAATATCCCGTTGTATTCTTTTTTGTAAATTGGACAATTGTGGTGTGCACGGACCGGCGTTGGATCTAGTTAAATCTTATCTTGATAAAAGAAAGCAACAAACGGACGGATGCAATTTCCAATCTCCGCCTTTTCATGAGTCCTTCGAAGGTTGAAGTACATCAGGGCTCTGTCCTAGGTTCTCTGCTTTTTCTAATTTATATAAATGATCTTGTAAGGTTGTCCCTACCATCAGGGCTAAAATTTGGTAGCGTGTTATGACCGAGGCTTTGGGTAAGAATCGGTACTCAGAATTCAGTGACAACTGATATTTATTATAAAAGAAGATAAAAAGGAAAATTTTCTAATTCTAATTATTTTGAATACTTTTAAACCTCTTCTAGGTCTGTTGTCTATGGTCTACTTGTTTAATCCACAAATGTTTACCGAAAAGAAAAGGATTACGTTAATTCTAGGCTATTGAATGTTTCTAATTGAAAGAGTTTACACTTGAATAGCTAGTCAAGGCTTGAGTTCTCTGGTATTAAAAATCCCTTAGTTCAAATTATTGCTTCTCGGCTGAGCCAAACTAGGAATAACCGTACTTGATTTGTTCCAATTTATTACATTAACCCAAACCAAGAGATCCTATTGTTATCTCTTGTAATAAGGGGTTAGTGTTCCTTGGACCTTTAATAAGCTTTAACTTTAGCAGGGAAAACTCTTAATTGAATATATCTGGACATAAAGGTCGAGAAATTCTTAGATTGACAATATTATTCCCTTTTTCCCTAACCTATCTGTATAAACAATGAGGCTACATTTGTGTGAACAGTCGGTACGGGTTTAACGAAATGAAAGAATGATTAAAAAGGGAATAGGGTTCTCATTCGTATAAACGTCTGAAGACTGCACAAGGGGGAAAGTAATGTTGTTGTCCGATAATTCCAATTTTCTGGGTATAAGGTCTTTATAAAAGTCAAGCTATATTCCAAGGAACTCTAGGCGGAAAAAGGGTAACACAAAAGGCTCTCCTAACGTTGACTTCTTGGTTAAGGTTCCTTCCTCTCTTTGAACCCTCGGTTATTCGAAGCTTCTTCTACAAGTTTAAATTTCTAGGAAGAAACTAATTTTAGCTTATTCTAACCTTAAATGCTGACCTTTGCTTTGCAATTTCGGGTTCATGGCTAAGAACCTTTCGTCGTCGTTTATCTTTTTAAGTTGTCTTATATTTACTAACCGTCGTTTACAAGTTTTTAACTCGTGTAACAAAAAGACGTTTTTATATAATTCCGATAACACTAGATAGGGTCCCCTATAAGAATAATTTGTTGGTGAACTTTCTTGAATGACATACACTAAATTATTAGGTAAGATTTCGATTTCCAATATTTTTTTTGTTGTGTTGTGCCGCTTAGCCCTTTCGGGCCCTTTTTAATTCATTCATACATATTTGTCGGCTGACAAATACCTCTTGAACGGGATTAGATACCCATTCATCTTCAGAACAGAACCCCTCCATCGGATTAGAAACAATGTTGTCAAATACTGATTTCGCTTCGAAACCATTTATTAGAAAAAATGGTGATATTTCCTGCTAACATCTATACTAGTGTTTAACGCTAATTGTATGAATGGCAAGAATTCACTCCAATTTCCTCTATGTACCTCATCGTGGTAGTGAGTTAGTATTCTTTTTACACATTTTACTCTATTTTCTACTAATCCATTTGATGGGGGTTTTTCGGTGATGAACGTATAATTTTGAATCCTAATGCTTTGGCCATTTCATTAAAGGTTTTACTTGTAAAGCATGAGGAATTATCTGACAGTAGGAAATCCATATTTCCAAAATGTGATATGATTTCTCTTATTATAAATTCCATCACTGATTATGACCTGAGGTCTTTGGCTGGTGCCATGACTGTATACTTAGTGAAATGCTCTACTGCAATAATTATATATTGGTCACCGTTAGGGCAAAGTTGTAATTTTCCCGTGGTATCCATTGACCAGATATGAAATGGGTGGTCGGGAAAAATACTTTCTCTTAATTTAGGATATATATTGCTAACTTTATTCCTCCTTAAACATAGATCACAGTTCTTTACCGCCTCTTCAACTTGGCAGTACATATGTTCAAACACACAACTTTGTTTTAACTTATTCAAAGTTTTGACAGTCCCCATGTGTGCTCCTAGGAAAAGGCTCGTATGCATAAGATTAATGATTCCGCTAATTAGTTTTTTTGGTAGGAGGATTTTAAATTGATCATCTGTTTCCTTTTTTCTGAATCGTCTATTGCGTATAATATCCCTTCGACTAGGATCAACTGGAGATCTCTTAACCATGTCACAACAAAAGGATTCCCTTCCCCCAAATTTGAAGTTTCTGGCCTGTTGTTAATTTGAGCTCTGCCCGAAACGTCAAATTTTGAAAATTCTTCCTGCGGCTTTACCCCTCTTGGCGCCTAGGTCTGCGGGTATTCCAGACCCAGCCCAATTATCCATGCTAGTGACCCTTTCCATAGTCCTAGTCTTCGCAAGCTCCACCGCTCGAGCTTGGCGTATCCATAGATCGTCCCTCTCTGAGTCTGGATCCCTGGACGTTTGGGATTCAGCCCGATTACTCCTAATCTTCGCAAGCTCCACCGCACGAGCTTGTCGTATCCATAGCGGCTCGTCCATCTCCGAGTCTGGATCCCTGGACGTTTGGGATTCAGCCCGATTACTCATGGTGCCAGTCACTCCCATAGTAGTTCTGGTCTTCGCAAGTTCCGCCGTTAGAACTTGTCCTTTACAAGTTTCAATTTCACTCCCCTCTAAAATTGACCTGCTGTCAGTAACACACGAGTGTGTAATGCCCTTTACTTTTACCTCTTTCAGTTTGCCATGGATAGACCCAGAGGTTAAGCATCTATCCCTGTACCCAGGCTTGTTCCTTCTCATAGAAGGAAACTCCTTTTCAGTATTACTACTGAATTCATCCCCTTTCGATGTTTTGATAGCTCCGGGACTGTTTAAGCTACCTTTATTTGACTCACATCCCTCACAGGGCCTGGTCAAACCAGTCTGGCTCGACTGTTCATTTTTGCCCTCCTTAGACCTTTCATTGTTTTTACATGTATCCTGGGGAGATTTTAAGCCTAAGAGTCTATTTTCTAATTCTATTATTTCATTGATTGGTCTTAATTTCAGGGTCTTCTAGCTGAAATCTCCTCATCTCTTCTTTACATATTCCAAAAAAAATCAATCGGTTCCTCGTCTCCTAATAGGGCTAAATATTCTACTTCTAACTCATCAAGATTAATTGACCTATTTTCCTTAACAAATTGTGAGCTAGGGCGACTCAAATAGTCGGCAGGGTACCTGCTAGTGCTAATGTGGTGATAAGTATACAGATTGTTGACTAATAGAACCGCAATTCTATATAGTTTTGAGTGAAGATCTTTGGATCTTTATTAAGATATGTTAGCGCAGCACAGTCTACAAATATGTGAGTTCTCGCGGCCCATAAATATTCCCTTTTGGAAGTGCTTTAGTCTTTGTACTAAGGCAAAAAGTTCCCTGTTGTGGTTATCAAACCTAGAGGCTGCGCCACTAAGAACTTTTGAATATGTTGCCACTATTCGAAATCTATCAATTGTTTCGCATTGTTGCATTAAAATTGAAGCAATACTTTTTTCCGAGGCGTCCGTGACAAGGTAAAATTCTTTGTCTTTATCAGGAAATTCTAGAAAAATACTATTTCGATTTAATAATTCTGTCTTTAATTTTTCAAAGGATACGCTTTGTTCTGGGCCGAAGATAAAAGGAACGTTTTTTCTAGTTAGTCGAATTAAAGGTTCGGCTAATTTTTCGTAATTATGATACAATCCCCTGTAATAACCGGTTAAGCCTAGGAATGACCTAATTCCTGTGACGTCACTTGGTGGTTCTAGTTTCCTTATAGCTTCTAGTTTTTTTGCTTGCGGTTTCACTCCTTTCGTGGACACTCGAAACCCTAAAAAGTCACATTCTTCGAAAAAAATTAGGATTTATCAATATTAAGCCTTAGATTAAATTTTATAGCCTGTTTTAAAGTTGGTTCAATATGTTTCAAATGTTTTTCAAAGTTCCCTGAAGTATGTATTGTCAAGTCATCTACATAACTTGACAAAAATGAAGAAAATTCGGATCCGTAGACCTGATTTAAAATTCAACGAAAGTGCGGGGTGAGAAAACTGACCCTTGTGGTACGCGTTTAAATACATAAGAATCCCCTTATTTGAGAAACTAAAATATTTCTGACTTTCTTCAGCTAAATTGCACTGACTAAATCCATTTCTAATATCAATAGTTGAAATGAATTTGGTTTTATTAGATAGATAAGTCCTCTGAAATTCTTCGAATACCCCACTGTGAGTCTGTTATAGCTTTATTTATTGCCCTTAAATCTATGAGAAACCGACCGTTACTTTCATCCCATAAGTTTTTTTGGTGGAATTTTCCCATCCTTTCTGGGTTTTCCTATGCAAAATATTGGAGCTGTATATTCTGAATGTCTTACTTCAATTAATCCTACTCTTACCATTTCGTTTATGTGTTTTTGTAAGCATTCTGTCATTAAAAATGGTAAAGGGAATTGCTCGACACACTAAATAGGTATATCTGGGTCTATTTGTACTTTATCCTGTGAGGTCATTTTGCCCTACATCATAAGGTCCAGTTGCAAAGGCTCGTTTCAATTTTAATAAGACTAGCTCGAATATTTGTTTTCTTTCTGAGCTTAACGGACCCGTTTTAATTCTCTTCAAAAATTCACTGTCTTCCCATACTGTTTTATCATCCTCTACAGAGGGATTCTTCTTTATTTTCTATTACTCCTGCTGCTAAGAGAGTCGTATCCGTTGAATTATCATTGTTTATCACCTCATATGAACCAACGGTTTTACCTCGTGGCAAGTTTAGAGTTCATCGCTAGTATTAAAATGAACTATTTTTATTGCATTTTTATAAGTTTCACATAGCGACGGAGATATGTGTAATTGTGTCTCAATATTCGGGGTAAACATTATAGTGTCGCCATGAGCTACAAAGGGTACTGAGTGATTCGATAATTTGGCCTTAATGATTTTGAAACAATTGGCCTGAATACAGACTTGTTTCGCTATATATGCCGATCCCCTTCCCGAAATTTCTTCAGTGAAAAACGCAAGGGAATTTATTTCCTCCGTAGTTGTATTCCCTAACAAATTTTATTATACTTTAAATTTAACGTACAATCAAGTTTGTTTAAAATATCGTATCCTATAATTACATCGAATTTAAAGTCTGGGACGACTAAAAATTTCCAAAATAATCTTTCATTTCGTTTTGCCTCATCTGTAATGCAGAATGCTATGTTTATCTCTCCTATTAGTGGTAAAGTCTCTCCACATAAAGATTTCACGTTTCGGGAGGATGGTTTGAGGTGTCTACGAACATCTACCGGAAATTTATGAAATATTTCATCCTTTAATAAGCTTCTTTGGCACCCGCTATCCATGAAACATTTTACAAAATTTAGGTCTGCCAATTTAGCAGTCCACATAAATGGGAAAGAACTTGGTTCAGTTTCATTTTCCTGTAACGCACTAAAACAAATATTTTCATCTTGGTTAGAAGGAGGGTTAGTGATTTTTTTTTTCAGGCTTGGGACTTACCTCCTCTAAGTCCTGCCTGATTAGTTTTTTTTTTTCAAAAGGATTGGGTGCCATACATTTGTCTGCACTATGCCCAAATTCTTGGCACCTTATACATGCTAGATTTTGCCAACAATTTTTCCGGTAATGTCCGGGTTTCCCACAATTTGTACAATTTGGGATTTTGCAATCTACTTTCATGTGTCCCAGCTTCCCACAATTAAAACATTTTCTTTTTCATAGTTATAATTGCCTTTATTTTTATATTCTACTCTGTGGTTAACTTTAGGTTGTTTAGTGGAATTCCTGTCTTTTGAGTCTACTACCGCTGCTCCCAAGTACATATCCGAGAAGTCCCTATATATTAAATCTATTGCTTCGAATCTTTTTGCAAGTGCCAACCACAATCTCAAATACACCATAAACACTACACAAAGGAAAAAACCTATGGACTTTTGTTTTTTGGAATAGTAAAAGCCAAATCACAGTGAATCAGGCAGCAAAGCTAGTCAAATATGGCACCTTATCCAGAGAAGCAACTATTCAAAACTATATAAATATACTATATTTTTAACTACCTTGGGTGTTTTTTCCTTTTCTCTTTCGGTAAAAATATTCAGATAATGAATGACAATAATACTAGTTCCCCAGAAAATAAGTAATTTTGTAATTCAGACAACTCAAAAGGAAGTAAATTTCCATTAATAAATAACAAATTCATTATTTAAGTTCATTAAAAAAAATTCGGAAACCCTAACTTTTTTTTAGCATAAAAGTATATTAATGAACGTGATTTTGATGATAAGCAGTTGGTAAAGCCACCTATCGTATCACATGAAGATACGTTTTATTCAGAATTTAAAACCATTCCGAAGTAAGAAACAAGTTTTATAAGGAAATAAGATCAACCGACTCCTTAGCTGCTCTTCTAAATCCAATAAAAAATTTCATAAAAAACGTAGATTTGGGCGATGCGTTATGGTGAAGATGGCCGTTTTATTAGAGATAAGATTTTCTGCAAAACAAGACAAAATAAAAATTAACAGACTCCAGAGCTGCTCCCCCCAAACCAATAAGCTTATTTTCAAGAAGAATGCCATAAATAGCATAGACTGGGTATAAAAAGTTGGAGCTGTTCAGATGCTCTAAGATGGCCTGGGATCCCCGCTCCGTCATCAGCTCCTTTCTCCATCCTCATCCCTGACAGGGAAATCTTACTTGCGTGGCCTCATAGAGGCACCGCGGTGGACATTTCACGAGTTTTCCAAACCAAAACCTTTACTGCTCACAGCACTGCAGAGTGACCTTGAGGAGTGGCACCCCTCGAGGAAATTCTAACCTAGTAAACGATACACCATTTGCACTGGATTCTGATGAATGGATATCTCTTCTGGGTTGGGACTATGCTTGTGGGATTTTTTGGGCTGGAAACCCTCTTCCTAGCTGAGTTATCTATTGTGGGTTACCTCCATGTAGTAGCTCAAGATCTTACTGAAGATCTGGGAGATGCAGCTAGATGGTATAATAGTAAAATATTCCACTGGCATGTTAATAAATTGAGACGGATTAGTCAATCTGGACTTGTCCCAGTTCAAGGTAGGAACGGAAACACAATTAGTGATAAGGAAAGAGTCAAAGAGAGATATCCAGAGCATATCGAGAATGCACCAAGCAGTGATAGAGCTGCAAGAAAAGATTTAGAAAATATTTTTAGAAAAATATGTGGCACTTTGGATGTGAAAGAAGGGTTATTTTGCAAGGAAGAATTTGTGACAGCACTAAAAGGATTAAAATATAATAAAGCCGCAGTTACTCATGTTTTGGTAAATGAGTTATTTAAATATGGTGGGTTATGAAGTTAGAGATAAAATACTGACGACTATGATTTTTCAAAAGGGATAGTACCAAGCAATTATAGAAAACTAATTAAACCCCTCTATAAGAAAGGTGATAAGAGTGGGTGGGGTAATTATAGAAGCATTACCGTAGTTGCTCTAGGAAGCAAACTACTTAGTATGATGACACTTTTTAGATTTTGAGATGTTGCAGATAAACTTTTAAGACAAGAGCAGTGTGGTTTTAGGAAGGGGAAGGAATGCGTCGACCAAATATCCCCTCTTAGTGCTATGTATGAGAATAACACAGCTGCGGTTAATGTAGGAAATGAGGTTAGCAGCTGGTTTCGTATTAAATGAGGAGTTAAGCAGGGAATGCGTCCTATCTCCATTTATATGGATCATTTTGGTAGACTTTGTCATAGGAACCACAGAAAAGGCGATGGGAAAACCCGAAATCAATCAGGGAACTAAAACCGTGCAGTAACTAGACCTACATTATGCTGATGATTGAAGTATCCTAGATGAGAATGTTACCAATAGGAATGAATTTTTACATGTTTTAAGAGTTTAGGATACAAGAACAATTTTGAAAATTAATGTTAAGAAAGCTAAGTCACTTAAACTAGGAAAAAGTGCAGGTGAAGAGATTATGTTGGATAACAGGAAAATCGATCAACGGACAGTTTCACTCACCTAGGTAGTATTATTAGTAAAGACAATGGGTGTAGCGAAGATGTTAATACAGAGTAGCCAAAACCCAGGGTATTTTTTTCACAGCTGAAACAAAGTTTAGAAGAATAGGAAGACAAGTCTGCGAACTAAGATCAGAATATTGGGCATTACAGTAGTGAGAGTCGTCAAGTACAGTTCTGTAGCATTGGCACTCCGATAGACAGAGGATAATTTGCTAGATGTTGTCCAGAGAAACTGCCTACAGATTATTTTGGGTACCGGACTGACCGACCGTATTTCAAATTGCAAGTTGTCCAAAAAATGTGGTTCAATTCCGCTTTCTAGGGCTATAATGAGAGAAAGGTTAAGATGGCTAGGACATATTCTGCAGATGAAGGATGACAGACTGTCAAAGATATTCCGTGTCAGCCAACCGTCTAGGGCCAAAAGAAAATGTGGTCACCCCCGGTTGGGGTGAGAGGACGTCGCAAGGAAAGATTTAAGGGAAACTAAAACTTCTTGGGAGGTGTAAAGAGAGAGTCTCCAAATAGATTAGGATGGATGAGTGTGTGTAGCTGTGCTGGCCTCAGGCGGCTTTGTGCTGCAGTGAGTTGTTAGTAGTAATAGTAGTAGTAGCCTATAGCTTTCGGCAAAACCGATTTTCGTTAACACATCTAATAAAAACTTAATACAATATGACAATAGATATGACATAGATAATAGATATGCCAATAATACTAGTTTCTCAAACAATAAGTAATTTTGTAACCCAGACAACCCAAAATGAAGTAAGGTTCCATTAATAAATAATAAATTAATTATTTAAGTTCATTAAAAAAAATTCGGAAACCCTAACTTTTTTAAGCGTAAAAGTATATTAATGAACCTGATTTTGATCATAAGCAGTTGGTAAAGCCACCTATCGTATCAAATGAAGATACATTTTATTCAGAATTTAAAACCATTCCCGAAGTGAGAAACAAGTATTTATAAAGAAATAAGATCAACCGACTCCTTAACCGCTCTTCTAATCCAATAAGAAAAAAAAAACGCGGGTTTTGGCAATGTGTTTTAGAGAAGATGGCTGTTTTATTAGGGATGAAAGATTTTCTGCAAAATAAAAATTACTTTTGTAAAACCGTTTTCGATTAGAGAGATAGGGGTATGGGCAGCTTACAAGAGTAGAAACTGGCCCTATTGTTGACAAAAAGTCACCAGCGCTATCTAGCATTCGGCGGTTCTTGAAATTTTTTCCAGCTTGGTAATTATATTTTTCACAATTTGAGCCCAGACACATATTACTACACTAATTTCATTAATTACACTGATTTTGCCTTGTTATTAATGACATAATACCGAGAAACGCCAAATGCTGTGGCGTTGTTGATTTATTGTAAACACTGGCGCCAGTTTCCACTCTTGTAAGTACTCTCTTGTAACTCGTACTCTCTGGTGACCCCATCTAATGGAAAATGGTCTTTCATCAGAGATAGATGGTCTTCAATCGAAAATATACGGTCAACTAATTCCTCAGTGTAAAACGAATATTTCAAGAAACTGCAGCTCTTGGGAACGAATATCTAATGAAGCCATCCACCCACAGTCACCTGTAACACGTGTTTTCTTCGCTAGTAACAGCGAATCTCTTCCAACTTGAATTTAAAAAAGCAAACTCTCTGAACACAAAACATTTATTCCATTAAAGAAAAAAAAATATGCTGTAGCTTTGGCATCATAAGACCTTTAGTTAATGACTATTACTTAAATAAGACTATTTATTTAAAATTTTCGAGTAACGGTAAAAGATCGCCAAGTGAATCTAGGGTGTAATCAGGGATCAGCAGCTTATCACCGGGATCTAACGAAGTTTGCCACATCTCAACGTCTTCCTTGCAGTTGACTCCAGTGTAAACCAGAAGGGTTGTCATACCGACATTTTTACCAAACAAAATGTCACTCTTAGCTCTAAAAGAAAGAAAAAAAAACTAATCATTATTACGTAGTGTTTTACACACAATAGTGCAGTGCTAAAATAAATGGAAACAGAGCAACTGATTCGAGAGTTTTAAAAGAAAAAACAAAATGAAAATATAGAAAAACGGGTATACTACTTCAAATAGAACACTGAAAAATAACAAAAAACAACTTTTTTTTAATACAATTGTGAACATTTCGGCTCCACTTCTGGAAGTCTGTATCAACGGGGAAAAACGACCGAAACTTAAACTTAATAATGTCCAATATGGAAATGTTCCCCATCCACAAGCACCCAAATGAACATATTTAGGAAAGACAACCTAATTTGTTCTGCTTATGTTTGTAATACAAAAGCATTGTGGTCGAAAAGATTATTTAGGTTGCCCTTTTTACCTCCGATCGCGCAATTTCAGTCAAAACAGCCAAATAGCCTCAAAAATACACACCAATGGTCGACCTGATACTGCAGCCGCAGGACCAAGGGTACTAAATTAGGCGAACAGGCAACTTGAAAACAGAGACTTCATGTTTTCATTTCTTAGTAAAAAGGTGGAGACGTAAACTAGTTAAAAATCAAAATTATTATCTTAATTTGTGATGAAGAATTGTATATCAAACAGTTCGTGGTAACGAACTGTAAGTAAGGAGCGACCCGGCTCAATAGTAACCAAAACTAAAAAAAAAACGGAATTTTGATACCAATAGATACATCAAAAGAATAATATTTTTATGCTGGTTTCAAACATATAAGTTTCATCAAGTTTAGTCTTACCCGTCAAAAGTTACGCGCCTGAGAAAATTTGCCTTACTTTCGAAAAAAGGGGGAAACACCCCCTAAAAGTAAAAGAACTTTAATGAAAATCACACCATCAGATTCAGCGTATCAGAGAACCCTACTATAGAAGTTTCAAACTCCTATCTGCAAAAAGGTGGAATTTTGTATTTTTTTTGCCAGAAGAAAGATCACGGATGCGTGTTTATTTGTTTGTTTGTTGTTTTTTTTTCCAGGAGTGATCGTATCGAACCAGCGGCCCTAGAATATCACGAGAGGGCTCATTCGAACGAAAATCAAAATTCCTAGTGCCCTTTTTAAGTGACGAAAAAAATGGAGGCAGCTAGGCCCCCTCCCACGCTCATTTTTTTCCCAAAGTCATCCGATCAAAATTTTTAGATAGCCATTTTGTTCAGCATGGTCGAAAAATGCAACGACTATGTCGTTGAGGATGACTTAATCTCCCACAGTCCCCGGGGGAAGGTCTGCAAGTTATGAACTTTGCCCAATGTTTACATATAGTAATGGTTATTGGGAAGTATACAGAAGCTTTCAGGGGGGATTTTTTCTGGTAGTTTGGAGGGGGGAGGGTCGGGGGTGACGAGGGTAACCGGATCTTTCCATGGAGGAAGTTTCCATGAAGGAAGGGACATTACTATGAAGGGGGCGCCGGACTTCCCAGCATTATTTAAAAAACGATCAGAAATTAAATAATAAAAAAACTATCTTTTTCAACTAAAAGTAAGGAGCAACATCAAAATTTAAAACGAACAGAAGTTATTACGTAAATGATCGGGTTCGCCCCGTAGTCATTACCTCGCTCTTTACGCTAAAGTTTTTTTCTACTTTCATCAGAGCTATTTATTCTAATTAACGGCCTTTGTCATTAAGGAGTCATTCTTAAAGAATTGGAACAAAACTTGAACTGTAGCGTAAAGAGCCAGGTATTGACTAGGGAGCGAAACCCCTAATATACGTAATAAAAAAATACGAATATAGAAGTTCGTTATGTAAGTTAATTCATAAGTTACGTCAGAACAAAATTTTGAGAAAGCCATTTAGCCAAAAAAGTAAAATTTATATGCAAATTTCTGTTTAATTATTCATGTACGGTGAGCCAAAATCGAAGCTGCATTAATTCAAAAACGTTCAAAAATTAAATAAAAAAAACAAGTTTTTTAACTGAAAGTAAGGAGCGACATTAAAACTTAAAACGAACAGAAATTATTCTGTATATGAAGGGGCTGTCCTCTCCTAAACGCCTCGCTCTTTACGCTAAAGTTTGACTCTGTCTCACAACTTTGCTTTTTAAAACAATAAAAAAATTTAGCGTAAAGAGCGAGACGTTGAGGAGGGGACAGCCCCTTTCGTATACAGAATAATTTCTGTTCGTTTTAAGTTTTAATGTCGCTCCTTACTTTCAGTTAAAAAAACTTGTTTTTTTTATTTAATTTTGTTACGAAGTGCTAATTTGTGTCCGATTTTGTGTTGAAGATGTGTGTAAAAGTTTTGATAGGTCCCTCTGGCAGGAACCTAGCATATAAACTCCAAACAGAAATTTAGAGATGATAAAATAAAGAGGAAAAATTAAAAACATAATTCTTTTTAATATAGTCAATCGGGACTTTAGTCTTAAATAGTGCAAAGACAGAAGGTTATCCCATCTAAAACAGCTTTTCCCATAACAGTTATTGACAGCAACGAGCATCGCTTTATGATTATTATTTATTGAAAAACCCGTCTTTATACAAAAAGGAGATGACGGAGCACTACGAAAAAAAACGTAAAAGAGCACCATACTTTCTAGGGCGAAAGACAATTAAAAAAAAAGGAAAAAATAAACAAGAACACAGACACTTGTAACAATAATGAGGGAGAAGAGATATGACAATGTAACTAGTGTAGAAGGAGGGGTTTCCAAGTATGTTTTGAAATCTTTTGGAGGTATTTTTCTAAAAGTTTAGCAACAGCCATAGTAGGATCTGCAATATGAAGACTATTGGTGAGCTTTGAACAGCGTGTCACTAGATATTTTGTGAAAGGGAAAAAAGCAGAGCGGATTTTCATTTTATCGGCGAGTTTAAGAATCTTCCAGAAGGGTGCAATGTAGAGAATGTGGGGAAGAGCAACAATGTTGTATAGCGTTGACAAATAGCGGCCATTAAAACGAAGCCTAGCAGAGACTATGGAAGCATATGAAGCTGATATGCGGCGTTATATAATCAATACCAATCGCCTCTCACAATGGTAAGCTTAGGATCAATATTATACCACTTGTTCAAAGCAGAGAAGTATCAAGTAGTCGATATTTTCTAGTTCTGATAATAAATTAAAAAAAAAAACTGAATTAAATTTGCAGAACTTAAATAAGTAATGCTAATAATTTAAACAAAAAAAACACAAAGACAAACTTAAACAAAAAAATGAAATACCACTGGTGATGACAATAATCCGATTATTACCTGTCACCTATCATAATTGCACGCTTAGGGTCAATATTATGCTCCTTGGCCAAAGCAGAAAACATCAAAGTACTCGGTTTACCAATGATTTGAGCTTTCCTCTGTGAACACGTTTCAACAGCTGCTACGAGTGTTCCAGTACCTTTTAAATGAAAATAAACAATAAATGCTATAAAGGCAGAAACAAATAAATGATAAGTAAATGAAGGTAAATGAGGAAGGGTCTAGGTTTAGATGTCTCTTGAAAGTTTCCCCAAAATCTCGTCTGTTTTCATAAAAAGTCAATAAAACATATTTTTGGTTTAAAAAAGATTTGTTTGAGTTAATAAAAGCGTTTTTTTTTGTTTCGAATGTCAAATCTCCTTAAAATATCTGACCCTATCAGGTTTTTTTGTTTTCAAATGCAAAGTAAAAAAACGAAGATCTGAAGCTCAGAAAGACGCCGAGAAAGGTACTATTATGTGATTCAATAGCGTCGGGACACAAACCAGAGTGATCAAGTGATAAATTTTC
Source organism: Artemia sinica (assembly GCA_027921565.1). NCBI lineage: Eukaryota > Metazoa > Arthropoda > Branchiopoda > Anostraca > Artemiidae > Artemia > Artemia sinica. The sequence continues at coordinate 53,300,297 of CM051265.1, forward strand.
TGAAAATGAATTATTACGCTTCAAAGAGTCCTCTAGCGTTCTAGGGATTCATTTTCCCCAGAGCAACTTTGCAGAAGCGTAACTACGTTATAAAAGTTGGGTAAACTGGTCATGATTAGGACAAAGACTGTTCCACGATTGGTACGGTTTCGCTACATCTAGCCGAAAATAAGGAAAAAGAAAAGATGTGCACTATACAATACAACGTGGCCAATCTTCCAACTACACACAGCGAATTTTCACAACACATCCTTTACAATCTATCAGTCAGGAAGTCGCCCTTTAGCCAGGAAGTGTAGTGGGTGTTGGCTAGGCTAAGAGTCACACCATTGACCCTCGTTTCAAACCAAATACAAATGTGACAATTCTTTTTATTTTTTTAGTCTTTTTGTTTAAATCAATAAATATTGGCATTTAAAGAGAGGTAGTAGGTAAGAAACATGACTTATTTCACAGAATTATTCAAAACCGATGTAGCTGCCAGATATAGGTTCACGCCGCCAAGACCGTATCCAGGGGGGGGGGGGGGTTACCCAGTTTGACCCCCCCCCCGAAATTTTTGACCGAGTCGAAAATAAGTCGAAAATTAGTAAAACCTAGGTAAACATCAGTAAAATTAGTCGAAAACTGAGTCAAAAATTAGTAAACCCCCCCCCCCGAAAAAGTCAAAATTAACCAACCCCCCCCACCGGACCACCACCCCACCAACCCCCACCACACCACCGTGGTCTGCCACCCCCACGCCCCCCCCCCCCCCCAGACCTCCCCCCCATCAACCCATTTGCGTGACCACCCACCCCACCCAACAAACCCCGAGTTCCACCCCCCAATTCAAAACCCCAGTAACCCCCCCCCCAAAAATCCCCAACCCCCCTCAACCCTAACCCCCACCCTCCCACCCCACCCCACCCTCCACAGCCCAACCCAACCCCCCACCAAAAAAAACCCCCCCCCCCCCCCCCCCCCCCAAAGTCAAAAATTAGTAAACCCCCCCCCCCCCCCCCCGCCCCAAAAAAAAAATCCTGGATCGGCCCTTGCACGCCGCATAAACAGGAATAAAATTATAAGTATAAACAAAATCGCAATAAAATAGGTAAAATATTAATTTTCCAAGGATAGTTTTAGTACTAGGATAACCCCCCCCCCCCTATGAGTCTCTTTTTATGGTTTCGGAGCTGGGAAATATTTAGTATTAAGAATTGATTTTCACTTCCATACTTTTGATAAGCTGAATCTTTTTTAGCTTATATGTCCCAAATTACTCATGTTTTACGTGTGCTTTATGCATCCTAAAATATTAATGGCTAAAATATTCATATTCATAATTCTGTTCATTTGTTTATGCTAATGCTAAATAACATATAATGCTTAAACTTTGACAGTCATATTACCAAGCTTTTTCAGGATCCTAGAAGTAGCAGAAGCACATCCAGAATTTTTTGTTCGGTGGGGGGGGGGGGTACATAAAAAACCTCAAAAAACGCATACAAAATTTGTTTATGTCCATTTTTGTTACATTTTTACGAGTCAAACAAACATTTCGGGGGGGGGGGGGGGTCAAACCGGGTAACCCCCCCCCCTCTCTGGATACGGCCTTGAGAAGTAGTGCAACTATCTTATACTTACTGACTAGGAAAACGAAAATAAAACTTGTGAAGATAATTCACAAGGGTTTAGCGTTAACAACAAGGTTGAGAGACGGGGGAGGGGGTGACAGACCTTATCATGTTTCCCCACATTTGAGATATCTCATAACATGATACCAAAAATTAGTAGATATGTAAAATCTAATAAAAATAGAGAGCAACTTTAAAACTTCGAACAACTTAAATTGTCCTAAGAGAGCTCATCTCTCTTTATCCTGAAGTTTGACCCTTTTTTAGTCCTAATGCTTCAATATTGGATGATCTAATCGAAAAGCAAAAAGATAAAAAATTTACATTTTCGTCACAATGCTACAAGAGCGTAAGGGCTCATTATATTGTCTCTATTTTGGCCAAAAAGATTTATGGTTTAAATATGTTGATAAGCAATCGACAAATAAAAAAGAAAAATTAAGTGACGGCTTGCTGTATTTGTTATATTAAAATGCTTTCACGAAAGCTATAGCAAACTTTTAGCATAAAGATTGGGGACGGAAAAGATAAACATATATGATGGGCTTATACTATATATACTATATAGGACAATTTCTCTTTGTTTTTCAAATTTGACTTTTATTTTTAAAAACATTTGTTTTTATTTATTTAATAGCTGACAGAACTCAGCAGACGAGGGTCTATGGCCCTTGTAACACCTCCTTAACTCTGACGTCTCATTGCTCAAGAGGAGTTCCAGAGGTTTAATAAAAAAAATTAAGGTAAATAATACAAGGAGTTACAACGACAGCAACAACGCAAACCCAAAGTAGCAAGTCGGCAATTACGTGTTTCAAGATCAGCACAATAGAATATAAGGAAAAAGTCAAGCTAATATGATTCTCAAAGTAGTCGTTAGGATACTATGCCTTCAAATCTGAGGCAGGGATTTAACCAAAAAAGCTAACATATTTGATCATATTAGATACATAAGAATTAAAGTTCAGATCACAATCTAATAAATCGCCTAAGAGTTTTGCCAAGTCCTTGCTGCTCAGTCCTAAGTCAGTTATGGTCAGTTACATGGTTTTCAGGAAGAAATTGATATAGGGAAGCTTTCTTTTACTGTTGAAAGTAAGCTTCACTTTTAGAAAGATCGTATTTCAATGTTTTAAGTAAGGAGTCAATACTTCGTTCTGTAGTAAGGGTACTAACATGCATCAAAACGTATAGAGTTTTTGCTCTACGTGCTGATGATTAGAAATTTATTGATTGAATTACAGATCAATTTAGTGCAGATATTCTTCAACTTGATTTCAACCAACTCAGCAGTTAGGCCATTCAATGGCTTTTGAACTTTAACGTGCCCGAATTCCCCGCCCATCATTTTTGATTTAATAAAAACACCTTATTTACATCCTTATCAATTTTCATTGAAGTAGTCGGCAATGAGAAAAAAGCTAGATGTCATTAGCGTCAACTCAGCAATTGGTCCAATGAATACCAGTTTCAAATCAGCACATTCCCTCATGCTTTTGCATATTGGTGCAAAAGTTGCGAAAAGCTTACAAACTTTTTGTTTGTTGTCAAGCGCGATACAACAGGCATATCTTAGCAAGGGTATACAAATCATTCGCTCTTCCACATGTCTGCTCTTTCTCATTTTGGAACATCTTAAATTCCTCTTTGAAGGCCCCTATGGTCCAATAACAGGCAGCTTGTTGCCACTTACGGTTTCGCTGAATTTCTGACTGCAGCTGATAGTCGCCATGAAATATTTTTCGAAATACTTGATAAGCCTCATTTATTTTCCCAGGCAATGATCGAGTATTTACTCTCTCTTTTATTTGTGTTGCATTTTTTTTTCTTTTTCGTTTTTTATTATTTATTCATTGTAAAACCCTCATATTCTTTTATGGGCAATAAAATTTTCATTCATACCTTTCCGCTTTTAGCAAACCAATAATTAGTAACAATCATTCCAAATGTCATCGCTATTCTTTAAACAGCTTTAGTTTAACTTAAGTCAGAGTTTGGGGTGAGTCTGACACCCATTTTCGTAAAAGAGATAAGTTTTTCTAGAGGGGAGCTCCGAGACATGCAACGAAAATGATTGGGGGGCTTCAATTTGCACAGTATGAAGAACATCCTTGTTGCCTGAAGCAACCAAATCCTTTTTTATAGCCATAAACATGAGAATGTCATCATTACACGTAGTCCAATTTTTAAAGAAGACGAAGAAAAAAAAAAACAGAAGGAAAAAACAAATCCAAAAATACCTGGGACAGTGTTGTCACAAGCAGCAGGAAAAACTTCATCAGTATTAGTTGCAACAAAGAGACAGTTAGGATTGCTAAGGAATGTGGCAGCTTTTAGAAGTTTTGGGTACGAAATATGCAAATCAAACCCAACTACAACGGCAGAAACATCTTTTTCAAACTTCGCATCGAACACTTCTGGTAAACTGTCGGTCTGCACTGGATCAGGCTAAAGCGATAACAAGAGAATTTAAAGCCTCGTTTTTTTGAAAGACTCACTGAAAGCCATGGACACCATCAGGGGGGAGGAATTGGCAACCCCCCCCCCCCGTAAAAAGAAAAAGAATAAAAACCTTCACTTTAGGACCTAAGCCACTGTATATTTGCGCCTTTGTCCTTGGATCCATATGAAGCTAAGTCATGTCCATTTTAAGCAAGGTATTATTACGCTTTAGCGCGTTTAAAGTGCTTTAATTTATTAACCTCACACCTACTAATCACAACACAAATCGCTTTGAAAAGAACCATAGTTCGTCCTTTCCTAATAGAAATATTGAACCATAATGTCTTTAGCATTATTTCGTTCACCCTTCGTTGGTTCTTTCTGTTATTATTATCCTTTATTCAGAAAATTTGTGTAAACAATGGAAAGCAAAGAACAAAAAAGAAGAACAAAAATATCACAATCTGACTTCTTAAAATACAGACTGCACTTAAATCAGAGGCAACGCTGTAGCGTTGCCTATAGTAAAGGCCATACGGCTCCAATGTTTTATTATTTATTTATTTATTATTTTTTTTCCCAGAGGCACTTCATACGGAAGGGGTCGTCGTAGAAACTTCAAAGGGGCTCATTCGATTGGAAATCGAGAGTTCTAGTGCCCTTTTTAATAGTCGAAAATGATTGGAGGGCAACTAGCCCCCCAACGCCCATCATTCCCCCAAACACATCCAATCAAAATTATGAGATAGCCATTTTGTTCAGCGTAGTTGATTTCCAAATAGAAAATATATTTTTGAGGAGGACACTCCCCCACAACCCTCAGGGCAAGAGTTTTAAGTTATGCCCTGGGGGCATATAAGGTTTTTTATAGAAGGCGTTGTCATAGAAACTTCAAAACAGGCTCATTCGATTGGAAATTCAAAGGGCTAGAGCCCTTTTTTATAGTCGAAAGTGATTGGAGGGCAACTAGCCCCCCCCACGCCCATCATTTCCCCAAACACATCCAATCAAAATTTTGATATAGCCATTTTGTTCAGCGTAGTTGATTTCCAGATACAAAATATGTTTTTGAGGAGGAAACTCCCCAAAACCCTCAGGGCAAGGGTTTTAAGTTATGTCCTGGGGGCATATAACGTTTTTATAGCAGGCGTTGTCGTAGAAACTTCAAAAAAGGCTCATTCGATTGGAAATTCAAAGGGATAGTGCCCTTTTTAATAGTCGAAAGTGATTGAAGGGCAACTAGCCCCCCCCCCACGTCCATCATTCCCCCAAACACATCCTATCAAAATTTTGAGATAGTCATTTTGTTCAGCGTAGTTGATTTTCAGATAGAAATTTTTTTGAGGAGGACAATCCCCCACAACCCTCAAGGCAAGGGTTTCATCCCTAATTTACCTCGAAGCTTTAGTCAATGCCTTAACATCAGCCATTACTGAAAGACTCGAAGCTTTAGTCAATGCCTTAACATCAGCCATTACTGAAAGTAACAACGTTTTAGAGTTATGGTGTTTGGTGAGAGATAGCCTGTTTTCATTAGATCAAAGAAAACAGTTCCTTGGGCTTGGAACAATGGTAGGATTTATGTATCTCTCTTTTTTGATAAAGTTATAGGTTTATATCTGGTTTATGTCTAGTTATAGGTTTTTATGGTTTTTATAATTTATGGTTTATGGTTAGGCTTTTAAGGTTTATGGCTGTGGTTTCTATGCCAATATGGGGAATTACAAAGGATTTGGTGACTCAAAGTTCATTCATAATTTACCTCAAGTAAAACTCTAAGCTTTAGTAAATTTAGTCCAAGTCCAGCTCTTAAGAGTCAAAAGTGATCGAAGGGCAAATCCCTCCCACGCCCTTTTTCCCTACCCCTTCCTTTGAACTAATTCTGTTTATACCTGAAGGCCCAATGAGAGTTAGAATGTTTTGGTATTAACACACACCTATTAGGCATCTGCTCTCCTCCCTAACAAGGAAAGAAACAGAGAGTGTAAGGCAGTGGCGGATCCAGGGGAGGGGTGAGGGGGGCGCCTCCCCCCTAACGTAGTCTAAAGTAATGCAATTTACTTAATTAACGCAAGATTGCGTTAATTAAACTTACTCCTAACGCAAGTTTATCCCGTTATTAGATTTCTTCTTTTTACGTGTTGCATTCGGATTTTACGTTTATACTATTCGACCGAAAAATAAAAAAAGAAAAAATACTGAAAATGATAAAAAAAAAGAATGCGATGATGTTGAAAAGAAATAAATGTTATGTTTTTATTACAGAATTTACATTCAAAATTAATTGATGTGGATGTAGAGTAGATCTTTACAGCCACCCCCACCCCTTCCTTTAAACTAATTCTGTATATCCCTGAATATCAATGAGAGTTAGAATATTTTGGTATTAACAAACACCTAGTAGGCATCTGCCCTCCTCCCTAACAAAAGAATCAAAAGAACAAAAAATCATATATAGCCTATGCCCTATACTGTGTGTCTTAACCTTTCTTGATGTCGCAGAGTTCACATATAAGTAAAACCAATAAATCGGATCCAAACTGGATATACGATACGATTTTGTCACTGAAACGCTTTTTCTTCCGTATTTTAAACGAAATTCTTGAATAAATACCAAAAATTACTGTATTGTTTTTACATTCAAATCGTAGTCAAATACGCCGTAAATTAGTCCAAAGAAATCAATAAGAATCAAAAATCAGAATTTATGAAAATGAAGCGAAAATAGTGAAAATTATTAGTTTATTTAGCAGTAACACAAGTCTTTAAACTCCCCCTCCCTCAGAAGTTTCCCCCAACCGTCGGAAAATTTCCCCAGGAAAATCGCCCATGGTAAAATCTCCCAATTTTTCTTTCATAAAAAACAGCCTAGACCAGAAATACTCGCGAGAATCAAGAGGTATTAAATAGCAATCCCCCCCACCCCTTCCTTTGAACTAATTCTGTTTATACCTGAAGGCCTAATGAGAGTTAGAATGTTTTGGTATTAATACACACCTATTAGGCATCTGCTCTCCTCCCTAACAAGGAAAGAAACAGAGAGTGTAAGGCAGTGGCGGATCCAGGAGAGGGGAGAAGGGGGCGCCCCTCCCCCCTAACGTAGTCTAAAGTAATGTAATTTACTTAATTAACGCAAGATTGCGTTAATTAAACTTGCTCCTAACGCAAGTTTATCGGATCAACCTATCTTGCGCCCCCCCCCCCCTAAAAAATCCTGGATCTGCCCCTGGTGTAAGAGCACTATAACTTTTAATTTGTAATTCAATGAACCCCGTGCCAAAGTTTATGCGACCACCCCTTCCACATAAAGTGCCCCTGGAAAAATAAATAAGTATTAATTCATTGAACTCTTATCGCTCTTTTCTTAGGTAACGCTATAGCATTGCTTCTGACCTAAAAAGTTGAGTAGAAATTTCAGCTTCTATTTTTATGAATATCCGAAATTATCTGAGGGGAATATGTTTGGGGGAGCATATTCCACGGCTGGGAAATTTCTGCTGGGTGGAATTTAACGTGGGGGAATTATCAGCAGGAAAAGAAAATGTTCTTGGAGGGGGGAGGAATTTCCCAGGGGGTGAATTTTCCAAATGTGAATTATTCAGGGAGGGGACGGCTAAACCCATTCGATAATATTCTAAATTTTACATCTGAAAGTAACAGGAATAAAGAATTAACGGAAATGTCAGAGATAGCACTTCAGGTTCCTTTAGACGATTATTTTAGTGTCTTTTGAAAAAAGACATTTTCAAAAGACAGACTATTTTCATTTGTATTACTTTCTCTGTGGCTGCTCGATTATGAGCAGTAAGGGTGTGCACAGTTCTAAAAATACATGAAAAAATACATTGAATTGCGCAAGAAAAAACCCATGCCTTTGACACTGTATTTACACGTGAACATTCTAAAAGTTGGCAAGGTTTCTGTTATTGTTGTCAATTGCACAATGAATGTATCGTTTGACGCAACATTTTTTATGAGCCAATCAGAGACATTAGAGGTTGTTCAATATACGATAACTTGATTTGTGGTTGGGGTTTGAATAAAAGGAATGGTTTTCACTACAATTCATATAAGTAAGAGAATTGAATTCAGAGAGAATAGTTTATTTGAGAGGATATTAGTGGAGAAAAAATGAGTGGTGCATTTACATTATTGGAGATTAATGATGGAGCCGACAGCAGCAGCAACGATATACGAGTACCCAATGTGGCTGTGGAAATAACCGCTGGCTGTAGACTATGCCTTGAATGGGACAGTATGTATGCTAAATACGTGATATCATTAAGCAAGTTTAAGCAGGAGGAGCAACTATGTTTTGCTGGAAAAGTGAATATTCTCTATATAAATAAACTTCGGTCAGCATTAGATGTCCTATCAAAATATATTGATGATAACAAAATGCATCAGTGAATATTATTATTGTAATTATGTTCAATAAAATTGTTTCTAAATCAAAGGTATTTTTCTTTCTATAGTAGACTAGCGTATATTTTCTAGAGTACAAAAAATTCTGGTTAGTCTGAAGTTGGTTGTGAGAGTGTTAGGACTAAAAAATGGTTAGATTTGAGAAAAAGAGCGAATCATGAGGAATCTAGTGTTTTTGGAAAAACATTTGATTCTAGATGACGATTTTCTAGAGTTGTCTATTCAAAGGAAGATATTTTCTCGGGGAATGCTTGTAGATATAATGAAAACTGATTCTCCATCATTAGACTATTGTATGAAGCTTCTACGCCGTGATTCAAATGCATTTACACAATTTATTGATATATTGATCACGACACGGCAAAATGATATTGTGGATATGCTTTTAAACATTAGTTTAGAAATTTAGGACTTTTTTCATGAGAAAGATGGTGCTCAAGGATGATTTACTCCTCTCGCTCTCTATCTCAGACAATTTTTGTTGTTGCTAGCTCAGTTTCATTGTGGCACTGAGAGTGTCAACACATGAAAAAATGTTCTATACATTTCCACTATGTATGTACACACTGGGCAGCTGGTCATCATTTGAGAATTGCAAAATGATTGATGAGTATGATGAAAAGTGTAGATTATGCAACCCGTGTAAATTGCATAAAGGATATGCTGTACAAATTAAAGGTTGTAATTCCTGTCTTGAAGAGGTGTGTGACTCTCATCCTAGAGGCCACCTATGCTCCAATTGCCATTATGATAAATGTAATCAGTGGGAGAATACATATCCCGGTATGATTGGAAGGAATCCTAAGCGTGATTTTAGTTTATTGCTACGAGATTGGTATCGTCGTGGTTTTAGATTGTTCTGGGAGGAGGAGCCGGGTCACCGATTCAACTGCTGGAACAGCAAAAGAATATGGTTTCTACGTCATCGTTGTGAAGACAATGGGTCTTATGATTATAAGCCCACTGATTTTTATTTGGCTGTGACGGAATGTGATTCGACACTTGAGGACACTGTTTTGTGAAATTGCTTCAAATAAGCAATTGAAACATGTGAATTCTATAGAATGAATGAGAATAGTATCATTGACTACACAAAGAGATATGACAAGAGTGAAGTCACACTCTATTGTAGAAAATGTGACCCTGACATTGCAGTACATCAGGATCAGTACACTGTGAATTCAGATAATCTACCTGCACTAGTTGTTGTCGACAAATACCTATACTTAGTAGAAGATGAAATCTAAAGAGTAGAAAAGTCGTTTTATCATGTATATAAATTTTTATTAATAAACAATTTTACATACAGTTTTAGAACATTTTATTCGTAGGGCACTAAAATCAATAATAAATACGCTTTGTAAGTATATTTTCCACTAGAAAGTCTCTTCAATCGAGGTAAGTCAACGTAGATGTTGAGAAACCCTTGTAGGTGTAGCCACGACATCTGAACATGAAAAAGAGTAGTGCATGAAAGCCACATGTCTTAGTCGTTAAATCTTGTACTCTTCGTTGATTTTGAATAATGGTTTTCCCACTGCTTTCAATAAAGTTGCTGATGTATGGCGTGTAGAATTTATACGATAGGCCAAGAGGATCAAAAAATTCAATATTCTTCGATGTTTGAAAGATGCACAGCCAATGGCCGGTCTTCAAAGTCGATGGACCGCTATTAACAATGATTAAGGTATTGTTAACACTTGGAATTCTTTCAATGAAGTCCGAAGGTATGCAATAGGACTTGTACTGGGACATGTATGGATCCATACTAAATACGTTGATTATTTGGTTTGTGTTCATGGTGCTAGGTCTAGTAGAACACTGCCGTCGGGTGTGATTTCCCAATAGGTTTCAAATTGACTCAGTGATATTAGCGTGATACTCTCAGTCAAAGCATCGGCAAATGTACACTCTAAAACGTACATTCCCTGTTCGTACTATGCTCATATCCTGAGTCCCCGACAAGTCCAAAACAATTACCCCATGATTTTTTGAAAACATTGAATCGGTTCACCGATTCAATGGTTGAATCAACTCACCGTCAGTATCAACACCTGATCGATATTCATAGCCCAGTGATTGTCCTCTCAACTCCTTGTATGCCTTTGGTGTCATCATCATAAATTGTATGTAGCTTGCATAGTTGGATAAATTATTGCTAGTGCTCACCAAAGTACCATTAATAAATACATTAATTTGTTTGAATAGGTTGTGTAGAATACAGTTCTCGTAGGAGAGACCATCGCCAGCATTTGGAGTTGTATTATCTGACTTTTTCTTAACCGCAACATTTAAATCAATAAATGTTGATGACAAATCAATGAAATAGTCTTCATTGAAAAATATTTGAAAGTGTATATTTTCCGAAAGGGGTTGTTGGGGGTGGAATTGTTCATAGTAGCCATACTTGACACTGACATCAACATTTCAGCATTGAATAGATTCAATGAGGAACTAATTGATGGATATGCTTCCTTGTGGGGGAGATAAGTCATCTTAAGAGAAGAAATCCTTCTTTGATCTAACAATCTTTTTTCTTTTTCTTCTTCTTGCTTATTGTCTTCCTTGTTTTATTCCTCAAAGTCCTTGTTGATGTCCTTCGCTTCCCGCCTGGGTGGAGACTGATGAGTGAATGACGCGCACGCATCCTTTTCAATCCCTCCCCATTTTGTCGAGATTTTAGTTGCTCACCAACGGCTCTTGCTGAAGATCTAATATTTTCTTTAACACTCTCCTTGAAATTCTTGCCCGACCCCCCAGTCCTGTAGTGTGGAGGCAGCAAAATTTGATGCAGCAGGTACAAGATATTTTCTGGCAAGGGGTAGTGCAGAACGAAATAGCCTAGCAAACCAGCTACCAAGACCATAGCCAGACATTGTAGTACGCCCCTTGTAGTAGTCCAATCCATTGCCTATTTGACGTGGACTCAAAGCACCAACATAGCAATCGATATCGGGACAGACAAATGGAATTCTCCTATTGTTCATTTTAGGTGATTGTGCTATCGCCAACAATGGGTCAAAAATGATATGTAATCACTGCTAAGCCTTTTGTTATTGCTAGAGGATCGCCCAATTCACTTCTTAGTGTTAACTGACAGAGTTCCAAATACGAAGTGTTTACAGGAACATACTGAAGATGCTTTATATTATAGTGATGAACAAGTTCATGAGATGTTTTTCGTTCAAGAACACGTAGGAGGGGGACGTTTGAATTACCGACTCTCGATGTTTCCACAAAGGATGCATAGAAAAATATGCAAGAGTCCGAGGCAAAACCAGGTGGATAATCAGCAAAAATAACTTGATTCATCCCGTAAACGGTGCCAGCATTTTTCCCATTGATCATATTCTGTTTAAAGCCAAGAACGTCTCTCCCGATTATCATCGAGAATAATTATTTCAGTGTCAACAGGTGAGGTAATGTAAATCCTATCGTGTTCCAATGAATAATTAAAATGGAATTTACCATTCCTACGATATGAGATTTTTCTATTGATTGTACGACACAAATCTGTCATATTATCGTATTCAATATATTTCAATTTGGCATGTGGATATTCGCTAGATTTAAGTGCTTCAACCCATTCATAGTCGACAAAGAGTGTCCAATCGAATGGTATAACTTTTATATCATACACACGATCCTTTCTCAGGATGTCATAGGTATTTTTGAGAATACAGTCGACAAGAGCCACTTCATATGCACCGTCAAATTTGATGGCGGGGGAGAGTTTTTGTCCAAAAATCACTTGTCGTATTCAAGTCGTTGTAGAGAGGATCGGAAACATTGGACATGAAAGTTACATAGAAATCATTGGGCATTGTCGATATCTTCAACACCGGTCCAAGAATCAAAATCAGAGTTGTATCCTAGCCACCGAACAAGAAACTGTTTCTTACCCCTGCGAGTACGTGTCTTTAATAACTTTTCAATTTGATAGATTTCACTATTATTTTTAACTTTTTGTAGTTCATAGTCATAAAAGCCGCCGAGAATCTCTTCATCTTTGGTATCACGCAAACGATAAGTTATGGGTTTAGTGTCTAGGATTTTTGCCACTTTAAAAAGTTCTGTGGACCACAAGTAATTCCCCTTTTCAAAAACATTAGTTGTTCTATTAATTCGAACAGTATCACCAACATTGAATTTATTTTTCTTCTTGACAACCGATTCATTGGAATATTGTTTAAGAAAGGTGTCAATTGTATCATGATCAGAATGATGAACTTCCGTTGGTGTGGAGTTGGACGATGATCGATGAGGTCGTTGATTATAAATCAACATGATTTTATCTAAATCATGAATAAAAGCCGGTGTATTTTTCAATGTGCAATATCTTGAAATTAAAAGTCGAATAGTTCTTATCAATCGTGTTCGCCAATGCAGCCTATATAGGACTAAGACTATGATAGAGCAGTGTACTATATTTCACTAGTACTTTTGCAACATGAGGATTAGCAAATTCACTACCACGATCCGTTTGAATTTTTTATATGAATCCTGTTCGAGAATACTTTCAATGGCCTGAGCAACTTCAACGCCTCTCTTTGATCGCAATGGAATTGCATATGGATAACGACTATAAACACTGATTGCAAGTAGAATGTACTTGTACGGTGTATTGTGACGTCGTTGAATCTCATCTAGAGTCAGGAGATCTGCTTGCATTATATGCAATGGATAAAAGGCTTTAGTTTTTCGATATTGATTGGCACGAGGTCTATGATTTCTATGTAGAGTGTAACTTGATTCATTTTGTAGATAGTCTTGTACACTTTTAGTGTGAACACCAGTGACTTTGGAAAGAGTGGTGGGGGAACTTAAACTCCCCGCCTCACCAATATTTTCATAAATACCTTTCAGAACTTCAACCATTTTGAACGTAAACACGTTGTGTAACGTCCGCTACCCTTTTGTATACTGGATGGTGATGGTGACATGATACGTTTTCGCTTTTTCCTCTCCACCATTGTCAAGTTTTTTTCCACTAGGTGTGCTAGTATTTTCTAAGATTGATTTAAAATCTTCTTCTTCTTCTTCTTCATGTTTTAATGGTGTTGTTGTTGTTGATGTTGATGCATGTTCATTTAATTTTTTTAGAATGTCTGTTGCTAATAAGACTTTTGGGGAAGTTTAATGTATTTAGAGAGCTGTATAGATGAGCGTCAAATGATATTAGTCCTTTACGATTTGTAACCATATCATAGATTAAATCAAGTAGATTAAAGCTCTTGCCCTGAATTATAATTCCTTTCCCATTGCTCTCAACTTGGATATGATCTTGACCACTTTCCATGAGATAGGTTAGGAGTCGTTTACTTTGTTCACGATATGAGTGGGGCATTAGATTTCCAATTTTTAATACAATCGAATCCAATTCCTCCTTCTTAAATTGTGTCCCAGCAGCAGAATCCTGAGGAGATGATTCTTTTTTGTGATCAATACCAGCAGCAGCAGTGGCCTTCACACGATAGGGCTTATGTTTGTCCACTCGGCGAAGTGCATCTTGAAGTAAAAGCAGTTTTTTATCATCCTCAATATTCTCATTGTCAAGGAATTTACTCAGATTGTTCTCAAAGTGTTCCACGGGTGAGAGAGCGAGTTCTATTGGAGTCAATTTATAGGGTTTTGCCATTCTCTAGAGAAAACTGTTTACAAGTCCTGCAATTATTGGCAGTAAAAGTGTGAAAAAGCTACCCCCGCCTGAAGAAGTCGTTTCTTTTTAAAATTCTTTCCTTTCTTTTTAGAGGCCAATGTACGTACAATGGAACGATGTTGCTTTGCCTGTTGCTTAACTACTTCTGGCAGTTGAACATTACCCTCGATCAAATTTAAAACAAAGTTCAGATATTAGATTAATGAAATCATTGTCAATACCATGTTTGAGTATGGCTTTCCTAAGCGGGGTTTTGAAGTGCTTAGAACTGAAAACAGATGTCTATTTTCATGTAGTTTCTTCAGTGTCATGATAGCAACTAATAGGTCTTTTTAGTGTTCACGGGGAGATATACTGTAATTTCATTGTCAAAAATATCTGTGACTACACGCAGATCCTCGGGTGTATTTTGATTAAGATCCAATAGGATGTAGCCGTAGGGTTTATTAGTTGCCTGATTGTATGCTGAGAGCAGAAATTTGGGTGCGCCTGGATAGATTTGTTTATTGAGAGTTATTAGCGAGCTAGAATCACGAACAACTCTGTAGATGATATAGTAGGTGCAGTTCAATGCAAGTGTTCGCATACATTTGATCTGATGAAAGAGATTGTGTAGAACCAGAGTAACGGAAATCTGTTCATGATGAGAGCGAACAGTGAACAGTTGTAGCATTTCCTGGAACCATTGTTCAATAGATTCAGCCAGATCGTCAATGATCAGCCAAGAGTTTGGTTCAATAATGGTGAAAACATCAAGTCCCTGTATGAATTGTATCTGCACCAATCCCGTCGTGGCAATTGCTTTTATTTTATCGTATGACTCCTGCCAAATACTGTAACAATAGTAGATTTTTTTCGGCTTTTCCACAAACATTTTATCGCAATTTTTAATTATTTTAGTTAAGAGTGTTGTTTTTGCCTGACATTGACGGCCCACAGAAACGATCTGAATGGTGTTTTAAATTGATACATGTTCCCCTTCAACAGTTCACCTAGACAACTAACTGTAGACTATGGCTGTCTAATGACTAAATAATTTCCCTATTACTACTCCGTTCAAGAAGAAGAAGAAGAAGACGAATAAAGAATCATATTTTCTTTTTATTATATACATAAAAAAGTAACAATACTTAAAGAATATTACATTGAACATGAGAGCACATTAACATGAAAAATACACTTTTTTTTAAAATATTTATAATAAAAAATACAACATTTACATAGGCACAGAGAAAAAACACTTAAATAAATACACTTTTTTTTGTTTATTTATTTATAAAAAATACAACACTTATTAGAATAATGCACTTGAAATAATAATATCACTTTTATTTACAGCATTTGGTTCGGGATCCCCCCCCCTCCCCCCCGGGGGCGGCCGCTGCGGCGGCCGGGGGCCCGCTGCGGCGGGCCGGGAAGCACCGCGGGAAGCGCCGCGAGGCCGGGAAGCGGGGGGCCCGCTGCGGCGGGCCCGGGCTGGCATTAAATACTGGAAATTGATCTGCCTTGCACACACACACACACATTGAAAATTGTTTATGATGTAGAAAAAGAATTAAAAAACATCCCATTACCCAAAAAAAAACCCTCCCACCCAATTTATACTTTTTTAAATGAATTTAAGTTAAATTTTCTAGACCGAGTTGTTTTCTGTACTCTACACATTCAACTCGGTCTGAAATTAAATAATGACCGTGTGGTAGTACCTTCACACCATCCTCAAGTACATAGACTTTGTCCGATATGGCAGACATGGCGTTTTTCTCAACTCTAACTGTGTAGTTTTTAAATTGTAAAGAGCGAATTGCCATGACTTTCGCTCTTGGCACTAAACTACATTCCACACAGTTTCTATACACACTCATGTCGAAATTATTTTTTACAAAGTGTGTAGGTACCCCCTTGCAAACTTATTTGATATCCTTGCTGTGCGTTTCCACACAGTATACCTTCGGACCAGGAAAACACACCACTGGATATCAGATCGCTACCCGTTTCAGATTTTAGCATTAACAATTGATTTGGGGCCTGGCGTTTCACTAGCTCTGGGTAGAGGGATTCATCCCAATTAGTGTAGTCCATTCGTGAGCTAATGTACTCGCCATTTTCGAAATCATTCAATAGATTTTCAGTTTTGACTTTTAACAGGAGTGAATCAGTGTCCCCGTAAAACACTTGAACTGGTCCCTCAAATCGGCCACTGTACCTTGCATACATTATAATAAATGACAACATGAGTTTCTTGGATATTTCAGTTATTGCACTTCCGCCTGCAATATTTTTATTTAAAACAATGTTTCTTTTCTTACGATGTAGGAGCACCATATCAGAGTCTATGATTGTGAACGATGTGAAGTTTGGATCCGCAATGATTCGAGCACAATCTTTGGGGTTGGTTACAATGTCACATCGACTTCTGTTTCGTACGCTCTCGCACATTTTACCGAAAGCTGAGTTCAAAATGAGTTTATAGACTTCTTTTTCACCTTCGTTTTCGCTTGTGAACGCTTACTGAAAAAGGTGTCAATAAACGTTTTCATGTAAAGCTTTTGATCAAATTGGAGGGCTCTATGAATCTTTGTGACCTTGTAACCATTGGACACCATCCATTTCAATAGCACGTGATGAACAACGATATTCTGTTTCGGGTTGAGGTCGGCAATTAGTTTTTGTTTTGAAGGTACCCAGTGCATACTCCGTCCTCTACTAAAGATAAATTGTAGGGGCTCAGAGAGTCCCTACCCACCGGTCTATTTATGCACGGAAAACAAAGTCTTTTACCGAATCATGGATTTCCATGGGTATTTCACCGTCAATTTCAAAAAACCATCCCTGTGCCCCATTCTCCTCAACACTGGCAATGTCGGGAAATTCGAAGCACATGATTGTCAAGCCATTTATAATTGCCACACGGCAAACAGTAGTGAGACATTGCCAATGGGTAAGAGAATTCATATCCAAAAAAACTGCGTCCGACTTTCCATCGGTGTGCTGTCCACTCGGATCAGTTTTCATGATATGATCCCCGTGAAAAACATACCCACCCCTCATTGATCTCTCTACAAACAGATGCTGATCCACATCGGTGATCAGACCTATTTCTTCTTTGCTGATTTTAAGTATCAAGTCCATCACCAAATGAGAAGTGGAAAAATAATAACCTAAATTCAACCCAAATTCCCCATAGATTGTATCCGTATTTTTGCACACAATGTCCAGAAGAGTGAGTACGTCACTGGCCAAGTATAGTTTACAATAATCCCACCCATTTTTACACCCACCCTTTGCCCAAACCCTCTTAGAAAATTCGTAGTCGCTAGTGGTGCACTCACTCTCAGTAAGAGAATTGTAAAAAGCTTCAATGGGCGGTAGTGACACCTCATCTAGCCTCGAGCCAGAGTTGTAATAATCATATGGATATATATACCTTACACGTTAATAAATCATACAATTCATCATCGGGGAAGCGCGGTTTGAGGAGGGGGAAGCTATCGAAATTGTCACTTTTCTGTACCTGAATCAATTGACTTAAAGATTTGGGGAAGAAGCTGAAAGAGTCTAAAAAACGGATTTTATTCAGGCACGTGTTACCCTTGTCAACTGTTTCCCACATGAATTCTAGCAGCAGTAGCTTCTCCGATGATTTGGGTATGATATTATATGAAAAAGAACCATCTATCCATGCGTCATCTACAACTCTACCCTTGGCAATGCGGGCCAACGCCGGTAGAACAAACTTTAAGTCGTAATTGGAATTGTGTATAAAAACAGGTACGAAATATTGTTGTCTAACGTTTAAATTGCATGACTGGTGCGCTACCCCTAAAGTTACTCCCTCCCGATGTAATTTCCTGCCACAAATGATCATGGTCGATCACCTTACTCCTCCCTCCATTCCAACACCATCATCAAATTCTCCCTTGCAAACCCAACACATTTTAGGATTTTAATGGCCACTATGTCATCTGGTGATAGGAGCATAGGATAGTTTGTATAACGAAGGCGTGAAATTGCACCGTTCGCTGTTTTGATTAGACTGACCAATGCCGAGCGCATGCAGTCTTCACCGTCACCCAACATCTCAACTACATCCAGCACTTGCATGGTATTATTGGAATCTCGTTGCGCATGAGCGTAAGAGATGGCTTCATGTATTTTAACACGATTGAATTTGACGGATCGCACACGTCTGTCAGTTTAGCTTCGCAGTCTAAAGCGATCTTATTGCTCTGCAGGAGTGTGTTTTGAAAATTTTTAAAACGTAAGATCGCTCTATCTCCGCTTACCGTCTCCACAGCCTGGTATCCATGACGTTTACAGTGTTTTCATGTGATGCTTTAACTTTAAATCAGAGCGAAATCTTGAGAGACATGTTGGACAGTAATAACACACACCACGCCGATGTTTACCCTCACTTAGAACCCTACTAATATCCGTAATTGGATTAAAATGACCAATTGAATCGGAGTCTGTGGGTGGAGTGTATAGAAGCCACACCCAATGTTCTACTGATTCAATTGAAGGAGCCCGCACTGGAAATAATACCCCCTTCTTATCGGAACGCTGGCACTCTTCAAATTCTGTTTCATACTGTAACACCGTGACACCAATCTTTAAATGTGCATTAGCCCGCTCAAAAATATCTATATCCTTTTAGTGTCACGGGAAATTGACCATTTAAACAATTAAAATCTAGTTTGGGGAACTTTGAACCCTCCCTACCATTAACTGCCATTTCATCCAACTTTTTCTTAGATGCATCTATTTGAAGTGGTCTGTATGCTGCAATTAAAAAATGCATACTTGAAACACTGCAGCCTCGTATCGAAACAGATTCGTTGTATCCCCTTACACCCCTCTAAATCTGAATGATTTTTAAAACTATAGCCCTCTCCCCAGCCCCACCTCTTACAATAAAATCCTTTTTAAACCTACATATATTAACATTTAAACTTTCAATAAATAAAACCACAGATCCACTACCCCCCTCATTATAATTTTCCCACTTACTTTGAATACTATTAGCCCAATTTATAAAAAACCTCCCCGTAATTTGATAAATGCGGGCGAATTGCCAACATCTCTGTGTGCAAGTACTTTGAATACAGCTCGCTCGCATTTTCATTTTAAAAAAAATTTTTAGTGCTATTGATGCTTTTAAACTGACCCCCACCCCCACACCCCCATCTGTTGTTCAATAATGGCTCGAATCTTATTAGTATATAAATGTGTAATGGTCGAGGGATCTGTTATTACATCCCCCGACACTAGAGAGTTGAAGGGTCACCGAATTTGGCGCTGTAGACCATTGTGTGGCGCAAGGCAGAGTTGGATAGAAAAAAATCTGGAAGAGGGGATACTGGTGTTTGTTGTATTACTACTACTAGTACTAGCTATATCATCAAGCGGAAAGGTGGGGGGTGACACAGAATTGTCAATAACACCACTCCCAGTCTGTTCAATAACATTGGTTGGAGATGGCATGAGGTCCCCTAAGCCTGATAGCAACATATTCCAAGGTGTTTGGGGACAATTGATCGAGCCAGCCTGTATTGTCCTGTGTTGGAATTTCTTTATGAGGACCCGGTTCAGTTGCACTAGTAACATCTCCTAAATGCTCACGCATAAAACTATCTGCCCACTCCGGATCCTCAAGCATGTCAATATCACAAGTTAAGTCGTCTAGGCTAGCCATTTCCCCAAAAACATCATTAAGGAAACCCCTATGCCATTCCATATTCTCTAGATCTAATGAAGGTTCATCACTGAACTCCGTTGGTGGTGATAGAATTGGTCCAGTAAATGCTGATGTCTCATCACTCAATGGTGGTGCTATATCATTAATCTATAGAAAAAAGGTTTTATTTTCTATGTGAAATAAGCATTATTTCATAAAGTTGAAAAATCATGTTCATTTTTTTTCCATACCATCCATAAAACTCAATTCCTCCTAGAATTATTTAAACTAAATACTTTTTGCCTTAAAGCATTATTTACAGAACGAATGCATAATAAATTACAAATTTTGTTAGTAACATAGACACAAACACACAATAAAATAGTGAAAATCATTACATTGTTATTGAATTTACAATATCTCAATGAATTATCGAGTAGATGCGGCGCATGCACCGCAAACACACACACACACACACACACACACACACACACACACACACACACACACACACACACACACACGCCACACACACACACACACACATACAACAATCATGACGCCGTTATTGAATTTGCAATATTCTTTATACTATCGCAATGAATTATCGAGTAGATGCGGCGCATGCACTGCTCACACACACACACACACACACACACACACACATACAACAATCATTACGCCGTTATTGAATTTGCAATATTCATTATACTATCTCAATGAATTATCGAGTAGATGCGGCGCATGCACCGCTCACACACACACAACACACACACACACACACACACACACAACACACACACACACACACACACACACACACACACACACACACACACACACACACACACACACACACACACACACACACACACATACAACAATCATTAGGACGTTATTGAATTATCGGTATACAGAAAAATAAGCGGCACATGTACCGCTCACACACACACTCCTTCAAATTGACTTGGGAAAAAGAATCATTAGCGAGAAATAATATTTGAAAACTCACATTTAAATTTGCAGCTTGCATGTCGAGAGCTGTAGGGGCCACATCATTCTCGCCTTGCATTGGTCGTGAAGGCCCGGCAATGCTTGATAGGGGTGGACCCCCCGATCTTGACTAGATGAGACTGATGCATTATAAGAATCTATCCATTCTCTCTTGAATTTTCTGCCAGGTTGCATAGAGGTTTGTGCAGAGCTGACACTGGCTTGAGAGGCTCCTGGCTGGTCCAGAGAACTTGTAATGGAGCTAGCATATCTGATGATTGATGGTCTTGCAGCTTGCATCGATGTGATATCACCCCATCTTGGTCTCTTTTCGGAGGGAGGGTAATTGTATGAATCCAGCTCCACATCCTTAAAAAAGAAAAAAAATTTAGTAAGGAAATAATAAGCCCTCTTTTACAGATAAATTGCCCTCTAAAGTTTATTCTGGTGTTTGTAGCACTCTATGTCTTAGCACTTTAGAAAATATTTAAAAAGAAGAGCTTTTAAAGTAAATTTGGAAAATTTTTAGTTTGGGGGGAAGGGAGATTTCAAAAAACATCTTGCCATAAAATAATTTGGCCTATAAAAGCCGATTCTGATATTTGTAGGAGTCTATATCTATTAGCACTTAGAAATATTTTAAAAGGCTTCTAAAGTAAAATTTGAGTTTGGGGGGAAGGGGGATTTCAAAAACATTTTGCCATAAAATAATTTGGTCTATAACGCCGATTCTGATATTTGTAGGAGTCTATATCTATTAGCACTTTAGAAATATTTTAAAAGGCTTCTAAAGTAAAATTTTGGAAAATTTTGAGTTTGGGGGGAAGGGAGATTTCAAAAAACATCTTGCCATAAAATAATTTGGTCTATAAAGCCGATTCTGATATTTGTAGGAGTCTATATCTATTAGCACTTTAGAAAATATTTAAAAAAAAAGGGTTCTAAAGTAAAATTTTGGAAAATTTTGAGATTGGGTGGAAGGGAGATTTCAAAAAAACATCTTGCCATAAAATAATTTGGCCTATAAAGCCGATTCTGATATTTGTAGGAGTCTATATCTATTAGCACTTTAGAAATATTTAAAAAAAGGGTTCTAAAGTAAAATTTTTGGAAAATTTTGAGTTTGGGGGGAAGGGAGATTTCAAAAACATCTTGCCATAAAATAATTTGGCCTATAAAGCCGATTCTGATATTTGTAGGAGTCTTTATCTATTAACACTTTAGAATGCCTGCTACTTTTTACAAATCAATATTTTTTCTGCTCAAATATTCCTTCGCGTACATACACTCATCATACTGAACAGCCTTGGGGGTCCTAGTATGCTACCTAGGCTGGAATATGCTTTAAACAATTAATAGCTTAATAAATTCATCTTTCAAAATTTCACTTTGAAGGATGAAGATCACAGAAACAGGTTTCAATTCATGACAATGAGCCAAGATATTACCTACTAAGCTTTGGAAAGTACTAAGAATTTTCTCCTAAAATAACATAGCCCAAAATTACCGGTGAATAAATTGTAGGTCCCACCTATATTCCCTCCTTAAGTTTTAGACCTGAGGTCCGGTTGCCCCCCTCCATTCATCCTTGAAAGTTTCAACTTGATATTCTGCTATTATTCTGCTATATTGCAGATATGCTATTTTGATAACCTTGTACAAGGTAGAGCCTTCAATTTACCTGGCTACTAAGACGTGAATCAATTCTAAATCCCATATGGCTTACAGCGCCAAAAAAGAAACGTTAAGGTGGATCGGAGATATCCCCTTAGATATCACCCCCTGTCACAAAGTTTAAGGCACCTCCCCCATCCTCCCAATTACTTTTTCTAAACTACCTGAAAGTCTTAGCTCCACACCCTATCTTTTTTCGTAGATATTTCAGATATGTTATTTTGGTAACCTCGGTGCACTATGTCTTTTGCTTTAGCTCTACTTTCCTTTTGCCTCTTCCAAACGCTCCCTGAAAGTCTCAACTTGACACCCCAAGTCGGTTCCAAAAATATTGCGGATACGAATTTGATAAACTGGCAATACATAGTGCCTTTAGGCGGCTTTACTCACCTTTAATTTGACCCTAAAAAGAATCTATTTGTCAAGGAGACCCTTGCCGCTATCCTTCAACATATGGTATTAATAATTTCAGATAACGCATGTAAAAAGCCTGTTTGGAAATTGTCACTCTTGTTAAGAAGATTAGACACAGATACTTTTAGAGCGGAAACTCTATTTCTGATAATTGTGAAAAGCCACATTTTGAACGAAATAACTAAAACTAAGGAATTATGGTCGTAACACAGCAATTGAGGAGTGGGTTTTTTGTTTTACATAATAGAAAAAAGCATACTTAGCGTTTTCTAATGACTATACACATCATATTTTAAAGGTTTGTATTGTTGGAGGGGAGGGGGCTAAGTCCCCCTGAAATATGATTTACTGGTAAATGCTTTTATCTGGAAATAAATTAAAAAATTTTAATAAGCTGTACTCACATTGACAATGACGAAATCCATTGTTTTCAAAGTTAATACATATGCAGTGTACTATGATCAATATGTTAAAACATAATGAAAATTAAATTGTAGTGCATGAACATTTTATACAGTTTTTCAAGGACGAATACAAAAAACGGATGTTGAGTTACATAATTTCGTGCGTGCTCCCAAAACATGTTGACTACTTTATATCATACCAGTTTTTTTTTTTAAGAATGTACACGTGAACTCATGACGTACATTCATTGTGCAATTGACAACAAAAACAGAAAAAAAACCTGTCTGCTTAAATTATTATTACGACCAAACTCTCAAAACATGTATGACCACATTATACTGTGCCAAGTTTAAAAAACCTTGTCTTTAGTTTCATAACATGCATTATAGTGTGCCAACTTTTAAAATATTCACGCGTGAGTTTAATGACACAACCATGGGTTTTTCTTGCGCAATTCAATGTATTTTTTCATGTATTTTTAGAACTGTGCACACCCTTACTACTATTATGCATGTGAGGAGGGAGACTTCCCTCACCCCCCCCCCCCCCCACTGTTTACGCCAAGGTTTCAGTTTTTATCTCAAGGCTTAAAAATGAACGCAATGCGATAAAAGTATAACTCAAAACAACATATTTAGAATGATATATGCACATAACACGGAACAATTAATCAAAATTGCATATTATAAGTTGAGGCTCACCCAAATCATGGTCCAGGGGGCTCACCATTCCACAACCTATGAAAGCAATCCTGCAATAACTGAAAATATAAAGTATTTTTGAGTATTTTAACGTCTTCCACAACTCAAACGGTCCAACATTCTACAGCCCAAAGAGTCTCTCTAATCTCCTAAATCGGGAACGGAGGAGATAAGTGAAGTTTCGCCCCGTATTGGATGAGTCTCCAACCTCACCCTCCCCCTCTCCTACTGTCTACGCTAAAGTTTCTTCTTTATGCCAACTACGCTGCCCCCACTCCAAAGACTTTAATAAGGTAAAGTTTTGTATGGGAAGAATAGATAGTAAATCTGTTAAAAAATACTTAAAATTACAGCCATACTTAAAATAAGGTTAAAATACATACTTTGCGACAAATGCTAAATTATTGTGGCACAAAAAATCCGAAAAATGGTCTAATCAAAACGATCCTGTTCTTTCTGCATCAACAAATGGAATAACCTAGCAATATCCATTCATTGTTGCGTGAAAAAATCAGGTTTGATTTTTCAGAGGCATGTAATTAAGCTGTCTATAGCAAAGGCCATAAGGCTTCAATGTTTTGTTATTATTAATTAAAAAAAACCTTACATAAAAATAAGTTTTCTAAGAAGAGTAAAGAGCCATATTGAACTCAGGACCAGCAGAAATTAATTCCTATTATAGTTAAAACTCCAAAAGACCAGAAAATTACTGTTAAAGAATAAACAAACCCCGAACGAACAGAAATTAAAATTAACTATCTTACAAAACATTAAGATAACCGGTGCAAACATAAATAAATGAATAATAATCTTATATAGCTTCGATATTTTTATTACTTTCCCCCCAGAGCTACTTTATATGCAAGGGTTTAAAAATACTATTTTGTTAAAAATAGTTGAAAGGTTAAGTAACAAATTCTGGGGTCAACAAAACCCCCCAGGGCCCGGGGACAGGAAGGGATTCTCGTATAAACTTCAGAGAGGGCCTCATTTGATTGGAAATCGGAAGTTCTAGTCCAGCTCTTAAGAGTCAAAATTGATCGAAGGGCAAATAACCCCCCCCCCATACCGAACTTTTTTCCCCACCCTTCCTTGAACTAAATTGAAGGCACAATGAGAGTCAGAAAACACACACCTATTAGGCCTTTGCTCTACTCCCTAAAGGAAAGAAACAGAGAGTGCCCCCCCCCCCCCACCCAAGTGGCGGATCCAATTACGGGGCACCCCCCCCCCCCCCATACCCCCCCCCCCAACGCCCAATTTTTTCCCACCCCTTCCTTTGAACTAATTATGTTTATACCTGAAGGCACAATGAGAGTCAGAATGTTATGGTATTAACACACACCTATTAGGCCTTTGCTCTCCTCCCTAACAAGGAAAGAAACAGAGAGTGTAAGGCAGTGGCGGATCCAGGGAAGGGGCAAGGGGGCGCCCCCCTCTAACGTAGTCTAAAGTAATGTATTTACTGAATTAACGCAAGATTGCGTTAATTAAACTTGCTATTTTTTCAATCCATTCATTGTTGTCAATCGCTGTCCACAAGTTATGCAAGCTGTCTATTGTTCCTATATAAGGTTTTTATCAAAGAGGTAATCGTATATACTTTGAAAAAAGCCTCATTCGATTCAATTGAAAGTTTCTAGATCCGTTTTTTCAAGTCAAGAATAATCGGACAGTAAGCACCCCCCCCCCCCCACCATGCCACAAAAACTTGAAACTCTTTGCAATCAAAAACGAAGAAAAATTAATTAAAAAAACTTTCCGAAAAATGAGTTTTTCAAAGAAAAGTAAAGGCCATTTTAAACTTAAGCTCAGGAGATACAAATACCTGTTAAAATTCAAACACAAAACGACCAGAAACTACTATTAAGAAATAAATGAAACCCAAAACGAACAGAAATTAAATAAACAATCATAGCAAAAAAACATACAACAAGTAATAATATAAATGAATAAATAGATCTTAAAGCGAGTAATGCTTAGATTGAATATGAAAATCAAGCTTTAAAACGAAAAAAATAGTTTTGCTATTGAAGTATAAATGAAACTTAAAACGAACGGAAATTAAATAAAACAATCAATACGAACCAACATACAATATATATTGATGTAAATGAATAAATAAATCTTAAAACGAGTGAAACTTAAATTGAATATGCAAATCAAGTTTGAATCGAATAAAAATAACTACAAACAAGAATTTGGGTATCGCCTCTCTGCAGAAGCCTTAAACCTACTGCGTCATTGGCGCTTTACTGAAAACGAATTATATTACAAATGTTTTCTTTTGTACTTAATATTGAAGATAAACATTAAAACTACAGTAAAATTTTGAACTGATGAGCTTTCAGCAATTAATATCATTATACATAAAATATTCAGTTTAATTTATTAGTTCTTTCAAAGATTGGTCAAGATAAATATAGTTTCATTACAAAACAAAATTTGGATACTGCCCCCTTCTTTAACTGTAAAACCCTAAAGCCTTCTGCGTCATTGGCGCTTCCTGAAAACGAATTACTCGTACATTACAAATTTATTCTTTTCCAGTTCTTACAGCATTGAAAACGAAAATAAAAATTACAGTGAAAAAAAAAAATCTTGAAGTGATGGATCTTTCAACAATTAATATCATTATATATCTAATATTCAATTTGATTTTGTTTATACTTGCCAAGACTATTCAAGACTCATATAGTTTTCAGTAAAGCGCCAATGACGCATTAGGTTTTAGGCTTCTGCAGTGAGGGCGATACCCAAACTCTTGTTTGTAGTTATTTTTATTCGATTCAAACTTGATTTGCATATTCAATTAAGTTTCACTTGTTTTTAAGATATATTCATTCATTTACATTAATATATATTGTATGTTTGTTCGCATTGATTGTTTATTTAATATCTGTTCGATTTAAATTTCATTTTATACTTTAATAGCAAACTATTTTTTTTTCGTTTTAAGCTTGATTTTTCATATTCAATCGAAGCATTACTCGCTTTAAGATCTATTTATTCATTTATTTATTACTTGTTGTATGTTTTTTGCTATGATTTTTTATTTAATTTCTGTTCGTTTTGAGTTTCATTTATTCTTTAATAGTAATTTCTGGTCGTTTTGAGTTTGAACTTTAACAGGTATTTGTATCTCCTGAACTTAAGTTTAAAATGGCCTTTACTTTTCTTTGAAAAACTTATTTTTCGGAAAGTTTTTTTTAATTATAAATAACAAAAATAAAAAGTTATATTTGCTGTACAATACAAATTCTTATTTACACACAACACACTTAAAGAAGGCACCAAGGAAGGTCGACTATTTTTTTTTTTTTTTCATTAAATTTTCATTTAAGTAAGTTACAGCCTCTGCAGGTTGGCTACTCTAAGCCTCCAAACCATTCTTGAACAACAGTACAAGGTTTCTCACTCTCTCTCTGAATCTGTAATGCACCGTTTCACATTTGCACAGACCGAAGGCCCAAGTTACCGAACATAGTGAGCAAAATGAGGCGAGAAAAACCAACGGTACATGCAACATATATATATATATATATTAAATATATATATATATATATATATATATATATATATATATATATATATATATATATATATATATATATATATATACTATATTATATATATATATATATATATAGGTTATATATATATATAGAGATATATATATATATATATATATTTATATATATATATTTATATATATGTATATATATATCTATATATATATATATAATATATATATATATATATATATATATATATATATATATATATATATATATATATATATATGTTATATATATATATATATATATATATATATATATATATATATATATATATATATATATATATATATATATATATATATATATATATATATATTTCCTGAGAACTCAACAAACGTAAAGGTAGTCTTTAAGAACAACAAGCCCCCTCTGCTTGTCTCTCCGGAAGTCCAGGATCTACAGGGTTTATATTCTAACTTAGGTGACTGCAGATGTTGAATTTGGGAAATCGCTTGTTGTCCTCTGAAAACTCATAAAAACAGCCATGTGAAAAAGGTTGGACTTTTCGTTGTCAGTAAACACTCCATCTTTTTAATATTGTGAAAAATTCCCATTCTCAATTTTTCGAAAAAGAGGCCATACTAGAGGCTAGTACCTATCCTTAGATGCTTACAAAAGTATCTTGTTACAATTGTATGAACCTTTATGACCGTTTTTGAACAGTTTTGCAAGCAGCATCCAAGGACCGATCCTAATGAATTGTTTCTTGAATGTTATAAACATTTCCGGTAAAATAAATGCCATGTTTATTTCAAATTAAAATATTCAACTTTGAATCTCCATCTTTTTTTTTTGTTAGTCAATCTTCTATCAAGTTTGAAAAAAAATCGAAGGGGATGTTTCATAGGCATAGTGTACCAACAAAAGTACTTGACGGTTCTGAAATGCAGTTGATGCTTGGTGGCTTCGGGGTACTTGAGCAATAAGTATAAAGAGATCTTTTACTTAGGCGTTAAGTAATCCCTGAAATTTGTACTTAAACCCAAGTACTACAATTTTGTGCTTAAGATCTACTTCCAGTAATTCAGCTTCAATTACTTTCCATCAGTAAAAATCACCACCAGCAAGGGCTGAATTACAGATTTTACAATTAAATGGATTCCATGTTGACCTCTATCTAATTAGAATAATTGCGACTTTCTTCTCTGATAGAGCTTATACTTTTTCGCATGCTGACCAATAGTCAGCGTTGTGCAGGTACCAATCTCATCATTCACTGCCTTCAGCCCAGAGTGCTATGCGTGGTTGGGGACAAATCATTCGACGCTTCCCTTGTTTTCCCCAGATTTCTTCAGGTACACATTTAGAGCTGGGTCGACTTTGGCTAAGCTTAAAGAGACACACCAATGACCCCCGTTCCATACCAAATAAGCAGCAACAACAGGACTAGAAACCCTATTCTCAGGATTTCAAGTCCAGTGCGCTAACCACTTGGCTAGGACATGTGTTCTGGTAGAACATGTGTTGTCAAACATATGTTCTAATTTCATACCTTTTTGGCCAACCGTCTAGGGCTAAACGGAAAGCAGGTTGTCCGCAGTTGGGGTGGGAGGATGTCATAAAGAAAGATTTGAAGGAAATGGCAACTTCCTGGGAGGGTGTAAAGAGGGAGGCTTTGAATAGATTGGGATGGAGGAGGAGCGTGCGTACCCTGTGTAAGCCTCAGCGGCTTGGTGCTACGTTGAGTTGTTAGTAGTAGTAGTAGTAGTAGTAGTAGTAGTAGCAGTAGTAGTAGTAGTAGTAGTAGTATATGTTTTCAAATAGCTAAACGTACATTCTGATCCTTTGCCAAGTTACAATTATGTGTCACAGGGTACGCTGTTATGTCCAATTTTATCCCTTGAAATGATGAACAACCTAGGTGGTGATTTCTCAAATGCACGGAAATCTGTTGGTGATCTAACGGTCCTTAGAGACATGTTATAAAAATCCCTGAAGTAACCCAAAGGATACCCTAGAGTTAACAGTTACTCTCCTTGAGACTTTTGCTTCTTCCACTTGCTCTATCCTCCCTGTAATTTTGATTAGTACTATGAAATTACTGAGTGTTACCATCTCAATCGATTTGAAACGGAATTAATATATTAATGAAATTCGAAAACACTCAAGCATCATATTTTCAGCTCCTTAAAATCCTTAAAAGTTTACATGTCTTAAACCGCAATTCTCGAGAATTTTCCACTAATTTGTGCGCCCGATCCTTGAGCACGTCGATCCTGTTTGGCATCCTGGAACCTCTACCGAACTGCTGGACAGAACAGAGGCAGTTTAAAAAAAGGTGCCTTAAAATAATCTTTGATGGGGGTAAAGTTCTTTACACTTCCTTTCTTCTGAGAACCAATTTGATCATCCATAATGAAAGGAGAATACAAATTTCCTTGCGTTTTACCAGCATTGCCTTTCATAAACCCTCGAAAAATTCTCTGTTTTCAAGTCAATCGTCCCCCCCCCCTTCTAAAATCACATCTCCCTCCCTCCGCTTCTAAAAATATTTTAATTTTTACATCAATAAATTTTCTATTGAAAGATATTGGAGACCACTTTCCCCGTACATAGTTGATATGTTAAATAAGTGGATCACCTCCACCCCTCTCCCTTTTTTACCACTCAATGCATAATGTTTATTTAAAAAAAACTTTCGATTGATAGCCTTTTTTGTACTAAACTGTTTTGTTTGTGTTTTTTTTTCACCCACAAGCCTAAAATAATATCTGCATTTTATTTGGTTTAGTTACATTAGAAATTATGTGACTTTTAATTGTTTTTATGTTTTATCCTTCTGAACGTTTTTGACATATTGATTTTTTTTTTCTCTCGTCAACTTAATTTTGTGTTTTAATTTTTTGCGTTTATTGGTATGAAGTGCCAATAAATTCGACCCATCTGGACCTGTGATATTTATTTTTCGGAAATAAATTTTATGTTATCAAAAGGAATGGGAGCAGCATTAGAAAAGAACGAGTACACTGGACAGCAATGAGTGTCCAGAGTCTAGTAAAAAACTAATAATATTAAGTAAAAACCAAGGTAATACAGGCAACAATAAATAACGAACATATCTTACTTTTTTTTAAAAAAAGACCAGGCACATATTTTTCTTACTAACAGGCGCAATAAGTTCTACTGGCTGATATTTTAAATAGAAGCCTCTTTAAAGAGAAAGGCACTGGTATGTACACCTTAAAGAAAAAAGTAATGATGGAAAAAGTGGAACATTACTGCGAAAACAACAAAAATAACTACTTACTCCCAGTCCAAAGAAGTCGATTCCTGCAGCGGATAATTCATTGCCAAGACCCTTACTCCCAATAAGATAGGCTTTTCCAGTAAAATTCTTGTCCTTTAAATAAGTTGCAACAATATGGGCAGTGCCAACGATTTCTTCCTAAATTAAGGTAAGACAGGTTAGTTAACAGAGATGACAAATCAATAGACAATCCATTATTACACAGTCTCAGTCCATAGTCAGGGGGCGGGGCCAGTGTATAGTTTTAGGCAAAAGCCTGACACGCAAAAAAAGCTCGTTGTTAGACCACAATTATGCTACTCCTCTGAGAAGAGGGTTCTTTAGACCAATCTTAGGGTTAGGAGAAAATATTCCCCTTCCCCCTCTATGCAGTCATAAGTCAACTAATACAAAAAGATGTTCCATATAGACCCCGGCGCCGCGCCGGCGGATCGACCGAACGCCACCGCTGAGAGGCCTGGTCGAACGCCGCCGAAGTGTCGTAACGCCGCCGGCGCGCCATATGTGCGCCGCTACCGGCAGAGGCGGCGGCGTTTGGTCGACTTTAAATTAATTTTGTGGCAATTCTTATTGCGTCAACCGCAAAATCGGAGCTTTTCCTTCTCGTGTGGTTTAGTATTTCGATTTTCCTGATTAGAAATCAAGCAGGGCTTGCACTATCCCAAATTTTCGAGTATTTCCCCGAAAATCTATGCGTCACCCCGAAAAAAAATTTGCTTCCCCGAATCCCCGAAAATCACGCAATCACGGTGCCACCCCTAGCGATTTATCACCAGTGACATTCCCTGCCAAATATTACTTTGCATACCATAATTCTTCACTACTCTCTTGTTCATTAATTTTCGTCTCTTTTGTTACTTTGCATAAAAACCAGACAGATGCAATATGCAATTGCATATATTGCAATATACACAGTTCTTCATATGTTGACAAAAAAAGGTATCGTCTTTATGAAATGAGTTTAAATCATTTCGAATGCAGTTTCCCAATCGCTACTATTGAGACAAAATTTAGCTATAGACTAAGCTATGTACAAGGTTGGGGATTAAAGATTGAACCGGAAGTTAAATCATAATAAATTGTAAATTATTGCCTATAGGGGGGGGGATAGGGGGCTATCATTTTTAAATGATAATACCTCATTTTTTTCTTATTGAAAGCAGGGAGGCCAAAAAGATAATTATTTTTTTCATTTAAAGTAGAGACAGAAGAAAATGATATCAAATTCTCTGAGAAACCATTGAAATATTTAGATAGACCCAGGGCCCCCCATTGGGACTTGTTCGTTGTCTTGGGTATTTTGCGATTTCTCATAGGCTACTGGCCTAATTTGGCTTTTGTGTGTGCTCCCTTTTAATTAGATTCTTTAGATCTTATTGAATGCCACGGCGAATCTATGAATCAAGTTTTCCAATAATTTGAGGTATATCTAAATAATTACGACATTTTTGTTGTTGTCTTTGTACCCTTTACTCATACCCTCAATTTTTTTTTTCAGGGAACACTAAGCTGTTTAACGTTATTGTGCGTGTTTGTTTTAACCATATAGTGACCTAGTTAATTATTAAGTAAATTATTTTTCTAATGAAAGCTGAGACGGTATCCTATCAAGGTGGTATCCAGAGGGGGGGGGGGGGGGTAGGGAGGTATTAAATTTAAATGATAATATCTCGAAATTTTTTTATTGAAAGCAGGGATCCCAAAAAGTTTTTTTTTAATTTAAAGCAGAGACGGCATCCTATCAAGGTGGTATCCAGAGGGGGGGGGTAGTGAGCTATCATATTTAAATGATAATACCTCGACTTTTTTTTAAAGCAGCGGTACCAATAAGTTATTTTTTTTAAGCAGAAACGGTACCCTATCAAGATGGTATCCAGAGGGGGGCGGCATAGGGAGTTATTATATTTAAGTGATAGTACCTTGATTATTTTTTTTTTTGCAGGGATGTCAAAAAGTCGAAAAGTTGACAAAAATTAACAAGATTTTCGTAAGTTATACTTGATACAGTACTTGCACGGTTTTATCGTCCAAAGGGAAAGGGACATATGCGTCCAACCCGTTTTTTTTTTCTTATTGATGAAACGGGTTTACTTTGAAAACATTCATTCGTAAGTACCAGGCAGATTCACACTAAAATGAATTGGTGTGACGAAAGCGATATCGATATCCCCACCTAACGTTGCGCTCGAGTGACAATGGCACCCTTGGTCCAGTGCCCAAGTTACATTAAAAGACCAGGTCATAATAAAAGCTTTCAATTTGAGAGGTTCAAAGAGTCTTTGACAGTCTTATGACCGCAGGGTACTAGATGTTGCAACGTTCTTACGTATCTACAGTGGTTTAAAAAATTCGATCGCCCCACAAATGATTACCAAAAATATGCACAAATGTAACAAATGTAACATTTGGAATATTATAATACTTTTTTCAAAGCTTTGAAGAAAAGCAAAAGACGCTAAATACCCCTAACTACGCTTGAAGGCTATTTTAAAAAGAAACTCTTTGGATATTTCCATGGAAATGACCATAGCAGAAGCTTTGAGTCTGGGTGGGGATCAAAGAGGAGTCTTTGAGTAGTTTGACCACAGGTGACTTATTGTTGCGACTTTCGGAAATCAAAGCTTAAACTCAATAACTGATAACTCCTAACATTTTGCTTGGATTAAAAGTGACGAACTAGGATGAAAATCTCAACATCTTCCTGGAGCTACTTCAGTCTGCATATTATTTCATTTAATTACATTTAAAACGGATGAGCTTTTCTTTTTTTACCTAAGAAAATAGCTGGCACTTCATTTTTTCTTCATACCGAATAAACCATTAAGTGTTTTTTGTTTCATTGTAATTGAAGTGTTCTCATGTGAAGTGTTCATCATGTATTTTTCAATTTGATAAATTTACTCCTTTTAGATGCAGTTTATAATTTGTCTGATATTAGGTATTTATCAGTGTATAATTTGGAATGAATCCCCAAAAGAAAGAATGAATAATATCCAAAAGAGCAGCCAAAAGCAATAAAAAAGCAGCAGTTCAGCCTTAGCCTACATGACATATATTCTATAAAGAAGCCAAAAAAACTTTAAAATGCGTTTTTTTTTTAATTTTTATTAAAAACCAGTTTTTAATGCAAGAAGGCTTTTTAGAAATCCAAAAGAGCAAAAAAAAACAATCAATATCAAAGTCGCCCATTTCAACTGTTTTAAAGGTGACAAAACAGATATAGGCAAATGGCATTATGAAAAAATTAAGCTTCTAAGTTCAAAGTTATATTCAAAGTTTTTACCCAGATTACTGACGAATTTTGTGATACGGTATTTGAAGTTTTATATGCAGTAATGCTCGATGAAAAAAAAACTACTAATTTTGATAATTATTTATGTTAAGAATACATAGCTAATAGATACTTCAACTACTCGTATTATGCAAGGGTTCTGAAACGCCACAGCCATTTCTTTTCTACCAGATTTCTACTTCTCTTGATGAATAACGAAGAAGACCAGTTTCCAGCCAACGACATGTGAATTTTTGAACTCATGAATAGGCTCGAATCTGTTGTAAATTTAAGCTGTGATTTGAGAAAGACTGATGAAAACATTAATGTTTGCGGTCAACATTGATCGCGCCGCCGATATCTTACCGGCGGCGCGGCGCGCTGTTTTTGGACCCGCCGCCGCCAGTCTTTCCTCATCGGCGCGGCGCCGGGGTCTAGTTCCATAAAAAAACTTATTTTATTACAAATTATTGCTTCGATCTACAACATTTAGGTTCCAAAGCTGACAGTAGTAAATGCCCAGAAATGGTTTCCAGAAAGGAATTTCAGAATCCGTGAGAAAAATACTCACATTTTTTTTTCAACAATTAATTTGCTTTTGCCTAAATTGTACGGTTTGTCAAGTCTCTATTAAAGTTCAAACTTCCAGCAAAACCAGGACATACAAGAGTGTACAGACATCCTTTAAATAAGACATATTAAATAGAATAAAATGTTTTTAATTAAAATACGATTGTAAGACATCATTTCCCTAATAAGGCTACACTTTTTCTCGAAAATGGATTCCTGTTTTCGCCCTATGAGAGGTAAGGCAGGTACAGTCTCCAAGGAAAAATCAAGGCAGAAAATGGCAAACAATGGATGAAAAAATGAATAGCTTTTCAGTATCTTTGTTTCAAAAGAAAAGGAAGTAAATAATTTTTATTGGGCCACAATTTTGCTATTCGTAGGAAGAGGGTCCTTTGGGCCAACCTCAGGATAATAGGATAAATATTCCCCAATCCTCTTCCCTTTGCACAGACACAAGTCAATTAAAATAAAAATCCCATTTAGATTCCATAGAATATTACATAACAAATTGTTTTTTTAAGTATACAATATTGACCTTCCAAAGCTGTCACCAGTACGTTCCTGGAAATGGATCTTCAGAAATGAATTTCAGAATCTATGAAAAAATGCGACGGTTTGTTTTTGTAAAAAAAAAATCTACCAAATGAATGAAATATATATCTTCATTTAAATTACAACTGCAAGACACCATTTCCCCAATTAGCCAATCCTTTCTCCCCAAAACGGATTCCTGTCAATGCCCCAGGGGAGAGGTCACGCAGGTTCTTTTCCGAAGCAAACATCAAAAACAGAAATTGATAGAAAATGGATGGAGAAATTAACAACTTTTCAGTTTCCTGCTTTAAAAGTAAAGAAGAGAATTAAGTTTTGTTGCTCAAAACTGTTTTTGCCTCTCATATTTATCTTATTTGGCCATTTGGCTACACTTCTTCCCTTAGTATATTTTCGTCATATTTGGTCTCACATTGGATTCTTAATTCAAAACTTTTCCAGGTGCTGATAGTATAGTAAATATGTTTCTTAAATCTTTCATCTCCTTAGTTCTATGATTATCAACCTTAGTTCTGCCCTAGGAATGACGTATGGACGGATGGATGATAGACTTATCTATCAACAAGTGAAATGACATCATTTTTTACAATCCTAAAAATAAGGCTTATCCCATATTTGCCTCTCACTCACTTGGACTATCTTGGCTTTTTCTACAATTAGCCATAGCTTGATGCCTGCAACTACTTAATTTTGAAAAATCAACGGACTCGGTCTCGGCCTTCGGCCTCGACCTCGTATGGCTCTGAGATTAGAAATAATTCACTGAAGATAATGAATATGATTTTTGAAAAAGCGGAAGTACCTAGCAATTGTAGGAAAACCCTAATTAAACCGCTGTATAAGAAAGGTGATAAAAGTGAGTGTGGTAATTATCAAGGCATTAGCCTGGTCTCTGTAGATAGCAAATTAGTAATATGATACTTTTTAGACTGATATATACTATAGACACAGTTATAAGAGAAGAACAGTGCAGTTTTAGAAAGGTTAGAGGATATGTTAACCAAACTTTCACTCTGAGATTAATAATTGAGAAGTGCCTGAGTTATGAAACACCTTTGGTCCTCAGCCTGACTGATTATGAGCAAGCGTTCTATTCTGCTGATAGAAGAGCTTTAGCGAGGTCTTATCCTATTATAGTATACCAGACAAATACATTATAGTGATTAGTGCTATGTACAAGGATATCACTGCTGCAGTTAAGGTAGGAAATGAGGTCAGCAGCTAGTTTAGTATTAAATTAAGAGTTAAGCAGTGTTGTGTTCTATCTCCCTTTATATGGGTCATTTTGATGGACTTTGTCTTAAGGAGCACGGGAAAGGCAATGGGAGAACACGGAATCA
The DNA here is from genome assembly GCA_027921565.1 of Artemia sinica. Classification (NCBI taxonomy): domain Eukaryota; kingdom Metazoa; phylum Arthropoda; class Branchiopoda; order Anostraca; family Artemiidae; genus Artemia; species Artemia sinica. Next base: position 53,336,864 of record CM051265.1, read on the forward strand.
AATGGGGAGGAAAAACTTTCCTGGACTTAGATTATGCTGATAATTTAAGCATCCTAGATGAAAGTGTGAGCAAAATGAACTTTTAGAGGTTTTGCGAGTTCAGGGTGCTAGAATAGGTTTGAAAATTGATGTTAAGAAGACTAAGTCGCTAAGGCTAGGAATAAGTAAAGATATGAAAAGGTGAAGTCGGTAACGAAATGATTGATCAGGTGGACAGCTTCACTTGTCTTGGTATTAATATGGGTAAAGACGGTGGGAGCAGTGAAGATGCTAAAAGTAGAATAGCCAAGGCTCAGGGTGTTTTTTCACAGTTAAAAAATGCTTGGAATAATAAAAAAATATACGTGTGCAAACCCAGATTATAATATTAGAAGCTACAGTGATAACAGTGGCCCAATATGGTTTTAAAGCATGGACACTCCAAAAAGTGGATGACGATTTGCAAGATGTTTTCCAGTGAAATTGCCAACGGATTGTACAGGGTGCCGGGCTGACTGACCATATTTCAAACAGTAGGCTGTATGAAAAGTGTGGTTCAATCCCACTTTCTAGGCCTATAATGAGAGAAAGGTTGAGATGGCTAGGGCACGTTCTGCGGATGAAGGATGACAGATTACCGAAGATTGTCCTTCTCGGCCATCCGTCTAGGGCTAAAAGGAAAGCAGGTTGTCCGCGGTCAGAGGAAGTTATAAGGAAAGATTTAAGGGAAATGGAGACTTCCTGTGAGTGTGTAAAGAGGGAGGCTTTGAATAGATTGGGATGGAGGAGGAGCGTGCATAGCTGTGTTGGCCTCAGGCAGCTTGGTGCTGCGGTGAGTAGTTAGTAATAGTAGTAGTAGCTACATAAGGCATAACAACACATCTTATTCAGCCAACGTTTTAAACTTGTTATGATTCTAGGATCCTGCCCCCTCTCCCAGAAAAGTGCAAGGATGTTTTGTCTGGAAGAGATCTCCAGTGTAATTTGAACTGATACAGTATCTGAACTAAAACTGATATTTTGGCTTTGGCATCAGTATTTGGTAAACCTCGAGAACTTTTGTAAAACCTCGGAAAGTTCCGGTAATATATGAGGAAATCCTTGTAAAATCTTGGCTTTTATCTGAAATAAAAACACAGGAATCAAAATACAAAAGATATTTTTAGACAACAAAAACAACCAAATTTTGGGATAAATAAAAAATTGTAGGGGAAATTATGAAAAACTTAGAACTTTTGAGGGGGGGGGGATTAAAATACCCTCTCTGTATGTACCTTGCAAATCACTCAGTATTTTCTCTTTTAATACTGTTTAAGGCCCAAATTTAGCAAAATCTTCCTGGAATAAATCTTAAAACATTCTTCATAAGAAGAAAACTCCCCTGTGTTTAACCATGGTCTTAAACAGTCAATTTTGATTATTTTTTAAAGCATACATTGAAAGAAACAGCACAAGTTAAAAAGCATACACCAATTACCATAATATAAAATCATAAACATTAAAATACACAAAAATCATGCTTTAATAATGCTCATATTTGGTAAAAGTGACAAAAAGACTTAAACAAAAATACACAGAATTACAGCAATAGACATAATTATAGTAACAATTGCTTTTCCTAATTCTGAAAAGCCTCCATAACAGTCTGTGAATATATAGAAACTTGGCTCTGGGTCAAAGAACGGACAATTGATAATAGAAACTTTGCTTAAAAGATTGGTCCTTGAGTTCAAAATTTGGACCTCGGTTCATTTATCAAATTTACTTAGCCTATCTTTATACATACTATCTAGAGACAGGATTCCAGTCCTAATTTTATTGGTCAAATACATTAAAAATCAATCTTTCAATTTCAAATCAAAAGATCGTCCGAAGGAGGAAAGTTAACATAATAGGAATAGCAAGAACTAGCTGCAAGAACTAGTTCAAATTGACATTCAACAATATTCGACATGTCATTAAGGAGAAGGTTCCTGACATCATAATAGCGTGCACCAAGCTCAAAGTTTTACATTATTTCTGAAAATTAGCACAGAAGTCTTACATGAGAGAGAATGGACTTATTTTTTTAATGTGACTAGACTTATTGAGTGGCATAGCAATCACCTAATAGACCACATAACTTAGTTCCAGATCTTCATAAATTTGACATAAGATCTATGACAATATATTTTACTAATTATTAAGTATTTCCTAAATTTAAAGTGAGAAATGCTGAGTATTTCAAAAGGCTATTTACTGCTTTTACATGCAAAGAGCTTGTGGCTGGTGCTAAATGGAAAAGCTCAGGAACCTCCACAATAATAAAAGGTTTTAAAATAATACAATGAACAGGAGAACTAGATCAAACTTCATGCAAATATGTTCCTTAGAACACAGACCTCAGGTTAGATCCAGTAGATTCTTTTAATTAGGAAGGGTAACTTTTGAGAATGTAGAAATACCTTGGAGGCTGAAAATCCTAATTTCTCAAATTTACTGACATACTCTTCTCGTGTCTTTGTACTATTGTTGGTAACATAGAATACTTTTTTGCCCATGGACTTTAGGAGACTAAGAACTTTAGACGAGCCATCTATTGGAGTTAACTCTTTCCAAAGTACACCTGGAAATTACATAAGAAAATGAACAAAAACATCATTACTTGCTTTACATAAATTTAGCAATAACACTTAATTTTAATAAACAAAAGTATTAATCCGGGTAAGAAGCATTGTCAAGTTTATTTATATATATATATATATATATATATATCTATATATATATATATATTATATATATATATATATATAATTATATATATATATATATATATATATATATTATATATATATAATATATATATATATATATATTATATATTCTATATATATATTATATATATTATATTATATATATATATTGCATGTGCCTTTGGTTTTTCTCGCCTCATTTTGCTCACTACGTTCGGTAACTTCGGCCTTCGGTCTTTGCAAATGTGAAACAGTGCAAAACAGACTAAGAGAGAGAGAGTGAGAAACCTTGTACCTGTTGTTCAAGAAGTGTTTGGAGGCTTAAAGTAGCCAGCCTACAGAGGCTGTAACTTACTTAAATGAAAAATTAATATAAAAAAAAAATAGTCGACCTTCCTTGGTGCCTTCTTTAAATGTGTTGTGTGTAGTTAAGAATTTGTATTGTACAGCAAACATAACTTTGTATTTTTGTTATTTACTTATTGTTATATTATTTATTTAAGTGCAGTCTGTATTTTAAGAAGTCAGTTTGTGATATTTTTCTCTTTTTCTTTTTTGTTCTTTGCTTTCCATTGTTTTCAAAATTTTCCTGAATAAAGGATAATAATAACAGAAAGAACCAACAAAGGGGTGAACGAAATAATGTTAAAGACATTATGGTTCAATATTTCTATTAGGAAAGGACGAACTATGGTTCTTTTCAAGGCGATTTGTGTTGTAATTAGTAGGTGTGAGGGTAATAAATTAAAGCACTTTAAACGCGCTAAAGGGTATTATTACCTTTCTTAAAATGGACATGACTTAGCTTCATATGGATCGAAGGACAAAGGGACAAATATACAGTGGCTTAGGTCCTAAAGTGAGGTTTTTTATTCTTCTTCTTTTTACGGGGGATGGGGGGGGGGGGGTTTCTGGCCAATCCCAGCCCCTGATGGTGTCCATGGCTTTCAGTGAGTCTTTCATAAAACGAGCCTTTAAATTCTCTTGTTATCACTTTAGCCTGATCCAGTGCAGACCAACAGTTTACCAGAAGTGTTCGATGCGAAGTTTGAAAAAGATGTTTCTGCTGTTGAAGTTGGGTTTGATTTGCATATTTCGTACCCAAAACTTCTAAAAGCTGCCACATTCCTTAGCAATCCTAACTGTCTCTTTGTTGCAACTAATACTGATGAAGTTTATATATATATATATTATATATATATATATATATATATATATATATATATATATATATATATATATATATATAATATATTATATATATATTATATATATATATATATATATATATATATATATATATATATATATATATATATATATATTATATATATATATATTATATATATATATATATATATATATATATATATATATATATATATATATATATATATATATATAATATATATATATATTATATATATATATATATATATATATATATATATAAAGTCTCAAATCCGAGTCTATTTTATTCAGCATCCTATGCTCAATTATTCAGTCACAATGTGAGAATTGAAAAATCTTGGCTTGCAGGAAATATTGATAGAACAAAAATAATATTCAACTTTATTTTTCATTTCTATTTATTTATGACCTAATCTTGTTATAAGGATTTGGCTCAGACATTCCCTGAATAACAATAGAGGTCTTATTTTTAAAGTTAACATTTTTAACCTAGGTACTCAGAAGAGCAGTATTTTATTTTCATTATAATTTAGGTTGTTTTACTTAAGTTGCCAAGCAGTTAATAGAGTAGAAAAAGCTTCAATTTTGTCAACACATGGGCATATCCAATATTTTTGTTCGGGGCGGGAAGGGAGGGGGGGGGGTAAATAAAATAAAAACTTTAAAAAAAATACATAAACAACTGGTTTATATGCATCTTTGTTCCGTTTTTACAAGAGTCGGACAAAATTTTGGGCGGGGGGGGGGGGCAAAACCTGTAGCCTTATCCCCCTCTAGATATGGTCTTGATCAGGCAATAGGTAAATTTTCCAAGCAACAACTACAAAGCATGGAACTAATCATTTTATAGAAAGCTAGTGATTGCTTTAAAAATCCCAGGACCTACAAATTGTGTATGTGCTTAAGGCAAATAAAATGACAAATATTGCCTCTCCCAGCAACTTTTTACCTATATAAGCCTAGGGTATTTCTGATTGTTTACTTTACTTGTACTTGTGGCGGGAATCAGGCGTTTCCACCTCGCCCGGCATCGATGATCTTGGAGACCTTCTTGGACCATGTTGAGCGATCTTCTGCCAGCTGCTCTGCAAAAGCGAGCCACTGAGTTGACCATCTGTGTCCGAACTTTCTGAATCCCCCGATAGGTTCAAGGTCTGATTTGGCCAGGTTCCACCAGTTCTTCCTCTGTCCTCCTTGGCGTCTCTTCCAGGAGCTAATAGGCTCGACTAGAAGTATTTGTCGAGGCAAGTATTCTGGCGGCTTCCGTAATACATGGCCCAACCATTTCAAACGGCGTTCTTTAATAGTGAGCGCAACATCTCTCTGAATATTGCACATTCGACGTAGATCCGCGCTGGAGATACGGTCACGCAGCTGTATTCTGAGAATCCTTCGCAGACAGGTATGCTCAAACACCTTCAGTGTATTCTCATGCTGTAGTTTTACCGACCATGTTTCGCATCCGTAAAGGAGGACGGTGCGGACTAGTGCCATGTAGATTCGAACTTTCGTTCGGACACTGACTTCGCGGCGATTCCATAAGGGTTTCCAAATGGAGGCAAAGACTGTCTGCGCTTTCTGTATTCTCTGTTGGATATCAGCGTCGGGAGATCCGTCAATACATATTTGGGAGCCGAAGTATGTAAAACAGTTGACTTTTTCCAGCTGAACTTGATTGACAGTTAGTGTGAATGGTCCTGTGTCGTGGTTAATAGCCATGAATTTCGTTTTCTCTGTGCTGACTTTCAAGCCGATCAGGTCTGCCCAGGCCACCACGTTGTCAAGCATGTTTTGAGCTTCTACGGGGTCTGACAGGAGGCCAACATCATCCGCATAATCGAGGTCAGTCAGTGAAAGATTCTGTCCGATCTGAACTCCTGGATAGGACGACAGTGCATTTTCAAGCACCTAATCGACGCAATAATTGAACAGAGTCAGAGAGAGGACACACCCTTGTTTTACTCCGAACTCAACCAGGAATTCTTCAGTTTCTTCACCATAGACTCGAACTCGGCTCACTGACGCGTCATAGTATGCCTTCATCAGTTCAACAAACTTCAGCGGCATTCCGTCATTCTCTAGGATCTTCCAAAGTTTCTGGCGAGTGACAGAGTCGAAGGCGGCAATGAAGTCCAGGAACATCAAGATCAGGGGTAGATTGTATCTTTCAAACTGCTGGATAATGAGGCGAAAAACGAAGATATTATCAGTACAGCCTCTACCTGGCCGAAAGCCGGCTTGATTTCCTCGGGTTCTTTCCTCCCTTGCCCCTTTGAAGCAGTTCAAGAGTATGATCCCGAATATTTTGACTGCAATGTCTATAAGACTTATTCCGCGGTAATTTTTGCATTCGGTTTTATCTCCTTTCTCATAGAAAGGGAGAATGACTGATGTCTTCCAACCTTTTGGGAAAGAATTGGTCCTCCACACTTCTTCGAGAATGCCATGGAGCTGTTCAGCACTGACCTCAGGGCATTGTTTGTACACTTCCGGGGGGAGGCCGTCTTCACCTGGGGCTTTGTGGTTCTTCAGGGTCTTGATCGCTTTTAGTATTTCAGCTCTGGTCGGTGTATCCAGCTCGATGTCGTAGGGTTCTTTAGAAACGGCAGGTGGGAAATTTCTGATTGTCCTAATTCAAAACTATTATGGGTGTCTTTCTACATAACTATATCAAACCATTTCCTCTAAAATGTATAAAAGCCATGAGCTTTAACAATATCAGCGTTTTAAAAAAAAATATGAGCACTATACAGATCCCTCAGAAAACATACTATTTTTCATTAATTACAAGAAACCTTACACACAAATATAATCAGAATTTTTTTCTGAAATTGAAATTTAGTAAAATTTGAAAATATGTAGTTTTTTATGAGGGTTCCAAAGCCAAAGATTGAGACTATGAGATACAGTCATCAGTCAGGTACCCAAAACAATCTGTAGGTAATTTTTCTCCCTAGTCTACTTTCAATTGAAAAAATACTTGTTTTTCATTTAATTTCTAATTGTTTTTCAAATCATGTTAGAAATCCCTCTACTGTGGAAATTTTTTCCCAGAAATTCCCCTCCCCCATTGGAAAGTTTCTCCTGCAAAAATTCCCCATGGAGAATTTTTCCAGTGGGAAATCCCAAAAAATCCCAAGAATGGAATTCCAACCCTGCTAAAGATTTCAGCCAGACAATTCCTCAGATTTTCACATGCAAGAGTTGCCAAAGAGAAAGTAAGCCACATACAAATTCTTTTGTATAGGAATTCTGGCGAATTCCCACCATGTAAACTTTCCCCGGAATCTTCTGTCCCCATTATAACTTAGTTCTTTCCCCGGGGGTTGTGGGGATGGAGAAAGAGATGTCATCCCAAGAGGCACAGTTATTAGACCTTTCAACTATGCTGAACAACTATGATATCTTAAAATTTTGATCAGATAACTTTGGAGAAAAAGGTTTGGGATGGAGGCTATTTGCCCCCCAATCTTTTTGATCACTGAATAAGAGCATTAGAACTTTAAATTTTTGTTCAAGTGAGCCCTCTCATGATCTTCTAGGACCCCTAGTTTGAGACAACCACCCCTGGGTAAAAAAATAAAAATAAAAATGCATCTGTGATAAAAAAAAAAAATTACAAAATTCCATGTTTTTGCTGATGAGAGCTGAAAGCCTCTTTAGTAGGGTTTTCTGATAAGTTGAACCTGATGATACAATTTTCATTAAGATTCCTTTACTTTTGGCGGGTCTTTCCCCTATTGTCAAAAATCAGACACATTTTTTCAGGTTTGCAGCTTTTGATAAGTAAAATTAAATTTGGCAAATTTCTTATGTCTATTCGTATGTAAAGCCAATTCTTTTGATGTATCTATTGTTGTCAGTTTTTTTCATACAGTTTTGGTTATTTTGGGCAGAGTCACTCCTTAATTACAGTTTTGTTACCAAAAACTGTTTGATATTTGCCTTATGAATGTTAATGCCCAGAAATGAGGGATGATTAATACTGTTAACCATCAATTAATACTAGCCGCAATACCAATTATAGCAGGCTTCTAGCTTTTAGAATAACTTTTATTTCATCTCTTTCACTGGTACTGAGTTGCCTAAGCATTAAATGTACATTAAACAAAAATGTAGGCAAAGCTATGATTATGCTTACTTTGCCTGGGAACATATTAGTGTTAGTTTCTGCCCCTTAAAGCTTACCACTTGTACTTCAAAACCGTTTCAACATGGAGTAAGGATGTAAGTTTGACTTTTACTGCAACTGAATAAATGAAATAAACTCTCATTAGACATGTATGCCAGAATATATTTTCCATGGACTTCTAAAATACCATTTTTGTGTCTTTTGTATGCTGAATTAGTCCTTCTTTTACAAAGTTTTTCTTTGTAATTTACTCCTTAGCCTGTTTTGCCACCCCTGGATGTGCCTCCTAGGATGCTTGTCCCCCTCCCTCCCTGCCTAGATCTGGCCCTGCAGCTGGAATACATAAAAGACTAAGAGGAAACACTAAAACAAGGAAATTATTACTTTATAATATGCACAACGTTTCTATTAATAAGATTATTATTTTTCCTTCCATTGTCATCAAAATTAAAATCATCCCAAACAATATTTTTATCCAACAACTGAATTAAAACTTCTTGTCAGAATGATTTTCATCAGGTCAATAATGCAAGAAAACTGGTTAACAAAGAAGACATGACATTCCTTGAAATTTGACATAACAGGAAAATATATTATTAGAGTTACATATTACACCATCAAGGGATGGGATGTATTGTCAGAAAAGCAACCATATTTGGAAAGAGCCTAAAATTGAGCTGTCCTATCTAAGTGGTTAGCATTCTAGACTTGAAATCCTGAGGACATTTGTTTGAGTTCTAGTGTTGCTGGTTATTTGATTTGGAACAGAGGTCAGTGGCATGACTCTCTAAGCTCAGCCAGATTCAACCAAGCTCTGAATGGGAACATTGCGAAATCTGCAGGAAAATAAGGACAGTATCCAATGATTTGCCCCTAACTACACATTGCATTCCCAGCCAAAGGCAGAAAATCAGGAAATAATTACCTGCACTACACACACCATTGGTTAGCATGCAAAAAGGTTAAAAGTTTTAAAACAACCTATTTTCAATTTATTAACATGTTTCCTTTAGAAGTGGCCAACTCCTAAATGTTTACAGAGACTAGTACTAGTGAATAAAAAAAGAGTAACACCCATTTTAGGCAACTAAACAGAGCTTTAAATCTATTTCAAAGTGCTTTTCAGCAGAAACATTAAAGGAGTAAGGTAAGAATGTTATTGTAGCTAGTTTAGATGAGGAATTCTCCACCAATATAAGATAGACTATTCAATTCATTTATAAATTGAATTATACATTTTTGTCTAATTTAGCTAGAAAGAAAGTGAATACATCAGTTGATGGCTTCTTTATGCTCTTCCTTGATATAATACTTACTTCTGGGGCAAATTCTTTTTTAAGCCCTTAAAGGTGCTCAAAACAGCCCATACTAACCAAAAGCTTTAACATGTATTTCTAAAAAATATGTCTAGTGAGAAAAAATTGTCATCTGTAGCTGATTGTTTAATTATTCTTAAAAGCAAAATGATATTTCAAACTCAAAATTGCAGGAACTTTTAAAAGAGCCTGAAACCCCTTGAAAATGGCATCACAGCAAAACAAAAAGAGCGCCATTAGAATCACCATTGTTGAACACTCTATTAGTATTTAGTAGCCCCCATTTTCAACAATAAGGAAATCAATATTTTTGCATTGGTGGCACTGATATGTCCTCTTTTTTTTCTTTTTTGTTGCTAGCAGGGCACTGAAACATCATAGAGTTCTTTAAGAACTCATTTAAAACTAATTTTTATATCAATTTTATAAAACTAATTACACTAGACTAAAGACAAGGTAATAAGTTACTTTTTGGGGCCCTATTAAGGGCTCAAAAAAAGGATTTACCCCAGAAGCAATTGCTATATTTGGAAAGAGCATAAAAAAACCATCAAGTGATGTACCTATTTACTTCCTTTTGAGCTACATTATATAGAAAAGTATAAATTTTGTAGAGGTCTAGAATACCAGCTCTTAAGAAGGAGACATGCTAGAACAAAGAGAGATATTTTATCTTGCTAATTTTATGATTTTGTTTGCATTTGTGACAAGTCATCCTCAGCCCCCCTCTAATTGTCTCAAAGAGTCTGAGGTTATGTAGAAAATCTAACTTGAGAATTGATGAAAATCAATTCAAAACAGATAAAAAAGGAAAAAACAAGAAAATATGATCCACTGAAACTTGCTGTATATTCTAGGCTCAGGTATAGATTATATCATTTCTTGGTTAGTATTTTATATAGTTTAGGGCTATATGAGGCCACCAGAGCATGGCTGAGGATGAATTTTTAAAATCACAAATAAAACTTTAAAAATGAGAGGTAATTTGGAGATTTTTCTGTTACTGAGCTATGAATAAGGTGAACATACCACTTGATCCCTTTTTTGTGCTGTTTCTGAATACAATAGTTGTTTAACTCAGAAATTCAAATTTAAGCCCTTTATGAACCCTTAAAAATGACACATTTTCTATTATTTTTAGCTATGCAAAAGGGTTAAAAACAACAAATCTTACTTAATAATATTGAGAATAATTGTACTTATTCTCCTGTTCAGAGCCAAACAGATCCAACATTGGACCTTATTTTACTCCAAAGTGTAAAGTAAGGTAATCAAGGTAACACATATGAACTGTAGATCCACAAAACTTAACTCCCCCCCCCCTTCCCTAATTTGCAACCAAAGCGCAAACTAAGGTAAGGTAACACATATCAATTGTAGATCCACAATACTTGATATGTTTATTCACTGTGCAGATCCACTATGCATCTATTCAACAATATCAATAATAATAGTCAACAATAATCAATGCCTGTGGATTATATAGGTCAACTTTAACAAGACAGAATTGTAACCAAATAGTAAGTTTTCAAGTAATATTTTAACCCTTTTGTATCGACAAAAATAGTACAAGAGGTGTTTTATTTAAGGGTCTATAAAGGGCTTACAATTGAATTTCAGTGTAAAACAAATTGGCTAGGGTAAAAGACCTCTTTTTGGGAAAGACCCCTTTTCTTTGGCATTTCAGAACAAAAGAGATGGGTTTTTGGACTGCCTCTGTTTTACTACAGCATGACACAATGCAAATGTAAACCAATTCACCTCTCACTATTGCCAGCCCATTGGGAGTAATTTGTTATCATAAATTTAAAATGTGGTCTCTGCTTTGATAAGCAGTTAAAAAGAAAAAATTATATTTTATATTTGTGATTTATAGAATTATAAGCAATAAAAGTTACATTTTTAGAATCAGAAGACAATCAGCTATTTGTTAATATGTGAATAAAACTGAAACACTGAAAGGATATATCATCAAAACAGGAGGTAAAATTTTAGTTTAGCTACTTTTTGCTATCTAGGAAAGGGGTTAGGGTAGGAAAATGAAATTGCAACATTTCACCTTAATTATCCATTATCAGTTTCCTTTTCTCTGGTTTTAGCTCTGAAAATACAATACCTGTTATTTGAGTAGAATTTTAAGCCATATCAATGGTTTTTTTCTAAATTTCAGAAACAGAGGCCTAGTTGCAGATCTTTGAAACCTCATACATTGGGATTGAGCAAATTTGTAAAGCCAAAGCAGTTTTCTTGTACTTTATTTAAGCGGAAGATCTGTTTTGGAAGGTTTTACTTTCATAACACAAAGATATTTAAAGGTCTTCCAAGGTCACTGGCCTCTAGAGGGAGAATAGTCACCTCTAGAGGTCACTGGCCTCTGGAGGTAGGTGCTTCAAAATATTTTGCCAGGACATACTTTAGTCTGTAGACCCATCCCTGAAAGTTCCATTTTCCCAACATAACCCATTTTCAAATAGCAAAAACTAGCTAAAGTAGAATTTTACCTTAAGTAACTTTAATAATAACCATATTGATGCATAGGGTAAAGGTACCAATGATTCAACAGTGCCACAGGCAAATCAGAGTTTTGTATCCTTTTCAGATAGAACTTCAAACTTCTCATTAAACAGTTAGATTCCTAGATGTTTTCCTACATACTGAAACCCTTTTCAAACCAAAAGTCTTTAAATTAAGACTTCTGGAGTAGAAAAACTGTTGAATCATTGGTACCTTTATCCTAGCTTAGATTTTTAGCTATTCATTGACATCACAGTTTTTAGAATTAGCAGTATGATCATACCCTATCTCACCCATTATAAAAACCTGGACCAAGGTGCGAGTGCTCCAGAGAAAGTTTTTGCAGATATAAACATAAGCGGCATTAGATCTTTTCACGGGTAGACAAGTCAGATTTCTCTAGGACACGAAACAAGTGGAAACCCGCTATTACGAATAATGCACTTTGTAACCATTTCTCATTGATTGACGGAAACAGACTAACCCGCTAATGCAGAAATAAGTGGGAGGAGCTTTTTGTTCGTACCAAGAATGAAGACCAGAAATGATCTGCAATAAACTTACTGGATAATTCTATAAACTGTGATTGACATATACAATTCTTCTCAATTCCTATTTGATGACAAGATGTGAGGGTTTGAGTTTTACATAGTTTTGCTCAATTGGATACTGTTTTTTTTACCCTATTATATTTGGAAACAGTCTAAAAAATATTTTGCCAGGACATACTTTAGTCTGTAGACCCATCCCTGAAAGTTCCATTTTCCCAACATAACCCATTTTCAAATAGCAAAAAGTAGCTAAAGTAGAATTTTACCTTAAATAACTTTAATAATAACCATATTGATGCATAGGGTAAAGGTACCAATGATTCAACAGTGCAATTTTGGAACCCCTGTCAAAATTTTCCTTCAAAACAGAATAACTCTGCTTAGCTGTGACTTGGAGCACCATCTCTTGAGGCGCTTTTGTATTTCAATGATAGGAAACGTTGACACAATATCCAGTACACCCAGTTAAGAAAAGAACATTTAATTCAGTCAGTTTCCTGTTTTTGACAAAAAAGGAGCTCCTGAAAATTTTTCATGTATGTAATGTTCAAACTGCTTTTACTTGGTTATTTATTGGAAAAAAATTGGGATTAGCACCAACGCATCAAGATACATCTGATTTTATCTGAATTTTAGTCAGATTAGCTTTTTCTTGATAAATCTAAATTAGAATGGCAACAATTTTTACAAAAAACCAACAAAGAGAAAAATCTCTAAAAAAAACAAACAAACGAGACTGTGGCCAGTGGAGAGAAAAGGAAAACAACAGAAACAAAACAACGCGGATATTTCGCCTGTATACAAACAAGGCGTCTTCAGCACGAAAGACACAAAAAAAAAAAAAAACAAGATAAAACTAAAAACCAATAAAACCACCACCAAAAAAAAAAAAAAAACAAAAATGTACAATCTGCGCAAACTAATCCACGTAGGGAAAAGATGCTAAAATAGAGTTACTTCAGTGAGGACACCAGAGTAACTGAGGAAAAATAAAAAAAACTGTAAATTACTTTAATTATTCAGTTGCGAAATAATCCTTTTGTTAGCTATTACTGAAGCAAATCGTTTTGGTCTAACAGGTAAAATAGTCCCCTGGTGATTATTTAAAATCTTTACTCCCTTATTGACAATTGATTCACTCTTTAGAAGGTTATCATAAATTGGGTCAATATTTAAATTACCCGTTGTCCCTATTTATGGAAAGGTTAGCAAACATATGTTTTTTAATTTCTATGGCTTCCCTGGCCCATTGGGTGTACCCCTTATCATTAGAAATAGTCCAAGGCTTCATCAAATTTTACAAAATGGTCTGGTTGAAGCCAAATATGCTCTGCTAAAGCTGAAACGAAAGTTTCTGGAGGCTTGCTTAATTGTAGGGTTTTTTCTATTGAATTACGGTGTTCAATAAACCTTTCAACAAATTGTTGGTGAGTCCTACCAATATAGAACTTCCCACAAGAACACGGAATTTTATACACCCCACTTACTAAATTTCCCCGAGTTAAATCCTTACCAGAACTAAAAAAACTACTCATTGGCCTCAGCGATTGGAAACATGTATCAATACCAAATTTACGTAAAACCCGTGAAAGTTTCTCCCCCAAACCAGGTACATATGGTAATGAAATGAAGCTTTTTGATACAACTAAATCTAAAGACTGAGAAACCTCAATAACCCTACTACTATGTTTGGCCTGTCTATTTTCAATTATTTTATCAATGAACTTAATTGGATAACTATTACAAAATAAAATATCCCTCAAGTATAACAATTCTGAATCCAGAAATTCCTGGGAACAGATTTTAAAGGCTCTATCCACTAATGAAATTACAACCCCCCTTTTCACCAACATAGGGTGGCAAGAATGAAAATTTAAATACCTATCATTGTGCGTAGGTTTTCTGTAAATCGAGAAAAGTAAATGGAAATCCCTTTTAATTAATAAAATATCCAGAAAAGGTAATTTATTATTATCCTCAAATTCAACTGTAAATTTAATATTATTATCAAAACTATTTAAATGCTTACAAAAAAGGTCTAAGGAGTCCAACCCATGTTTCCAAACGCAGACCACATCATCATGAACCTACCCCAGAAGCAAGGGGAGATTCTAAAACTGTTTATAGCGGAGGTTTCAATGGCATCTATGAATAGATTTGCCAATAAAGGAGAAAGAGAAGCCCCCATAGGTAACCCAAAAATTTGTCTATAAAACTCCCCTCGAAAACCAAAATAAAAAGAAAATTCATTTACCAGCATAATTAGTTTCATAATGACATCAATATCCAAACTGGCTAACGTCACATCCTGTATTAAATCAAAGTGTTTTTCTAATTTACTTTTTAAAATATCCTCGCACCTTTTTAAATCACAATTTGAAGACATGGACACAACATCAAAACTGCAAAGAATTGAACTCTCCTCCAACGTGAAATTGCGCAATTTATTAGTAAGATCAGTCGAATTTTTTAAATATGATTTTTGTGTTACCAAAAGTGGACGTAAAGCTACCGACAACCATTTTCCTAATTTTGAAACAGGTGACAGACAAGTTGACACAATGGGGCGGAGGGGGGATCCAGTCTTATGAATCTTAGGTAGACCATAGATCTTGGGTGCCGAACAACCCCTAGGATAATATTTGTTATAAAACTGTGGGGTAATGTGAAAATTATTTTTCATTGACTCTAATTCCTTTCTTGTTGATTTTACATATTTATCTGTAGGATCAAAATCAAGTTTTTGTATGTAATAGTGTCCAAAATAATGGATTTCATTTGATTATTATAATCTTCAGTGTTCATAATTACGATCGTGTTTCCCTTATCGGCTCTGGTGATAGTAAGGAATTTATCCTTTTTCAAATCAGAAAGGATTTTAATGTCATTTTTTGTGAAATGTCTTTACCAATGAAGTTCATATTAATGAACTTCATTGTAGTTCATGTCTTCATTGTATTAATGAACTTCAATGAAGTAAATGTCTTTACCAATGAAGTTCATCTTTCATTCAACAATTTTTACATTGTCAAAACTAGGTTCCAAGTGTTGAAAATTCATGTTTAATGGTGCAGAGGTTCACATTTAAGTTTCCCTTTCCTTAGCAGTTATCAATGAAACTAAAAAAAAAAAAAATCCAATTTGGAAAATCCTATTTTCTGGGGAGGGGGGGGTAAACACATAGAACAATGTCATAGAAATATCAAAAGTGACTCCCCACAAAAAAAAAAAATCCTAGCTACGTTTTGGATGAAACTAAGAATCTGCATATGAAAATAAAATCCACTAAATCAAATATAATGACAATAAACTTCTTAGATTTCTTGAAATACACTCCCATTTTCCTAGACCCTATCCCTTCCATAATGCTAGAGAAACAATTTTGTTATACTAAATACTATTTGTATTTAATAATGTATATTAAAATTTGTGAAACCAATTTTGTTATACCAAATACTACATACTTGAAACAATTTTGTTAGTTTACCTTACTTCTACTTTTTGCATAGTGTTTTATACTTTTATACATTAAATGAAGTTGAAGAAAAACAAAGAAACAAGAATATACATGTTTAATACACCAACTTCTGTCCACTGGTATTCCCCAAGTATTTTGGCACATGTCAAATACACCAGGTTCCACCCACAAGTATTCTCCAAGTATTTCAATACGTGTTGAATTGGGTTCCAACTTCTGTCAAAAACAACTAACTTTTTGTTGTGTCAAATTTGTAGGTGAAAATGTTTGAAAAAATCAGAGTTTTTGTATCCTTTTCAGATAGAACTTCAAACTTCTCATTAAACAGTTAGATTCCTAGATGTTTTCCTACATACTGAAAACCCTTTTCAAACCAAAAGTTTGCACCCCCCCCCCCCCCCCTAGTGTAGTCTAAAGTAGTGTAATTTACTTAATTAACTCAAGTTTGCATTAATTAAACTTGCTCCTAATGCAAATTTATCAGATCAACCTATTTTGCACCCCCCCCCCCTAAAAAAAATTTTTTGGATCAACCTATCTTGTGCCCCCTTCCCCCCCTAAAAAAAAAAATCCTGGATCTGCCCCTGCCCAAAGGTAATTCATTTTGTAACAACACAAAGAAGTTATCAACACTAGTTAAGTTATTGAAAAGTGGTTAAAAACATATCACTAGTTTATAAAAAAAAGTTGTTGAAGAGTAATATATTCTAAAAAAAAACTTATTTATAATAATTTAGCCCTCATTTATTATGCAACTCAATTCAAACCATTTTCCTACCATTTCAAGTTTTTCAAATGCCATTGACAAAAATAGTGCTGAATTTTGCAATTTGAAACTTTGTGTTGACAATCCAGGGTAAATTCCAATTCAGCATATATATTTGCACATTAGGGGGTAGGGGTTGTAAAAAATCAAGGTAAATTTGCAGTGGGCCATATAATTTTGCTAGGATGAAAGTGAGAATATCATCTGATGCTTTTTTTGGTAAAATTCTACTTTAGCTACTTTTGGCCATCTTGGAATGGGTTTAGGTTAGGAAAATGAAACTTTCAGGTATGGGTCTACAGGTCAAAGAATGTCCTGGGAAAGTATTTTGAAGTACCTACCTCCACTCCTTCTCCCTCTAGAGGGTCCTGAAATTTGCCTACATGATAGGTCTATACCCATTGAAATTTTGACAAAACAACATTTTACCTTAATTTTCAGTTATCAGTTTCTTTCTCTCTGGCTTTAGCTCTGAAAATGCAATTTTAGTTATTTGAGCAGAATTTTAAGCCATATCAATGTTTTAATTCGAAAATTTAGGAAAAGTATTTGCATATCTTTAAAACCTTATAAATTGGGATTGAGCAAAGTTGTGAAGCTGAAAACAATTTTGTTATGCTTCATTTAAGCAGAATATCTATTTTGCAAGGTTTCACTTCTATAACTCACAGATTTTTAAAGGTCATCAAAGGTCAGGACCCTCTAGAGGGAGAAGGAGTGGAGGTAGTTACTTCAAAGTAGGCCTACCTTCCCGGGACATACTTTAGCCTGTAGACTCATCCCTGAAAGTTTCATTTTCTTAACCTAACCTCTTTCTAAGATAGTCAAAAGTAGCTAAAGTAGAATTTTACCCTTTTTTTATGCTCTTTCATAATTCATATAAAATATCTTTGGGGCCCCTTTAAGGGCTCAAGATCCAATTTGCAACAGAAGTGATTATTGTATTATGAAAGAGCATAGGCCTAAAAAAGGCATCAAATGCCATTTTCACTTTCATCTAGCTAAATTATTGTGCCACCTGCAAATTTACCCATCATCCTGTAGTAAAATAGAGGTGAGCCAGGCCAAAAACCCACTGTTATCTTTCCAGAATGCTAAAGAAAAGTGATCTTTCCCAAAAAGAGGTCTATTACCCCAGGTCTACAACTAAAAAGAAAGAAACAGAAAAACTTCCAGGCAAATAATGTGTTTTACCATCACAATCTGTTAAAACATAATCTATTGAAGTAACAAAAGCTCTAAGTTCCTCCTTAGAGAGGGTTTTCAATGAACGGGCCAAAGACATTTTTGTTAATTTTAAGTTTACTGCCTGAAAATTATTCATGGTTGCAGGTTCTTTCCTATCCAAAAATTTTATTTGCTAGTAGGAATTCTCTTTTTTCCCCGAGATTCCCTTTTCACTGAACGGAACCTTGGCCTGAGATACACACATAAAGCACTAAACAATGTGCAAAACCACATGGAGAGGTCAGATATACCCTCATTGCAATTGAACATTTTTTCATTTGATAAGCTTGTAGTTGCTGTTCTTCCTGGATTCATTTAGATCATATTCAGTTGATCGTCACATCCAGACCTGAGTACTTAAAACTGAATTTATCAAACTGTTTTGTCTAACAGGAAATTCTGGTGAGCAATGTTACTTTTTCGCATTGCTATACTTTTCTTCACTCAAGTTCACTTCCTAAAATACTCGATTTACTGCATTATGGATTATACCTTAATTTATTCCACAAGTTAAGCTCGTAACCACTAATTCTTAGTTCGCAATAGTTTATTGCAACTGATTACCATTGATTTTCATCACTGAGAACCAATAAAATTATTAATTCTGAAAGAAAATGGTGATCATTGACTATCAGTGACTAATTGCAAGCTATATTCCACGCAAGGTTAGTTGCTCGTCACACAAAACTTGCGTATAGTGAGTAAGGAGCCAGGTTTTACTCCGGTACGAACACATGTGCGGGCATCTATAATTGAGTCTAACGCCGACAGGCTATAATTTATTCAAGGATTATTGATCGAGTCTAATGGGGTCAATGCCCCCTTTTTAAGGTCGATTTATTTGTTGTTTCTAGGTGTAATGACTCCGGGGCGAAGTTTGCACATGCGCATTAACGGGAAGAGATGTATTGATCGTCTCGAGGGGAAGTGGATTTCTGAGGAATTCATTACATAAGCAAAGACGGTGAATTATTGATCGAGTCTAACGGGAACAGGATCACGTGTCTCTTTCCAAGCCAATCATGGAAGTTATGTAAAGTTTCCCATTACATCACAATTTGCCCTTGAGATTTTGTATAAAACGGAAATGCGTTGTGATTAAACTATCATAAAGTTTTAAGACACAATGGGACAAACATCAGATATTATTGATTTGGAAACTCTGGCTTCATTTATTTATAATGTGAGTTCTGTTTAGTAAATTTTCTTAGTTTAATTCCAAATAAAATCATTTTACATAGTCCCACTCCAGTAAATTCAAATTCAGGGTATACCCCTCCCCCCCCACAATTCAAACTCCACTATATGATGTTTATACTCGATAGAAAGCGTAAAATACACTCTTTTTACCATGTAAACCATCACCTGTCCCCCTGTTTACAACTTTAATTCTTTCATTGGAAATAACTATGTTTTTTGTTTAATTTATTCTTACCTAAAAGTGACAGTTAACTTTCTGTCAATCTCTTAATATACTGTTTCCATTTAAGCCCGATAACTTGACTTAACCCTTTCCGGTATGATTTAAACAGGTGTAATTATTGAACCCTTTATAGTAAATCCGGCTTTGCTAAATCCTTATGAATTTGGATAGTAAAGCTCCCGCCGAAAAAAAGGGATACTTTTGGTCAAATTAAAAACAGTTTCACGCAGAAAGAGATTGCTATTGATTAAGCTTTGTAAGGCTACAGGCTTTGCGAAATTCTATGTTGTATGGAAGAGGGAAACGAGTTATTTCCAAAATTAATGCCTAACAAATATTTTTAGGACATTATGTAAAAGGGGGGAGGTGGGGAAGGGGCAATGTCTCGGTTCTAACAGCTTCGTTGTAAGGTGAAAACAAACTGTTTCTTCGCGTGAAAAGTAAGGGGAGGGGAGATTCTTTGTGCAGACATGTACACCCTTTGACAAGAAAACTAATGTGCTCATTCCGACACGCAACACTGTGGTTAGGTGTGTGGGGTACAACTATATTATGCGTAAATTGAATAACATTTTTACCTATGATCTCAAATTTTAGGTCTATAAGGTGTGTGTTAACGAGCTTTTTTTTCTATTTTAAAGCCTATAGACAGGAATATTTAAATTTTTTATAAATGGGAAAAATAGAAACATTGATTTCTATCCTAAGGTTATACACTACTCATTGTCAAGTTTTATTTTTTCACGATCTGTGTAATAAAAACGTTTGTTTTCTAATCCTAGTATATTTCTCGCAATTTTTCACTTTTAGCTTTACTGAAAAGGGAGATAAATGCTTTCTAGACAAAATTATGGTTAGGGGCGGTGGGGGGGGGGGTACTAATTTTTCGTTTGTAAAAAAAGGATCATTATTCCATACTAAATTTTTTCTTCTTTTTAAGGACAACTATGAAGAATGCGAGCCCCCTTCCATCAAAGAGAGCAAGAGAGGGTGAGGCAGCCCAAGCGCAAGCCTCTATGCAACCTGGCAGAAAACCGAAAAGAGAATGGGCGGCCTCTCATAATATGGTGAACCCCGTTGTACAAGCCAGTGGCATCGCCACCACCACCACATCTATACAAGAAACGGACATTACCGTCCCATCTATCCCCCCTCGTGCTTTACCAGGTCCATCTGCACTCCATGAACAAAGCGAGAAAGTAACTATCTGCGCCCGACACGGACAAGAGGCTGCCCCCTCGAACCCCAGTTATGCTGCGGGACCTTCTGTGGTCCTATTACAAGCCAAAAATGCGCACCCTTCAAGCCCCAGTCCAGCTACGGGGCCTTCAGTGCAAGCTACAATGCCTGGGCCTTCAAGACAAGTCCTATGCCAAACATCGGCTCCTTCTCATGTAATATCTGAGCTATCAGCTCCCCGTCAAGTGCCAGTGCACTCTCTTCAACTGTCTCCGTCAAGTGCTGAGCCTTCTATGCAAGATAGAGGGGTTGGCCCCTTCAGGCAAGTCATAGACCGACCAATGGCTCCCTATAATGTAATGTCCAAGCCTCCAGCTTCCTGTCAAGTGTTTGATCAATTTGAAGACGTGAGTAAGTTTTTTTCAATCAAATAAGCTATTTTTTAGCTGTTAGAGAGCCTTTTACTCTTTACTTTTGTCTTTTCACTTTTTTTCTATTATTCAGGACCAGGTTATAGAAATATCTAAACAAAACTATTTTTCAACCTAATACAAGCTTGTCGAAGACATTAAAATATTGTTTTCGCTATAATATTAATTTTCCCCCCCACACCCCTTGTTTTAAATGTCACTGCTCCCTCCCCTCAGAGATACCTAAATATAATGTAATTTTTTTGTTTGTCAAAGAAACCGCTCTTTTCTAATCTTTCCTATCGCCTTATTTTCTCCGCCTACTGCAGACATCTTGGCTATTTTTCAACCTCATAATAATATTTTTCGCTAATTTCCTGTTTACTGTTAGAGAGCCTTTATCTCGCCATTTGTAACTAATAAGGCTGTTTTTCACTAGAATATTATAGTTCTCGCCGAGTTTTAAGGGGCTTAGAAGTAAGCCTTTTTTTACTCTTTTTTAGGCCATTCTTTTCATCATTTTCAACACAGTAAAAGCGTGTCAGAGATATTTTTTCTACCTGATAAAATATAGCGTTCTCCCTCTTGAATCATGTCAATTATTGCATACATTCAACCAGCTGAATTCTCTTAGCGAAGCCAAAAAAGGCACTATATCCCGGACTTAATTTCCCCATAGTAAATAGCAAAATCTTGCGTTATAAACTGCTTTATGAACGAATGCTTAATCTGCTTCTACAAATATTATAAAAACAATTTTCTATCGGAAAGAGTTGTATATGGCCTGAAAGGGATAGGTTACCAAGTAAAGACCCCGGTTTTTTTCAAAGCAGATAAAGAGTATTAATATGAAATTTTTTAAGGGGTTGTTTGAATAAAATCCAAAGATACTATGTCATCTTTAAGATTGTATTAAGTTGGAACTTTCAGAATATATATAGATTAAACCAAATGCTACTATGTGTATACTGCTACTAAGCGCGTTTTAAATAATAATCAAATTTTAAAAAAAGGGTGATTTAGAAACTTTGAAAATAAGTGATTAGACACTTTGAATATTTTCTTTTATAGATTGTATTGGTACCTTATTTCTTGTCACCGTCATCATCAGTTGGAGAAGAAGAAGACGCGCCTGTGGAGCTCTCCAACAATTCACCATGGAATGGTAATTCACTGGAAATTCCAGATAATATTGACGATTTTTTAACTGATTTTTTTAATGTTGATAGTAGCGCAGTTGAGCAGGGGGACTTACCTTTGCTAAGTCCAAACACCTTAAAGCTTTTAGATGATTTTACCCGGGAATTAACAGGGAATCCTCCCCACACTGATTACATACTTCCACTTCAAACTAATGAAGTGGCTTCGAAAAACTCTATTATTGAACAATGTGGGGGAGGGGTGGGGATAATATACAAGAAGGGGAGGGAGAGGGTGGTGACAATACCCAACTTATAATATTTCCTGACTTTCAGATGTCAAATCCAATTTTAAATACGATATTTGTTTACACTGCAACTTTTGGTGACCCTTTTTAATTCGCTTTTGGGGGGTAATTTTGTATTTGACCCATAGAAATTGTCCATCAATATGTAGATAGAATTCGTGCACTATTAGAAAACCATATTCAGTTGTGGGGGGGGGGGGGTAGGGATTCAATTAAGGTTTCAATTGTTTTAAAGGTGTTTTATTTAAATGAGGGAAAAAGCGAGGTTTATCATCATTATGTACACACCGAGATGTTGATCGTCTACCCGCATTTATAAAATTTTGAGAGTGTTTTATGGATTGGATAGACCACATTATTACCCATCTCGAGAATTATAGCGAAAATGGGAGTGGGTCTGTGGTTCTTTTTGTTGAAAATTTAAGTATAAATATGTGTAAATTTAAAAAAAGATTTTATTTTAAGAGGGGAGGCAGGTGGGGCGAGGGAATGGTCTATAGTTTTAAAATATAATCCAGATTAAGAAGGATGTCAAGGCGTTCAACGAATCTGTTTCGAAACAGGTCAAAAATGTTTCAGGTACGCTTTCCTCATATCAGCATTTAAGCCTCTAGCACGTGACGCTACAAAGATGAATTTAGAATATTGGGCTGTGCATGGGAAGGTGGGGTCCGATTTTGCCACTGTAGATTTTTCTTGTTTAGAGGGAAAATACCCAGTAACGCTCAGGTCCATTGATATTTTGGAAAAGGCCAATGCCCATTTAAATATCGGCGTTACTGTGGTTCAATATGAAACTGAATTTGAGGATGGGGTTCGTTCTAAAAAGAAGGGGTGGTGTTCCCAGTAAGGGGCCCGTCGATTGAATTGGTGAAGCACTGGTTTTGGTTGTTGTACACACCACCTAGTGAACCCAATGCAATTGGACATTTTAATCCTATTACAGACATCAGTAGAGTTTTGGGGGACGGTAAAAAGGGGCGGGGGTGTACGTTTCTACTGCCCAACATGCCTGTCTCAATTTCGTAGCGATTCAAAACTACGGGATCATTTGAAGCATTGTAGACGGCATGGCTATCAGTCAGTGGAAACGGTTTCGGGTATAGGGCCATTTTACGTTTTAAAAATTTTCAAAATACCCTCCTCCAGAGCAATAAAATCTCTTTGGATTGTGAAGCGAAGCTAGTGGAAGTGAACGATCCTCGATTTCCAAGTCGAATCAAAGAACATCGAGCCATTGCAGTCTCCCACGCCCACGCGCAAAGACACAGTTCTGACACTATGCAGCTTTTAGAAATAGTCGAAAAGTTGGATGAGGGTGAGTGCATGGTCAAGGCACTGACTAAATTAATTAGCACCGCTAATGGAGATATTTCTCGTTTGAGAAATACACATTATCCTATGTTATTGTTTGCAGAGGATCGTCTCGCGATAAAAAATCAAAAAATATGCTGGGTTTGTAAGGGAGAGTTTGAAGAGGGGGATAAGGGGAAAGGATCTAGGGGGGAAAAGAAAGGGGAAGGGGAAAGTCAGAGACCATAATCACTTGTGGCAGGAAATATCATCAGGGGGTAGTAATTTTAGAGGGGTAGCACATCAATTATGCAACGTGAATGTAAGCAAGCATTTCATTCCAGCATTTCATTTCATTTCATTTTTTATTCCAGTTTTTATTCATAATTCAAATTATTATTTAAAATTTATTTTACCGGCATTGGAACGTATGCACAGGGAGGGAGGGGGAGTAGATAGTCCATGGGTAAACAATTCATTTACCTATAACATCATCCCCAAATCAGCTGAGAAGTTGGTGCTTCTCGAGTTGAAATGACAGGTAGTGAATAACGGGCATACGTGTTTGAATAAAATCAGGTTTTTAGATTCTTTTAGTTTTTTCCCCAAGGCATTGAGTCAATTGATTCAAGTGCAGAAAAGTGACATTTTTGATAGTTTTCCTTTGCTTAAACAGCACTTTCCAGACAGTGAAATGTATGACCTATTGTCATGTAAAGGTGTATTTGCATACGACTATTACTGTTCTGGCGCTCGCTTAAGCGAGGAGAAACTACCTTCAATTGAAGCTTTCTATAGTTCACTCACCAATAGGGAATGAACAGCCGAGGAATATGAATTTGCCAAGAAGGTGTGGGCTAAGGGTAATTGTAAAATGGGTGGGATTATTGTAGACTGTACTTGGCCAGTGACGTTTTAACTCTGTTAGAAATTGTCTGCAAGAACACAGATCAAATCTATTCAGAGTTTGGACTAGATATAGGATATTATTTTTCCATACCACATTTGGTGATGGACTTGATTTTAAAAATTAGTAGGGAGGAAATAGGCTTGATCACTGATGTAGATCAACACCTTGTTGTATGCATACCTGTATGCATACAACACCTGTATGCATACGACTATTACTGTTCTGGCGCTCGCTTAAGCGAGGAGAAACTACCTTCAATTGAAGCTTTCTATAGTTCACTCACCAACAGGGAATGAACAGCCGAGGAATATGAATTTGCCAAGAAGGTGTGGGCTAAGGGTAATTGTAAAAATGGGTGGGATTATTGTAGACTGTACTTAGCCAGTGACGTTTTAACTCTGTTAGAAATTGTCTGCAAGAACACAGATCAAATCTATTCAGAGTTTGGACTAGATATTGGATATTATTTTCCACACCACATTTGGTGATGGACTTGATTTTAAAAAATTAGTAGGGAGGAAATAGGCTTGATCACTGATGTAGATCAACACCTTTTTGTAGAAAGATCAATGAGGGGTGGGTATGTTTTTCATGGGGATCGCGTTTTGACAACAGAGCCAAGCGGGCAAGACACTGATGTAAAGTCAAATACAGTTTTCTTGGACATGAACTCCCTGTACCCCTCGGCAATGTCTCACTGCTCTTTGCCGTGTGGGTACTATAAAAGGCTTGAGAATCCTTGTGAGTTCACCGACATTAACACCGTTGAGAGCAATGGGCCACAAGGATGGTTCTTTGAAATTTATGGTCACATTCCATTGGCGCTTCATGATTCAGTCAGAGATTTTGTTTTCCCCTGTATCAATCGACCAGTGACCAAGGTCTCACTGAGTCCTTACAATCGATCATTGGTTGAGGATATGGGGATGCACTGGACCCCCTCTAAGCAAAAACTGATTGCGGATCTGGACCCTAAAGAGAATATCGTTGTTCATCATGTGCTTTTGCGCTGGATGGTGAACAATGGTTTCAAGATCACTAAAATACATAGGGTCCTGCAATTCAATCAAAAACCTTATTTAAATACGTTTATCGACACCTTTGTTGATAAACGCTCTCGGGCAAAAAGTAAAGTAGAAAAGGAAATGTACAAACTCATTCTAAATTCAGCGTTTGGCAAAATGTGTGAAAGCGTACGGAACAGATCTCGTTACGACGTCGTGACTGACCCTCAAGAGTGTGCACGAATTATTGCAGACCCCAATTTTACATCGTTCACAAGCATAGAGACAAGCATGGTTCTTCTACACAGGAAAAAGAGAAATGTGGTACTGAGCAAGAATATAGCAGGAGGTAGTTCAGTACTTGAAAATTCCAAAAAGCTCATGTTGTCGTTTTTTTACAATGTGTGCAAGGTACAATGGCCAAGGGAGGGGGAGGTTCAAGTTTACTATGGAGATACAGAGAATGGTGTAAATGTACTGTCCAATGGCCACTACCGTATTTCAGACCGGGTTGAATGCATGGACTATCGCAATCAATTTTGTCTGGATAAATTAACCTAACCCAAACCTAACCTTTCATAAATTAAATGATCCAACCTAACCCAACCTCACCTGATAAATTAAATGCTCTAACCTGCAGTGACGGCGACTATTTTATACTGTTTCGTCCCCGGGGGTGGGGGGTCCCGCCCACGGCCGTCCATCGGCCCACGGTTCCCGGGGGTGGGGGGTCCCACCCGCGGCTGGCCTTCGGCCCGCGGCTCCCCGGAGGGTGGGGGGTTTAAATTCATAGTTTTCAACTGTGCTATTTTAAGTGTTCGTGTTTTTTCTATGTGTTGTACAAATAGTGCTATTGTACAAAAATGTGTGTGTGTGCACAAATAGTGTTCTTGCTGGACAAAAAGTGTTTTTTTATGACAATAAGTGTTGTACAAACAGTGTGTGTTGTTCTTGTTGAACAAAAAGGTGTTTTTGATAATAAATATTGTTGAACAAAAACAAGTGTTTTTATGTTAGTAAATGTTATTGTACAAATAGTTTTGTTCTCGTTGAACAAGTGTTTTTGTTCAATAAATGTTGTTCTCGTTGAACAAGTGTTTTTATGTCGAATAAATGAATGAAATATTGTTTTTGTTGTTCTTGTACTAGATAGATCTATGAGAAAATTATTATTGATTCATTGGACATGTATGGTTTACAGTTAGTTGCAGTCCGACTGTTGTCAACAACAGTATGTATCAATTTAAAAACCATTCAGATCGTTTCTGTGTGGTCCATCAATGTCTGGGAAAACGACACTTTTAGCTAAAATAATTCAAAATTGTAATAAAATATTTTTGGAAAAACCAAAGAAAATTTATTATTGCTATAGTATTTGGCAAGAATCCTACGATCAAATAAAAGCCATTGCCACATCCATACCAATACAATTCATACGGGGACTTGATGTTTTCAATAGTATTGAACCAAACTCGTGGCTGATTATTGATGATTTGGCTGAATCGATTGAACAGTTCTCTCAGGAAATGCTACAGCTGTTACCGTTCGCTCTCATCATGAAAACATTTCGATAACCCTAGTTCTACACAACCTCTTTCATCAGAGTAATTGTATTAGAACCCTTGCTTTGAATTGCACCGTCTATATTATCTACCGAGTTGTTCGTGATTCTAGTTCACTAATAACTCTCAATAAGCAAATATATCCCGGCGCTCCAAAATTTCTGCTGTCAGCGTACACTCAGGCAACAAATAAGCCCTACGGCTACATTTTTCTAGATCTTAATCAGAGCACACCCGAGGATCTACGTGTAGTCACAGATATTTTTGACAAAGAAATTACTGTATATCTTCCGGTGAACAGTAGAAAAAGGCATTAGTTGCCATTATGACACTGAAGAAACTTCACGAACAACGGCATTTATTTTCCGTTTTAGGTACTTCAAAACCTCCACTCAGGAAGGCTATACTCAACCATGGTTTTGACAATGATTTCATTAATCTAATATCTGAACTTTGTTTAAATTTAACTGAGGGCAATGTGCACTAGCCAGAAGGTGTTAGACAACAGACAAAGCAACATCGTTCCACTGTACGCGCCTTGGCTTGCAAAAACAAGGGAAAAATTTTTAAAAGAAAACGTCTCCTTCAAGCGGGCGGTAGCTTTTTTACACTTTTACTGCCAATAATTGCAGGACTTGTAAACAGTTTTCTCTAGAGAATGGCTAAACCCTATAAATTGACACCATTTGAACTTGTCCTCTCGCCCGTGGAACATTTTGAAGACAATCTAAGCAAATTCATTAATGATGAAAATATTGCCGATGACAAAAAGCTAGTTTTACTTCAAGATGCATTGCGACGTGTGGACAAACATAGACCTTATCGTGAGCGACCCGCCCTTATCGCCGAGAGAGACGCCATTGGCAATAAGCAAATTCTAAAGAAACTAAGAGAATATAGTCTTCCAACAACACAACACCACCATTTAAAAAAGAAGAGAGTTCAATATTGGAAAATACTAGCAGCAGCAGCAGCAGCAGCAATGATTTTATAACACCAACGATGGTGGCTAGTCAAAAGCGAAGACGGATTGATTCACCCTCCAGTGTGCAAAAGGGGAGTGGACATTACACTACGTGTTTGCGTTCAAAATGGTTGAAGTTCTGAAGCATGTCTATGAAAATATTGGTGAAGCGGGAAGTCTAAGTTGCCCCAAAACGCTTTCTAAAGTTGCCTCTGACATAGATGGCAGCACATTAAAAAAGCAAAAGAGTATCGACAGAATGAACCGAGTTACACACTGCATCGGAATCGCAGGCTTCGTGGCAAACAATATCGACAAACTAAAGCCTTTTTCCCTCTGCATATAATGCAAACTGGTCTTTTAACTTTAGACACGATTCAACAGCGTCACAATGCACCCTACAAATATATTCTAGTGGCAATCAGTGTCTTTAGTCGCTATGCCTATGCCATTCCATTGCAATCAAATAGAGGTGTTGAAGTTGCTCATGCTTTAGAAAGTATTCTTGAACAGGATTGCTATAGAAAAATTCAATCAGATCGCGGTAGCGAATTTGTTAATCCTCATGTGCAAAATGTTCTATTGAAATATAATACAACAATTTATCATAGTCACAGCCCGATAAAGGCTGCATTGGCTGAACGATTGATAAGAACGATTCGTCTATTAATTTCAAGATATTGTACACTGAAAAATACTGCTGCTTTTATTTATGATTTAGATAAAATCATGGGAATATATAACCATCGACCTCATCGATCATTGTCCAACTCAAGCCCTCGGGACGTTCATTGCAGTGAAAATACATTTGATGCTTTTCTAAAGCAATATTCCAATGGCAATGAGAAGAAAAAAGAAGAAATTCAATGTTGGTAATACTGTTCGAATTAATAGAGCCACCAATATTTTTGAAAAGGGGAATTATTTATGGAGCACTGAACTTTTTAAAGTTTTCAAAATCCTAGACACTACACCCACGACATATCGACTGCGAGACACAAAAGATGATGAGATTCTCGGCGGTTTTTATGAATATGAACTGCAAAAAGTTGGAAACACTAGCGAAGTCTATCAAATTGAAAAAATGTTAAAGAGTCGTACTCGTAGGGGCAAGAGACAGTTGCTTGTTCGCTGGCTAGGATACAACTCTGATTTTGATTCTTGGGTCAGTGCTGAAGATATTAACAATGTCCAATGATTTTTATGTGACTTTCATGTCCAATGTTTCTGATCCTCTCTACAATGACTTGAATAGAACAAGTGATTTTTGGCCAAAACTCTCCCCCACCATCAAATTCGAAGGAAAGTATGAAGTGGCTCTTGTCGACTGTATTCTCAAAAATACATATGACATCCTGGGAAAAGATCGTAAATATAAAATAAAAATTAGACCCTTTGGCCGCCACCCTCAGGTGATCAAGAACAAATTCAAAAGATCAATTGGATGAATTATCCATATATTGAATTACCCTATGAAGAACTCACCTGTATGAATGATTTATGTCGTTCTATTAATAAAAGAATTTCCGCTTGTAAAAAAGGAGCTTTTCATTTCAACTATTCAAATGAGGAGTTCATACAACTATTCACTATTCAAGATCTGCATTAGTTCACTCATTGCCGATGAAAAGCTTATTCTCAATGATAATCTAAAGGATGTTCTTGGCTTTAAGCTCAATATAATCAACAGTAAAAGTGCCGGAAACACTAATTTCATTTTTGCAGACTACCCGCCTGCCTGGGTTGGCAATAGCAATGTTCCCCTCCTACGAGTTCTTGAACGAAAAACCAATCAAGAACATATTCACCACTACAATATAAAGCATCTTCAGTATATCCCCGTAAACACTTCCTATTTGGAACTCTGTCAGTTAAGACTAAGAACTGAATTAGGATATCCCCTAGAAATATCAAAAGGTTTGGCTGTGATTACATGCTATTTTAGACCCATCATTCAACAACAACAAGATGTCTAATAGAAAAGTGGTATTCATTTGTCCTGATATTGACTGCTATGTTAATACTCTTGACCCAAGACAACAGGGCAATGGAATGGACTATTACAAAGGTCGCTCGTCAATGTCTGGCTACGGTCTTAGCAGTTGGTTTGCTAAGCTGTTTCGCTCTGCACTACCTCTGGCTAGAAGATATATTGTACCGGCTGCAACAGATTTTGCATCCTCTACACTATACGATTGGGGCTCTGGCAAGGATTAAAAAAAAGTGCTTCGGAAAATCTTAGGCCCAGTGCGCAAACCCTTGGCGAGAGATTAAAACAAAATGGAAAAGGTTTAAAAAGGTCGAGAAACAATGCATCACTCAACAGTCTCTACTCAGGTCAGAAACGAAAGACATCACCCCTGTCAAAGAAAAGAAGGAAAAAGCCGAGACGTACTGTAAACAGTAGAAGAAGAAGCCCCAGGAAGAGAATTGTTAGATCAAAACTAGATTTCTTTTCCTAAGATGTCCTACCTACCGCATAAGGATTTCCAACCTTCAATCACCTCCTCATTGAATCTATTCAATGCAGAAAATTTTGATGTGAGTGTCAAACACGGATACTATGAACAGTTTTATCCTCAACAACCCCTCTCCCATAATATCCACTTTCAAATTTATTCCAATGAAGACTACTTTATGGACATGTCTTCGACATTTATAGATTTACAAATGAAAGTCCGGAAATCCGATAATACATTGCCAATTCTTGCCGATGGAATATCCTATGAAAATTGTATATTACATAATTTATTTCGTCAAATCAGTGTCTACATCAATGGCACGCTGGTGAGCACAAGCAACAATCTCTCAAATTATACAAGCTATATGCAATTCATGCTAATGACACCCAAGTCATACAAGGAGTCGAGAGGCACCTCCAATGGATATGAATATATTACTAATACTGAAAGTACAGATGCACTTAAAAATGCTACAACTAGTGAATTACATCTAGTTTGAAAAATATATCATGAAATATTTAATATACCCCAAAGGCTACCACCCA
The DNA here is from genome assembly GCA_027921565.1 of Artemia sinica. Taxonomy (NCBI): domain Eukaryota; kingdom Metazoa; phylum Arthropoda; class Branchiopoda; order Anostraca; family Artemiidae; genus Artemia; species Artemia sinica. The sequence goes on from CM051265.1 coordinate 53,367,949, forward strand.
ATGTTAAAGTGGATATAAAATTGACGCTTGCTCCATCCAATTTCATATTGAGAAAAGAACTTGCTGCCAATCATGATGTAACTCTCTCCCTCACCTCGGCAATACTTCATGTACGCAAACAACAAGTTATGAGTTCTGTTGCTCTGGCAGTGGAAAAATTGAGAGCCAGTGGAAATAATATTAAACTACTTTTTCCTCATAAAATCACCAATCAACGTCATATTGCCGTGGGGTCACGCACCTTCACCGACTCATCCTTTATCAATGGTGAAATTCCGTCAAAACTCGCTTTGGCATTTGTAAAAAGCGCTAGTACAATAGGATCGTGGACTGGATGCCCACATAAATTTGAAATGTTTGGACTTTCATCTCTCGTCTGCAAAGTAAATGGAATCCCTTTCTACAGTCTATCTTTTGATAAATCCTATATAACATTGTATGAGTTGACCATGCAAACCCTAGATCATGATTCACAACTATTTGAAAATGGTATAACCGAAGAAATGTTTCGTAAAACACATGGTATCATTGTATAGGATTTGTCTGGCACACAGGATATGAGTATAGTACTTACGGGGAGTGTGCGTTTAGAGTGTACATTTGCCGACCCATTGGCTGAGAGTATTGCACTAATCTCACTAAATCAATATGAAACCTATTGGGAAATCACTCCCGAAGGCAGTGTTCTACTAGACTTGGCACCATGAACACCAGTCAAATAATCAATGTATTTAATATGGACCCCTACATGTCCAAATACAAATCCTATTGTCTGCCCTCGGATTTTCTTGGTCTACTTGATCCTCTTGGTCTACCCTATACATTCTACACACCACACATCAGCAACTATATTGAGAGCAGTGGGAAAACTATTATTCAAAATCGGAAGAGAGTGCAGGATCTGACGACTAAAAGCTGTGGCTTCCATGCACTACTATATTTTGTGTTCCGATGTCGTGGCTATACTTACAAGCAGTTTCTCAACATTTATGTAGACAATCCACGTCTGAACGACTTTATGGTGGAAAATATCCTCTCTGACCAGTATAATATTGATTTCGGTGCCCTAAGAGTAAAGTGTTTAAAAATGTATGTGAATTTGTTTATTAATAAATGAAAAATGTATATATACAACAATGTATTTAAATCTTCACTTTAGATTTCTTCTTCTTCTGTGTATAGGCAACTGTCGTGAACCACTAATGCTGGTAAATCATTTGGATTCCCTGTATATTGATCTTGATTGGGTGCAAAGTCAGGGTCACATTTTCTACAGTATAATGTAACTTCAGTCTTGTCATATCTCTTTGTATAGTCAATGATACTATTTGCATTCATATTATGAAATTCACGAGTTTCAATCTGTCTATTTGAAGCAATATCACATACAGTCTTTTCAAATGGTGAATCACATTCGGTAACTGCCAAATAAAAATCAATTGGTTTATAGTCATAATAGGCAGTGTCGTCACAACGATGACGTAGAAACCAAATTGTCTTGTTACCCCAACAGTTGAATCGTAGACCAGATTCTTCTTCCCAGAATAATTTAAATCCACGACGATACCAATCTCGTAGAAATAAACTAAAATCACGTTTGGGATTCTTTCCAATCATAGCGGGATAAGTATTCTCCCACTGATCACATTTGTCATAGTGACAATTGGAGCACAGATGTCCTCTAGGGTGAGAGTCACAAATCTCTTCAAGACACGAATTACATCCTTTAATTTGTACTGCATAACCTCTATGTAATTTACAAGGACTACATAATTTACACTTTTCATTATAGTCATCAATAATTGTACAATTCTCACATGATGTCCAACTGCCAAGAGTGTACATTCATAGTGGACATGTATAGAACATATTTCGGTTTCCAATGTCAACTCTCTCACAGCTAAAACGAAACTGATCATCCTCGTTCAATAAATTAAGGGGGGAGGTAAGGTGAGAGGAGTAACTCTGTGACGTCACCTATTTCGAAGGGGGAGCCATCTACATTGAATCTATGGCAATGTTTTCAAAAGTATATCCACGATATTATTCTGCTTTGTTCCAATTAATATGTCAATAAATTGAGTATAAGCAGTTGAGTCACGTCTACAAAGTTTCATGTAATAGTCCAATGGGGAAGAATCAGTTTTCATTATATTGTCTAGTGTTCCCCGAGAGAATATCTATCGATGAAGGGATAACTCCAGAAAATTATCATCCAAAATCAAATGTTTTTCCATAAACACCAGATTCGATCTACTTCTCTCTTTCTCAAATTTATTCATTTTTTAATCTTATCACTCTGACTGCTGACTCTAGACTGACCATGATTCGATAGCCTAACATTCTAACAAAAAGAAAGGGAACATTTTCGATTTCGAAACAATTTTATTGGATAATTACAACAATAATACTAGACATGTACAATTAGCGATACAGTTTATTGTCTTCGATATGCTTCACTAATGCACTTAAAGCACATTGAAGTCTATTCACATGCGCTATATCAACTTTTGCAGCGAAGCATAATTGATCCTCCATTTCAAATTTAGGATATCACACATCTTGCATATACTTCATCCCATTCCAGACAAAGCCGTGATCCTCTCGTGATTTCCACCGCAATGTTTGGTGCTCTTGTATCATTGCCACCAACTCCACTATCAACTTCTAGTAGGGTAAACATTCCACTCATCATTATTACAAATATATCCTAATGAGTAAAGTCAAACTGTTCTCACTCCTTTGAATTCTATTCACGCACTAATAAAAACTATAGCAAAAAGCCTTTCCTTATATTCTCTGCAATCCTGTCCCGCTAATATTTCCGACTCCCTGATTGGCTTAGACAGACACGTGATCCTGTTCCCCTTTCGTGCATCAATAATTCCCCGCCATATTATGTAACCAATTTCTCAGAAATCTACTTCCCCTCTTGTCCTAGTCGATTGATCAATTTCTCAGAAATCTACTTCCCCTCTTGTCCTAGTCGATTATGTAATCTATTTCTCAGAAATCCACTTCCCCTCGAGACGATCAATACATCTCTTCCCGTTAATGCGCATGTGCAAACTTCGCCCCGGAGTCATTACACCTAGAAACCACAAATAAATCGACCTTGAAAAAGGGGCATTGACCCCATTAGACTCGACCAATAATCCTTAAATAAATTATAGCCTTTCGGCGCTAGAATCAACAATAGATGGCAGCACATGTGTTCGTACCGGAGTAATACCTTGCTCCCTACTATAGTGCAGTCATAGACTTGAATAGGTTCCAAGCATTTCCACTCATAAGCTCCTTCAATTGAACCCATGAGAAACAACCTCATCTGTTTTTGCTTAGTTGTAGTCGGATCCAAAACATTTAATATTAAGGATAGATTTGTTTCTTCTTTTTATACAGCTTAATCATGCGACTGCTTTAGAATTTAACTATGTTTTCTGGCGTGTAGCACAGTATAAATTTGGAATGTGCAACGAAATCATGCATTCTTTTTTTATTTTTGCCTCTTCGATTATCCTATCTAGCAAACAAATAATCTTAAAGAGAATATGATGACGTAAAGCAAAAGCGTTTTACACAAGAGTGTTAAGAATAGCCATTTTCAGTGTTTTAAGTCTCATTGTTGTTTTTTGGGGTTTAACACGTTCGACCAATAGGTCATATGCATTCGTAGCTTGCTTAGTTTATCACTTCAAATGACCTTCACTAAATTCATGTTTCTTTCACTTGTCTTGCTAGTTGGCTGGACTTATTCTCCTGCAGCAATTACCTTGGTTTTAAAACAAAAATCAAAACAACACATTTATTTCATTATGTCATTTAATAAAACAAAAAAATACACATATATGAAAAAGTCACTTAGAAATAATGTTAAGCCTAATTGGTCTGTACGGCAAAATAATACGCATCGCATTAGCGCTGCCTAAGTAAAGAGCAATGTGGGCACAATGTAATCTTTTTTTTGGTTTTAGACCAGAGAACTTCTATTGAAGGAGTTGTCGTAGAAACTTCAAAAAGGGCTGAGTCGATTGAAAATTGAAAGAGCCAGTGCCCTTTTTAATAGTCGAAAGTGATTAGAGGGCAATTAACCCCCCCCCCCCTACGCCATTCATTTCCCCAAACACATCCAATCAAAATTTTGAGATAGCCATTTTGTTCAATCTAGTTGAAAGGTCCGAAAATTATGTACTTGAGGATGACAACCCCCCTACAGCCCTCAGGGCAAGGGTTGTAAGGTATAAGGCTTCTATAGAAATGGTGTTCGTATAAACTTCGGAGGGGGTTCATTGGATGGCTAATCAGAAGTCTTAGCGCCCTTTTTGAGACTCAGAGTGATGGGAGGGTGGATAGCCTCGTATTTTTCCGAAATGCATCTGATAAAAATTTTGAGATGGTCATTTGTTGTCGTAGAAACTTCGAAAAGGACTCATTCGATTGGAAAGTGAAAGGGCTAGTGCCTTTTTAAATAGTCGAAAGTGATTCGAGGATAAATAACACCCCTCCCACGCTCACCATTTGCCCAAACACATTCAATAAAAATTTTGAGATAGCCATTTTGTTCAACGTAGTTGAAAGCTCCGGAAATTATGTCTTTGAGAATAAGAACCCCCCCCCCCCCCCACAGCCGTCAGAAAATAAGCTATCATAGAAACTTCGGAGGGGGCTCATTGGATTGGTAATCAGAAGTTTTTGTGCCCTTTCTAAGATTCAGCTTGATTGGACGGTGGCCCCCCCCCCCTCCCCAACACACCTCGTATTTTCCCTAAATGCAACTTATAGAAATTTTGAGATTGCCATTTGTTGTCATAGAAACTTCGAAAAAGCCTCATTAGATTGGAAATTGAAGGGACTAGTGCCCCATTTCATAGTCAAAAGTGATTGGAGGGGAACTAACCCCCTCACACGCCCACAATTTCCCCAAACACATCCAATCAAAACTTTGAGATGGCCAATTTATTCAACGCAGTTGAAAGGTCTGGAGATTATGTCTTTGAGGATGACAACAATTCTATTTTTCTTCTGTTTACTTCTGAAATTATGTCTTTGAGGATGACTTGTTCGATTGGAAATTGAAAAGGCCTTTTTACAAAGTCAAGAGTAATTGAAGGGCAACAACAACCCCCCCCCCCTACACGCCCATCAATTCCCAAAACACATCTAATCAAAATTTCGAAATAGCCATTTTGATCATCGTGGTTGAAAGGTCTGGGAATTATGTGTTTGAGGATGACACCCCCCAGTGCCCTTAGCGCAAGGGTTATAAGTTATGCCCCGAGGGCATATAAGGTTTTTTATGGAAAGGATGGTCGTATATTCTCCGCAGGGGGGTCATTTGATTGGAAGTCAGATGTTTTAGTTCCCTTTTAAAGAGTCAAAGTGATCGGGGCATCCGCCCCCTCCTCTACGTTTTGTTTTCCACAAATGCATCCGACAAAAATTTTGAGATAGCCATTTGTTCAAAAATAGTCAGAAGATCATATAATAAGCCCCTTAGGGTGGACAGAATCCCCCGGAGTCTGGGGTTAAGGGTTGTAAGTTATGCCCCAGGGGTATATAAGGTTTTTTATGGAAGGGGTAGTCGTGTGAACTTTAGAAGTGCCTCCTTTGATTTGAAAGGTACAGTTCTAGTTCTGTTCTTCAATATTCTAAATCTTCAAATTTCAGGTGAATGAGATTAGATAAAAGGGCTGCTTCGGAGCTCACCTTTGTTTGAAAGAGCGGGAGGAAACGTCTGATCTTCATTGGAGAAGAAGTTTGTCGGGTCAGTAGATCAGAATTGGCAAGCGATGTAAAGACTAGAAGATAGGTCTTCCTGGAAGCATCTAACTTTCTCTTCATCGGTTTATTTGCAGCATGTCCTCACTTTTTCAGAAACCTTTCAACATTATTTCGAGGGGATTTTGTCTGACAATGGCTGTTTCCTCAAGACAAAGTAGTTCATCACGAAGTTCTTGTATTGCTGTTCCCCTTTCTGATATATGGATGAGACAAATTCTTTTACCAGAATTGGTCGTCGACTATCTATCACAAGCAATTCGTTGTTTTCGTCTCCGAAAGGGTTTTCAAATTCATCGATGGCATCAGAAAACTTCTTTACATCAATCAAAATTACTTCTGCGTATTTTCATCTTCTTCTTCATACGTAGTCAGACAATTCTTCATTCCGAATTACTGGAGCCCAAACTCTTCAATCAAATTCACGATTTCTGCTGTAGCAACTGTAGTTCGTTCAGTTATGAATCATCTATCAGCCGAGTAACATCTTTTGGCTAGGGCTTTTAAGCTAGGTTGGTGTGAAATAAAATCAATTGAAAGAGATAAGTGGGCGGGGTTTTGTTCTGTGAATGCGAAAAAGCTCTTTTTACGTAAGAGACAGCAAATTAATGATTACGCATAAACGAGGAACAAGGGTAAACGTAAAACATCGGACCAATTTGAATCGGTTTCGCATGACAAATCTGGCCACTCATCTTCAGCGCAAAAATCAATAAATCGTACTTCGATCCAGTCATTAGTGGACGATTTCGTGAAAATTTTTGAGATCGTAAAGGAGTCTGAAAATTGTATCCACTGAAGCAAAATATCACCGTGATATGGCGTCTTCGTTGTCGGCAAGAATCTTGTCAGTGGAATATTTAATTACAGAAAATAACATTATTGTTTAGAATCCGGTTTGTGATGATGTAGCTAATTCTAAAAGTTTATTTCAAGAAATATGTGCCAATGGTTTAGAATTAACAAAGGTTCCAGAATTTACAATTGTTACGAATAAAAAAAGCAAAGTTTTTCAAAGTGAATGTTAAATCACCCGAGGCGGAGATTATGATCTTACGAAATGGGAAAAAACTTAAGAATAAGACTTTCGGCTCAAATGGAGCTATGAAAAATGTTTACGTCAGCAATGATGCTCCATTGTCCGTCCGTGAAGCGCGGAAGAGACTTTACGAGACTAAATCTAAATTGAGTAGTAAGGGTATTCCAGCATGGGTGTCTAATACTGTTCCTCCATTCATTCAGCTTGAGAGAGAAGGTGTTGGAAAAGTGAAGTATAAGTACAATTAGCCAATACCATAGCTAGCTGATTGTCGATTCTAGTATTTCATTTGTTTGTTTTGAAATGAAGAGGCATTTTTTGCTATTTTTAAATGGATTTTGTTATTGAGGTTATCGGCACTAGGATAAGTATGAGCCTAATGGAGAAAACTAATTATATTTTTCTTCAATTGTATTGTCCTGTCTTTTTTATTTAGTATGAGGTTTTCCCCTTTTTATTTTCTATGAGTTCGTTTTTGTTATGCTGCATCTTTTTATTTTGTCTCGTTTATGATGAATTTTATGGTGATTAAAAGTAATTTCTTTTTGTTTCTTTTTGTTTTTGTTTTTTTTTTTGTTTTTTTTTTTGTTATCAGTTTGTGATTGGACGTCTTTTTTTAAGGATTGCCTTCAAAATATTTGAACTGAAAATTTTGTTGAAATTCCATGCCAATAAAATATTCTTGTATTCTCAAGGCATTAAGAAAAAATTATTATCATTATTGCTTTTACGTTTCGTTTCAAGCATTTGTTGTTGAGGCTATGAGAGAAATATTTAAAACTTTAGCGATAAACACGGGAATTTCAACAGGATGGCATCCAAGGCAGTATCCAGGGGGTTAGGGTGTTTGAACCCCTCCCCTCCCCTGAAATGTTTGTCTGTCTCGTAAAAACTTAGCGAAAATACATATAAACAAATTTTGATACGTTTTTAAAGTGTTTTGTGGTCCCACCCCCCTAAACAGAAATCCTGGATATGAGCCTAATGGCAGCCCCTTCTCACATATACAAAGGTACTTTTTGTCCGTATTGAGTTGTATTGTAGCTCTTTATTTTATGATTAAATAAAGAAAACAAGTTTTTCTACTTAAAGTAAGGAGCAACATTAAAACTTAAAACGCATAGACATTATTACGTATATGAAAGTGGTTGCCCCCTCCTCAACACCTCGCTTTTTACGCTAAAGTTGGAATTTTGTCCCAACTCTTTAAGAATAACTCCTGAAATACATGGACGGTTTAATTAGAACAATAAGACCCTTATTTAAAAATAATAAAAAACTTTAGCGTAAAGAGCGATGTGTTGAGGAGGGGGCAACCACTTTCATATACGTAATAATGTCTATTCGTTTTAAGTTTTAATGTTGCTCCTTACTTTCAGTAGAAAAACTTGTTTTCTTTATTTAATCATAAAATAAAGAGCTACAATACAACTCAATACGGACAAAAAGTACCTTTATATATGAGAGAAGGGGCTGCCATTAGGCTCATATCTAGGATTTCTGTTTAGGGGGGGGGCACAAAACACTTTAAGAACGTATCAAAAATTTGTTTATATGCATTTTTGCTAAGTTTTTACGAGACAGACAAACATTTCGGGGGAGGGGAGGGGTTCAAACACCCTAACCCCCTGGAAACGGCCTTGGATGCCATCCTGTTGAAATTCCCGTGTTTATCGCTAAAGTTTTAAATATTTCTCTCATAGCCTCAACAGCAAATACTTGAAACGAAACGCAAAAGCAATAATGATAATAATTTTTTTCTTAATGTATTAAGAATACAAGAATATTTTATTGGCATGGAAGTTCAACAAAATTTTCAGTTCAAATGTTTTGAAGTCAATCCTTAAAAAAAGACGTCCAATCGCAAGCTGGTTTTTTTCCCTTTTGAATACTTTCAGTTAAGCACAAGTAAATCTTGAGTATAAAAAGTGGGATGGGATTGGAGAGGGGGTGGGCGGGGTAAAGGGAGCTACGGCTCCCTTCGGGGACAGGAGAATTTCTCTTCATTTTGATTTTTAATGTCACTCTTTACTCTGATTTGAAAAGCGTGTTCTTTTACTTTAAATATGGAAAAAAGAGGATATAACAACCAGGACCATATCCAGAATTTTCTTTCGGGGGGACGGGGGGGGGGCACAAAAGGATTTTTTTTTTTGGGGGGGGGGGGGTAAAAAACTTTAAGAAACGCATCAAAAATTTTTATATTCAGTTGGTTACATTTTTACAAGTCGGACAATATTTAGGGGGAGTTCAACCCCCCCGGGGTATTACCTCGATGACAACAATTTTTATTCTTAGATATAGGGTAAATGATGAGACTAAGCAAGTTTTCGGAGATAGTCATTTGGTTAGCATATATTAACTCGAAAATTCATTTCGATAGATATTATCCACCCACCCAAGAGACATTGCAGCGATAGGTAATATAGTCGTGATTTCTTTACCTTTTTTTTGATTTTAGGATTTATTTACCCTCTTTTTGGATTTCAGAATTTCTTTTATTTGGCTTTTTTTGGATTTCAGGATTTCTTTTCGTTTTTTCAGGATATCAGAATTTCTTTGCCTTTTTTTGAACTTCAAAATTTCTTAGCATTTTTTATGGGACAGGGGGGCAGGACAGAATCTGTAGGCCGCCTCTGCCCGACAATTCACTGAATTTATCCTGTCTTTACTCGAAGCTCTTATCATTTTATGAAAGCTGTGATAAATCATGTAAGTTCCTTACTTTTGAACAATTACTTTGAACAATAGGCAATTTAATTATGACGACTGCTTATTGATACCATCATTTGCTTTAACACAAAACTAACAAAAAGAAAATATGTTTATTTAAGAGAAATTTTGAAGAACTACCAGAACCTTTTTCTACAGAGTATACGCTCAACTCTCTCATATACTTGGAATTTTGGGAACATTCTTCCGATACATTTCAAACATATAAGTTTACCAAGAAATTAATCTCTTCAAAATGGCCCAACGACCAATTTCACATGTCCCAAAATTGTTTATCGTGACTAAAGGCCACTCTTCAGCCAGGTAAGTATGATTGGTTAAACCAAACATTTTAATAATATCCTGAGTTCAATCCAGCTTTAATTAATTCAATTGAGGGTACTTTAATCAAATTATGATGAGTGGTTATTGGCTATCATTTGCTTTAGCGAAGGACCAAAAAAATAAAATGATACCTGCACACAAATTATTGCTAAAAGCAAATTAATCGCTAAGGGTCCTTAGCGCTCTCGGCTAGCGCGTCACTACGCATGGTTGCGTTGCCCTTAAAAATGGGGAAGTCACCTTCAAGGCTCCGACAACATTTTTTTGCCTGTACACCCTCCTCCTCATTTCTGCCCCCTGCTCAACATCTTGCTCTTTACGCTAAAGTTCGAATTTTGTCCCAATTCTTTAAGAGCGACTGCTGAAGCATAGATTTTCACATTGGGAAGGAAGCTTCTGGAGGTGAACTCTCCAGAGAAAATTTTACACGGCGGTAAACTTTGCCAAAATTAATATGCAAATTCTGTTTTAATTTTTCATATAAGGTGAGCCAAATTTGAACCTAGTTGAAATTAATTGAAAAATTAACTGATTGAAAAACGTTCAGAATTAATTAAAACCATTTTTTTTAACTGAAAGTAAGGAGCGACGTTAAAATTTAAAACGAACAGAAATTATTCCGTATATGAAAGGGGGTGCTCCCTCCTCAACACCCCGTACATTACGCTAAAGTTTGACTCTTTGTCAAAACTCTAGTGTTTAAAGTAATAGAAAGCTTTAGCATATAGCTTAGAGCGTTGCATAGTTTGTTGAGTTGCATAGAACAAGAAAAGTCTTTTAAGTCCTTAATTTTTTTTTCGATAAAATTTCTAAGCAAATCAAATTCTATCAAAGTGTAATATTCGCCACTTTTCAATGCAATCCAGTGATACAATTTTTCATTTGAAATAATAGAAGAAAGTAGCTAATAGGAAAAAGTATCCAAAGCAGCATTATTAAATACTTCTTAGAAGTGAATAAAAAGCTAATTACCCCATTTAGTGATAGATTTTTATGAAGAGATTTTCTTACCATTCGACATAGGTTTAAAAACACACTTGTAAGAGCCACTAACTAAATTTATCAAAATTGGCCACGAGTCATTTTCAAAAAGAGACACATACAACACGACTGCTTTAAGTTTTATCTGTTTGTTCTTTTTTTCTATTTTGACTACTATTTACTTAAAAAATGACGATACTAATTAATAAAATAAATTTTTCAAAAACCCACCTTTACGCGTAGTCTTAAAAATTGTAGGCTATAGCTATGCAAAATTTTCACAAAGAATCGATGGTCCACTCGGAACAAAAATTGCGAAACATAAGCTGATGGAATGAAAACCAAATAACACAATGAAAGAATTACTAATAATAATCAAAGACACCATTCTTTTTAAGACCGACTCTTACAATCCAAAATAATTTGAGGCTTAAATTATACAGATGCCGAAATTGCCACCAAAACCGACGTGTCAAAAGTTGATGAACCCTATTCAATTATGCGAATAATACTATTTTCAAATTTAACAGAAACCACAATTGTAGCTTCCTATGCCTTGAAAAAACTGAATATGACATTTTTTCCATCGGAAAAAAAGAAGAAAAATTGTATATAATTTTCAAAAGGGGAGGGTGAAAATCGGAAATAATCCATTCCCCCTTGATTTCGACAGAAAATAGGAAGAAATGAAGACAGTAGAATGCCAGCTATTGAGGCAGAGTTCACAATAATATCAGTAAACTTTTTTTTTCAAGCTTCTTGGAAGATTTAAATAGGGGGGGGGTTGCTACAGCAATTGATCGACCACTCAGTTACATTACAATTATGTTTGAGCCTAACTACTGAATATTAATGCATTTTCTGCGGATAGTTTCCCTGCGGATGTAGAAATAATGGGCAGATTACAAAAAGATATGAATTTTACAAAAAATATTTTGTTCTCCAAAGGGAGGGGACTTTGTGAGAGGCCCATGGGCCTGTACCAGATTGGAAGGAAACGATTCTTGTATTTATTTCTTAAGCCCATAGATGGTGCAAAAGCACGCCAAGTCCAAGCAACATTTAGTCCTCTTTTGTTTCGTCTTAGAAAGTAACTATTGCTGGATTTTTTATCCTTTCAGTATAGCCACGTAATTTACTTAGGCTAAAAAGCAAAAGGGCAAAGTCGTTGCCCAAGAAATCTGAACAAAACTAATACAATTCCACTAAAATTCTACTATAAAACTGGAATTATACTTGAAGGCCATTTATTCTTAAATACAGGCTTCTGGCTACATTGTTAGTAACAAGATGGAATTAAAGAATTAATAAAGCTAATGAACAATGAAAAGGGTATTATCTCTGCATTATTTGTTTGCCCTGCAAGCCCCAGATAAGAAAAAAAAATCGTCGTAATCTCTTTGCAAATGAGCGTGTTTACGAGGTTATTTTTGTAAAAGATATTGAAAACACGAGAATTTTGTCCTCTCTGAATTTTTAATACTTTCCAGTACCCTCCACCCCCCTTTCCCTTAATTGCCGTAAATTAATGCCATTAATCAATGCTATTTCAGACTTAAGTGCTGTTTTTTTTGCCACGTACATGCCTGCGGTGGGGGTATGAGTACAAGCTTACTTATTTAACTAATCAGTTTTGGTAAAAGATGGTACTTTATTTATTTTCCTTTAACTTTTTTTTCTCTGTATAAACTGTGTTCTTTTGGCAGTCCCAAAATTGGAAAATTTGTAATTGTAAATTTTATTTTCAGGGAAACTCTCTTTGTCTAAAAGAAAAATGTGTCAAAGCCTTGAAGGTGGCTTCGCCATTTTTAATGGCAACGCAGCCACACGTAATGACGCGCAGCCGAGAGCGCTGAGGACCCTTAGTGATTAATTGGCTTTTAGCAATAATTTGTGTACAGGCATCATTTTGTTTTGTTAATCCTTCGTTAAAGCAAATGATAGCCAATGATCACTCACCATAATTTGATTAAAGTGCCCTTAATTGAATTAATTAAAGCTGGATTGAAGTCAGGATATTAGTATAATGTTAGGTTTTAACCAATCATACTTACCTGGCCGAAGAGTTGCCCTTAGTCACGATAAACAATTTTGGGAAATGTGAAATTGGTCATTGGGGTATTTTGAAAAGATTAATTTCTTGGTCAACTTACATTTTTAAAATATTACGGAAGAATGCTCCTAAAATCCCAAGTATATGAGAGAGTTGAGCGTATACTCTGTAGAAAAAGGTTCTGGTAGTTCTTCAAAACTTCTGTTGAATAAGCATATTTTCTTTTTGTTAGTCTTGTGTTAAAGCAAATGATGGTGTCCATGACCCGCTGTCATAATTAAATTGCCTATTGTTCAAAGTAATTGTTCAAAAGTGAGGAACTTATATGATTTATCACAGCTTTCATAAAATGATAAAAGCTTCGAGTAAAGACATGATAAATTCAGTGAATCGTCGGGCAGAGGCCGGCCTACAGATTTGTCCTGCCCGGCCTGTTCTGATGGACTAGGAAGCTCTCTTCTTTGAAACACCAGTTCACGATCCTTACAAGTTTTTGGTACACATCCACCGAGAACCACATCACCATATTTATAATCCAAAATTGAAAGAGGTTTTAATTGCATACAATCAAAGAAAAAGGCAACGAAATCCTGAAGTTCAAAAAAAGACAAAGAAATTTGGATATTCTGAAAAAAAGAAAAGAATTCCTGAAATCCAAAAAAAAGGCAAAAAAAAAAAATCCTGGATACGGTCCTGGTTTTCATACCCTCTTTTTTCCAGAGGGGTGATTGTATCGACCCAGTGGTCCTACTATATCGGAATAGGGCTCTTTTGAATGAAAATTGAAAGCTCTAGTGCTCTTTTTAAGTGATCAAAAAGATTGAAGGACAACTAGGCCCCCTCCCACGTACCTTTTTTGTCGAAATCGTCCGACCAAAAGTTTGAGACAGCCATTTTGTTCAGCATAGTTGAAAGTATACATAACTATACCTTTGGAGATACCACGACCCCCCCCCCCACGGCCCCTGAGGAAAGGTCTTTAAGTTATAAAATTTGCCCATTGCTTACATACAATAATTTTTATTGGAAAGCATGCATATATTTGCTCTTTTGTTTCGTTTTAGAAAGTAACTTTTGATGGGTTTCTTATCTTTTCAGCATAGCCACGTAATTTACTTAGGCTAAAAAGCAAAAGGGCAAAGCATTGCTCCAGAAATCTGAACAAAACTAGTAAAAGTCCACTAAAACTCTACGATAAAACTGGAATTTTACTTGAAGGCCATCTATTCTTAAATACAGTCTTCTTGCTGCATTGTTAGTAACAAGATGAGATTATAGAAATAATAAAGCAGATGAACAACGAAAAGGGTATTATCTCTGCATTATTTGTTTGCCCTGCAAGCCCTAGAAAAAAGAAATCGTCGTAATTTCATTGCAAATGAGCGTGTTTTCGGGGTTATTTTGTAAAAGATATTGAAAGCACGAGAAAATTGTCCTCTCTGGAATTTTCAAAATACTTTTCAGCACCCTTCACCCCCACCCTCCCTTAGTGAACTGAAATTGGCAACTGAAAATTTTGTTGAAATTCCATGCCAATAAAATATTCTTGTGTTCTCAAGGCATTAAGAAAAAAAAAACTTACTATCATTATTGCTTTTGCGTTTCGTTTCGAGCATTCGTTGTTGAGGCCATGGGAGAAATATTTCAAAATTTAGCGATAAGCGCGGGAATTTCAACAGGATGGCATCCAAGGCCGTATCCAGGGGGTTAGGGTGTTTGAACCCCTCCCCTCCTCTGAAATGTTTGTCTGACTCGTAAAAAACTTCGCAAAAATGCATATAAACAAATTTTTGATATGTTTTTAAAGTGTTTTGTAGCCCCCCCCCCCGAGCAAAAATACTGGATATGAGCCTTATGGCAGCCCCTTCCCTCATATATAAAGGTAACTCAACAGTTGTATTGTTGCTCTTTATTTTATGATAGGTTTTCCTTCAGCCTCTTTGCCTCGACAGTAAATTTTCAAAGAATAAGCTGCTTCCTTCTTTGCTTACCATGTCCAAATCTATTGATCCCTCAGAATATTTCAACTTTTCTTGAATGGTACCAATTACTACATCAAAATCTTCATCCTCATTTCCAACTTCAGCCTGTCCACAGTTCTGCATAATTTCCTCATTTTTGGTAGCACAAGAGTACAAAACTGAATTTCTAATTGACTCTGGATATACTGATTTTACCAGCCAGGTTAATGGTGACCAAACAAATCTTTCCCCAAACCACACGAACTACTAGAACTACCTTAGTTCTAAATATAATAAGTTTACTGATGGATTTAATGAGCTCATTGATAAAGTTCCGAATGATTTTTGTCATATAGTGATGGGGGATTTTAATTTATTCGATCTATCTAGTCCAAATGGCGATTTCTTAAATTTTATGATAGCAAATGATTTATATCCACTTTCAATATTCCAGCGAGCATCACGAGTGAATCTGCTACGATTATTGACAATGTATTTGTCCGTTCAATCGGTTTTAATCGAAGTTTTTCGGATGTGATCCTGTTTCCTGGGTCTGATCCTCTTCCACTCTCACCTAAAATTTGTTGTAGTGTTAAACGAGTCCAGAAAAAATAACTAAAATTTCGGCTGACGAAAAACAAATCTAAAGTTTTCTGAGGAAGTGAGTGTAATAGACTGGAGTCAATTGTTTGAAGAGAAAGAATGCCCTACTAAAGCCCTTGATTGTCTGATGGAAGTCATTTTCCCTATTTATGAAAGGATGTGTCCAGTAAAAGTTTTTAAATTAGAGAAGCTTGTTCCTCGTAAGCCGTGGATAACAGAACAGAGGAGATAATTGACCAAATAAAATTAAGAAATCGGCTTTATGAAACATATTTGGATTCAAAAAGTGATGATTCTTTTATTTTATTTACAAAGCAAAGAAATCTGGTGAATAAACTAAGGAGAAAAGCAATGTCTAATTATTATGGAAATAAGTTGGAGGTGGTCGCATTTCACGAAGGTGGTCCCAAGGCAGATATAGAAAACTGGAGACCATTGTAAGTATCTTTTCAAAGATACTGGAGAAAGTCGTACATAAACGGCTCTATAAATTCCTTCTGATGAATAGGCTTTTGACAGTTTTGGTATCGTAAGAGTCACTCCACGACGCACCCTTACAGCACTTGGTTCAAAGTGTTAACTGTGCATTAAACTCAGTGATCGTACCTATGTCTATTTTCATTAACATTAGAAAAGCGTTTGACACGGTTGACTACCAAGTATTGCTTCATCGAATGAGAAGTCTTGGAATACATGGAGCTTGTCTAAGATAGTTTAAGAGCTATCTTTACGGTAGGTCCCTTAAAGTCGTTTTAAATGATGTAGTCTCATCACCTTTTCCTGTGAAGTGCGGCATACCTCAGGGCTCTGTCCTAGGCCCTTTACTTTATCTAGTTTATGTGGACATGATATGCTTCTACCTGCAGGATGTATGTATTACTTCTTTTGTGGATGACACTGTGCTAACAATATTTGCAACTCGATGAAAAGACTGGAGGTGTTTACGAGCTTAAGTTTGCTGTGCATGAATGTAAAGAAGACGTTTTTACTGGCATTCTGTTGAGTGGGTGATTCTGTTGATGTAAGTGGTAAAGTCCTATTGTGTGAAAAACCTGTTGTACAAGTTAAATCACTACGGTACCTGTGGTAAAGTCCTATTGTGTGAAAAGCCTGTTGTACAAGTTAAATCACTACGGTACCTTGCAAGGCCATATCCAGGGGGGGGGGTTACCAGTTTTGATCCCCCCCCCAACGTTTGTTTGACTCGTAAAAATGTAACAAAAATGGACATAAAAAAATTTTGTATGCGTTTTTTGAGGTTTTTTGTGTATCCCCCCTAAAAATAAATTAGTGAACCACCCCCCCCCCTCCGAAAAAAAATCCTGGATGCGCTTCTGGTACCTTGGTTTCAATAATGATTCTAATCTTTCGTGGAATGATCATAGCGACATTATTTCCGTCAAAATTGCACGTGGAGTTGGCATTCTCAGAAGACTGAAGCATATTCTGCCAGAACGTACTCTTTGCACGATATATTTTGTAATAATCTACCCGTATATATACTACGGATGTTTAGTTTGGAGCAGCAATTTTTATGTTAATTACAAGTGTGTGCAAATTCTACAAAGTAAAGCATCAAGAATACTTGGGAAGTAAGTAAAAAATGTTAAAGACACCAGTGAATGCCTTAAGTCTCTAAGGCTACTCAATGTTGGACAGATAAGGGACTATCAAGCGGCAATGTTTCTGTTAAATTATGTGCATAATGTAGTCCCGGATATTTTTACTGACATTCTGTAGAGTGGGTGATTCTGTTGATGTAAGTGGTAAAGTCCTATTGTGTGAAATGCCTGTTGTACAAGTTAATTCACTACGGTACCTTGGCTTCAATAATGATTCTAATCTTTCGTGGAATGATCATAGCGACATTATTGCCGTCAAAATTGCACGTGGAGTTGGCATTCTCAGAATACTGAAGCATATTCTGCCAGAACGTACTCTTTGCACGATATATTTTGCAATAATCTACCCGTATATATCAAGCGGATGTTTAGTTTGGAGCAGCAATTTTTATGTTAATTACAAGCGTGTGCAAATTCTACAAAATAAAGCATCAAGAATACTTGGGAAGTAAGTAAAAAAATGTTGAAGACACCAGTGCTTGCCTTAAATCTCTAAGGCTACTGAATGTTGGACAGATAAGGGACTATCAAGCGGCAATGTTTCTGTTAAATTATGTGCATAATGTAGTCCCGGACATTTTTACTGACATTCTGTAGAATGGGTGATTCTGTTGATGTAAGTGGTAAAGTCCTATTGTGTGAAATGCCTGTTGTACAAGTTAAATCACTACGGTAACTGTGGTAAAGTCCGATTGTATGAAAAGCCTGTTTTACAAGTTAATTCACTACGGTACCTTGGCTTCAATAATGATTCTAATCTTTCGTGGAATGATCATAGCGACATTATTGCCGTCAAAATTGCACGTGGAGTTGGCATTCTCAGAAGACTGAAGCATATTCTGCCGGAAGGTACTCTTCGCACTATATATTTTGCAATAATCTACCCGTATATATCATACCGATGTTTAGTTTGGAGCAGCAATTTTTATGTTAATTAAAAGCGTGTGCAAATTCTACAAAATAAAGCATCAAGAATACTTGGGAAGTAAGTAAAAAATGTTAAAGACACCAATGCATGCTTTAAGTTTCTAAGGCTACTCAATGTTGGACAGATAAGGGACTATCAAGCGGCAATGTTTGTGTTTAATTATGTGCATAATGTAGTCCCGGACATTTTTACTGACATTCTGTAGAATGGGTGATTCTGTTGATGTAAGTGGTAAAGTCCTATTGTGTGAAATGCCTGTTGTACAAGTTAAATCACTACGGTACCTGTGGTAAGTCCTATTGTGTGAAAAGCCTGTTGTACAAGTTAAATATCTACGGTACCTTGGCTTCAATAATGATTCTAATCTTTCGTGGAATGATCATAGCGACATTATTTCCGTCAAAATTGCACGTGGAGTTGGCATTCTCAGAAGACTGAAGCATATTCTGCCGGAACGTACTCTTCGCACGATATATTTTGCAATAATCTACCCGTATATATCATACGGATGTTTAGTTTGGAGCAGCAATTTTTATGTTAATTACAAGCGTGTGCAAATTCTACAATATACAGCATCAAGAATACTTGGGAAGTAAGTAAAAAATGTTAAAGATACCAGTGCTTGCCTTAAGTCTCTTGCATAATGTAGTCCCGGAAACTTTTAATGATTTTTACCGTTTCAGAAGTTCTGTTCATGAGCGTGATACAAGAAGATGCGATAACTCGGTTGTGGATATTGAAAATAGTGTAAGATCTGGTTTTACTTTGAAGTATCTTGGCCCTTTTGAATGGAATTCGCTTCCTGTGAGTGTTCGGGCAGCTGAGCACCTCCCACAGTTTAAAAAAAAAAATTAAGAGTATTTATTGGGGAATTTTTTTTTTTTAGTTTTTTTTCGGGGGCGGGGGGGATTTGAGTGGGTAATGCAGTTGGAGGGAGGAGCGAGTTGAAGGGGTTGGGATGGATGGAGTTTTATTTGGATGGTGGTTGTTACCCTGGGGGTGTTTGAGAGAATGTGATTGTCTTTTTTTCTGTTTTCATTTTTACTTTAATTAGTCTATGAAGCTTCTAGGGTTATTTGGGCAGGTTCTTTCCCTTTTTTTCTCTTATAATTATTATTATTAATTTAGGATGCCTTTAGGAATGTTTATGTAGTTAATCGCTATGCGTTATCAAAATTTAAATTTTTCCCTAGCGTAGTGATTTGTATCTGTAATATTTTACATTTTTGTTTACTACGTAAATAAAAGTCAAAAAGTCTTGCTTTTCGACAGCACA
The DNA here is from genome assembly GCA_027921565.1 of Artemia sinica. NCBI lineage: Eukaryota > Metazoa > Arthropoda > Branchiopoda > Anostraca > Artemiidae > Artemia > Artemia sinica. The sequence goes on from CM051265.1 coordinate 53,387,247, forward strand.
CGTTTGTTGAATATCTTTGTTCTTCTCTGTCATATTTCACGTTCTTAAAATCCGGTTGACAACACAACTTGGCAACTATCCTTATGTGCAGTGGAGCAGTTTTCCTAAAAGTGACATTTTATCAACTTTGAAATCTATTTTTTACACTCTGTCTACTTTTGTCTATTTTTTGCACTCTGTCTACTTTTAATGTAGTGCTGTTTTTTATTTTGTTTTTGTGTCTTTTGCAATAGATATTTTGGTTGCTCGGCTCTGATGCTTTTCTCGATTTTCTCTTCCGTTTAGTTTCTCTCTTGAGACCATCACTAACTATTAACTTAAACTGTTAAGGCAACTTAGTGACACCTTTTATATACTTCCAGTAACCATATACTAAAAAACGTGGTAAAAAAACTATCAAGTGAAAAAAAATGTTGCCATTTATAGTTGATTCAGGAATGGTAACTATTAAGTCTGTCAGTCTTAATGGTAAAATATTATTTGCGTATTTGACTTTCACGGTTAGCATTATTCATTAGAAAAAAAGGCAAAAACACAGGACCGAAAACTTGAGCAAGCACAGGAACAAACATAGGCCAAAATAGAGCAGAGAACGCAGGAACCAATACACGAACGAAGACTGGAACAAACTCTGAAACGAAAACAAGAGGGAACAGAGGAACGAACGCAATAAAGATCGCAGAAACTAACACAAGAACAAACATAGCAACAAATAGTTTGAAGGACGAACCCAAAATCAAACACAGGAAAAAAAATATAGCATGAGAGCGAAGCAAAACAGGAAGGACGAAGCAACGTAACGTCTACAGGAACACAAAAACAAAAATATACAAAAAGGAAGAAACGAAGAAAGCTGCAAGTAAGACAGGTACAGATGCAGGATCGAACACAGAAGCACATACAGAACACACTTTTCGACAAAACCTATATTTTTGGCAGCACAACCGTTATTGATCGTGATTTTCCTTCTAATAAATTCAAGCTGAGAAAACACCAAAGGCTTTTTTTTCGTATGATGTCCGGGTTGCAGTGATATCTAGCAACCTAGTAAGAGACGATCACGTCCAATACTAAGAAATATAATAACCCATTACTAATAAATATAGAGTCAGATCAAAGCAAGAAGTACACCATTAGCACCGCCTTTTCCAAAACCCCTATATAGCAAACTTACCATCGATTGGCTTGAATAACGAGGAAAATAAATTGGCTTGAAAATCAAGAAAAGTGGCTGAAACCATGATATTCTGCCTATATGACATCTTGTTATCTGTATTTCTCTTTCCATTTCTCCTCAGATAGCTTGGAACTGGAACATCATAGAGAGTTTTTTAATGACTCATTTTAAAGGAAATCAAGGGGGTTGAAAATCTTTTGTAATTAAAAAAAATATATTTTTCAAATATAATCAATGTTTTGAAAAACTACATTTTTCTATAGCACTGTAGTAGCTTATGTTATTAGCTTTGGAGATTTGTCACCTCTACGTGCTTTTGTAATTAAAAAAAACATTTAAAACAAAATCAATGTTTTTACAAGAACTCCATTTTTAAAATAGATAATGAATGTCGTCATAGTTCTTCTAGTAAAGAACGATCTCTAGCCCATTTTAACTGAAATAATCTATTGACAAGATAACTTGAAACAAACATCTTTTGAAAATTGCTTCTCCAATGTAAGTTATATAGAGGATCAGTCTAGTTAATCATAAATAGTGATAATGTAAGCTTCATCGATAACGTAAGAGACGGCTGAAACCTACTAAAGAACAAACCATGGCAAATATTGGACATAGTTAGCTGCCTGATTCTCTCAAGTTAGTCTCTTACTATTCCAAATAAGAAAAAGCCATAGGCTTTTTTCTATTTGTGATTTTTATATTAATCAGGGTTCAACACTATTATTAGTCAAGACTGTGGTGGTCATATATTAGCTATTAATAAAGTTTTGTTTAGATTTTAAATTGACTAATTTACTAGAAAGAATGAATAATTCTAACCATAAAAATTGGATAAATTTATTATAGTCATGGATATTCTTCTTAATTCGTCCACAAATGGTTATTTCTGTGAGTAAAACGTCTTTCATAAAGTTTTTTTTTTTTTTAATAGGGCTCTAGAGAAACTTCCTCAAACATGTGAGCTATCTAGGTCGTTTTTTCCAGCCAGAAAATATTAGAGGGCTAGCTTTTGAAAAATAAATGTGGAGCCGTTTTCAAGAAAAAATCTATAAATATGTAAATACACACATACACGCACAGTTGCTTGTTTAAAGATGTAATCTATGCTAAGTAATGATCTATATAATATAAGATATGTGGGTTTCATTGACACTTTTCTTGTTATCTTAATTTTTATAATATCATTATTTTCATAAGGTAGCTGACGTTTCTTACAGGGCTTTTCTTATACACATTTAGGGGGAAGGATTTTTGAGCATAAGCCCATCCCCCCACCCCAAAAAAGGTTATGTTTCAAATTCTAACTATAACATACGATATTATTTGATGTCTAACCTATTTTGTTGTTTTTTTTAGAAGCTACTCCACCTTTTGAAAATTGCACAGCTCTTCCGAAAAAAAGTCTTGTGTGCTTTTCTAAGTTTTTTGACATGGTCAACAGAAGGGTGAATTCTTTTTTTTTTTAAGAAAACCATAACATTGCATTTACTATGGAGGAGGCAGGTGTAGATATCCATTGTCGAAAATTTGTTTATTCTAGAAATCCCCTTTAACACCCTGAAATTTTCAACTTGATACAATTAGGCGCTCCAGATATACTGCAGACACGCCCGTTTGACAATATGTGATTAAACTTAGCGTGAATCTGATACTTATTGAGTCTTAAACATTTTGCTACTCAGAATATGGTGAGAAAGTTATTATTTTTTAATTTTAAATTAGCCTTTTCTCTGTTTGCTATGACTACTGCTTTGATGCAATAGTCATATTATTTCTGAATTTTAGATCATCTCTAAAAAAAGGTTTGCTCCTGTAAAAAATATTTTTCTCTCTTTGCTTTGGTTATTTTGGAGACGTTTTCGCAAAATCTCATCCCTCAACCGAATTTTTGGCCTCTACTGTGAGTTGCCGCAGCTGAGATCAAACCCTAGGTCATGTATTACCAAGCCGAGTTCAAGTCTAATGCTTATTTAAATAAAAAAAAAAAAGTTTTTTCATATGAAAGTAAGGAGCCGTATTAAAACTTAAAACTAACTGAAATTATTACGTATATGAGGGCTGTTGCCGCCTCCTCAACGCCCCCCTCTTCACGCCCAAGTTTTTCAAAGTACTTAAAAAAAAGCTTCTTATTGTTCTAAATTAAATAACCCTTGGGTTTCAGGAGTCGTTCTTAAGCATTGGGACAAAATTCCAACTTCATCGTAAAGAGGTGTTGATGAGAATGCAACACCCCTCATATATGTAATAATTTCTGTTCGTTTTAAGTTTTAATGTTGCTCTTTACTTTCATTTGAGAAAATATGTTTATTTATTTAATTTCTGATCACTCTTTAAATAATGCCAGTAAATATAGTTCCTTCTCAACAGACCCCCCTCCCCACGCACATATCCTCTAAAAAATTCAATCCGGTTGAAAATTTACCCTTGACAATTACCCTTGACATCTCCACATGTATAGTTGAGTCAGCAAAGAGAAAGCAAGACATATAAAAAGAATTTCGTATAGAAACTCTGGCGAATTTCCTCCGTGAACAATTTTTCCTGAAAAGCTCAACCTTAGAAAACTTCCCTCTCAATGAAAAATTCTCCCGGTGGATAATCCCACCAGCATAAAATCCCCCCCCCCCCACCTGGAAAATGTATGCATACTTCCCAGTAACAAGTTCTATACGCAAACAATGGGCAAATTTTGTAACTTAAAGACCTTTTCCAAGGGGCTCTGAAGGATTATTTGATGTCCAAGGCCGTAGTTGTTGGGCCTGTCCACTATGTTGAACAAAATAGTTATTTCACAATTTTGATCGGACGACTTTGGGAAAAAAGGGGTGAGGGGGGGCCTTTGTTGCCCTTCAATCTTTTTGATCACTTAACAAGAGCAATATAACTTTTAGTTTCCGTTCGAATGAGCCCTCTTCCAACATTTTAGGACGACTTGCTTGATACGGTGGTCCCTGAGGAAGAAAAAACAAAAAAACAAATAAACACGCATCCTTGATCTTTCTTCCGGGAAAAAAAATTGAAGTCCAAATTTTATCAGATAGGAGCTTGAAACCTCTAAAGTAGGGCTCTCTGATACGCTGAATCTGATGCTATGATTTTCATTAAGATCCTTTGACTTTTAGGGGCCGTGGCCCCCCTTTTTTTAATCAGGCAAATTTTATCAGGCTCGTAGCCTTTAATGGGACTAAACTTTAATGAAACTTATATATTTGGAATCAGCATAATAAGCCAATTCTTTTGATGTGTCTATTGGTACCAAATTTCGTTTTTTAGAGTTTCGGTTACTATTGAGCAGGGACGTTCCTTACTTACAGTTCGTTACCATAAACTGTTTGATCACAGGACAGTGGAGGGGAAGGGAGTGTCTAAAAAGTGTTCCTTTTTCTTCTGTCCAGTTTAGCATACGCATTAAATTTCGAATTCTATTATTCTGAAAAAAATGTTGTGACAAAACAAATTCGAAAATGTGCGAACGATAAAATCATCATATTTTTCAATTACTAAAAAGACTATTCTTTGATAATTTCTCTGAAAAGGTCTATCATTGCTTCCTGCTTAGAATTCTTGATTAGAATTGGAGTTCTTGTGTTAGTTCCTGCAATCTTTCTTGTGTTCGTTCCTCTGTTCCTTATTTGTTCATATTTTTTTGTTCTCACTGTGGCATATCTTTTAGCCGAATATTTCTTTGTTCTTCCTTTCATTTCTGATTCGTTTTACTCCTTGTTGTCACATGTTTTATAACCGCATATTTCATGGTTCTTCACTTTTGTTACTGACTTGTTTTAATTCTTGCTGCCGCTTATCTTCGAACCGGACACTTCTGTGTTCTTCACTTTTGTTTTTGACTAGTTATAATTGTCGCTGACCCAAGTATTCTGACTGTATATCTTTGTTCTTCCTTTTCGTTTTTCATTACTTTAGACATTTTTGAACACTCTGTACCTTAGCTACTTGGATTAGTCTTGTCATGTTTGATGGTTACGGTTGTTCATTTTCCCACTAGGAATTATGGAACTACTTTAAACGCCTTTTAGAAATAGACTAATTACACTTGGTATTTTATGCTTAGCCATTTTTGTTTAGTAATGTTAATCATATTTTTCTTGTGTAATTTTGCCTGCATCTTAGACACTAAGAACAATGCAACCACTAATCAGGTAAATTTGACGTATGTATGCTTTGTTAATAAATAGTGTTTGTTAATAGAGTTTGTTAATAAATATGACGTAACTCGCATGAATCTTTTTTTCGAAATTAATACTCTTAACGAATTTTTTCAAATTTTTTATCTATATAAATCGTTTTTTAGGCTAGGAAATCTCAGGATACCAACTTTCCAGGAAAAATTTGGAGCCATTTTTGAAAAAACTACAATTTCATTTACTATATATATATACATATATATATATATATATATATATATATATATATATATATATATATATATATATATATTATATATATATAATATATATATATATATATATATATATATATATATTATATATATATATATATATATATATTCTATCTTTATATGTGAGCAATAATTTATATTTCAGTTCTCGAAAACGGCTCCGTATTTTTGGGGGGAAATTGGTATCTTGGGATATTCTCGCATAAAAAAAACGATCTAGGTAGGTCTGAAGTCTGGGAAAAATCGCTAAGAGCGTTAATTTTGGTTTTTGAAAATGACGCCATGTAGTAAAACCTCCAATGACGTCATGTAATAAAAAATACTTCGTGAGATCATATGATGTCACTCATATCTGGGTTGCAGAGGTAGCTAGCAACCTAGAAAACTTACCTCTATATAAGAAACTTACCGTCTCTTGGCTTGAACTGTGTTGAAAATTTATTCAGCATGGATCATTTCATACTAATGCAAGAGTTAGTTCTTTACTATGCCTCTTAATAGGTTTTAGTTACCTGTATATACGACATTCTACTATATTGCAGCTACAGATGTATCATTGATATGTTTGTTCTTTACTGTAACTAGCTACCACTGCAACCTGGATTTTACTACGGGACGTGATCATATCTTACTAGGTTGCTAGCTACTGTTGCAACCCGGATTGGTATTACAAACAGGAAAAAGCCTAAGGCTTTTTTGTAGTTTCCAAAGTTACCTTTGGTTTAATATTTACATTAAAATTTCAGTTAGTATAGGCTAGAGCTCGTTCTTTATTGTAAATTAATGTAGTAACCTCATTACAAACAGGAGAAAGCCTACGGCATTTTCTTCTTTGAAATAGTAAGAGACGAATCTCAAAAAATCAAGTAGCTAATTAATTAAAATGTATGCAATGGTGTGTTATTCCAATGATCGTCTTTTAATGTAATTACCACGATCTTTTTTATTGTTTCAAAAATCAAATATCTTTGAAAAGACTGCAGTATGCAAAGACATCAAAAATGTGCTTTTTTTAAGTGATTCTATTTTTATTTTATTTTTTTTTTATTAAAAAAGGAACTAGAACTTTTAATTTCCGTTTGAATGAGCCCTCTCGCGACATTCTAGGACCACTAGGTCGATACAATCACCCCTGGGGAGAAAACAAACAAATAAACACGCATCCGTGATCTTTCTTTTGGCAAAATATACCAAATTCCAATTTTTTTCAGATAGGAGCATGGAACCTCTACAGTAAGGTTCTCTCATACGCTGAAACTGATGGTGTGATTTTCATTAAGAGTTATATGTCCTTAAGAGGGTGTTTTCCCCTTTTTCCGAAAATAGGACGAATTTTCCCAGGCTCGTAACTTTTGGTCAGTAAGACTAAACTTGACAAAACTTAAATATTTAAGATCAGCATAAAAATTCGGTTCGTTTTCTGTATCTATTGATATTATAATTATGTTTTTTAGAGTTTCGGTTACTATTGAGACGAGTCGCTCTTACTATAGCCTACAGTTCATTACCACGAACTGTTTAACAAAGAGAAAAATATATTGGCTTGAAAATAAAAAAGTGGCTGAAACCATGATATTCTCCGTATAAGACATCTTTTTTTTCTCTCTCTTTATCCTCAGATAGCTTGGCCCTGTGAGTATTGATTGTTTGTTTCATTTCTCGAAACCAGCTCCCTATACTTTCGGGAAAATTGTTATCTTGGGATATTCTCGCTTAAAAAAAAAACGATCTAATAAAAGAACGTTAATTTTGGTTTTTGAAAATGACGCCATATAGTAAAATTACAATGACGTTATTCACCTAATGCACTTCATGACACCGTAAAATGACCTCATGTATTGCAAATGAAGCCATTTAATAAAAATAATTCATGACATCATATGATGTCATTCATATCTGGGTCGCAGTGGTAGCTAGCAAGTGTCAAAGATCATTTTTTGGTCAAAGTGTCAAAGATGATTGAAGAGAAGTTTGGCAGAAGAGCAAATGTAAATAAATATATGCGTCACAGAGGCTATGAAGTCAGACTTATGGAAAAACTGGAAAATAAGTCCTACTGTCTTATACGACCGTCCAGCATTTCTACTCCGACCTTTGCCAGTTTCAGATCGCCACATCCTATTTATGCGTCTAAAAGAACATTTTCCGGTATTAAACGCAATAGGACCTGACACAAATCTGATAACAGAACGATTTGCGGATGGAAATATTTATTTGAGGTAAGATCGGCCTGGGCTTATAGTTTCAAGTACGTCATGGACCAAAGACGAGAACTTTGACCTAGTTTTGGACGCCCTTGAATTCTACAATGAGCGAAGGAATTGGTATTCTAACAAATACCCACCTTTGTTAGTAGTTATAACTGGTAGAGGTCCCTTAAAAAATCATTACGAGTCTTTGATAATGCTCAAAGATTGGCAAAATGTCAAAGTCTTGACTGTATGGCTAGCATCTGAAGATTACCAGAAGCTACTTGCTAGTGCTGATCTTGGTGTATGCCTTCATACGTCATCAAGTGGGCTAGATCTTCCCATGAAAGTTGTTGATATGTTTTGTTGCGGACTTCCTGTGTTTGCCTACAAATTTCCCTGTATTGGGGAGCTGGTAAAAATGGTGAAAATGGACAAGTATTTGAATCATCTCAAGAGTTAGGCTACCAAATTCTGAACTGGTTTGAGGGCTTTCCTAACAAATCACCTAATGAATATTGCTTCCGGAAAGCTTTGGAGTCTTTCCGAAAAGTTAGATGGCATGACAACTGGAGAAAAAATTTCTTGCCGATCTTGAACAGCCGGATCAAAAAAAAGATGATATGACCTTTTTTCCCATCGTCCTGAAATTGATAGTTATCGTTTTCTTAGTTTTTTTTCGTTCAAGTTAAATTTGCAAACTTCAGAACTAGAATTAGCCTAAAGTGTCAATTTTTGGCTTCCAAAAGTAATTTTGGAATGAAGACTAAAGATACACACTGATGCCATGAAAACAGACTCGGATGCAGACTTAGCTTCGAATAATGAAACATAGACTGTGTCAATACCCAATCAAAAGCCCAGAATATTCGAACATGACGTCAGTCTTTGTAAAACTTCATAACTAATTAATTCAAATTTTTGCTAGAAACTGCATACAGCAGAGAACAACAATCAAAGGCAGCGCAATAGCACTCCCTAAGTAAAGAACGATGTTGGTACAATGTATTATTTATTTATTATTTTTGCATATTCTCCAATCTACCTTGTTTTATGTCCAAGAAAACAGCTGAAAAGTGGCATCCATAAGCTTTTTTGATCAGGGGGACCGCTAAGACTAGTAGAAAGCAAATTTGACACTAATTTTGGATGCATTTATTTGCGACGACCAAAAATAGACAAATTTTTTTTGTCTCTTACATGTTTGTAACGCATGGGATATTTTGATAGGGCTAGGTAGACTGTTTTGATAAAATGGGATAACAAGTTTTATTCCCTCAGATGCATACGCGGAGTTGCCAAATGATAGTTAACATTCGTTATTGCATTGGAACAAAACAATTTTGGTACTTGGCTTACATTAATGCTTATTCGAAAGAATATGATTATCAATCAGTACCGCACTAGCATTTTGAAGGTGGTCACGTGATATAGACGTCCAGATTGGGGTTTTATGACGTCTCAGACCAGATTACATACATAGCGACGAAGACCAAACTGCCTTTCCATCACAAACATCAAAAACAAGAAGAACAATAGGGAACTTTTCGTAAGACAGTAGAATTCTAATTTGAAATTCTTATTTTTCATGGGAGAAGAATACTCTTCTCCCATGAAAATGCTTTCCATGGAAAGATCCTCCAACGTAACTCAATCCCCCCTGACCCCCCCCCCACACCACGAGCAAAAATCCCTCCTGAAAACGTCTTTAATTTCCAAGAACTTTTAATTTCCATTCGAATAAGCCCTCTTGCGAAATTCTAGGACCACTGGGTTGATACGACCACCCCTGGGAAGAAACAAACAAACAAAAAAAAAAAAAACTGAACACGCATCCGGGATCTTTCTTCTGGCAAATTAAATTGAAAAAAAAAACAAGTTTTTTTTCAACTTAAAGTAAGGAGCAACATTAAAACTTAAAACGAACAGAAATTATTACGTTATAAAGGGGGTTGTCCCTTCCTCAACACCTCGCTCTTTACAATAAAGTTTTTTAGCACTTTAAAAAAAAGCGTCTTATTGTTCTAATTAAACGGCTTTTGTGTTTCAGGAGTCATTCTTAAAGAATTGGGACAAAATTCCAACTTTAGCGTAAAGAGCGAGGCGTAGGAAGATAATGATAGATTCTACCTATTGGTTTTATTTGTAAAGGTGGAGTATTTCATTTCTTTCTTACTTTATTTATTTATTTTTCGTGTTTTTTTTTTATTCTTATTTTGGGGGACGGGGACAAAAGTGAATTATATAACGGGGGAAATAAAGGTTGATGAAAAAGATTATGAAATGTGTAATTTAAGGTCACGATGGAAGGGGTGCCCTAAGGGGGAAGGACAGTCTGAGATATCGGATGAACCTAAAAGGTATAAGAAAATTGAAATACCTCTATTTTTATGCGCTGGTATATTTTGGAATGCTCAATTTTTATATAATATTAATAAATTAATGTTTTTGAAGAAGTTATTTTTATTAAGAAGAGAGTAGGTGACATTAGATAAATTATGAGATATTTCTAAAGAAAATTTGAAGGTCACCGAGAGGAGAGGAGGTGAGATTAAATAAAAAAAGAGCGAGGTGTTGAGGGGGGCAACCCTTTATACTCGTATGCGTAATAATTTCTGTTCGTTTTAAGGTTTAATGTTGCTTTCAACTTTCAGTTGAAAAACTTGTTTTTTTTTTATTTAATTTCTGATCGTTTTTTAAATAATGCCAGGATGTTTGGCCCCAACTCCACAGAGAAACACCCTGCCCACGGAAATGTCCTCTAGACAATTCGATCCCGGTGAAAGTTTACCCCGGACAATTACTCTTAACCGCTTCGCACGTAAAATTGAGACGGAAAAGAGAAACCAAGGCACATAAAAAAAAAATTGTATAAGAATTCTGGCAAATTCTCCCAGTGTATATGTTCCCCTGACAAGTTCACTCCCTCGAAAACTTCCCTCCCCATGGAAAATCCCCCCGTGGAAAAACTCCCATCTGAAAATTTGTCCCCCCCCACCCAAAAATGTATGCATACATCCCAAGAATAAATACTATGCGCAAACACTGGGCAAATTTATAACTTAAAAAACCTTTCCCTTGGGGCTGTGGGGGGGTCATGTTATACCTGAAGGCATATTTATTGGGACATTCAACTATGATGAACAAAATGGTCTATCTCAAAATTTAGATTGGACAGTTTTGGGGAAAATGGCGGAGGAGGGGCCCTAGTTGGCCTCCAATTTTTTTGGTCACTTAAAAAGTGCATTATAATCTTTAATTTCCGTTCGAATGAGCCATCTCCCGATATTCTAGGATCACTGGGCCGATACGATCATCCCTAGGAAATAAAACAAACAAATAAACACGCATCCGTGATCTTTTTTCTGGCAAAAAAATACAAAATTCCACATTTTTGCAGATAGAAGCTTGAAACCGCTACAATAGGGTTCTCTGATACGCTGAATCCGATGGTGTGATTTTCATTAAAATCACTTGACTTTTAGTGGGTGTTTCCCACCTTTTACAAAAATCAGGAAAGTTTTCTCAGGCTCGTAACCTTTGATGGGTAAAACTAATTAATTAAATTTGAATTAAATTAATTAAAGTTATATGTTTGAAATCAGTATAGAAAGGCAATTCTTTTGATATATCTATCGGTATCAAAATTCCCTTTTTAGAGTTTCGGTTACTATTGTGCCGGGTCACTCCTTACTTACAGCTCGTTACCACGGACTGTTTGAAGTTTCATTTTAGTTTTATTGGTCGCATGTTGCTGTAAGTCTTTCTTCTTTTGTATATATTTGTTTTGTTGAGAACGGCCCTTGGACATAGGGTCGAAAAATTCATTCGTATAAAGTTCACGTGTTTCAATTTGCTTACTTGAAGCAATGTCACATACAAAATTCTCATATGAAGAATCACTTTCTGTAACAGCCAAAAAAAAAGTCTGTAGGTTTATAATCAAAGTAGCCGGTATCTTCACATCGATGTTGTAAAAACCTTTTATTATTCCAGCAATTGAAGCGTTGACCAGATTCTTCTTCCCAAAACAATTTAAAACCTCGACGATACCAGTCTCTTAAAGAAACTGAACTGACGTTTAGGGTTTTTTGCAATCATGCCAGGGTAAGTATTTTCCCATTGATCTCATCTATCATAGTGACAATTGGAGTACAGGAAACCTCTATTATGAGAGTCACAAATCACTTCAAGACAGGACTTACAGTCTTTAATTTGTACAGCATATCCTTTATGTAATTTATATGGATTGAATAATTTACACTTTTCATTATACTCATCAGCAAAAGTACAATTCTCACAGGATGACCAGCTACCTAAGGTATACAAGCATAATGGGCATGTATAAAACCATTTTTCGATTTTGACTGTCTCACTTCCAAAACGAAACTGACTCACGATCAACAAAATGTCTTCTAGGACGTCACAAACATGTTTAGACACGATTTCTTACAAAATGGCCGTCTATGTAGTGGATAAGAGCAAAACCACAATATCATTCTGTCTCATTTAATATATCTATGAATAAAACAGCTGGGCCACGACGACAAAGTTTCATAGTCCAAAGATGGGGAATCTGTTCCCATTATATCGTTAAGCATTTCTCGAAAAGCTTCCGTTGAAGAGATAATTCTAGGAAATTAACCACGTTTCCAATTTTACTAGAATACGTAAGATTTTCTGGTTCTCAAATCTAGCCATTTTAACATTCTCAACATCAAATAAAAAATCTCGCTAGTTTTTAAGTCTTTTTGCTTGTTCCTCTGTAAATATTGATCATGGGTTGTAACAGGGTGTAAGGAAATTCAGGTCCAGACTTTTTAGAGGGATATTCAGTTTCTCAACTTTTTTTTATGTAGTCTTGCAGCGTTCCTCTAGGGACACCCATGGTACTTCCAGAGAATCCAACTGATTTCTTGTAGAATAAGACAGAAAAAAATGCTATTTTATTTTCTTCTGGATCACAGCCACCTTTCTTTCTTTTCTCTTCTGTTTTACTTTTAATCATTTTATCTTGAATGAAATTTAACAGAAAAAAAAAGAACTTCAATTCACGTACTGTTCTGACAGGATTAAATAACGCCAGAAATAACACAGTTTTGGGTATTAAGCTTGCCTTCCACCTTTAAATATGCTGTTTACACAGCTTTTACAAGCATAGCCCACTTTTGGACACCTTGGTAAGGCATGCCGAATTTACCCTGGGTATTGTAGCCGAACATGGGAGTTCACTATCCCACAGGACGAAAAAATACTAACAGAAAACTGGTGAAGATGGCACGTCTCGGAAGCTGCCAAAAACAGGCAAATAATAGGAGAATACAATGTGAGTTTACAACGTGAGTTTTCTAGTATTCGTAATTAGGCGTAGGCTTTCAGACAAAATTGAACAAAATTCCAGAGTTAATCACCATAAAACCTGATCCAATCTGAAATTTTTGGTAAAAGTATTAATTAAGGTTAGACTTTTTAAAAAAATGCACTGCAACCTGTCAGAGCGTTTATAATCCACAAGAAGCCCCATAGGTTTTTATATTGAAACTGTTTGCTTTGGCTAGACGTGGGCCGGTCTCCCCTATACCAATTTTAATATTTAATTTTGCCCAAATGTAAACTTTTAAGTTGAATTCTTAGAAGAAGCTGTTATCTAACCATAATGTGATTTGTGTCAAATCGCTTTTGTGGTGTTTATGTTTTCTGGAAATTGGAAGTAGGATAGCAGGTCTCTTATGTTATACTGTTGCAGGAAAAGTAGAACATGGAAATCGTTAAAGGCCGAGTTTTAGTGAAATATAGAATGACTAGTTTCTAAAAACCTATATTCAAAGGACCTCGGGAAGTATTAGTAAGATCCCTCCCCCTCCATCACAGAAGCGGCTGCCCCCCCCCCTACACAAGATGCTGCCTACGCCCATGTGCCCAGCCGTCTTCACTGCTCAAAAATAAAGAAGGAAAACTAACCTTTTGAATTAACTCTTAACAGAGAAGAAGAAAGACTGAATCAAACAAATTAAGCCATAATAAATGAAAGGCTATTCACTAATTATATTGGGTAAGAATTCTCTGTTTAGATATTGACTTGCACGTAGCTTGTCTACTGGCCTAATTTTCATTAAAAATGTGGTCAGATGATCTTAATTTAAACTGAAGGAAAGATGTTATTTGAATCCTTTAATTTTAAGTTATTGTAAATTGGGTTTATAATAATATCTTCAGTATCTCTATTTAAAGCAAGGTCTCTTTTTACGGATTTTTATTTTCAATTGCCTTCTTAAAAAAAAATGTGGGAAACCACTTGCTTCAGATATTGAAGTTGTCTCATCACAAAGAACTAAATTATTTGGATTTTCAACGATATGGAGGGTCAAAACAGAATCAGTATCCACGCTTGTATTTTAATTTTCACATCCCAGAGAAATTTTTTGTTCATGCCGTCGTTCCCCGGGAGCCGACGATTACTCTCATCTCCGGAAAATACCCTCCCCCCGTGGAGAATTCCCCCATCTCCACGGAAGTCCCTCATTTTCACCTGGATAATTCTGAATCTTCATTAGAAGGGAAATTGAAATTTCAACTCTCAAGTTCAAGTCAGAGGCAATCGTATGGCATTACTTATAGTATAAACCCATTAGGGTTCAAAATATTAAAATATGTTGTATTTGTTTTGTTTATTTTAGCTAATTTTGCCATATAGAAAAAATAGGCCTAACATTATTTTTAGGTGACTTTTACATAGATCTGTATTTTTTGTATTATTAAATGACATGATCAATTAAATGTGTTATTTTGATTTATCTTTTACAACTAATTGCTGCAGGAGAATCACTCCAACCAACTAGCAAGATAAGTTAACCAAACATGAATTTAGTGACTGTCATTTAAAGTGATAAACTAAGCAAGCTACGAACGCACATGACCTACTGGTCGAACGCAATAACTCCAAACAACAACAATGAAACTTAAAACATTGAAAATGGCTATTTTTAACATTCCTGTGTAAAATGCTTCTGCTTTGCGTCATCATATTCTCTTCAGGATTATTTCTTTGCTAGATAGGATAATCAAAGAGGCAAATATAGAAAAGAATGCATGGTTTCGTTGCATATTCCAACTAATACGTTGCTTCCCGCCAGAAAACAGTTATTATCGAAAGCGGTCACATGATCAAGCTGTATAGAAAGAAGAAACAAATCTATCCAAGTTCCGATCTGGGATTGTTATTAATCATTTTGGATCCGACTGCAACTAGGCAAAAACAGAAGAGGTTGTTTTATATGGGTCCAATTAAAGGAGCTTGTGAGTGAATATACTTGGAACCTAGTCAAGTCTGCGACTGCACTATACGCAAGTTTTTTAAGATGAGCAACTTACCTTGCGACAGCCATTATTTTGTTTTTTGCCAATTTATTTTAAGCTCGGCTTTTGCAGCTTCTCCCTGCAGGACATTCAGAGCATCTATAAGCTGTTGTCCGGTGTTGGTAAAAAGCGCAAGGTCGTCTGCGGAGTCGATGTCGGTTAGAGGCAGAACTCGATCTCTGAATTGGAGGCCAAAGGGCCTAGATGCATACGAGTGTTTTCCTTTCTATTTTTTCAGCCCTTTGTCTTCTCTTTTTTGAACTTAGGTTTGTGCCATGTGTTGAGTAATTTCACCATCTAAAAGAGTTTCTTAATTCTTGGCTTTTCAGCAGCTTTGTTCAAATGCAAGTGTTCCTGTATTTTTTTTTTCTCACGAGGTAGTTTTTTTTATTTTTTTTTATTCCACGTTAAGAAGAATTTCAGGGGCGGAACTAAAATTATTTCGGTTGTGTATGTCTTTTAATTTTTCAACGTCTTTGCTTAGCTCATATAGCCCTTTTAGAGCCTTTAAGAGGCGCCTCTCCCCTCTCTCCCTTTGGTTTAAAAAACAATGCTAAATAATAAGTACACTGGGGTAACATAAAAAAAAGCTAATACATTTATTTTTCAGTTCAGGAATCCACCGAACAATCCTCGGTCAGGATTGTTTGCGACATTTTACAGTTTGTATAAAGAATTGGATGCCAAAATTACTGTTTGTACAATTTAACACCATTATTCATGGGGCTATACGTACTTTGTAGCCCCAAACGCGCAATTTTTTGCTATTTTGAATATTAGGCTTTTTAAGTTAGGTTTCCTCAACCGTTGACCCAATACCATTATGTACAGTGAGAGAAAAGAAACGTAAAAGGGCTGTTGGGTGCCATTAAAATCAGTTCTGTCGCTTTAAATGGAAACTTAAAAAAAGAAATTGTAACTGAATGAGCCCTTTTCTTACTTTCTACAATCATCCGTTCTATAAAACGATACAGCAACAACAACAAACACATCAGTATTTACCAAGTTTACGCCATTACATAGGCTCTAATATAATCATGGAACAAGTAGAGAAGAACATTCCAAAAGAACATAAAAATAAAGTATATACCTGAATGGAGATAATGGCGTTATAGCTAATTTCGTCTATGTAGAAGATCATCTATCATCATAAATGCTTATTAGAGTATATAGCGTTGAGCCAAATGGCCTGATACAAATGGCAAAAAATATCCAAAGAAAAATTAGCAAAAAATCAATATTTAATACTTGATCTCTTAAGGCATCCATTTGTGAAATGACAATGTTGATTACTCCAAAAATCCTTTTGGATCAGGCATGTAAAAAGGAATACATCTTTAGCGAGGGTAAAATTAATAAACCACAAAAGACAGATCAAAATCGAGAAGAATAAAAGAGAAGTGGAATAAGAATAAAAGAAGAAGAACAAAAAGAGTAAAATAGGAATAAAATAATAATAACAATAAGAAGACGAAGAATAAAAGAGAATAAATCGAGAGAAGTGGCTCATTAAAAAGACAACAGTGATCAATCAGAGGAATTAGACAGGGAGACCCCCCTTCCTCCCTCTTTCCCGTGAGTACGCACAGGCTTTGGACGAATATGCTGTCAATTCTGCTACTGTCTTTAAGAATCTTCCAATTTTGTTTGCATTCAACGAAATTACCTATCTAAATTTTATTCATATGGCATAGTTTCCACTTAGAGCGTTATCATATAAATTCTTCCAGGATCATTTAGTATATTTGCTCTTTGTCAGGTGGATCAAATAATTTGGGCTTCACTTTTCTTCTTTATAGCTAGCCACTTGACCACTGAGAGAATACTAAGCTATTGCTTGAGAAAAACATGATTAAAAGAAGATTAATATATAAAACATTGATTTATTAAAATTTCACATCATGAATTGCGATTTATATAAAAAAAAAAAAAAAAAAACAATATTACAAGAGCAATCATCGGGCATGGCAGTGTCACCGGTTTCAGTCTATTATGAGATCTAGACTTAAGTGGCACGATTAGATTATAGTTTTTTTTTTTTACCTCGAAAGAGGTGAAGGGTTCTTAACAAAAAGTCAATTTGGAAAGTAATGGTTTAGAGCCATTCCAACGGTTTCAATAAGAACTGGTTAAAACAGACATGACACTACACCATGGTAGAACTTTCCTTTTCAGATAATTTTGAGCCGTTCATTTTGTTTTTCTTGTAATTGAAGTCTGATTCTTCACTATTCATATTTTCTGTGATGTTAGGATAGGACTCCATCATGTATTCTTGTTCCATAACTAGTTTCTTGTATTTCCTAGGAGAAAATATAACAAAGTATAATTTAAAGATAGGTACAGGTGCGATAAAATTACTTATGTGCTAACACGACAACAGAGTTAATACTAGGCAAAAGTTATTTATCTTTTTTTCTTCTATATTACACAATCAGATACGGTACAATAAAGATCGCAGACGGTAGTCCCCACCGGATATAATTTAGATCTAATAGGCCCTTCTTATAGATGCAGGTAACAAGAGTGAAATTCTTCCCTTATTTGAGGTTTGATTGAGCACTGACATCGAAAACTACACTTATAGCTGCTGGCCACGTTTTGACGACTGAATTACATCAGCCTGCCTAATAATTAGGCCTAATAAAAAAATAAAAACTTGATTACCCCTCCCAAAAAGGCTGCGATAGGTGTACACCATGAAGAGTTACAACTCTAAGCCTAATTCTCCCATTCCATCAAGTTCTGTTGAGGTCTGACATTCCCTTCTACCAGACCTGCTTATGAAAGAAGTAATGCACCCACCCCCCTCTTTCTACTCTCCAACAGACATCAAATAAGTCCTAACTCGAAAGAAAACACTACCAAGACACTAAGTGTTTTTTACTGACTCAGTTTGGTTGAGATTCAACAGCCTCTCTTTTATATATCCTAATGGCTAGAATGCGCCTACGCACAATAAGGACAACTAGGACATAATCTGTGACTTCCTACGAAGTTCAGTTGGACCTGGACATTCCCTTCTAGTAAATGTGCTAAAGGCATAAATTCAGCAACCCCCGTTCTTCTGCCCACTACAGAGATTCGACTGAATTCAGACTTTAGGAAACTTTAGAAGATATTTAGGAAACTAGCTCTTACTCCCCACTGAGATTGGGTTAAAACATGACGAACCCTTGTAAAAGATGTCTTGATGACATCTTCTAGCAATGGTGCTGATTACAAGAATTCAATGACACTATTACAGAAAAAGGCTCCCTACAGAAATCCAAACGAGCCTGGACTCCCAAAAAACATATTTTGCAGACTAACTCTTACTCCCGCTCAACTTGGTAAAGTGCACAAACAGCACATCAACTGCTATTTTTGGCTAAGTTTTGTCGATGAACAAATCTTCTTTTGGTAAAAATCAAGGAGATAACAATTTAGGCACCCCCGAGAGCCCCCTTCTCCCAGAAGCCAGCTTGGTCGCGAACCCCTAAAAGCAAAACTAGGACACCAGTTTCTATCTTTCATCAAGTTTAATGGAGAATGAACAGCGTTGTCTAGTGAACCTCCTGATACCAATAATTTAGGGATTCAACGCTTTTCCAGAGGTTGAATCCTGTTTTGCCCCCGGGAAGTCCTAAAACTAAAATCAGCTGTCCTTTTCCACCAACATGGGTAGAAATCCGAAAACCATTCTGGTACTAATTACAAGATGAATACCTGTCCTT
Organism: Artemia sinica; assembly: GCA_027921565.1. Taxonomy (NCBI): domain Eukaryota; kingdom Metazoa; phylum Arthropoda; class Branchiopoda; order Anostraca; family Artemiidae; genus Artemia; species Artemia sinica. Next base: position 53,406,105 of record CM051265.1, read on the forward strand.
TTCGCCAGTAAATTTGAGGAAATGTCAATCAAGGAGGCACACTTGTGCCTCTATAAAGAGGCGACCCACCACAATGTTAAGCGATTTCAGGTCCTAGAGGTCGCAGAGAGACGGCGGTAATTGCATTTTGTAGCCCAAGCTCAAACTAAGAAACTTGCAAAATTTCATCCTCCTCCGACTTTATCTTCATGGGGTAAACTGGGCCGGAAGTTTGGACCCTCCCACCACAGCCCCCCTTTAACGTTGTCCGATTGGGCTGAAATTTAGAGGTTAAGCTTTCCTAGGGCCCGGGAGCTTATCCTCGAAATTTCAGCTCAATCCGATCACTCCTTCCCTGTTTTCAAAAAACCAAATATAGCCACTTAAAATTCATCTCTTTTTTTTTGTTAGCCACGCCTACAGGCCACAGTTGGCAACGGATCCGGTTGAATGAGGACTCATTCGAAGCAGAATTCGACCTGTTAGGGCCTTTTGATATTTTCAGACCGAAAAAATTATCCCCCGAATTTACATTTACGAAAAACCTCGTTTTCCTATATTAGCCCATGTTAATTTTTCCCTCCACAACCCCCCCCTTTAACGTTGTCTGATCGGGCTGAAATTTAGAGGTTAAGCTTTCCTAGGGCCCGGGAGCTTATCCTCGAAATTTCAGCTCAATCTGATCACTCCTTCCCTGTTTTCCAAAAACCACATATCAAGATTTTTGGGAATTTGCTTGCGTCGAAAATACCTTCTATTTGCTAAACAACAATTACTATTGTGTTTGTATAGTCCAGCGGCTGAGACTTCAGACTTTCACGCGGAAAACTCG
>CM051265.1:53411915-53444415 GCA_027921565.1 Artemia sinica
TCCTTTGAATAATATTATTTTTCAATGGCCCAGATCAGCCGAACAAAAATAGATTTTTAACCAAAGCTATTAATCATTGCAAACTACTAGCTTAGCAACGGGACTTTAACTTATCATTGAAAATTATACTCAATCTAAGTAAATGTAATTACGGAAAAGAAAACAGGTCATTTATCTGAAAAAAGAAAAGAACAAGGGGCAAAATCCAAACAATGGCTAAAAATAACTTGATGAAACTTATATATTTGAAATCAGCATAAAAATTCAATTCTTTTGATGTATCTATCGGTATAAAAAATCCATTTTTTAGAGTTTCGGTTACTATTGAGCCGGTTCGCTCCTCACTTACAGTTCGTTACCACGAACTGTTTGATATCTTAAAACTGATTAAAAAAAAGTAATAATAATAAAAGAGAAAACAACTCTCAGAAACTAGTGCAGTAATAAAGGAATACAATAGAAATATAATATTCTATAATTCTTTGATCTTCAGAAGCGGGGCCAGCAGTAGAAAAGCGCTTGGAAAAAGTGATTGTACAGCAATATAAGAATTTGATGGCTTAGAGTTGAGCTAGGAAACAGAAATAATTTGAGGTTTCGTAGTTTAAAATGCTTTTAAATGAGATAAAAATAATGGGCGTAAGAAACCAACAATCGAGAAGGGTTACAACGCGAACGTTATGAAAGTAGTCCCTTTTTGAACTAGAAAGCCTACGTAGTATTGCAGCCAGTATCATAGTTGTCTAATGGATTACGTAATTTTCTCTGGGGTACCAGCTTAATGTCTAAATCTTACGTAACTCATATGGTCTTTGGGCTGGAATTTCCCAACTCTAGATTAAAATTACCTCAAAGAAAGGCCTGTAAGTTGACACGGGGTATCCAACAAGAGTGGGCATATACTCAGACCAAAATGCAAGTTCAGTTTGTCTGTAGTTGCTCTGCATTGTTGAATTATTTGTCCACATTTCCACAGATTCCGTGTATGAAGTATTTATAGCCAGATATCGTAAATCACCCATTCTGGCAGGAAGCCACTTTATCCTCTGTATTGCAGCTGGTGTTGGGTTACTGAAAAAAAAAAGTACAGATCTATAAATATATTAAGGAGTATCATTAGAACTCATGTCCTAGTTCTTTTATTATCGTGCATGCAAGCATGCATGTTTATTCCTTTTTTTAGTTTACTTTCTTTCAATATCTCATTGGGAGTATTTTATTCCAGTGATATCACCATATTAGTACTTTAGAATTGCTAATATCTAACTAGATACATCTTCTTATGGCGAGAGTTCAAACAGGAGTGTACTTTGAGAGAGGTGGCACGAGCTTATAAAAACACAAAAATAAGAGACTTACATTTAAAAAATGAGAAAAGGATATCGAGAAAATCCTAGGGAAGAGGAGGGGGTATGCAGACATGCATAGCGATTAATAGCAAAACGCCGAAGATTGGAAGAATGACCAAGAAAGAATGGTAAGTTCTCACGAAAAACTTGACGTTTCAGGGATAAGGTCAGAGTTCCAAAAGTTCAACTCCCCAACAGGGCACAGCTTGTTTTCGGTATGTTTATTTCTGCAACACAACTCTTGAGATACGTCTGAAATAAAACATACAACTCTAGTAATTATTAATGTCATACAGCATCAAAAGATGGATGTCTATAGCCACTAACGACTATTATAGAATAGTTCTGGCGTTAAATATACATAATATGTAATATGTTCTATTAAAACAACAAACATGTTAAGTACCTAGACGCATCGTTTCTCAAATTGAGGGGCGACCCCACTGGTATTGAGATTTCATAAGGAAGGGATAACAGTCAGTCAGAAAAAAAACATGAAAGACCAGATCTTTTATTTCTAAAAAATTAAAATTTACATAAAAACGAAGAAATAAAAACATAGAAAATGAAATAGTATGCGTCAATCAGTAAAAAATGAGGCAATTTGCCTCTTCTGATGGAATATATACTTAGGCTCGAATTATCATGTAGACCTTAGAGATTATCTGGTGATATCGTATTTGCTGTAACTAAATCTAATATAGCTGTGATGCATGCTGTTATTTAACTTCAATTCAAAACGTATGTATATGAACAAATTGTTGTGATGAATATTGGCCGAAGTAAAATCTTATTTTAAAGGCTCCTACCAAATTTAATTTTCACGCCCTAAAGCGTAAAGGACCACCAAAATACCATAAAGCATAAATGACCAAGCGACGTCAATATCTGAATTTCAGTTCGTGTGTCAAAGAGCGCGTGGTAACGAACTGCACGTAAAGTTAGTCTCAGTTAGTTTTGAAAGTGCGCATCGAAAGTTATGAGCCTGAGAAAATTTCAAAATTTTTAAGACAGGGGGGGAGGGAACAACCCCAAAAGAGACAGTGATCTTGATGAAGATGAAACCCTCAAATTCAGCATATTAGAGAACCATGAAGAAGAGATTTCAAGCCCCTTTTCCAGCGCAATAGCGCTGCCTTAGTAAAGAACGATGTTGGCACAATGTATTATTTTAATTTTTTTTTCTTGGTCTTAGACCAGGGCATTTCGTATCGAAAGAGTTGTCGTAGAAACTTCGAAAATGGCTCATTCGATTGGAAATTGGAGTGACTAGTGCCCTTTTTAACAGTCAAAATTAATTGGAGTGCAACTAGCCCCCCCCTCCCCCAAACCCATCATTCCCCCAAACACATCCAATCAAAATTTTGAGATAGCCATTTTGTTCAGCGTAGTTGATTTCCAGATAGAAAATATGATTTTGAGGAGGTCACTCCCCCACAACCCTCAGGGTAAGGGTATTAAGTTATGCCCTGAGGGTATATATGAAAGTTGTTGGCACAATGTATTATTTTTTTCCTTTAGACCAGGGCACTTCGTATCGAAGAAGTTGTTGTAGAAACTTCGATAAGGGCTCAATCAATTGGAAATTGGAGTGGCTTGTGCCCTTTTTGATAATCGAAAGTGATTGGAAGGCAGCTAACACTTCTTCCAAGCCCACCATTTCCCGAAACACATCCAATCAAAATTTTGAGATAGCCATTTTGTTCATCGTAGTTGATTTCCAGATAGAAATTATGTTTTTGAAGAGGACACTCCCACAGCCCTCTGGGCAAGGGTTGAAGTTATACCCTGGGTGCATATAAGGTTTTTATAGAACGCGTTGTCGTAGAAACTTCAAAAAGGGCTCATTCTTTTGGAAATTGAAATGGCTAGTGCCCTTTTTAATAGTCGAAAGTGATTGGAAGGCAACTAACACCTCTTCCACGCCCAACATTTCCCCAAACTCATCCGATCAAAATTTTGAGATAGCCTTTTTGTTACGCGCAGTTTAAAGTTCAGGAAATTATACCTTTGAGCATGGCACTCCCCCCCACAGTCTTAAGGGGAAAGGGTTATAAGTTATGGTCTGGGGGCATATAAGTTTTTACTTAAATCTTTGTCGTAGAAACTTGAAAATGGGTTCATTCGATTGGAAATTCAAAGGTCTAGTGCTCTTTTTAATAGTCGAAAGTGAGTTGAGGGCAACTAACCCCCCTCTCACGCCCACCTTTTCCCCAAACACATCCATTCAAAATTTTAAAATAGCAAATTTGTTCAGCGTATTTGATTTCCAGAGAGAAATTATGTCATTTTGAGGAGGACACTCCTCCACAGTCCTCAGGGCAAGGACTGTAAGTTATGCCCTTGGGGAATATAAGGTTTTTATAGAACGCGTTGTCGTAGAAACTTCAAAAAGGGCTCATTCGATTGGAAATTGAAATGGCTAGTGCCCTTTTTAATAGTCGAAAGTTATTGGAAGGCAACTAACACCCCTTCCACGCCCACCATTTCCCCAAAAACATCAAATCAAAATTTTGAGATAGCCAGTTTGTTCCACGCGGCTTAAAGTTCACGAAATTATAACTTTGATTAGAACACTCCCCCCAAAGTCTTCAGGGCAAGGGTTATAAGTTATTCCCTGGGGGCATATACGTTTTTATTGAAATATTTGTCGTAGAAACTTGAAAAAAGGCCTGATCCGATTGGAAATTCAAAGGGCTAGTGCCCTTTTTAATAGTCTCGAAAGTGATTTGAGGGCAACTAACCCCCCTCTAACGCCCACCTTTTCCCCAAACACATCCAATCAAAATTTTTAGATAGCCATTTTATTCAACGTAGTTGAAAATTTTGGAAATTAGGTCTTTAAGGATGACAACCCCTCCACCCCCACAGCCCTCAGGGCAAGGGTCGTAAGTTATGCCCTGGGGCATATAAGGTTTTTCATAGAAAGTGATGTCGTAGAAACTTCAAAAAGGGCTCATTCAATTGGAAATTGAAAGGGATAGTGCCCTTTTAAAAATCGAAAGTGATTGAAGGGCAACTAACCCCCCTCTCACGCCCACCATTTCCCCAAACACATTGAATCAAAGTTTAGAGATAGCCATTTTGTTCAACGTAGTTGAAAGTTCTGGAAATTATGTATTTAAGGATGACAAACCCCACAGAGCCCCCAGGGCAAAGGTTGTAAGTTATGCCCTGGGGGCATATAAGGTTCTTATAGATAGAGTTGTCGTAAAAACTTCAAAAGGGGCTCATTCAATTGGAAATTGAGATGGCTAGTGCCCTTTTTAATAGTTGAAAGTGATTGGAGGGTAACTAACCCCCTTTCACCCCCAATCAAAATTTTCAGACCCCCAATCAAAATTTTCAGATAGCCATTTTGTTCAACGTTACAGAAAGTTCTGGAAATTAGGCCTTTGAGGAGGACAACCCCAGCCCTCAGGACAAGGGTTGTAAGTTATGACCTGGGGTCATATAAGGTTTTTATTGAAAGCGTTGTCGTAGAAACTTCAAAAGGGATCATTTGATTGGAAATTGAAAGGGCTAGTGCCTTTTTTAATAGTTGAAAGTGATTGGAGAGCGACTAACAGCCCTCTCACGCCCACCATTTTCCCGACACATCCAATCAAAATTTTGAGATATCCATTTAGTTTAACGCAGTTGAAAGTTCTGGAAATTAGGTCTTAGAGGATGACAACTACCCTCACGGCCCTTAGGGTAAGGGTTGTAATTTATGCCCTGGGGGCATATAAGGTGTATATAAGGTGTTGAGCTGTCGTAGAAACTCAAAAACAGCTGATTCGATTGGAAATCGAAAGGCCTAGTGCCCTTTTTAATAGTCGAAAGTGATTGGAAGGCTTGACATTTTCAAACAGTTCGTGGTAACGAACTGTAAGTAAGGAGCGACCCGGCTCAATGGTAACCGAAACTCTAGAAGACGGGTTTTTGATACCAATAGATACATCAAAAGAATCAGATTTTAAATCTGATTTCAAATATATAAGTTTCATCAAGTTTAATCTTACCCATCAAAAGTTACGCGCCGGAGAAAATTTGGCTGATTTTCGAAGAAAGGGGAAAGACCACCTAAAAATTATAGAACCGTAATGAAAATCACACCATCATATTCAGTGTATCAGAGAACCCTACTGTAGAGGTTTCAAGCTCCTATCTACAAAAATGTGTAATTTTGCATTTTTTGCCAGAAGAAAGATCACGGATGCGTATTTATCTATTTTTTTTTCCAGGGGTGATCGTATCGACCCAGTGGTCCTAGAATATCGTGGGAGGGCTCACTCGAACGGAAATTAAAAGTTCTAGTGCTCTTTTTAAGTGACCAAAAAAAATGGAGGGCAACTAGGTCCCCTCCCATGCTCATTTTTTTCCCAAAGTCACCCGATCAAAATTTGAGATAGCCATTTTGTTCACCATGGTCGAAAATATGATAACTATGTCTTTTAGGATGATTTAATCCCCCGAAGTCCCTGGGGGGAGGGCTGAAAGTTATGAACTTTACCCAATGTTAACATATAGTATTGGTTATTGTGAAGTATACAGACGTTTTCAGGGGGGATTTTTTCTGGTAGTGGGGGTGGTGGGGGGGGGGGGGGGGGTCGGGGGTTATGTGGGAGGATCTTTCCACGAAGGAAGTTTTCATGGGGGAAGGGACATTCCTTTGAAGGGGGCGCCGGATTTCCCAGCATTATTTAAAAAAAAGATCAGAAATTATATATAAAAAAACAAGTTTTCAACTGAAAGTAAGGAGCAACATCAAAACTTAAACGACAGAAAACATTACGAATGATTGGGTTTACCCCCTAGTCAATACCTCGCTCTTTAAGCCAAAGATTATTTAGTACTTTCATAAGAGCTATTTATTCTAATTAACGGCATTTGTGATTAAGGGGTCATTTTTAAAGAATTGGAACAAAATTCGAACTTTAGGTTAAAGAACAAGGTATTGACTAGGGGGCGAACCCTCTAATATACGTATTAAAAATATATGAATATAGATGTTCGTTACGGAAGTTAATTCGTAAGTTACGTATATTTATTACTAATAAAAACGTTCGTAAATAAAATTACACATGTTACGAGAAAGCCATTTAACCAAATAAAAGTAAAATTAATATTCAAATTTTGTTTTAACTATTCATGTACGGTGAGCCAAAATCAAAACCTGCATTAATTCAAAAACGTTCAAAAATTAAATTAAAAAAAACAAGTTTTTTTAACTGAAAGCAAAGAACAACGTTAAAACTTAACACGAACAGAAATTATTCCGTATATGAAAGGGGCTGTCCCCTTCTCAACGCCTCGCTCTTTATGCTAAATTTTGACTTTCTCACAACTCTATTTTTTTTAAACAATTGAAAAAACTTTAGCGCAAAGAGCGAGGCGTTGAGGAGGGGACAGCCCCTTTGATTTAAATAAAAAAAAAAGTTTTTTTTACTGAAAGTAAGGAACGACGTTAAAACTTAAAATGAACAGAAATTATTCCGTATATGAAAGGGGCTGTCCCCTCCTCAACGCCTCGCTTTTTACGCTAAAGTTTTTTATTGTTTAAAAAAATAGAGTTTGTGAGAAAGTCAAACTTTAGCGTAAAGAACGAGGCGTTGAGGAGGGGACAGCCCCTTTCGTATACGGAATAAGGGGACTAAGGGGAGAACCCCCTCATATACGTAATAACATATACGCAATAAAAAAAACAATAAAAAAAAACAAGCGATACGGCTCAATAGTAATCGAAACTTTTAAAAACAGAATTTTGATGTCAATAAATGCACCAAAAGCATGGGCTTATAATGCTGATTCTAAATATATACATTTTATTAAGTTTAGTATTACTCATCAAAGGCTACGAGCCTGAGAAAATTTACCTGATTTTTTAAAGAGGGGGGAAACATTCCCTACAAGTAAAGAATTTTAATGAAAATCACACCGTCAGATTCAGCGTATCAAAAAAACCCTCTTACATAGGTTTCAAGCTCATATCTGCAAAAATTTGCAACTTTGTATTTTTTGCCAGAAGAAAAATATACGAATATAGAAGTTCGTTACGTAAGTTAATTTGTAAATTACGTCAGAAGCAAATTTAGAGACAGCCATTTAGCAAAAGAAAAGTAAAATTGTTATGCAAATTTTGTTTACTTATTCAATAACGGTGAGCCAAAATAAAAGCTGCATTAACTAAAAAACGATCAGAAATTAAATAAAAAACAAGTTTGTTAAACTGTAAGTAAGGAGCGACGTTAAAACTTAAAATGAACAGAAATTATTCCGTATATGAAAGGGGTTGTCCCCTCCTCAACGCCTCACTCTTTACGCTAAAGTTTGACTTTCTCACAACTCTATTTTTTTTTAAACAATGAAAAACTTTAGCGTAAAGAGCGAGGCGTTGAGGAGGGAACAGCCTCTTTCATTAAAATAAAAAAAACAAGTTTTTTTAACTGAAAGTAAGGAACGACGTTAAAACTTAAAATGAACAGAAATTATTCCGTATATGAAAGGGGCTGTCCCCTCCTCAACGCCTCGCTCTTTACGCTAAAGTTTTTTTATTGTTTTAAAAAAATAAAGTTGTGAGAAAGTCAAACTTTAGCGTAAAGAGCGAGAAGTTGAGGAGGGGACAGCCCCTTTCATATACGGAATAAGGGGACTAGGGGGAGAACCCCCTCATATACGTAATAACATATACGCAATAAAAAAACAATAAAAAAAAAAAAACATGCGATACGGCTCAATAGTAATCGAAACTGGGTGCATGTTTTTAAAAATTGCTGAAAATTTTTCTCCGCCATACAAATAGCAGGCCAAACTATAAATTCTCATAAAAGCGAAACGATTTAGAATATTATTTTCTTTTTCCCTGAAAAGACTAAGTCAATATAAAACAAACAGAAATTAATTAACAAAACTTTTTCCACAAAATAAGTTTTTCAAAGAAAAGTAAAGAACTCCATTAAACAAAAAATGAGCAAAAATAAAATCAAATAATCTACCAAGCGTGAAACTACCACAAATCAGCATCGATAAATAAATGAAACCCAAAACGAACAGAAATTACAATAAATAACCGAGTCAAACTGAAAACGAGCAGAAATTAACATAAGTTGGGCTCAAGACCCCTATGCCTTCCCAAGGCCAGAACATAATTTGCACTTTTCTGAAAAAATACAAATGAATGTACATTGTCAGTTTAATATACATATACTGATATTTAGTAATCAAAATGTTAATATTATTTGATTTATTAAAGTTATAAAAGTAAAAACATCTATATTTTTTTAAATGTTAAAACATTTATATTAAACTTTAGTAGCTTCCATGGCATACATTCCATTAAAAATCGAATGAAGTGATACAAAAATACAGTAAACTTTACTTACAACTTGATGTTGATAAAAAAAAACCACAGTGTGTATGATAAAATTTTGCAAAGATGGCAGGACTTTCGCTGCTTGGTGCAACATTTGCATTGCAATTGTAAATTTTACGTTTGGTGAGAACCAATAATAAAGTAAGGAAGACAACTTGTTTTCATTTGCCCTAAAATTGTTTCTCTTTGCACCTCTCTGCAGTCTTTAAATGCTTTGAAAATTCGTTCTACTCTCCACCAAGTCGGAATCTACGATTTTTAGAGATAGAGGGGACTCAACGCTATTAGAACACTATTCTAGATTTTGAATATCAATTTTTTAATTGCTTTTAATGCCTTTTAAATCTTATTCAGCTGAAAGTAATATCCTAGCTTTACCCTTCTCATGATATCTGAATTCTTAAGCTTCCTTATATAAAAACTCTTTCTTGTTCGTCTTTTTTTCTTATTAAATAAAAAAACAAGTTTTTTCAACTGAAAGTAAGGAGCAACATTAAAAGTTAAAACGAACAGAAACTATTACGTATAGGAGGGCCCCCTCCTATATAAGCACCCTCGCCAGGAAATACCCACCGCCGAATATATATCTTTATACTTCCCAATAGCCCAAACTATATGTAAGCAATGGGCAAAGTTCATAGCTTGCAGCCCTTCCCCAGGAGCTGTGGGGGTCAAGTCATCATCAAAGACATAGTTAATCGATATTTTGACCATACTGAAGAAAATGGATACCTCAAAAATTTTATCGGATAATTTTTGGGTATAAAAGGAAGTGGGAGGTGAGTTAGCTGTCCTCCAGTATTTTGGTCACTTAAAAAGGGCACTAGACATTTTCATTTTCCCATCAAACGAGCCCTCTCCCGATCTTCTAGGATCACTGGTTTTGATATGATCACCCCTGGGAAAAATAAGACCAAAAACAAACAAAACAAATAAACACACATCCATCATCTTGCTTCTAGCAAAAAAAATTCAAAGTTCTACATTTTTTGTATATAGGAGCTTGAAATCTCTACAGTAGGGTTTGACAGTACTTCGATGGGAACCTTCCTTCCGGTTTTGAGGCTATGTTTTCCACAATATACTCTCAACTAAGGTTGGTTTTTAGCATTTCCACTAGACATGTACACAGAATCAAATCCGCAGATTTTGAATTTTTAGATAATGAGTCCGTTTTGAGGTATTTATTTTCGAATATGCCTCCTCTCCGAAATGTGACCCAACTCAAAATGAAGTATTCCGCACGTGCCTGACTTGCGTACATTTACGCAGCTCCAAACAGTATTAAAATTGATTCGAGTTGAGGGGGATGTTGGAAGGAGCGAGATTTAGGGGTGAGGCCAACATAAAAAAATTAATCAAATTATATAATAAATATAAGAAATTAAAAGGAAGAAAAGTCTTGCGTTTTTACTCGGCCGAATGCCCTTTTCTTGTGGCCAGCCCTGACTCCGAATAGGCCTTTAATATTTAATTTTGTATTAAAAAACTGGTTAAATAAAAGTACACATAGGGATAAATTCCCTTTAATAGACAGTGTTTCACAAACAGTGATAAAATTTCGCAAAAAAATACTAAATATTTCGGTCACATATGGAGTGATCGTCATCAGTAGTAAAACATGTAATTTTACTACTGATGACAGTCACTGCATATGTGACCGAAATATTTAGTACTTTTTGTGAAATTTTATCACTGTTTGTGAAACACTGTCCTATTAAAAGGAATATATCCCTATTCGAACTTTTATTTATCGTCATGGAAAGGCAGTGTGGTCTCCGAAATTATCTACGTAAAACTGGTTAAGTAGGAATACATAACAACAGAACAGCCCCCAAAAGAATACACATTGACAAAACAAAATCAAACGGAATGAGGGCCAGGGCCAGTGAGAGATGAAACCGACTTTCTGTAAAAAAAAATATTTACCAGGGGTTGTATTTGAATACAAATATATAAATACTATTTTTCTTTTCCTTCTTTTTATTAGCGCATGTAGGTCCATCTGTGGGAATTCGTGATTTGACCTTTGTACATTTGAATCTAATTTACTAATTTAACCTTTTATTGCTCAAAATTTTTAACACAGGATTAAAACAACATGACTTTTGCAACTTTCCCAAAATAAAGACTATAACAGAGGAGAAAAGGGTTGAAAGATATCTGACTTTAATACATCATGGGTGGAAATATTGATATGTTGAAAAATCATGACAATCCCCAGCGCCATATGCCCATGCACACTAGTCTGCATTTCGCTCTCTACAAAAAGCAGTTATTCATTTAAGGTTGTATACGTACCCAAAACGAGCAAAGTTTGAATATAGCAGTAAGCATGAATTCACTCATCATTCGGTCTTCATCCGTCCATTGGTTTCTTTCAATTCGTAAGCTTTCAGGAAAAAATTCTAAAACAAAAACAATTCAGTAGACAAGATCTGATAAGGATTGCAAATATCTAATAGGATATAGGAACAGTGATGAGTCTAAAGTCACCTTTGCGATTTAGCACATTCATCATTATATTATAGAGTTTGTGATGTACAATTGATTATCATAGAGCTAAAGACGTTTTGTAATGCTTTTACCATCAACAAAACTGCTTTCTTAAAGCTATTTTTAAAACCGTTAGTCATTTTGTATATCCACCCCTCGTTTCACAAAATAAGTAGAAGTTTGATTATCGTGTTCATGGACTTCAGAACAGTGACAAATCTTTCAACTATGTGGCATTTGACTATTTATAAGGCAAAAAAAAAAAAGAAAAAAAAAAAAAAAAAATTAGTCAAATCCAAGTTTACAACCACAGTAGACAGAATATACAGTATTGACAAAGGCTATACTCTCCGTTAAAAAAAAAATGTGAAACATATTTAAAACCACACAAGATTCATACTCCGCCTTTGCACACGCGCGATACCGATGTACACATTACGAGAAGCCTATGGAAAAACCTGTTTCTTTTTGTCCGACCAGTAGCAACTAAACTAAGGTTCTGACGTATATTCCCAGGGTCAGTACGCGCGGTATCAAATGTGTTTCATATTTGGAAAAAGAAGACGCTACAGTCTACAATGTTTACAACTGTCATCTTATTAAATACACTGACTTTCACTAAATACACTGACGGAGTAAATTAGCTAAAGATGGCGAAGAGCAAAATATACAGACTTGTTCATGCATACAAGATAATCTAACTTCTTTTTAATTATTAATACGAAGCTTCAGTAATTCAAATTAAATTAATTCATTTTTTCACCATGGGTCTTATAAATTACACTGCCCCTATTTCTAAGTTCAAAGCATATTTTGCCTATTTTTGCATGAATAAAAAAAGAAATATAAGCACTACATATGAGCTAAATTTAAGCATGCGCTATATATGCAATATATTCTAAGACTAAAAACTAAAAATACATATTTCGAAAATTGAAAACATTTCAGCAGGGATTTTTAGGCTGAAAACGAAAATTAAAGTTACGAACCTTTAAGAAATCAATCACAGAACGGCATCATACTACAATGGAAAAAACACCCACAAAAATAAGTATAAGGACAAAAGACTTTATATCATCAATATGATAAAAAGCTAATAAAAAAACTGGAATGTTTCCAATTTTACTTTTTCCCTATTCATTATTTAATAGAATCCAGCAAACCCCTGACCTCCCCTACAATAAAGAAAAATAATAAAGGCAAATGATTAACATTATAATAAATTCATGTTGCCATACCATTTATTCCAAATACGATTTTCTTATTCTTTTTTTTCTTTACTTCGAGTAGCTCCACTTAGTTCTAAACTGATTTCAAATTTTAATTTCAAATGATTTCAAAGACAATCAGTAAATAAAACACTTCCAATTACCAAGTGGCTATAGCTCTTAGGGTTTAAGGTCAATTCAAGAGAAACTAGTCGAAGTTTAGAATAAGGAATGAAGCGTGTTTAATTTATGTTCGTTTTGGTGTCACATTTTCATACCTTTTATTTTTTGTTATAGCCACCAAGGATTGCATTAGAGTTACCAATGGAAATGAAATTTTGAAACTAATAGCCCCGGTGATTCAAGGTTAAATTTTGTGGAAATAACAAACGCCACCAAACTACAGCCACCCTCAAATCCCAGATGGGAGCCTAGATCCTTATTAACTAAAAATTAATATTTATATTTGACAAATGCATATCTCCTACCTTTCTTTAAATTAAAGCTCTTGAAAATTATATAGCTGTGAAGAAATAAAAACTTATGACTCGGTAGCAAAAATAGTTTTACATCTGTTTCTTTCTTTTTATTCTTCCTCTGCGACACAGCAGGCACTCCATTTATTTAGCTTTGTTTTCTTTAGGCTTAAATCACCTTTGGAATATATTCAAGAAGCATCCATATTATGCATGATTGTAAGAAAGTCAAAGCATCTAAAGAACAGAAACAATTAGCTTCCCCTTTTCTTGTATTATCTTAACAATAAATACTTGCAAAAAAATATCAATTAAATTTGCGTCTTGACTTCACTGAAATGCCTAATTAATGGATCACATTATGTCCTCTAATTTTGATCACTTGACTTAAAAATATTTTGAGTACTATTTTAGTTTATACTTTACATGTAATTAATTAAAAAAAATTTTCCACAAAGTAAGTTTTTCAAAGAAAAGTAAAGAACTCCATTAAACGAAAAATTAGCAAAAATAAAATCAAATTATCTACCAAGCGTGAAACTACCACAAATCAGCATCGATAAATAAATGAAACCCAAAACGAACAGAAATTACAATAAATAACCGAGTCAAACTCAAAACGAGCAGAAATTAACATAAGTTGTGCGCAAAACCCCTATGCCTTCCAAAGGCCAGAACAAAATTTGCACTTTACTGGAAAAAATATAAATGTTTTTACTTTTATAACTTTAATAAATCAAATAATATAACATTTTGATTACTAAATATCAGTATATGTATATTAAACTGACAATGCACATTCATTTGTATTTTTTTTTCAGTAAGGTGCAAATTTTGTTCTGGCCTTTGGAAGGCATAGGGGTTTTGAGCCCAACTTATGTTAATTTCTGCTCGTTTTGAGTTTGACTCGGTTATTTATTGTAATTTCTGTTCGTTTTGGGTTTCAATTATTTATTGATGCTGATTTGTGGTAGTTTCACACTTGGTAGATTATTTGATTTTATTTTTGCTCATTTTTTGTTTAATGGAATTCTTTACTTTTCTTTGAAAAACTTATTTTGTGGAAAAAGTTTTTTTAATTAATTTCTGTTCGTTTTATATTGACATAGTCTTTTCAGGGAAAAGAAAATAATGCTTTAAATCTTTTCTTTTTTTTAAGACTTTATAGTTTGGCCTGCTATTTGTATGCTGGAGCAAAATTTTCAGCAATTTTTTAATAACATACACCCTTTTAAAAATTTGGACACAAATAGTAGTGTTTAATTTAGTTTCATACCTCCTCTAGTTGACCTGAAATGGCAAACTTGATTGCATTCGAAAAAAAATCTGTTTACTTTCTTTGATAGCTTAAATACACTTACACTATTTTGATTTGGTTAAATTTTAAGAGCAGAAAACCCCGAAAGTCTGAACATAATACCCTTAGGTGTACTTAGGATACTGCTGAGATGCTTTATTCGGTAACACAGTGCATTTTGATTTAATCTTAAGGCAACATTTAGTTTTTAAACATAATGGGCAAATGGGAGGATGGGCGTGGGAGGATGTTAGTTGCCCTCCAATCACTTTAGACTATTAAAAAGGGCATCAGCCCTTTCTATTTTCAATCAAATGAGCCCTTTTCGAAGTTCCCACGACAACTCCCTCGATACGAAGTGCCCTGGTCTAAACAACAACAACAACAAAAAATAATATATTATGTCCACATCGATCTTTGCTATAAAAATGTCAAGCCTTCCAATCACTTTCGACTATTAAAAAGGGCACTAGGCCCTTCGATTCCCAATCGAATGAGACCTTTTTCAAGTTTCTACGACACAGATTTCAATAGATCACCTTATATGCCCCAGGGCATAATTTATAAACCTTGCCCTGAAGACTGTGGGGGGAGTGTCCTTGCTCTAAGGTATAATTTCCTGAACTTTAAACTGTGTGGAACAAAGTGGCTACCTCAAAATTTTGACTGGATATGCTTGGGGAAATGGTGGGCGTAGAAGGGGTGTTAGTTGCCTTCCAATCACTTTCGACAATTAAAAAGGGCCCTAGCCATTTCAATTTCCAATCAAATGAGCCTTTAAGGTTTCTACGACAACGCGTTCTATAAAAACCTTATATGCCCCCAGGGCATAACTTACAACCCTTGCCCTGAGGGCTGTGGGGGAATGTCCTCCTCAAAAACATAATTTCTATCTGGAAATCAACAACGCTGAATAAAATGACTATCTAAAATTTTGATTGGATGTGTTTGGGGAAAAGGTGGACGTGAGAGGGGGGTTAGTTGCCCTCAAATCACTTTCGACTATTAAAAAGGGCATTAGACCTTTGACTTTCCAATCGAATGAGCCCTTTTTCAAGTTTCTACGACAAAGATTTAAATAAAAAATTATACGCCCCCAGGGCATAACTTATAACCCTTGCCCTGAAAACTGTCGGGGGAGTGTCCTGCTCAAAGGTATAATTTCCTGAACTTAAAACTGCGTGGAACAAATACCTATCTCAAAATTTTGATTGGATGTGTTTGGGGAAATAGTGGGCATAGAAGGGGTGTTAGTTGCCTTCCAATTACTTTCGACTATTAAAAAGGGCACTAGCCATTTCCATTTCTAATCGAATGAGCCCTTTTTGAAGTTTCTACGACAATGCGTTCTATAAAAACCTTATATGCCCCCAGGGCACAACTTACAACCCTTGCCCTGAAGACTGTGAGGGGTTTGTCATCCTCAAAGACCTAATTTACAGAACTTAATACGTTGAATAAAATGGCTATCTCAAAATTTTGATTGGATGTGTTTGGGGGAATGATGGGCATGGGGGGGCTAGTTGCCCTCCACTCACTTTCTACTATTAAAAAAGGCACTAGCCCTTTGAATTTCCAATCGAATGAGCCTTTTTTGAAGTTTCTACGACAACGCCTTCTATAAAAACCTTATATGCCCCAAGGGCATAACTTAAAACCCTTGCCCCGAGGTTTGTGGGGGAGTGACCTCCTCAAAAACATATTTTCTATTTGGAAGCCAACTACGCTGAGCAAAATGGCTATCTCAGAATTTTGATTGGATGTGTTTGGGGGAATGATGGGCGTGGGGGGGGCTATTTGCACTCCAATCACTTTCGACTATTTAAAAGGGCACTAGCCACTCCAATTTCCGATCGAATGAGCCCTTTTCAAAGTTTTTACGACAACTCCTTCGATACGAAGTGCCCGGGTATGGAAAAAAAAAATTCTGCCCACATCGTTCTTTACTTAGGCAGCGCTATTGCGCTGCCTATGATGGTGAGGAATGTAGCTTAATGGTGATGTGCGGAGTAAGATTCATGGGAGTGCGCATGATTTAGGTGAGAATACAATCATGGCTGCTGTTAAGTCAACTCATTTGAAACCCCGTAATGTTTGTCCGACACTTAAAACCGAAACAAAAATGTGAAGAATGCGTTTTTTAAAGGTTTTTTTGTAAGCCCCTCCCCCTCGCGAAAAAAACCCTTTTGTAAAACACACACACACCCATCCATCCATCCCCCCCATCCCCCGAAAAAAAAATGCTGGATCTTTTTTGCCACAGATACAGATACTACCATTTTTTCATGAGAGATTACAGGGAAAATCTTAATATCCCTTTAATTAATCAAACGTCTCTATTTAAAGGCATATCTAAGGCTGTATATTTTGTGTTTGGACTCATAAGTTGAAAAAAAAAACATTTCTGTTAAATGAGTTGAGAAATCATTCGTAAATCGCTGAAAAACGTTTGTCCAAGTTACTATGATTTATGATGCCCAATACTTTATTTCTTTTTTTCAAGCAGTTTATGGGTATTTATATTTCGTCTTTAAGCATCGTTACAATATTCGCTGTATTATACGTTTAGATTTTGCCGTACTAGCTCAAGTATTTTGTTGTTTTATATTTGACTTTTGATTTTGTTGTTTTTGTAATTTTTTCAATAAAAAATCCAAAAAAGCCATTATTCCAATGAAAATACCAAGTATTTTTACCAAGTCCATTTTATCATGGAAAATGGCAAGTCCAGTACTCACGTGTGAGAATAACACAAAAAAAAACAAATAAAAAAAATAACGCTACCCAACAATGGTACAACGAAATTCGAAAATACAAGCTTATAAAATAATATCATCAAGGATTATCAAAATTCTCCCAATGAGCCAAATTACAAAATGCTTTCAGTCGACAAAATTGACCTAAAACTTAAAAGAATCAAGAATTTTTTTTAAGCCTAGCAGTCAGGAATAGGCAATTTATAATGTAAGAACTTAGACATTTCTTTCTAAAAATGCACATCCAGCAAATCATCCAAGAAGATTTGTCAACAATGTAGAAAAGAAGATATTCCGTCTCTATCACGTTACTTGGAATGTTCAACATAATCTGATGCCCAATTTGGTCTATAGCTAAGAGATGCCGATAGAGTCAATGATTCCCAAGCGGCAGTGGTTTCCAAAGAAGAAGAAGAAGTACTCACCGATCCTAATAACCTGTAATTTTGATCATAATCTATATAGGCTAATACACCAGTTACCGACACCTATAAATTTTTTCTTCTTGATGTCTTTTTGAACCCACCCACCCCTCCTAACACTGAAAATACTTCAGATTGAATAAAATCTAATGGACAAAGAACAGAGAAGTAATACAAACTTAGTACCTGGGTCCATGAAAGGGGCTCCTGCCAAATAATAATCTTCAATGCCGTGAACAGCATGTGCCCACACTGGTAGTCTTAACGGCTTTATCGTCATGTTAAAAACATACATGTATGATGGAACGTTTTTCTCTAAAACCATTTTCAACATATTGTCCGCTGGACTTCTATATAAGACGTCAGACATAAACTGAAATGATGAGGGTTATTCTCAGTTAAATGCTTAAAAATTGGCCATGCATGTTCAGGACATAACTAGGAAAAGGGTGGATGCCTGGCAAACACTGACATCTGCAGTGGGGAAACTGATATTGGTTCTTTGTCCCTTACATTTGAAAAATAAAAACAAAATTTGAAATTCAGAAGGAAAATTTGTTATCTGTCAAGCGAAAAAGAATTTTTTTTTTTTAATTCCGCAATAAAATCTGCATGAATGCACTCATAGCATGATATGAGTTAAAATTCAATGTTAAAATTTAATGTATTTATTTTTAGAATGCGACAGAAAAAGGATTCACGGATCAACTAAAAAAAAACTCTGAAATTTTTATTGGAGAATTAAAGTGCAGCCTATTTTTTTCTTTAACAGGGTTATTTAGAATTCTTGGCAGCGCTTAGACATTCAGAACCCCTTCAATTTGCCGGTGAACCTTGAATCTGTCTCGTGTAACTACTCAGGCCTTGAATCTACTCAGGCGTTGAATCAGGCCTCGAATCTGTCTCATGTAACTACTCAAATTCAGGTCTTGGTCGGTAATCGCCAGAGAGAATTAGAAACTGATAAGAAAGAAACAGGTTTCAAAAATAGTTAAAAAGAAAAAAAAAGTCATTTCGAACGAAAATAAAGAGCAGCATAAGAACTTAAACTGAGCATAGACTATCCAATATACGGAGGAACCTAACCCCCCTTCAACCCTCGTTTCATTAGGCTATAGTTTTGACAGTTGCTTTCCTAATAGCAACCTAGGAAGGCAAAAATATATCCAACTATTTCGTTGTTTAAAGCAAATATGAGTAGACCATTCCGACGAAAATTTTTCAAATGTATTATTTTTCTTAGGTCAGAGCACATCTTATTTGAAACCCTGACTAGTAATGTCAAACTTAAGCGTAAAAACAAAGTTTGGGGGGGGGGGATAGCCCCCTTATGTATAGGATAATTTCTGCTCGTTTTTTAATCTTTTTATTTAACTTCTATGTGTTTTAATATCTTATCTGTTTGTGTCTAATTTAATTTATTCATAACAGTGCTCTGAGAAGAAGGACTCAGTTAAGTATATTTACTTAATGCCATAAAATAGAAATTTTCTAAATGTGATGCAGGCTGCGGCCTCTGTCAAATGTCATTACAAGAAATATCTACTATCATGTTCAAAACTATAGGTTTTCAGCGAATATTTACGATTTCAGAAGTAAGAGAGGAGCAGCATTCAGCATCCCTTAGTTGAGATTCCTCCAAATAAATCGAGGCTATGGATCAACTCCCTTGTTCGTCTTATTAACCGTAAGTACCTCCAGTAAAGGGTATAAAAATATAACCAAAAAGTTCCCTGTTTTGGGGCTTAGGCCTCAAAAGTCCCATTTTTGGGGCCTTAGTCTAGGTTTGACTAAGAAATGTGTTTATAATTGTTAGTTTTGTTGTATAAACGGTGTACAATAACCGTTCATTTTTTTATGGGCTGGAAATATGCTTGAGGAAAAAGTGCAACCGAACGGGAGCAATATTAAAATTGAGATACTCTGAAAATCGCGAGGGTATATAGATAAATTTTCGATAGTTCCAAGCCTATTGACTTATTCAGAGTTTCTACATCAATTACATTTTGGCCAGCAAAATGATCACCAGAAATTTCCATTTCCGTTTGAATCCACCCTCTGCGGATATTCTGCGACCCACAAATCGATAAGATCTTGAGGGGGGAAAAGCTACCGAATAAACATTCTTCCACGGCCATAGTGCTCGAGAAACGTACGAAACCTCGTATTTGTGAAGATAAACCTCTACTTCCCGGTTCTCAAACATGTTGAACTTGATAGTATAATTTTTGGCGGGAACATTTTCCCTTTTTCTGAAACTACAAAAAATTGCGTTTGCTATGGCTTTGGTAGAAAGATCTAAAAGCAATTAATTTTACTTTTGAAACCAGTGGTAAAAGCAAATTCTTTTGACGCATTATTGTTGCCAAAATTTTTCTTTAAGGAGGTGCTAGACGGTCAATCATTTTGATCAAAAGCTTCCGTCAATCGATTGACAGCATGATTGACGGTCTAGGAACCTGTTTAACAGTTGAGTCAAGCGTTGACGGTGATTCATAGAAAGTTTCCATGACTCAATCATTTTCATCAAAAGCAGTGTCTTAGATTAGCTTTGTTCGAGACTGAAGGGCTGATTGAAGGCTCGATTGAAGATAGATTGAAGCACACGTCAATGGATTGACGGAACCTTTTGGTCAAAATGATTGACCGTCTAGGGCCAACTTTAGAGTTTCGGCTAGTATTAGTAAAGGTTACTGTGCATTCATAGAAGATCAGGCTATTATAAAAAAAAAATATTAAAGCTAATACTTGTTGAGTTTGTCTTTTTGTGTGTCTTCTTTTTCTATTTCAGCTTTACAATTTGACCGACGATAAGAGAGCCACTTCTGCCATAAGAACACAATGGATATAGTTAAACTTTTTTGCAGCTAGCCTATATTGTGCATACCAGCCTAGCTCTACCACTTCAATAATCTTCGGAAAAAGATTAAAAACAGTAATCATCTTGTTACATAAAATGTTAGGTTGTTTCAAAATAAACATCACTTGATATTAAAACAAGATTTCAATGAATCAAACTAATATTTTGTTTGAATTTTTTTCGAAATTTTTTTTGAAATTTTTTTAGAAGAATGCTGGGTAATGCTGTAGTACCATTGGCAATTGCAGTTTATATTTATATACCAAACCCATGTTAAAGCGCCAAATATTCCTCTTTTATCAGTCTTCCACACTCCTTGAGTAAGTGCAATAGCTCTACCGACTGGAAAACTAATCGCAGAAAAAGATCAGGAAAGAATACCAAACAAGTTGGGAAATTAATCTGCTTCTTCTACCAAAAATATTGTCCATTGATGTTTCAATACGTTACATACTTGTTTCAATACTTTTAGTGTAAAATACGTACATCGATGTATTGTTCTCTGACTTTCGTTGTGTTGCTTGGATCAGGCCAATATGTGTACATATAACGGACGGCTTGGTAGATGCCTTCAGGATTAAGAGTATAGTTGTAACGATGCACAAACTCACGTAACTTCATATCAAACCATTCTTCATCCACACGGAAATCAGGCAACAGCGTTTTGTTGTTAACTGAAAAAGGTTATTCGAAAGTTAAAAGAATTTAAGTTTTTGTCGTGGTCAAATAGAAAAGCACACTAAACTATCACTTTTAAGGTTAAAAGGAAAATCTAAAATGCCCTTTCTTATGTTTATGATGTGATAAAAAAAAACCATTGGTATCTATCACAATTGTTTATGTAATAAAAATTGTTAAATGAAAAAGATTATTTGTAAGTGAAAACACTGTACATTTTGGCGGTGACCCAAAAGTAAAACACCCCAAACTATCATTTTCTAGGAAAATCTGGAAGAGTCCTTCTTATACTTATGATGTTATAAAAACCATATTGATGTAAGAAGAATTCCATTAAAAAAAAAAGCTCAAAAAATGTATTTCGCTCAGTTCCCAAGCGCCTAGGAGGATAAAAGGATTTGAATAAGTTCAAAACTCAAGTAGTTCCAAATGGCACTCGTCAGTGTTATCTTAATACAGCCCCGAAAGAGGGGTTGTTTACATTTACTTAGCAAAGAACGTTCGGCCTCACGTACTTTTCTTGCTGACATCATCATATAAAATGGATGATTGTAGAACTTTGAGGGGGAGAGCATTCCATCACAAAATAAAAGCTATTTAGCTGTTTTTGAAGGATAAACCGATTGAAGGACAGCTAACTGCCCTTTGTACCCTTACAGCCCCATTGATTATTGCACCAAAATTCAGAAATGGTAATTTTTACCAGAGTGGTTCTGATCCGTCCAGCGCCAGGGTCAAGTGGTTTAAATTTTCTAAATAGCCCATTTAGAACAGGGGCTTCAGAAAAAATTTTAGTGAAAAAGTGGACTTGTTGATATCAGGATCGTGCAGATATTTTGCTGTATATAACTGTAACTTTTTCAACTAGCAGTTCTTCATTGATCCTTCAGGAAGTGTCCATAAATGATCAGGTAGCTGTCCTTATTTAAAACATGGTAAGTGCCTATTTTAAGACATGATTTCCACTCAAGCTGGTATTTAGTGGCTTTTGAAGTCACTAATTGGCTTTTAAGTTACAATTTTAGCCATGCACTTACTTGTGATCTGCTACTAATTTTATAATGTTGTGACATAGAAACGATGAAACACAGATTCAGAGTCACTGGAATAGCGGGACTCAGTAAGAAGCGTGCCTACCAGGTGGTTCCAGGTTGAAAAATTAAGGGTTTAATTAAACCTGTTTGGTGGATATTTTAGAAAAATTAAGGGTACTCCTATCTTATACCCACCACGCTCAAGTTCTTGGCCTAACAGAACCGGTTTCTTTATGTACTTGTACTCAGTGATAATAAGCTTAGCGAGAGAGAGTGTATATATACTTAAATGTAAGTAAACTTTAATTAAATATTTTAGTTGGTATTTTGGTTTGGTTAGATTAAAGACCATTTAGTATAATGAGTTCTGGGGGGCCTGATTTCCATAGTTCTCTGTTATAATTTCCATAATTTTGTTATTGAAGTGTTTTATTTTCATCATACTTGGGCATATATCATTAACATTATCCTAACTTCACTTCTGGAGTGTGGTGAATATAAGAGATAACCAAAATAAGTACTAAGTTGGACATTTTCCCACTTTTAAATTTACGCGCTCAAGATAAAATAGGAGCAGACGAAATCCGTGGGGTGGGGAGGTTAAATGTATTTTTGAAAATACAGGGGAGGAAATTTGTTTTTTTTTTCAATTTTCCGATAAAATACCAAAAGATATTTTCCACAATTCAAGCTGGGCCAGAGGGACGGCATACGCTCTCCAATGGACAATATTGGGTCTTAGTTTTTCTCTTTTTTTCCTTTGTGTTTCTTTTGTGTATTCTGCTGTGTTTATTTAACTTTCTTGCGTTGTGTGATATCGAGTATAATAATTAACAACAGCTTTTTAATTGTCCAATGATGTAAAGTATCTCCTGACAAAAATCAGTCCAAAGCGCCACCACTGGTTTTTGATATATCTTTTTCTGCATTGTCCTGTATTTTGTTATTCCTTCTTGTTAAAGACTCACCTTTTTCATTATTTACTTTTTTATAGTTATATTTACATTACGACGAAATATTTAGCAATTTTTTTTATAAAATATGCACTGAAGCAATATAATAAAACTAGAATATTGCAATTGTTCTTGGTGCAGTGACTCTATTGGAGAGGAGGCATTTTCCTCCTAGATCCCCCCCCCCAATTTTTTGGCCTCCCCCTTAGGTTTTGAAAAATTCCTATTTTTGCGATATTAAAAATTGTCTTTTGTTGCATGTCTTTGAAAAATGTAAAAAAAAAACGGCAAATTGAACCACCTAGATTTTGAAAAATACATTTTGCTCCCCTCCCTCCCTTAATTTTCGTGAATTGACGCCGCTGTATGGGCGGAATCGCCACACTGAGCATTGGCTCCAAAATCTAGAGTAAGAATTTAAACTGAATTTCGACATCGAATACATTTCGATTTTTTTATAGACTTTGTAGACTAAAAAGAAACTGAAAAGTAAAACAAAGTAGTAAAAAATGTGGAACGCTTCACGATTTTGCGTGTCATCCTTGCGCAGGGGCCATGCTAATCTTCTCTGTATCATTCCAATTTTAGTATATGTCCTCCCGAAGGAGGACGTTATGTATTATACTAAATCGTCATATATATCTAGAAACAGTTGAAAACCTTTCAGACTATTTTGGGCTATAAGTTTTAATTTAACACAAGGGTTTACCTGAAAACAAAATTTCGAAAAGTGGAAAACTAACTCTATGTCATACAAAAGCTATATTGTGGATGTTCTTCTTTTTTTGTTACTGACAATGCGCTTCTGTCAGGGGCGGCAGTTTAAGAAACGATACTAAAACCGCAAAACTTAGATATACAGCGTATCCCCTTAAACTGACTAACCGACATTCTAACTAACTAAACTAACTAACTAACTAATTAAACTAACTAATTAAACTACAAAGCTGAGAGACTAACTCTAACTAACTAACTAACTAACTAAATAAATCTAACTAACTAACTAAACTATCAATTCGACATTCTGTTTTCTACTATCTTGTTTGGTTTTTAACTGTTGAAAGATTTTTTTTTTATTGGATGCCCTTTATCCTTTTCTTTCTCTCTCTTACAAAATGTAAGGGGATAACTACTTGCAAAATTGTGTGTATCATGTGGTGCGTGCCATTCTTGGTGCAAGGAGGTGGTCGTGGTTGAGGTGTGCCTGAGTTGTTAAAGTGGGCTAGGTGTGGCAGAGCAGGTGGCAGTCCTAAATATACACCAGGTGATGTAGAATGGGTAGGCTACCTCAGAAAATGAATCTTGACAAAGAATCTCAATACTTGAAATGAAAATGCATTAAAATGAAATAAAAATATTAACAACTACAAGATTTGATTTTAACATTTTTTTTTTTTTTAAGAGTCACTGTTTTGGATTTAAACGTCATATAAGCGAGGGGTTACCCACTTTTGGAAATTATGTACTCCAGGTGGCGCGTGCCAAGTATGGCTGAACTAAACCAAGCGTTTTGGCAACCGTCCCAAGTGGATGGAACTGTGCGATACACGTGTCGTTCCGAGATTTACACCAGGTGGCGAGAAATGGGGCGACCCCTCTATATTAAGCTACGGTAAAAGTGGTAAGCTATTGAAATGGGAAACCCGCCAAGTGGAACTATACTGTCTGTACCTACTAAGAGTTGGATGCTAGCTGAAATAGGAAGAGGGACAAGGCCAAATAAATAAAAGTTCCACAAGGAGAACTGGTTTAACCGAAAGCTCGATCTTCTAGAAAAGTATCAAGTTTCTTATCAGAAAGTACTATATAAAAGTGTCACATTTTCACGAATGAAAGATCTGGAAAAATGGAAAAATGGGGATTATTGGAATTAGGGAAGGAATAAAATACCCTCTGTCCTTGCTTTCTCTCCTAGCTGTCGATACCCATGGATACTAACTCTTTTTCGGCTAAGCCTTCTCTAAGGTGATTTGCTTGCTAATGCAAAAAAAGAAATTTTTCGAAATCCTAGAAATGTATTTCCTCTTGTTCTTCTTAGTTCTTGCTTGTCCATCCCTCCAATATTTCTACATTTATTCCCATCTAGTCCAAATTGTTTGCAAAAATATTTTTATTAATTTACTTAATGGCACAGAGGCTGATCGAACGCTGTTACTGACTATTTAAATTTACCTAAAGTTTAAATTATAGTCGAACATAGTTCTCAAGTAGAAGAGCTAAAAACTTTGAAATTATTTCTATAAGTAGCATAAATAAAAGTGTGTCATAAATTGAAAAACAAACAAAAACCACTTTTTTGAACACTTTCAAAACATAAGTTTTTCAAAGAAAAGCAAAACTAAAGAGCAGCATTGAGACCTAAACGAGAATAAATCAAGTCATATATTAAGTCAAACACACATGAGCAGAAATTACAACGAATAAATAATGTAACCTAAAACGAACAGAAATTAAAATGAATAATAAGCTCGAACTTAAAAATAACAGATACTACTATGAATGATTAAATGAACATGTAACAAGCACAAACTAAAATGGATAATCAATTATATATATATATATATATATATATATATATATATATATATATATATATATATATATATATATATATATATATATATATATATATATATACTATATAATATATATATATCATATATATATATATATATATATATATATATATATATATATATATATATTATATATATATATATTATATATATATATTATATATATCTATATATATATATACTATATATATATATATATATATATTATATATATATATATATATATATATTAATATATATATATTATATATATATATATATATATATATATATCATATCGATTTCCAGAATTTTTTTATTAAATTAAGTCAATTTTCCATTTTCAAACTGCTAAATTTTCTCTTTTGGCAATCAAATTTTCACGAAACCAGTTGAAACATGCTTTTCAAGAAATTAGATTTTCACGCCCCAATAATTTTAGACATACGATGGCCAATGCAGCATTATGCCAAATTGCGAATTCCTCTCATACGACAAATTGACCCCGATTTAAAAAGAAAGAAGTTAGTGTTAATTCGAGCTCTGTACAGAGGCAGTTTTACGGGAGAGATAGAAGGGGCACTTGTCCTGGGCGCAAACATTTTAGGGGCACATAATTCTAAATAAATAATCTACTAGTTACAATCATTTGGCAATTTTATTTGTATTAAAATAAAGTAGAGGATGCAGTTGTTAAAATTTTGTTAATAGAAGATAATCATGTTAAAATTTCGCCTGAAAATATTTGGGAGACATGGAGGGGGCGCTAATCAAGACGTTGCCTCGGGCGCAAAAGAGAACAGAACCTCCACTGGTTTTATATGATAGAAAAATTCCAATGGGATAATTAAAAATTACTTCTTCTAAAAATAAAATTGGTGATCCACAAAATTTGTTTTTGTCACGCTCTTGGAAAACCCACATGTCTCGAAGGTTCATAAACACATTGTAGCGATTTTCGCAAAAAAAAAAAAAAATTAAAGAAAAGGAAAGTAGATGCAGGGTATCTGCTGTCCATATGGGCTCCCAAACACCACTTACCATTAAAATGGGTTGGGATCATACCATTAAAAATCACCATTACCTACCATTTACATTATGCTGATACTACATAATTACAACAGAATTGAATTAACTAGTCTTCCAAACTGTAGGCTACAAAACAGATATGCTAATAACATGATTTCAATTGTAATTGATTTTTTTCCTTCCTTCCTTGAGTAACCGCGTAACAATTTTTCGCAATCATGACGAAGTTAGGTAATCGAATTATGAATTGAAAGCCTTGTCTTGAAAAGAACAACTGAATATTAATGATGTTAAAACCATTTGCAGTTTTTGTGCAATCAAGAAAGGAAACGGAATTGCCGCAGTTTAGAATCCAAATATGCTTAAATCTTGTTCTTCGATCAAGGGATTGTTTAGTCCTTTAAATCTAAGAATTGTACAATTATATAGTGCCGGGAAAGTGCTGGAAAGTGAACTTTTGCCATATATATGCAAAAATACACGTAATTAAGATGTGCATTGGGGTCTTTACATTGCCAATAATAAAAAAAAAACACACACAGATGAACAGTTGCATCTCTATTCGTTTCAATCCCACAAAAAAAAAATCAACTCAAAAATGAGATACATGTAGCCAAATCTCCATTGATTTTAATCATTAAAAAAAGTGACTAAAAATAAAACACAAATGACAACAGCTTCACCACTATTCAAACAAACCGTGATAAAAAACGGAAACAAAAATCAACTCACAAATGAGATGTGCAGCTGCATCTCTATTCATTCCAACCATATAGTGCAAATCTGGGTTTAAATAATTGTACTTGATAAGATATTCAGGTGTCTCGGATAAAAATTTCCAGTCTTTCTCTTCCCATCCATGGTACCACGTGTCTCCAGGGAATCTTAGAACTTCGGTGTCTACAATTGGAGCCCATGCCCACATTCCAACATCAGGCTGTAAAAACAATAAATTCTTGGAACTGCATTCATATTTTTCATGGGTAGGGGAGAGTTGATCGTCTATGGTTTTTTTGCTGACACAGACACGTACGCATATTTTTTTTGGGGGGGGAGGGGAAATAAAAAAGAAGTTATTTGATAATATAAAAAGAAGTGTTAGGAAAATAGGGGACATTTTTGAAGGAGGAGGGCACCAAGGTCCAACCCTCCTTGCGTATATCTCTAAGCTAAGATGCTTCATAGGTATGGCCTCGGAGCCTGCCCTCCCCCTCTCCTCCCAAAAAACTAAAATTCTGTCAAATTTATCGGCACTTCTTTTACAACTTATATTTTTTTTTGTACTGCCCCCCCCCCCAAAAAAAAAACATTCCCACGTATATGTCTGTCTAGGTTCAAATTAGAAATAGTATAAGTCCTTTCTATTAAAATTATCCTCGACAAAAGGGGGCCATCCCTTCAATCCCCTATTCTTTACGTTATTTTTGGACTTTTTTCCCGATACACAAAGAACGAATGCCTCAATGCAAGAGCAAGGTGACAAAGAGTGTTTTTTTTTTTTCTCACTAAACAAACCCCTAAAGAACCAAATTTTCAGTATAAATGTTTTGAAAGCCAAGAAAATTAACACTTGCCATTACCAACTGGCTAAATTTATTGCGCACACAATTAGCATATTTTATATAACACAAAGGGAAAGGCAGAATGTGACCCCTCCCCCGCCAAAAAATACGTTTCTAAATAAGCTAGGTCACCTAAATTCACCATTCTTACTGTTGCTGTGTGGAACAGTCCGAAACAAAACCAGAGTCAAATATGACTTCTTCATAAAACTTTAAAATCAAAATCCATGGAAATTCCTTCGATGTTCTTGTTTCCCAAGATATTGTTTATTTTGAATGAACACCACTTTGACGAGACACTGCACCCCTGTAAAATTTTGACTTTGCAGATACAGTCATTTGATTGATAGCTACCAATTTGTTTGCATTATAATACCGCTAATGCTTCCTACGTGCTACTACATATTTATACATATAATATTTACTTTGAAATTGTTTCAAACAGTTCGTGGTAACCAACTCTAAGTAAGAAAAAAAAGGAATTTTGATACAATTAAAACATAAAAATAATTAGCCTTTTGTGCTGATTCGAATATATAAAATTCACTAAGTTCAATGTTACCCATCAAAAGCTACGAGTCTGAGAAAGTTGGCTTGTTTTTCGAAAGAGAGGGGAAACACCCCAAAAAGTCTGGCGATTTTAATGAAAACCGCAACCACCAAATTGACCATATCAGAGAGCTCAAGAGGTTTTAAGCTCCTATCTACAAAAATGTGGGATTTTTTTTTGCCAGAAAAAAACGGTCAAGGATGCGCGTTAATTTGTTTTTGTTTTTTTGTTGTTTTTTTTTCAGAAGATCGCCCTAGAAGGTCCTAGAATGGTTCTAGAAGATCGGGAGTGGGTTCATTCAAGCTGAAATTGAAAGTTCTAGTGCACATATTAAGTGACCAAACAGATTGGAGGGCGACTAGTCTCCTTCCCTCACCCTTTCCCCCCAAAGACAGCAGTTCAAAACTGTGAGGCAGTCATTTGGTTCAACATAGTTCAAAGGTCCAATAACTATGCCTCTGGGGATGATATGGACTACCCACAGCCCCTGAGGAAAGGGCTGTAAGCTTTACCATTTGCCGTTTGTTTATAAATTAAATATAAAGAACAATTTTCCAACTGAAATTTAAGAGCAATATTAAAATTTAAAACGAACAGAAATTATTCCGTACATGAGTGGGGCTACCCCTTCCTCGGCCCTCACTCTTTAAGCTAAAGTTTGATTTCTTTCCGAATTCTCTAAGAATGACTACTCACATAAAAGAACCTTTTCTCATTATTTTGAATATAGGTCACAAAGGAATTTTTTGTATTAATCCGGATTTTCACATCAAAAGAGCCAATGACTAGTGGGTCACCCGTTACCTCAGAATCAGACAAAATAGCAGTAAGGGCGAACAGAGCATCAGCGCAACCGAGCCCAACTGTAAAACGAAACTGGCGGTTTGGCATCTGACAACAGTGTCTAACATTCAACAATATCAGCATTTCTAGAAGCTTGCATAAAAATGGCAACACAGTATTTGGGAGATACGAGGAGCGTATATTAGCTGGCTTCCCTTTTTTCAGGATGGGCGGAAGCTGCCTTGTACAGAAAACACCGGGTGCAATACCGACTACGAATATGATTTGGTATAATAATATTAACATTTCACACAGAAGACGAGTAGACCAACCATTCACAAGGTGAAGTGCAAATAAAACGTCAACTCCGCGCGATTTAAAACGTTACACCCGAAAGAGATACGGAAAAGACCAGAAAACTCGAGTTTGATAGCAAAGATTCAAGTTGTTCGCTATATGGTCTAGCTACACTGGATTTCGGGGCACTAAATTCCTCTCGTAAAGTAAGCTTGCCAATCACTTGGATCACTAGGCATGGATTTAGGCTTGTTTGGACGATCTTTCACGCAGTCTGTCCATAAATACGGCTTGGATCATTAATTATTTCCAATGTATAGTTATTTTTCACAGTCGTGCAATTCTGCTTGAGAGCTTTCTCAAATTTATGTTTTGTGTGTACGCGGAGACAATTCAACACATCGGATTTAGGACGGTCACTTTCCTTCCACACTGAGAACCAGAACTTAGCATCCTGACATGCTTAAACTGGCTCTTGATTCTTTGAGAACCCCAAGATTTTAGTACCTTCACGAATTTTCCTATCGGATATAGCACCCTTTTCTGCGACTAGTAGGGCGTGGGTGATTTCAGCACAGAAGGCATTAAGCTATGTTTTAGTTTCCTTGATATTCCTTTGCACTTTGGCTTGTTTTAGACTAAATGGTACGCTGATCTTCTGAAGCGTAGTGTCAAGCACTGTTCGGTAAAGCAGGAAGTCGGTCTTTCACGAATCTTTTATTTCATACCACTGTGAAGTACTTTAGGTGGTTGGAATGCACCCATTAACACATACTTCAATTGGGATGCGGTAGGTGGAGTGACTTCCCACTAGCACGCTCACTGTACAATTCACGTTTAGTGTACATGCGACATGGTCAATATTTGAGAGTGAACCACTACTGTGTACGAACATGAAATGTTTGTGTTTTGGGAGCACACAATACCGACTTCCAAGTGCACTTAGGATCAGCTGGGACCGAGGAGACGAGTCGTTGACTAGATCATAGTTATAGTCTCCAATTATAATACATTCATGTTTTGACAACATAGTAGACTTGAGGTACTTTGCAAGAGCCCACACTGCTTTCGAGAAATCGGTTATCCGATTCTTCGTCGCTGTAGTTTGTAGGAAGGTATACATTAACGATCACAAGGTTCCCAACCTTTACAGCCATAAAATTTTTATTAGCATGCAGACTCTCAGGATAAATAGAACTACATATAACTGCTAGTCCACCAGTGAGCCTTCCGCGTTGACGAGACTTAGCTGGTGGAAAATAAAATGTATGATTGTCTGAAAACTTGAGTACACTGAGGTTATCACTCGTCGGCAGATGTTCTTGGATGCACAGAGTATCGTTACGTCGGCATGGTTCTTCATTTACAAGGATTCTTTGAAACACACCTCCATCCATATCCCAAGACACAATTCTAGTATTTCCATTCTGTTAATTCATCGGAGCATTTTTGCTTTTCGACTTGCTTTTTCATCTCAGGGTATTGGAATGACTGACATGTATGTTTTATCGATTTACATGCTGCAGAGCCAATTGGTTTTGTGCAGGGGGTACTAGCATTCGATGCATGGCCTTGGACAACACAACGTTGGACAAATCTGGGGAGCGGAACACACCCCTGAAACGTGACCAAATTTCTGACAATTATAGCATCGTTTTGGGATTACACAAATTTTTCCATCAATATATTCCGTGGAGACAAGTAACAATTTTCTAAAAAGCAAAAATATGAAAAAGTAAATTTCCATTTAACAGCCTTCAAACTTGGGGGGATTCTTCAAGCTTATTTCGGGAATTACCCCCTTCTCCCCCCCCCCCAAAAAAAATGCGGGAATGAATAAAATAGGCATCAATTGTGAACTGAACGTAAGTAGAAGAGAGGCTTATATAGAGACAAACAGGGAATCTAGGCTTATTCTGAATTAATTTTTCTCCATGTCGCAGTGCTATTATACGTTTATGTTTTTCGCCTAGCTGTCATACTTTTTTGTCTCTCTCTTTTCTCTCTCTCAGTTGTAATATTGTTTTGATCTCAATTTCAATTTCAATTCAATTCAATTTCAATTTATTGAAATAAAAAAATCAAGCTGCATTTTTTATTTTGCAACTACAGTAAGTTCTGTATTTATTTGGCCGTGCATAATCAATGCTTAAGTATGTCTGTTCGAATATACGGCCCTCTTGGCTTCATTCTACACTTAAATCTATCTATTATTGTAGAAATTGCCAAAAAGACAGAATGTTCGAGGATTTAACTTACTGTTATTCTAACGTTTCCGAGTTCTTCAAAGCTTCTTGACTTTAAACACGTTATAATTCGTGCGTAACTGTCGTAGGGATCGCAGCCCATTTTTTCTGCAAATATCCTCGTTGTGTTTTGAACACGGACCCGATCAATTATGAGTGCGTAATCAGCAAGCGGAGAACCATCCTGAAAGTAGTTTTAATTAGCGTTGATATCACCACCAGGGAGATGAGAGTATCTGAGTAAGCCCTTCCCTTATTTATCAGATAACTAGTCAAGTTGTTGGACAACTAACATGACGAAGAAAAAACATTTTTTTTGTTTTGAAAAGATTGATGAAAAATATTCAGCCCCTTTTCCCAAACAAAAATTTTAAGTCCGTTAAATGCTGCCGATCCTTGAAAAACTTCTCTAGAAAGTTTTAATCCGATCCCCCAGCTGTGACACAAAACAGGGTATAGTTACTAAACTACAGATGAACTTTGCCACCATATACTTGCTTGCCTTTAGGTGAAAGGCATTCAAAAGCATACCCTCTTATGCCAGGGAAACCATTAGTAGTAACCTATCTATTGATTGAAAACCTACAAGAAACCT
>CM051265.1:53444515-53466515 GCA_027921565.1 Artemia sinica
TATCCGATAATAACTTTTAAAAACGAATTTATTCTTTCTGATACTTAGATTTTGTCAATTTTATCCGATGTATCTGACATTTGATGTTGATAATGCATTTAAGGGATGTTGATAAAAAAAATTATTCACTCTGACACTTAGATTCTGTCAATTTTATCCGATGTATCCGACAAAAGATGTTGATAAAAAAAATTATTCACTCTAACACTTAGATTTTGTTAATTTTTTCCTATGTATCCGAGAAATGGATGTTGATATAGAATTTAATCACTCTTATACTTAGATTTTGTGAAATTGCTGTATTGTCTGTCTAGGAAGCGACTTCAATCGATAATGAATGTTAATAAAGAATTTGTTCTTTTTTTTTTCATAATTTCCTGAATTAAATTTCTGTATTGTGTATCCAAGAGGTGAATTCAAGAAAGAGTTTGTTACTTACTTACTTACAATTTTTTCATAATGATATATCCAACAACGGATGTTGATAAAGAATTTATTCATTCTGATACCTAGATTTTGTCAATGTTCCCCATGTGTCTGACAATAGATGTATGCAAATTCCTTTTCTACATCTCCGATGTCTTAATAGACATTCTAAACGTTTGATATGCTAGCTTACTCTAAAAATAATGAACACATGACAATGTAATGCATAATATATTTTTAATGAAATAATGCTATGTAGAATATTAATACAAAAAATATATTATGATACATTATTAATATCAGTGATCAACTTTGGTCATTTTGAATCTGTTCCATAAAATAGTTCACCATGTTCTCTCTTGATATTGTAGCTATTGTCTTCTCTTAGTTCCTAATCAGTAGAATAATCATTATTCCATTTTGAGTCATACACAATTTTTACTGGTGTGTCTTCAACAGGCTCAATATGCTTTTCGTCTTTGGATTATTTGCAACTTTATTTCAATCTTGACATTGGGGGGTAACCAATCATCATTGAACACCATCTTTCTCATGAAAAAAAAGTCCTAAATTTCTAAACTAGTGTTTAAAAGCATATCCGCAATATCATTTTGCCGTGCCATGATTAATATATCAATAAATTGTGTAAATGCATTTGAACCACAACGTAAAAGCTTCATGCAATATTCTAATGATGGAGAATCAGTTTTCATTATATCGACAAGTATTCCCTGAGAAAGTATCTTCCTTTGAATAGACAGCTCTAGAAAATCATCATCTAGAATCAAACGTTTTTCCATAAACACTAGATTCTCCATGATTCGCTCTTTCTCAAATTTATCCATTTTTTAGAGTTCTAACACTCTCACAATCAACTTCAGACTAACCAGAATTTTTTTTTCTTCTCTAAAAATATACACTAGTCTACTATAGAAAGAAAAACCGGTCTAACCTAAATTCAACGTAACACGGCATGGATCCAAAACGAATAGAACTTGGATTTTATGACTGTTATCTGATGTATTCGATAAAAACTTTGAAAAAAAATTTATTCACTCTAA
Source organism: Artemia sinica (assembly GCA_027921565.1). Classification (NCBI taxonomy): domain Eukaryota; kingdom Metazoa; phylum Arthropoda; class Branchiopoda; order Anostraca; family Artemiidae; genus Artemia; species Artemia sinica. The sequence continues at coordinate 53,446,003 of CM051265.1, forward strand.
CACTTTGATTTTGTCAACTTTTTCGTATGTATCCGAGAAATGAATGTTGATATTGAATTTAATCACTCCTATACTTAGATTTTGTGAAATTGCTGTATTGTCTGTCTAGGAAGCGACATTAATCGATAATGAATGTTAATAAAGAATTTGTTCAATTTTTTTTTCATAATTACCTGAATTAAATTTCTGTATTGTGTATCCAAGAGGTGAATTCAAGAAAGAGTTTGTTACTTACTTACTTTTTTACTTACTTACATTTTTTTTCATAATGACATATCCAACAAGGGATGTTGATAAAGAATTTTTTCATTCTGATAGTATTTTCGTGTTTTTGCAAGCCATTCGTACTACACCTTAAACGTATTCAGATATTTCCTTGATAAAAAAATTTTGTCCGACATATCCGACAAATGATGTTGATAAAGCATTTATTCAGTCTGATACTTAGATTTTGTCAATTTTATCCGACGTATCTGGCAGAGGATGTTGATAAAAAAATTATATACTCTAACACTTAGATTTTGTCAATTTATATTCGATGTATCTGACAAAAGATGTTAAGAAAAAAAAAATATTCACTCTGACTTAGATTTTTCACATGTCAATTTTCGACATGTCAATTTTAACTGACATATCCGACAAATGATGTTGATAATGCATTCATTCACTCTGGTACTTAGATTTTGACACTTTTATCCGGTATATTCGACAAAGGATGCTGATAAAGCATTTATCCACTCTGATACTTAGATTTTGTCAATTATATTCGATGTATCTGACAATAGATATTGGTATAAAAAAATTTATTCACTCTGACACTTTGGTTTTTTCAATTTTATCCCATGTATTCGAGAAAGGGTTGTTGATATAGAATTTAATCACTCTGATACTTAGATTTTGTCAATTTTATCCGACATATCCGATAAATGATGTTGTTAAAGCATTTTTTCATTCTGAAATTTAGATTTTGTCAATTTTATTTGATGTATCTGAGAAAGGATGTTGATAAAAAAAATATTTACTCTGACACTTAGATTCTGTCAATTTTATCCGATGTATCTCACAAAAAGATGTTGATAAAAAAAATTTATTCACTCTAAAATTTAGATTTTGTCAACTTTTTCCTATGTATCGAGAAATGAATGTTGATATAGAATTTAATCACTCCTATACTTAGATTTTGTGAAATTGCTGTATTGTCTGTCTAGGATGCGACATCAATCGATAATGAATGTTAATAAAGAATTTGTTCAATTTTTTCATAATTTCTGAATTAAATTTCTGTATTGTGTATCCAGAGAGTGAATTCAAGAAAGTGTTTGTTACTTACTTACTTTTTTACTTACTTACAATTTTTTTTCATAATGACATATCCAACAACGGATGTTGATAAAGAATTTATTTCATTCTGATAGTATTTTCGTGTTTTTTGCAAGCCATTCGTACTATACCTTAAAACGCATTCAGATATTTCCTTGATAAAGAAAATTTTGTCCGAGATATCCGACAAATGATGTTTCCAACTCATGCATTTCAACGAAAGAAATCCAAAATGAACTTTGAAAAATCAATAGAATGTAACTGTGACAAGGTAAAACACGACAAAACACTATTGAAATATTCCATCTCTTCCATTTCAAGGAAAGAAATTCAAAAATTAACTTTGAAAAATCAAGAGATTGTAGCTGTGACAAGGTAAACCACGACAAACCACTACTGAAATATTCCAAGTCATGCATTTCAACGAAAGAAATCCAAAATGAACTTTGAAAAATCATGAGAATGTAACTGTGACAAGGTAAACCACGACAAAACACTACTGAAATATTCCAGCTCTTGCATTTCAACGAAAGAAATCTAAAATGAACTTTGAAAAATCAAGAAAATGTAAGTGTGACAAGGTAAAGCACAACAAAACACTACTGAAATATTCCAACTCTTGCATTTCAATGAAAGAAATCCAAAATGAACTTTGAAAAGTCAAGAGAATGTAACTGGGACAAGGTAAACCACAACAAAACACTACTGAAATATTCCAACTCTTGCATTTCAACGAAAGAAATCCAAAATGAACTTTGAAAAATCAAGAGAAAGTGAGTGTGACAAGGTGAAGCACAACAAAACACTACTGAAATATTCCAACTCTTGCATTTCAACGAAAGAAATCCAAAATGAACTTTGACAAATCAAGAGAATGTAAGTGGGACAAGGTAAACCACAACAAAACACTACTGAAATATTCCAACTCTTGCATTTCAACGAAAGAAATTCAAAATGAACTTTGAAAAATCAATAGAATGTAACTGTGACAATGTAAACTATAACAAAACACTACTGAAATATTCCAACTCATGCATTTCAACGAAAGAAATCCAAAATGAACTTCTAAAAATCAATAGAATGTAACTGTGACAAGGTAAACCACGACAAAACACTACTGAAATATTCCAACTCTTCCATTTCAACGAAAGAAATTCAAAAATGAACTTTGAAAAATCAAGAGAACGTAACTGTGACAAGGTAAACCACGACAAAGCACTACTGAAATATTCCAAGTCATGCATTTCAACGAAAGAAATACAAAATGAACTTTGAAAAATCAAGAGAATGTAACTGTGACAAGGTAAACCACGACAAAACACTACTGAAATATTCCAACTCTTGCATTTCAACGACAGAAATCTAAAATGAACTTTGAAAAATCACGAGAATGTAAGTGTGACAAGGTAAACCACAACAAAACACTACTGAAATATTCCAACTTTTGCATTTCAACGAAAGAAATTCAAAATGAACTTTGAAAAATCAATAGAATGTAACTGTGACAATGTAAACCATAACAAAACGCTACTGAAATATTCCAACTCATGCATTTCAACGAAAGAAATCCAAAATGAACTTTGAAAAATCAATAGAATGTAACTGTGACAAGGTAAACCACAACAAAAACACTACTGAAATATTCCAACTCTTCCATTTCAACGAAATAAATTCAAAAATGAACTTTGAAAAATCAAGAGAATGTAACTGTGACAAGGTAAACCACGACAAACCGCTACTGAAATATTACAAGTCATGCATTTCAACGAAAGAAATCCAAAATGAACTTTGAAAAATCAAGAGAATGTAACTGTGACAAGGTAAACCACGACAAAACACTACTTAAATTTTCCAACTCTTGCATTTCAACGATAGAAATCTAAAGTGAACTTGGAAAAATCAAAAGAATGTAAGTGTGACAAGGTAAACCACAACAAAACACTACTGAAATATTCCAACTCTTGCATTTCACCGAAAGAAATCCAAAATGAACTTTGAAAAATCAAGAGAATGTAAGTGTGACATGGTAAAGCACAACAAAACACTACTGAAATATTCAAACTCTTGCATTTCAATGAAAGAAATCCAAAATGAACTTTGAAAAATCAAGAGAATGTAACTGTGACAAGGTAAACCACAACAAAAAAACACTACCGAAATATTCCAACTCTTGCATTTCAACGTAAGAAATCCAAAATGAACTTTGAAAAATCAAGAGAAAGTAAGTGTGATAAGGTAAAGCACAACAAAACACTACTAAAATATTCCAACTCTTGCATTTCAACGAAAGAAATTCAAAATGAACTTTGAAAAATCAAGAGAATGTAACTGTGACAAGGTAAACCACGACAAACCACTACTGAAATATTCCAAGTCATGCATTTCAACGAAAAAAATCCAAAATGAACTTTGAAAAATCAAGAGAATGTAACTGTGACAAGGTAAACCACGACAAAACACTACTGAAATATTCCAACTCTTGCATTTCAACAAAAGAAATTCAAAATGAACTTTGAAAAATCAATAGAATGTAACTATGATTTTTTTGTTTTGTTTTAAGTATGTTTCATCTCATTCGAAGGCATGTAAAATAAAAAGTTGAAAAAATATATCATGTTAAAAAAAATAAAAAAAATAAAAAAAAAAAAAAATAAAAAAAAATGGGGAGAGGAGGACCAAAAAGTTGGAGGGGAGGGGGGCGCCCTTCGAGTTTGGGGGTAGGGGACCTTTGGGGGGTGATGTATCTGCTGGTTAGGGTCATTGGTGCTTATGATCCTTGATGGTTCGTACTCACATACACCTGACTACTTGATTTGCAAGGATTTCTAAGGTTTGTTCTGAATTTCATTATTAAAATTTTTTTTGCCATCTACATCTCTCTTAGTATCAACTTTTTAGTATACTATAACGTTAGACTAGTAGTATGTGACCTTATATTTTACGGAGACATATAGCAATTACCATGTTATCTGCGGAGACATATAGCAATTTCTACATTATTCTATAGAAGCTCTTCACCTTTTCAAAGAGATTCAGAGCTCCCTCACATGATGGAATTTGAGGGTCGATAAAGTGAAATTGTGTCACTATTCTAGTTTCTCTAAACCAGTATTGCCTATAACTTAATTTACGTAGACAATGAACGATATTAATTAATGTTTTGAATAATAGGAGTGTGAATGATTCTAATTAGTGATTGGATTGTATCAGTGGAGAAAAAAAGGATTAAACTGATTAGCAGTTAAGGTAACCCCGAAGGAGTTGTTAACTCAGGTAATTTGTTATAAATTTGAAACAACATCAGTCTATGAAAAATGCCTAACGACGAATCGGAAATGTTTGATTAACATTTGCAAAAAAAAAAGGGGTAATGGGATTTGCGAATTGGAGGAGATGGGGTGATTTGTGTACTGTATAATACACAAGTGATGTTTTGGAGAGTATTGTCAATTTAAAATAGTTTAGAAATAAAAAAAAAAATTAACAAGAAATGGCTGAAAAGTGTTTTGAGGGAGATGGGTTGCATGGAGGGTTGAGTTGCGCGAGGGTTCAGTTAAAGGGGGTACAGTTACACGGGGGTTTAGTTAAATTGGGTCGAGTTGCACGAGGGTTCAGTAGCACGAGAGTTCAGTAGCACGGGGGTTCAGTTGTACAGGGTTTCGGTTATACAAGGGTTCAGTTACATGGAGGGTTCAGTTGCACGGGGGGTTGAGTTAAATGGGGCTTGAGTTGCACGAGGGTTCAGTTAAAGGGGATACAGTTAAACGGGGGTTTAGTTAAATTGGGTCGAGTTGCACGAGGGTTCAGTAGCACGAGGGTTCACTAGCACGAGGGTTCAGTTGTACAGGGTTTCGGTTATACAGGGGTTCAGTTACATGGAGGGTTCAGTTGCACGGGGGTTGAGTTAAATGGGGCTTGAGTTCCACGAGAGTCGACTATAAATAAGGCTTTTGCGTCTTTCTGAACTTTCCGTGAGAGGCGGGGGTAAGTATTTAGTTTAAATAATTCTAAGAGGAAATCTAACGTTCCCTTCGTTCCCCCCCTTTCTGAGGGCAGGGGAGGGGAGGGGGGGGGGGGTTAATTTTGGAGGGAAAACCAAAAATACTCAGAATCGAAAATAAACGGGATCTACCTCAAGGGGAAGGCCTGGGCTGATGTTTGCAAGTCGAAAAATTTGTCTTTGTTGGTTTGAATGTCTAAAGTGCCTGTCTTTCTCTGTTTACATGTCTGATTCTTTTGTTTGCATGTCCGGGTTGGTGTTTGCAAGTCCAAGTTGGGTTTTCAGACCTACGTTCTTTTTAGATTTTCGTGCGTGTTTGGTTCCCGGGGTTTATTATTTGAGAAGTTAACTTTAGTATTTCGTGATTTGACGTGCATGAAATCATGAATTAGAATAGTTAATTAGCTGTTTGGGTTTTCAGACCTAGTTTTTTTTAGATTTTCGTGGGTTTTAGGTTCCTGGGATTATTATTTGAGAAGTTAACTTTAGTATTTCATAGTTTGACTTGCCCGAAATCATGAATTAGAATATTTAATTGGCTGTTTGGGAATTTTCAGACCTAGGTTTTTTTTAGATTTTCGTGTGTGTTTGACTCCTGGGGGTTTATTATTTGAGAAGTTAACTTTAGTATTTTGTGGTTTTACGTGCCTGAAATCATGAATTAGAATAGTTAATTAGCTGTTTGGGTTTTCAGACCTAGTTTTTTAGATTTTCGTGGGCGTTAGGTTCCTGGGATTTATTATTTGAGAAGTTAACTTTAGTATTTCATATTTGACGTGCCTGAAATCATGAATTAGAATATTTAATTGGCTGTTTGGGGATTTTCAGACCTAGGTTTTTTAGGTTTTCGTGTGTGTTTGACTCCTGGGGCTTATTATTTGAGAAGTTAACTTTAGTATTTGTGGTTTTACGTGCCTGAAATTTGGTTTGAATGTCTAAAGTGCCTGTCTTTCTCTGTTTACATGTCTGATTCTTTTGTTTGCATGTCTGGGTTGGTGTTTGCAAGTCCAAGTTGGGTTTTCAGACCTACGTTTTTTTTAGATTTTCGTGCGTGTTTGGTTCCCGGGGTTTATTATTTGAGGAGTTAACTTTAGTATTTCGTGATTTGACGTGCCTGAAATCATGAATTAGAATAGTTAATTAGCTGTTTGGGTTTTCAGACCTAGTTTTTTAGATTTTCGTGGGTTTTAGGTTCCTGGGATTTATTATTTGAGAAGTTAACTTTAGTATTTCATAGTTTGACTTGCCTGAAATCATGAATTAGAATATTTAATTGGCTGTTTGGGAATTATCAGACCTAGGTTTTTTTAGATTTTCGTGTGTGTTTGACTCCTGGGGGTTTATTATTTGAGAAGTTAACTTTAGTATTTTGTGGTTTTACGTTCCTGAAATCATGAATTAGAATAGTTAATTAGCTGTCTGGGTTTTCAGACCTAGTTTTTTAGATTTTCGTGGGCGTTAGGTTCCTGGGATTTATTATTTGAGAAGTTAACTTTAGTATTTCGTATTTGACGTGCCTGAAATCATGAATTAGAATATTTAATTGGCTGTTTTGGGGATTTTCAGACCTAGGTTTTTTAGGTTTTCGTGTGTGTTTGACTCTTGGGGTTTATTATTTGAGAAGTTAACTTTAGTATTTTGTGGTTTTACGTGCCTGAAATCATAAATAGAATATTTAATTAGCTGTTTAGGGTTTTCAGACCTAGGTTTTTTAGATTTTCGTGGATGTTTGACTCCTGGGGTTTATTATTTGAGAAGTTCCTGGAGTTTATTATTTGAGAAGTTAACTTTATTATTTTGTGGTTTTACGTGCCTGAAATCATGAATTAGAATAGTTAATTAGCTGTTTGGGTTTTCAGACCTAGTTTTTCAGATTTTCGTGGGTGTTAGGTTCCTGGGATTTATTATTTGAGAAGTTAACTTTAGTATTTAATGGTTTGACTTGCCTGAAATCATGAATTAGAATATTTAATTGGCTGTTTGGGGATTTTCAGACCTAGGTTTTTTAGGTTTTCGTGGGTGTTTGTTTCCTGGAGTTTATTATTTGAGAAGTTAACTTTAGTATTTTGTGGTTTACGTGCCTGAAATCATGAATTAGAATAGTTAATTAGCTCTTTGGGCTTTCAGACCTAGTTTTTTAGATTTTCGTGGGTGTTAGGTTCCTGGGATTTATTATTTGAGAAGTTAACTTTAGTATTTCATGGTTTGACTTGGCTGAAATCATGAAATAGAATATTTAATTGGCTGTTTGGGGATTTTCAGACCTAGTTTTTTTTTTAGGTTTTCGTGTATGTTTGACTCCTGGGATTTATTATTTGAGAAGGTAACTTTAGTATTTTGTGGTTTTACGTGCCTGAAATCATGAATTAGAATAGTTAATTAGCTGTTTAGGGTTTTCAGACCTAGGTTTTTAGATTTTCGTGGGTGTTTTGTTTTCCTGGGAGTTGACATTCGATATCCTAAAAGTGTTTAATTCAAACTTTTACCTTGACCATCGATGTTGTTAGCAGAATTTCAAAAGGATCATTTATGAATGCTGGCGTATCTGATGAAATAATTTAGATCGTATGATCAATTTAATTTATTTTTTAATGCAGTGATTTCACCTCTTGGATATACAGTACAGATACTTCATTCAAGAAATTATGAAAAAAATCGCAAGTAAGTAACAAACTCTTTATTGTTTTCACCTCTTGGATATACAATGCGGATATTTCATTCAATAAATTATGAAAAAATTGTAAGCAAGTAACAAACTCTTTCCTGAAGTCACCTCTTGGATACACAATGCAGAAACTTCATTTAAGAAACTATGAAAAAATTGTAAGTAAGTAAGTAACAAATTCTTTCTTCAAGTCTCCTCTTGGATACACAATACAGAAATTTCATAAAAGAAATTATGAAAAAATTGTAAGTAAGTAGCAAATTCTTTCTTGAATTCACCTGCTGGATAAAACAAAAAGACATTTCGTTCAAGAAATTATGACAAAATCTAAGTAAGTAACAAAACTCTTTATTGTTTTCACGACTTAGATACACGATGTAGAAATTCAATTCAAGAAATTATGAAAAAATTCTCAGTAAGTAACAATTTCTTTCTTGAAGTCAACTCTTTGGATAAACAATACGGAAATTTCATTCAAGAAAATATGAACATATTTGTAAGTAAGTAACAAACTCTTTATTGATTTCACCTCTTGGATATACAGTACAGATACTTCATTCAAAAAATTACGAAAAAATCGCAAGTAAGTAACAAACTCTTTATTGTTTTCACCTCTTGGATATACAATACGGAAATTTCATTCAATAAATTATGAAAATTTTTAAGCAAGTAACAAACTCTTTGAAGTCACCTCTTGGATACACAATACAGAAATTTCAAAAAAGAAATTATGAAAAAAATTGTAAGTAAGTAGCAAATTCTTTCTTGAATTCACCTGCTGGATAAACAAAAAGACATTTCGTTCAAGAAATTATGACAAAATTCTAAGTAAGTAACAAACTCTTTATTGTTTTCACGACTTAGATACACGATGTAGAAATTTAATTAAAGAAATTATGAAAAAATTCTCAGTAAGTAACAATTTCTTTCTTGAAGTCAACTCTTGGATACACAATACGGAAATTTCATTCAAGAAATTATGAAAATATTTGTAAGTAAGTAACAAACTCTTTATTGATTTCACCTCTTGGATATACAGTACAGATACTTCATTCAATAAATTATGAAAAAATCGCCAGTAAGTAACAAACTCTTTATTGTTTTCACCTCTTGGATATACAATACGGAAATTTCATTCAATAAATTATGAAAATTTGTAAGCAAGTAACAAACTCTTTCCTGAAGTCACCTCTTGGATACACAATGCAGAAACTTCATTTAAGAAAGTATGAAAAAATTGTAAGTAAGTAAGTAAGTAACAAATTCTTTCTTGAATTCGCCTCTTGGATAAACAAAAAAAAAGTCATTTCATTCAAGGAATTATGACAAAATTCTAAATAAGTAACAAACCCTTTCTTGAATTCGCCATTGGGTTGCACAATACAGAAATTTAATTCAGGAAAATATGAAAAACATTGCGAACAAACTCTTTCTCGAACTCGCTTCCTGGACAGACAATACAGCAATTTCACTCAAGAAATTATGAAAAATTGTAAGTAAGTAGCAAACTGTTTCTTGAATTCTCCTCCTGGATGCACAATACAGATATTTCATTCAAGAAATTATAAAAAAAATTGTAAGTAAGTAAACAAACTCTTTCTTGAATACACCTCTTGGATACCCAATACGGAAATTTCATTAAAGAAATTATGAGAAAATTCAGTAAGTAACAATCTCTTTCTTGAAGTCCCCTCTTGGATACGCAATACGATACGGAAATTTCATTCAAGAAATTATGAGAAAATTCCAGGTAAGTAACAATCTCTTTCTTGAAGTCCCTCTTGGATACAAAATACGGATATTTTATTCAAGAAATTATAAAAAAAGGAAGGTAAGTAACAAACTCTTTATTGATTTCACCTCTTGGATACAAAAAAAGACATTTCATTCAAGAAATTATGACAAAATTCTAAGTAAGTAAAAAAAACTCATTCTTGAATTCGCCGTTTGCATGCACAATACAGAAATTTCATTCTATGGGACCTCTACACGTGATTAAACACGTTTTGAAACTACATGCTATTTGCTTGCCTTTCCTTGGTACCTTTCCAAACGAGCGGGGATTCCCCACTGGTTCCTACACATTGCAAAAAAGTGAGCAGTACGAAAACTCCACGTTTTCAACCAGACTGGTTTTTTAGACAACACCCATTTTTTTTTAGGGGTCAATCAGAGACAGCGGAGACCGCTCAATATACGATAACTTGATTGGTGATTGGTTACACACCGCAACGGCGCATACATAGTGAGAGAGACATGCAAAGTCGACATAGCTTTATTTCATTTTTTAAGGTTAATTTAGACGAGGTTACGTGCGCGCACGTAACCTCGTCTAAATTAACCTTAAAAAATGTGTAATCTCCGCTGTCTCTGATTGACCCCTAAAAAAAATGGGTGTTGTCTAAAAAAACCAGTCTGGTTGAAAACGTGGGGTTTTCATACTGCTCACTTTTTTGAATGTGTAGGAACCAGTGGGGAATCCCCGCTCGTTTGGAAAGGTACCAAGGAAAGGCAAGCTAATAGCATGTAGTTTCAAAACGTGTTTAATCACGTGTAGAGGTCCCATAGAATGAAATTTCTGTATTGTGCATGCAAACGGCGAATTCAAGAATGAGTTTTTTTACTTACTTAGAATTTTGTCATAATTTCTTGAATGAAATGTCTTTTTGTATCCAAGAGGTGAAATCAATAAAGAGTTTGTTACTTACCTTCCTTTTTTTTATAATTTCTTGAATAAAATATCCGTATTTTGTATCCAAGAGGGGACTTCAAGAAAGAGATTGTTACTTACCTGGAATTTTCTCATAATTTCTTGAATGAAATTTCCGTATCGTATTGCGTATCCAAGAGGGGACTTCAAGAAAGAGATTGTTACTTACTTAGAATTTTCTCATAATTTCTTGAATGAAATTTCTGTATTGGCTATCCAAGAGGTGTATTCAAGAAAGATTTTGTTACTTACTTACAATTTTTTTTATAATTTCTTGAATGAAATATCTGTATTGTGCATCCAGGAGGAGAATTCAAGAAACAGTTTGCTACTTACTTACAATTTTTTCATAATTTCTTGAGTGAAATTGCTGTATTGTCTGTCCAGGAAGCGAGTTCGAGAATGAGTTTGTTTGCAATGTTTTTCATAGTTTCCTGAATTAAATTTCTGTATTGTGCAACCCAATGGCGAATTCAAGAAAGGGTTTGTTACTTTTTTAGAATTTTGTCATAATTTCTTGAATGAAATGACTTTTTTTTGTTTATCCAAGAGGGCAAATTCAAGAAAGAATTTGTTACTTACTTACTTACTTACAATTTTTCATACTTTCTTAAATGAAGTTTCTGCATTGTGTATACAAGAGGTGACTTCAGGAAAGAGTTTGTTACTTGCTTACAAATTTTCATAATTTATTGAATGAAATTTCCGTATTGTATATCCAAGAGGTGAAAACAATAAAGAGTTTGTTACTTACTGGCGATTTTTTCATAATTTATTGAATGAAGTATCTGTACTGTATATCCAAGAGGTGAAATCAATAAAGAGTTTGTTACTTACTTACAAATATTTTCATAATTTCTTGAATGAAATTTCCGTATTGTGAATCCAAGAGTTGACTTCAAGAAAGAAATTGTTACTTACTGAGAATTTTTTCATAATTTCTTGAATTAAATTTCTACATCGTGTATCTAAGTCGTGAAAACAATAAAGAGTTTGTTACTTACTTAGAATTTTGTCATAATTTCTTGAACGAAATGGGTTTTTGTTTATCCAGCAGGTGAATTCAAGCAAGAATTTGCTACTTACTTACAATTTTTTTCATAATTTCTTTTATGAAATTTCTGTATTGTGTATCCAAGAGGTGACTTCAAAGAGTTTGTTACTTGCTTACAAATTTTCATAATTTATTGAATGAAATTTCCGTATTGTATATCCAAGAGGTGAAAACAATAAAGAGTTTGTTACTTACTTGTGATTTTTTTTTAATTTATTGAATGAAGTATCTGTACTGTATATCCAAGAGGTGAAATCAATAAAGAGTTTGTTACTTACTTACAAATATGTTCATAATTTCTTGAATGAAATTTCCGTATTGTTTATCCAAGAGTTGACTTCAAGAAAGAAATTGTTACTTACTGAGAATTTTTTCATAATTTCTTGAATTAAATTTCTACATCGTGTATCTAAGTCGTGAAAACAATAAAGAGTTTGTTACTTACTTAGAATTTTGTCATAATGTCTTGAACGAAATGTCTTTTTGTGTTTATCCAGCAGGTGAATTCAAGAAAGAATTTGCTACTTACTTACAATTTTTTCATAATTTCTTTTATGAAATTTCTGTATTGTGTATCCAAGAGGAGACTTCAAGAAAGAATTTGTTACTTACTTACTTACAATTTTTTCATAGTTTTAAAATGAAGTTTCTGCATTGTGTATCCAAGAGGTGACTTCAGGAAAGAGTTTGTTACTTGCTTACAATTTTTTCATAATTTATTGAATGAAATATCCGCATTGTATATCCAAGAGGTGAAAACAATAAAGAGTTTGTTACTTACTTGCGATTTTTTCATAATTTATTGAATGAAGTATCTGTACTGTATATCCAAGAGGTGAAATCAATAAAGAGTTTGTTACTTACTTACAAATATTTTCATAATTTCTTGAATGAAATTTCCGTATTGTGTATCCAAGAGTTGACTTCAAGAAAGAAATTGTTACTTACTGAGATTTTCTTCATAATTTCTTGAATTAAAATTCTACATCGTGTATCGAAGTCGTGAAAACAATAAGAGTTTGTTACTTACTTAGAATTTTGTCATAATTTCTTGAACGAAATGTCTTTTTGTTTATCCAGCAGGTGAATTCAAGAAAGAATTTGCTACTTACAATTTTTTTTCATAGTTTCTTTAATGAGATTTCTGTATTGTGTATCCAAGAAGTGACTTCAAGAAAGAATTTGTTACTTACTTACTTACAATTTTTTTCATAGTTTCTTAAATGAAGTTTCTGCATTGTGTATCCAAGAGGTGACTTCAGGAAAGAGTTTGTTACTTGCTTACAATTTTTTCATAATTTCTTAAATGAAATTTCTGCATTGTGTATCCAAGAGGTAACTTCAAGAAAGAGTTTGTTACTTACTTACAAATATTTTCATAGTTTCTTGAACGAAATGTCTTTTTGTTTATCCAGCAGGTGAATTCAAAAAGAAATTGCTACTTACTTACAATTTTTTTCATAATTTCTTTAATGAAATTTCTGCATTGTGTATCCAAGAGGTGACTTCAAGAAAGAATTTTTTACTTACTTATTTACAATTTTTTCATAGTTTCTTAAATGAAGTTTCTGCATTGTGTATCCAAGATGTGACTTCAGGAAAGAGTTTGTTACTTGCTTACAATTTTTTCATAATTTATTTGAATGAAATATCCGCATTGTATATCCAAGAGGTGAAAACAATAAAGAGTTTGTTACTTACTTGCGATTTTTTCATAATTTCTTGAATGAAGTATCTGTACTGTATATCCAAGAGGTGAAATCACTGCATTAAAAAATAAATTAAATTGATCATACGATCTAAATTATTTCATCAGATACGCCAGCATTCATAAATGATCCTTTGAAATTCTGCTAACAACATCGATGGTCAAGGTAAAAGTTTGAATTAAACACTTTTAGGATATCGAATGTCAACTCCCAGCAAACAAACACCCACGAAAATCCAAAAACCTAGGTCTGAAAACCCTAAACAGCTAATTAACTATTCTAATTCATGATTTCAGGCACGTAATACCACAAAATACTAAAGTTAACTTCTCAAATAATAAATCCCAGGAGTCAAACATACACGAAAACCTAAAAGAAACGTAGGTCTGAAAATCCCCAAACAGCCAATTAAATATTATAATTCATGATTTCAGCCAAGTCAAACCATGAAATACTAAAGTTAACTTCTCAAAATAATAAATCCCAGGAACCTAACACCCACGAAAATCTAAAAAACTAGGTCTGAAAGCCCAAACAGCTAATTAACTATTCTAATTCATGATTTCAGGCACGTAAAACCACAAAATACTAAAGTTAACTTCTCAAATAATAAACTCCAGGAAACAAACACCCACGAAAACCTAAAAAAACCTAGGTCTGAAAATCCCCAAACAGCCAATTAAATATTCTAATTCATGATTTCAGGCAAGTCAAACCATTAAATACTTAAGTTAACTTCTCAAATAATAAATCCCAGGAACCTAACACCACGAAAATCTAAAAAACTAGGTCTGAAAACCCAAACAGCTAATTAACTATTCTAATTCATGATTTCAGGCACGTAAAACCACAAAATACTAAAGTTAACTTCTCAAATAATAAACTCCAGGAACTTCTCAAATATTAAACCCCAGGAGTCAAACATCCACGAAAATCTAAAAAATCTAGGTCTGAAAACCCTAAACAGCTAATTAAATATTTCAATTTATGATTTCAGGCACGTAAAACCACAAAATACTAAAGTTAACTTCTCAAATAATAAACCCCAGGAGTCAAACACACACGAAAACCTAAAAAACCTAGGTCTGAAAATCCCCAAACAGCCAATTAAATATTCTAATTCATGATTTCAGGCACGTCAAATACGAAATACTAAAGTTAACTTCTCAAATAATAAATCCCAGGAACCTAACGCCCACGAAAATCTAAAAAACTAGGTCTGAAAACCCAAACAGCTAATTAACTATTCTAATTCATGATTTCAGGCACGTAAAACCACAAAATACTAAAGTTAACTTCTCACATAATAAACCCCCAGGAGTCAAACACACGAAAATCTAAAAAACCTAGGTCTGAAAATTCCCAAGCAGCCAATTAAATATTCTAATTCATGATTTCAGGCAAGTCAAACTATGAAATACTAAAGTTAACTTCTCAAATAATAAATCCCAGGAACCTAAAACCCACGAAAATCTAAAAAACTAGGTCTGAAAACCCAAACAGCTAATTAACTATTCTAATTCATGATTTCAGGCACGTCAAATCACGAAATACTAAAGTTAACTTCTCAAATAATAAACCCCGGGAACCAAACACGCACGAAAATCTAAAAAAAAAACGTAGGTCTGAAAACCCAACTTGGACTTGCAAACACCAACCCGGACATGCAAACAAAAAGAATCAGACATGTAAACAGAGAAAGACAGGCACTTTAGACATTCAAACCAAATTTCAGGCACGTAAAACCACAAAATACTAAAGTTAACTTCTCAAATAATAAACCCCAGGAGTCAAACACACACGAAAACCTAAAAAACCTAGGTATGAAAATCCCCAAACAGCCAATTAAATATTCTAATTCATGATTTCAGGCACGTCAAATACGAAATACTAAATATAACTTCTCAAATAATAAATCCCAGGAACCTAACGCCCACGAAAATCTAAAAAACTAGGTCTGAAAACCCAAACAGCTAATTAACTATTCTAATTCATGATTTCAGGCACGTAAAACCACAAAATACTAAAATTAACTTCTCAAATAATAAACCCCCAGGAGTCAAACACACACGAAAATCTAAAAAACCTAGGTCTGAAAATTCCCAAACAGCCAATTAAATATTCTAATTCATGATTTCAGGCAAGTCAAACTATGAAATACTAAAGTTAACTTATCAAATAATAAATCCCAGGAACCTAAAACTCACGAAAATCTAAAAAACTAGGTCTGAAAACCCAAACAGCTAATTAACTATTCTAATTCATGATTTCAGGCACGTCAAATCACGAAATACTAAAGTTAACTTCTCAAATAATAAACCCCGGGAACCAAACACGCACGAAAATCTAAAAAAAAAGTAGGTCTGAAAACCCAACTTGGACTTGCAAACACCAACCCGGACATGCAAACAAAAAGAATCAGACATGTAAACAGAGAAAGACAGGCACTTTAGACATTCAAACCAACAAAGACAAATTCTTCGACTTGCAAACATCAGCCCAGGCCTTCCCCTTGAGGTAGATCCCGTTTATTTTCGATTCTGAGTATTTTTGGTTTTCCCTCCAAAATTAACCCCCCCCCCTCCCCTCCCCTGCCCTCAGAAATGGGGGAACGAAGGGAACGTTAGATTTCCTCTTAGAATTATTTAAACTAAATACTTACCCCCGCCTCTCACAGAAAGTTCAGAAAGACGCAAAAGCCTTATTTATAGTCGACTCTCGTGGAACTCAAGCCCCATTTAACTCAACCCCCGTGCAAATGAACCCTCCATGTAACTGAACCCCTGTACAACCGAAACCCTGTACAACTGAACCCTCGTGCTAGTGAACCCTCGTGCTACTGAACCCTCGTGCAACTCGACCCAATTTAACTAAACCCCCGTGTAACTGTATCCCCTTTAACTGAACCTTCGTGCAACTCAAGCCCCATTTAACTCAACCCCCCGTGCAACTGAACCCTCCATGTAACTGAAGCCCTGTATAACCGAAACCCTGTACAACTGAACCCCCGTGCTACTGAACTCTCGTGCTACTGAACCCTCGTGCAACTCGACCAAATTTAACTAACCCCCGTGTAACTGTATCCCCTTTAACTGAACCCTCGCGCAACTCAACCCTCCATGCAACCCATCTCCCTCAAAACACTTTTCAGCCATTTCTTGTTAATTTTTTTTATTTCTAAATTATTTTAAATTGACAATACTCTCCAAAACATCACTTGTGTATTATACAGTACACAATCACCCCATCTCCTCCAATTCGCAAATCCCATTACCCCCTTTTTTTTGCAAATGTTAATCAAACATTTCCGATTCGTCGTTAGGCATTTTTTATAGACTGATGTTGTTTCAAATTTATAACAAATTACCTGAGTTAACAACTCCTTTGGGGTTACCTTAACTGCTAATCAGTTTAATCCTTTTTTTCTCCACTGATACAATCCAATCACTAATTAGAATCATTCACACTCCTATTATTCAAAACATTAATTAATATCGTTCATTGTCTACGTAAATTAAGTTATAGGCAATATTGGTTTAGAGAAACTAGAATAGTGACATAATTTCACTTTATCGACCCTCAAATTCCATCATGTGAGGGAGCTCTGAATCTCTTTGAAAAGGTGAAGAGCTTCTATAGAATAATGTAGAAATTGCTATATGTCTCCGCAAATAACATGGTAATTGCTATATGTCTCCGTAAAGTATAAGGTCACATACTACTAGTCTAACGTTATAGTATACTAAAAAGTTGATACTAAGAGAGATGTAGATGGAAAAAAAAAATAATTTTAATAATGAAATTCAGAACAAACCTTAGAAATCCTTGCAAATCAAGTAGTCAGGTGTATGTGAGTACGAACCATCAAGGATCATAAGCACCAATGACCCTAACCAGCAGAGACATCAACCCCCCAAAGGTCCCCTACCCCCAAACTCGAAGGGCGCCCCCCTCCCCTCCAACTTTTTGGTCCTCCTCTCCCCATTTTTTTTATTTTTTTTTTTTTGATTTTTGTTTTTTATTTTTTTTTATTTTTTTTAACATGATATATTTTTTTAACTTTTTTTTACATGCCTTCGAATGAGATGAAACATACTTAAAACAAAACAAAAAAATCATAGTTACATTCTATTGATTTTTCAAAGTTCATTTTGAATTTCTTTCGTTGAAATGCAAGAGTTGGAATATTTCAGTAGTGTTTTGTCGTGGTTTACCTTGTCACAATTACATTCTCTTGATTTTTCAAAGTTAATTTTGGATTTTTTTCGTTGAAATGCATGACTTGGAATATTTCAGTAGTGGTTTGTCGTGGTTTACCTTGTCACAGTTACATTCTCTTGATTTTTCAAAGTTCATTTTGAATTTCTTTCGTTGAAATGCAAGAGTTGGAATATTTTAGTAGTGTTTTGTTGTGCTTTACCTTATCACACTTACTTTCTCTTGATTTTTCAAAGTTCATTTTGGATTTCTTACGTTGAAGTGCAAGAGTTGGAATATTTCAGTAGTGTTTTGTTGTGGTTTACCTTGTCACAGTTACATTCTCTTGATTTTTCAAAGTTCATTTTGGATTTCTTTCATTGAAATGCAAGAGTTTGAATATTTCAGTAGTGTTTTGTTGTGCTTTACCATGTCACACTTACATTCTCTTGATTTTCCAAAGTTCATTTTGGATTTCTTTCGGTGAAATGCAAGAGTTGGAATATTTCATTAGTGTTTTGTTGTGGTTTACCTTGTCACACTTACATTCTCTTGATTTTTCCAAGTTCACTTTAGATTTCTTTCGTTGAAATGCAAGAGTTGGAATATTTCAGTAGTGTTTTGTCGTGGTTTACCTTGTCACAGTTACATTCTCTTGATTTTTCAAAGTTCATTTTGGATTTCTTTCGTTGAAATGCATGACTTGGAATATTTCAGTAGCGGTTTGTCGTGGTTTACCTTGTCACAGTTACATTCTCTTGATTTTTCAAAGTTCATTTTTGAATTTATTTCGTTAAAATGGAAGAGTTGGAATATTTCAGTAGTGTTTTGTCGTGGTTTACCTTGTCACAGTTACATTCTATTGATTTTTCAAAGTTCATTTTGGATTTCTTTCGTTGAAATGCATGAGTTGGAATATTTCAGTAGTGTTTTGTTATGGTTTACATTGTCACAGTTACATTCTATTGATTTTTCAAAGTTCATTTTGGAATTTCTTTCGTTGAAATGCAAAAGTTGGAATATTTCAGTAGTGTTTTGTTGTGGTTTACCTTGTCACACTTACATTCTCGTGATTTTTCAACGTTCATTTTAGATTTCTTTCGTTGAAATGCAAGAGTTGGAATATTTCAGTAGTGTTTTGTCGTGGTTTACCTTGTCACAGTTACATTCTCTTGATTTTTCAAAGTTCATTTTGTATTTCTTTCGTTGAAATGCATGACTTGGAATATTTCAGTAGTGCTTTGTCGTGGTTTACCTTGTCACAGTTACATTCTCTTGATTTTTCAAAGTTCATTTTTGAATTTCTTTCGTTGAAATGGAAGAGTTGGAATATTTCAGTAGTGTTTTGTCGTGGTTTACCTTGTCACAGTTACATTCTATTGATTTTTAGAAGTTCATTTTGGATTTCTTTCGTTGAAATGCATGAGTTGGAATATTTCAGTAGTGTTTTGTTATAGTTTACATTGTCACAGTTACATTCTATTGATTTTTCAAAGTTCATTTTGAATTTCTTTCGTTGAAATGCAAGAGTTGGAATATTTCAGTAGTGTTTTGTTGTGGTTTACCTTGTCACACTTACATTCTCTTGATTTTTCAAAGTTCATTTTGGATTTCTTTCGTTGAAATGCAAGAGTTGGAATATTTCAGTAGTGTTTTGTTGTGCTTCACCTTGTCACACTTACTTTCTCTTGATTTTTCAAAGTTCATTTTGGATTTCTTTCGTTGAAATGCAAGAGTTGGAATATTTCAGTAGTGTTTTGTTGTGGTTTACCTTGTCCCAGTTACATTCTCTTGACTTTTCAAAGTTCATTTTGGATTTCTTTCATTGAAATGCAAGAGTTGGAATATTTCAGTAGTGTTTTGTTGTGCTTTACCTTGTCACACTTACATTCTCTTGATTTTTCAAAGTTCATTTTAGATTTCTTTCGTTGAAATGCAAGAGCTGGAATATTTCAATAGTGTTTTGTCGTGGTTTACCTTGTCACAGTTACATTCTCATGATTTTTCAAAATTCATTTTGGATATTTTAAACTGACAACACTGTTCAAACGCCACTTGTGTATTATACAGAACACATCGAAGAAGTAAAGCTATCCATTATTAAAATTCTTTTCTTGCCATCTACATCTCTCTTAGTAACAACTTTTAGTATACTATAACGTTAGACTCTATTTTAAACTGACAACACTGTTCAAACGCCATTGAGGTTACATTAACTGCTAATCACTTTGACCCTTTTTCTCCATCTTCATACGATCCAATTTGCAAATGTTATCTAGCTCTGTTTTTTTTCCCTATTATTCAAATAAGATCGTTCGTACAGTCCAATTCGCGAATCCCTTATCCCTTTTTGCAAATGTCAATCAAACAATTCTGATTGTAGCATCCATGAAAACGTGGAGTTGAAGCAAACTTGTGTGTAACAAGCTAGACTTCAGGAACCAGTGGGGAATCCCCGCTCGTACTGCTCGCTTTATGGGTGTTGTCTCAAAAACCAGTCTGGTTGAAAACGTGGAGTTGAAGCAAACTTGTGTAACAAGCTAGACTTCAGGAACCAGTGGGGTTTCCCCGCTCGTACTGCTCGCTTTTTACAATGTCCACGTGAAACTGTACTGCATATTCTTGTGAAATTGATATCAATAGCAAAAAACCAGTCTGATTGTCTTATACAATCCTGACTATAGTTTCAAAACGTGTTTGACCACTTTATAGGTTTGCACGCTTTTTGCAATGTGCACGTGAAACTGTAGTGTCTCAGGTGTAAGTTTTGATGTATTTTTTCATGTATTTTTCAAACCTTTGCACTGTATATTCTTGTAACCGTCAATGTAATCGTGAAACTGTAGTGCCTCAGGCGT
>CM051265.1:53466615-53518973 GCA_027921565.1 Artemia sinica
CATCAGATAACAGTCATAAAATCCAAGTTCAATTCATTTTGACTTCATGCCTCGAGTTAACGTGCCGAGGTTACGTGCGCGCACGTAACCTCGTCTAAATTACCTTAAAAAATTAAATAAAGCTATGTCGACTTTGCATGTCTCTCCCGCTATGTATGCGCCGTCGCGGTGTACACTCCATGTCTTTCTCGTTTTTTTTTGTGTCTAAATCTACGTATTTGTATGAGTTTTTATCTCTCACACTCTTTTTGCCTTGTGTGTCTGGGCGGGTGTTTGCGTATTCCAATGCATGTCTGGCCACTCTAAGTGAACTTAAATTAACTCAACTTTTTGAATATCGCTCTCACTCTGACTGTGTGTCTGAGCGGGTGTAGTGCCATCTATAACGGGTCTAACCTAAATTCAAAGTAACGAGGCATGAAGTCAAAATGAATTGAACTTAGATTTTATGACTGTTATCAGATGTATCCGATAATAACTTTGAAAACAAATTTATTCTTTTTGATACTTAAATTTTGTCAATTTTATCCGAAGTATCTGACATTTGATGTTGATAATGCATTTAAGGGATGTAGATAAAAAAAATTATTCACTCTGACACTTAGATTCTGTCAATTTTATCCGATATATACAAAAGATGTTGATAAAAAAATTGATACCTAGATTTTGTCAATGTTACCCCCATGTGTCTGACAATAGATGTATGCAAATTCCCTTTCTTACATCTCCGATGTCTTAATAGACATTCTAAACATTTGATATGCTAGCTTACTCTAAAAATAATGGACACATGAAAATGTAATGCATAATATATTTTTAATGAAATAATGCTATGCAGAATACCTCCCACCCCCCGCCTCAGCACTAATAATAAGGGTGTACACTGAAATAATACGTGGGAACTAAGAAGAATTATACAACAGCTTCCAAACAATTATTTAGTTTGCATCTGAAGGCTAAGCGAAGCTTAGAAAATTAGGCCATTGAAGTGAATTCCTTTGGGTATCTTAGCCCCCTCCCTATCACAGATCTACCATCTCTCTTAATAATAGACGAATTTTTAAAAAATGCTTATTATTGTGTTTTCAGGAGTCGTTCTTAAGGATTAGGACAAAAGTCAAAACTTTAGCGCAAAGAGCAAGGTCTTGAGGAGGGGCAACACCTTTCATATACGTAATCATTTCTGTCCGTTTTAAGTTTTGATGTTGCTCCTTACTGTCAATGGATTTGTTTAAATTTAATTTCTGATCGTTTTTAAATAATACCGGGAAATCGGGGGAAAATTCCTCCGTGGAAGGTTTTTTTTCACGTAAAAAATGCCCCCCCTCCAGGGAAATTCCGCCAACACAATTCAATTCTAACTGAAAATTCCACCCAGACAATTTTTTGCGGAAGATCTCGGGTGAAAAATTTTTCTTAGCGTACTTTCATTTGAAAAATACTAATTTCTGATTGTTTTTAAAATCATGCCGGTAATCCCCTCCTCGGGAGAAAAGTTTCCCAGCAAAAAGCCAGCAAAGGTATTTTCCAGCAAAGTTTTTTTTTTATTGGGGGGGGGGGGGGTACAAAAGAAACTCTAAAATGCATCAAAAATGTAGAATTGATATCTACTACCTCATGATATCTGGAATATTTCTGGTCTCCGCTGTTTATGAAAGTAAAAATAACATTAAACCCCAAAATGAGCAGAACTTATTCCGTACAGGAGAGGTTCTGGCCCTTCCTCATCCACACCTCTACCTCGAGGTCGCAGAAACTTCAGAGTACGGTCATTAGATCCGGAATTGAGAGTTCTAGTCCTTTTTTTAAAGTCCAGAGGGATTGGAGACCATACAGCCGCGTGGGGTAGAATTTTCCGGGATAAGATAAGATTTAAGATAAGATATTTTCCGGGGGGGAGGTATTTTCTTGAGGATATTTTCCACGGGGAGTATTTTCCGCGAGGGGATATTTTCAGCAAGGGGATATTTTCCGCAGGGGGGGGAGGGGGTATTTTCAAGAGGTTATTTCCGGGGGTTAATTTCCGGGGGGGGGGGGGTAAACGCCGGTCATCAGCGTAACAATGCGTTGTCGGTACTAGAAGTAAACTGGGCTTATTTTGTGTGAATTATGCTGGGAAATCGATATGTACGCCTGAATGTCAACCCCCATTACTTTTGAGTCGTCCAGCTTTTGTGGACTACTTCGCAAAAATATTACACAGGGGTGTGCGTTTTGTGCGTCTGGAGGACATGGCTAGGTAATCTAAGCAGGTCCTTCATTATAAACATACGAAATGACTCAGACTGCTTGTGTTCATTTATATGGTGTTATTTATTCATTTTTTGAGTGCTTATATTAAATGCAATTACCAATATATTTTAGGATCAGTTAATATAATTGCTATGTAGCTTTTAAATGAAAGAGAGCTTTTAGATCAGATATGGCCGATCTTCTGCATCCCATGCGCCAATATTTTGTATACCTCCTGGCGTGTACCGCAACTTTTTAATCATTCTATTTTACAATGTAGCCTAATAGATAAAGAGAATGAAGAAAACTATGTGGCATCACGACAGTTAAGCCTAAATCTGAGCTAAGTGACCTACAATATAACAATAAAGATGTTCTCATATTCGATGTAGTCTCTGTTTGTACTTCATTTGACGTTATTTGGTTGTATCTTGAGTCTGTACACACGACATCCGAAGAATATAGATTCGACGTCTATTGTCAACTCGCTTTTGGTGTAGTATTTATTCAGCATTTTGTATTTGCAACGGTAGGTCTGGAATTACCACGTGCTAAAGGAAGATACCTACACACACAAGGAGAACATGTGCCACTTGTATTCATCCAACGCGCCAAGCTTGGCGCATGCGCCGCGGGTCTGCCACCCTGACTTCGGTGATCGTGAATGAAATAAAGATTTAAGCGTCCTGGTTTTCGCTCAAGCAATACATAAAATTGGTTAAATTAAAAGATATTTAGCTAGTAATTGAAAGTTACCCTACGTTTTTTACACAAAAACTACGTCAGACAATCATTTAGCCTACATTATCAATAACTACTTTTGTGTGTAAAAAGTAAGAGTTACACCAACCTGTCCAATGACTTGCCTAACCATGTGACGAGTCTTGGGGCTACTGCCAGCATCCCCGACGCCACTGCCCCTGCACCAGGACCAAATAATGTGATTCTTTCCTTATTTCCTTGAAACACATAAATATTGTCATAGACCCATTTAAGAGCAAGGGATAAATCAAGCATTCCATAGTTTCCTGGAGATTGTTCGTCAGCAGTACTTAGGAAACCTATAATGAAACCAAGAAATGAGAGTTTGGTAGATTAAGATCATCCATGGACTTACTATAGTTCGAAAATAGGTTAAAAAAAGAGCTGCCCAAATTTGTTTTCTAGTCCAAAACTTTAAGACAAAGATTCTAAGCTTCAAGAACATTCTATATCCGTGTAAAAAGTACCGTATATCGTGCAAAAATGAAATATAAATATCCCCTTATTTTACATTTTTATTTTGTCAAAAGTAGTCTTGTCTTTTGCTGCTGCCAACATCGCTTCAATTAGAGACATACTGACTTATCTTTTCATTCTTGTCCTACTCCAACGATGCTTATTTACTCCATTAAGAATAGTCAGAGGAAATAAATTCTATAAATTTCTTAGTTTAAAGTTCAGTCCAAAACTTGAATCCTTTCCTAGCCCTTTGAGACTATTGGAGCCAAAAGCGGGCTAATATTATTGTTTGCTATCTTATATAATTGGCAAAAGTGTACCTCCTTTATCAAGTTGTTTTCATAGGTTGGCAATAAATTTTGTATATATGTCACATATTTATGTTTTATCTTACTGTTAACTGTATCTGATAGGAAGGTGGAGAGATAAGTAAGTGTAATCAAGATGAGTTAGAATACGTAAATAACTGAGAAAGTACAAGTCATCGACATTAATAGCCGAAAAGTAAAGTGTAAAAGTAACTTTTCAAAATGCAATATCTTTTCAAAATATTTTCATGCTCTTTAAAGGGTCAGTTGAATTCACAGGGAGAATCTTAAGCTATGCCCCGTGATGAATAATTTTTCCTTGTTAAACTTTTTAAGTACCAAGGACATTGAAAATAAAATCTGATTGTTTGAATTGGTTTAGTTGAAACTTACAGAACCATATACATTTTACAAAAAATTAGGATAAGTCGGGAGTTCTATTTTTTATGAAAAAGACCTCCATATACAGTTATGAAGTTTTGGCAGTAGCTGGCACCAAATTAAGAAAAAAAAATGGGGGTGAAAATCACCCAAAAATAAGCTAAAAACACACGACACTAAACAGTTTAAGAACGAATACTTTTCCTTTGAGGATATAGTTGTCTTTGGGAAAGAACAGATTCCTAATGTTTGAGTTTCTACAGACGAAAAAAACATTGTCAAATTTAACTAATTAGTTCGAAAATGTGGTACTGCCCTAAAACCTTCCAAGATCACGGTTTTCAGGTATTAAAGTGCGAAAGATGACTTGCAAGGGTGATAGGAACAAAATCTTCAATAAACATGCAAATCTTTGCAATCAGGTTGGACAGGGAGGGGGAATATATGTCACCTGTAAGAATCATCCTCAAACGTAGATATTTAATTTATAAACCAAACTGATAACTTCAAGATAATACCCTTCAGCTATGAAGTATGAACTAGTTTACGTGTCTCCATTGGCAGATCCAGCGGGGGGGGGTGCAAGATTTTTTCTGGCGCGCTCTTTCCTTTTTTTTTTTTTTCACTCTTTCTTTAGAATAAATTCGTCCATTTGGTCAATTATTGGCACCTTTGTCACATTGGGGTTCCCCCAAGATTTTGTTCATTGGCACCCTTGTCACATTGCCCTCCCCCCCAAGATTTTGCTCTAGATCCGCTTCTGCGTGGCTCATGTCCTGTCCTGCAGTAGTGATGCCTGTTAATGTGTAACCATTCTTCTAGCGGCTAAATAACAGACTTTCTGTTTACGAATACATACACGGATTCCGGGCACAAGCACGTAAATATAACAAATCATGAATTCAAATTGTCATCTCCCAAACAGAAGCCGAAAATAGTGGCACAATGTGGCATCAAAACTTTGGCGCTGAGATTGACGGAACAGCCTGTGCCTCGTCTGAAGTACAAGTCAGTACTTCATGCGGTTGCTCTGACAGATTTGCATATTTTATGCTCCAGCAATACTTTAGGGTAACATGGAATTTGGAAGGCTTTAATTATCTGTTCATTGCGTGACAGGTCTCAGCTTCCGAGAACAAACAGAAAAATTACCAACGCTAGATGGTGCAGGCAATTGTTTCGACATTGGCGCCAGTCTCTACCCTTACCAGTTCCCCATACTCTTTGGGAAGGTTGTTAAATATCGTAATAGCAGGATAGATAAAGCCTTTGTTTTTGGTTAGTATTGTCATTATCATTGCTTTGTTTTACAACAAAAAAATTAGAACAACTATTTAACAATCTTTACAGATATCAGTCATGCCCGAATAGTGGTTTCCTGAAAGCTGGCCTCTCTTAATGCACCATTATTTATAGCTATTTCACTTATTTTTCGTCGATTATGACATTCGTAATTGACGACAGAACATACATAAAATTTGAAGCATTTATGCTCTTGAATAGCCTACTAATACAATATTAGACTTCGGTGACAATTTGCCGTGATAAAATACAACTTATATAATTTTACATTCATTGAATTGCTATTAGCCAATGGAGTCAATGATGGGATGGCCGTGTTTCTCCTAGATTATTTGCCCCCATCCCTAGATTTTGGGAAAAAACATTTTTTGGGGTCATTGAAAAATGTCTTTTGTTTGGTGTTTTCTTGAAAAAAAAAAAAAACGGTCAACTTACCTCCCCTTTCGATTGAAAAATACCCCTCCCAAATTTCGAGAATTGATGCTACTGCTATTTGCTTTACTTTTTTTGTTTGTGCGCAGCTAGAAGGTTACACATCTTCTCTGCTGTAGTTTCTATTTCGTTATCATATTTTGTGAATTCTCACCACCACCAAGTCTAATGAGTGAATGTTTTCTTTGTCAGCTGATTACCATCTTTTTTAATTTTACACGGTCTCCAAAATTTGCAATCGGAATACGACTTTCGCGCTGAAGCAAAAAAAAAATCTACCATGACGTATATGAGCGTAAAACATAATACAAATAATAATTTAACAAGATAAAGTGGGATATAAATAAATGAAATGCTTAATTAACATATGAGATATATCCAAGCAATCCCTAACAATTCAAGAAAAAAGATATAAACTGTAGGAGCCTTACCAAGTGCACCAAGTCTGTAATTGACAGTGACGACTATAACCTGACCATGTGCAGAAAGCATATGGCCTGGAAAAGCATTTGACGCACCGTGAAGAAAATCGCCATCATGAATGTAGAACATAACTGGAAAAAGTTCGCTTACACTTGAAGTCTGAAAATAAAGGATTATCATAATGACTAGCCAACTACAAATCAGAAAAAAAAAAACAGTTTTAGGTGAAGAGGTCAGACCCTGGGGGAGAAGGGGGTAATAGTTATCCCTAGGGAACATGGTTCAAGTTCCAAACACAGTGTTTTTACACGATTTTTGAATTTTCTGGGATGTAGGGAGTCCACTCCATCAATATCACTAGTAAAATTCCTCTATCCCCCCTTCTGTTCATGTATGTTAAATAGTATAAAAAACATTAATACTATCAAAATATATTAAAACCCTATTTTTGCATACCCTATATATTATGGGATTGTCCACAGGACACGTAGAACAAAGCTACAAAGGACACAGAAAGAGTGTTGGTTGATGTTTGATCCGTTTCGCCGCTTAAAAATAGCACTAGGCATCGGAACTGGTGATTGAATGAGCTTTTTCCACACTTTATACACAGTTATATACAAATGAGATTAGGAAAATAAACAGTAAAAGGGATGGATATGGCTCTTTGCCAAGTCTTGATCTATAGCGTAAACTACGGCTATGTTAGAACTTAGACTATCGTTTCCTAATCACTTTAGCGTCACGACCATCCAAAGTTGAGGTCAACTCACGGCCTCATTTAAAGTAAATTTTAACTTCAATCAAATAACCAGTTCTATCAGTAGACTTATTTATCTCATTAGTTGTTAAGTGATGCAAACTTATTCATTTTTCAAATTTTTATTTTGAATTTGAACTAGTTGTGTGCACATCAGATTACAATTAAATAATCAGTAAATGAAAGAAACTTTCGCACACAATCATTTGATGTTTTCCTGACCGAATGTAACCTTTTGTCTACGCCATTCCTCAGGCTGAGAAATAATGGCATAATAGACTACGACCTAAGAGTTGTAGATATGACAAGTAAGTGCAATATAGGTGATTCAAGAAATTCTTATGTGGTAAAAATCAGAAATTTCCACTAGACAAAAAATATTCTTGAATTGGCAAGTTAATTGGAAATAATTTTTGTAATAGAATTATTTTTATTAATGCAGAGCGATTTGAATTTGATTCTGCTATTCTGAAACAGTACTTCAACAATCCCTAAATCCCCCCTCGAAGGAATCTGGGTTTTCCAAGATCTTCCTGAAAATAAGCGTTCATAAATACACGTATGGTAACACGAAATACAAATCGTTAATTTGTTTATGCTAATTTTCGGAAAGATTTTTTGGGAACCCAATTTTCTTTTGGAGAAATTTGGTTAAACCCCTCAAAATTAGGGATAGTGGAAGCACTGTTTTTGAAAGGGGAATCTCATCACTCATGTACCATGTTACTCCTACGAATTTTTACACTAAGACCCTTTCAAAGGTTAGAAGTAACTTTTTTTTCAAAGTGAGCGTGGTTTCCCCTCCTATTCCATAAAAAAACAATGAAAATCGTTTGTAGTATCTGATTTGGTTCTCAAGCTGCAAAACTTTATACAGGAAATAAATTAATCAAAATCGCTAGTAAATGTTTCAAGTTGTTCCCATCATCTTAGCAGTCATATGCCCTTATTACCACATTATTTTCTACCACACTTCGGCTGAAAAACAGCAATAAAAGATTCAATAATTATTAGTTGCTCAACCTCAACCAAAATTAAGGTTTAAGCCCCCTGTCAAAAGTTTTTAGAATGTTATTTTGTGTAGCTGAGATTCAGCTTTATTTCGCCTATTGAGTTGTTATTTTTAAATTTTCCTTAAATCTTATATATTGAAAAATACGTTGAAAACCAACGAAATACGAAAACATTCCTGTTTTTAAGTAATTTTGGGTCGTTTTCTAAAAAAAGATCTATTTAGGGGCGTAGCTCCAGCATTTTTATTAGGGGGAGAGAGGGGTCCATATCCAGATTGTCAAGGGGGTTGGGCTATATGAATGAATGCATTTATTACCCATCAATTACAAAAAACAGATGGAGCACAACAAAAGACAAGAAAAAAAAAAAAAAAAAAACGCAAAAAAAACACTAATTCTTCTGAAACAAACAAAAAAAAAAAAAAAAACAACCAAACACAACAACCAACAGCTTATGCCAACTACTGCTGGAGAATCATAGCCCAGGGATGGGACTTAAGTGTCAAATTATATCGAGTAATCTGCGCTAGGATAGCTTCTTCAGGATTCATGATGCCGTACCGATGCGAAACATATCGATTGCTTGACCATGGTGGTAAACGCAACAAAAACTTTGCATACTTGTAGTACACTGAACGCAATTTCAGTCTATCTGTAGCCGTAAATATACGCCAGAATGGGCTGAGGTACAAATAATGGGGCAAAACCATAGCATTGTACACCCGGGCCAGCAGACGACGGTCAAACTTCCGCTTATTTGCCACAATACGGCTATACGTAAATGAAACCCGCTTCTGAAAATGAGAAAGCAGTAACCGCCGCGTCTCTAGTATTGACCGTCCAATAGGAAGGCCCAGATATACAATGCCACCGGCGAGCCCAACAGTAGAAACACCAAGTGTGATGCTTCGACCAGCATCAGATTTCGAATTAAACAGCAGTACTTCAGACTTGTCGGCATTAAACTGAAGTCCAATCTGAGCATACTCTTGTTGTAGTCGAGTAAAATTATCTTCTAGTCCTTGCAGAAAGCGGCTCAGGTTCAGTACATCGTCCGCATAACCAATCAGAGATAAATCAACACCGCGCAGAATGTAAGTCATAAGTGACTTCGATTGCGGCTTTACGATACTGTTATTAAATGCTGTCGGTGACGAAATGGCACCTTGTCTTACCCCCTTCTTTACCGGGAGAAGGGGATTACCACGCGGAGAAACAGCAACATCATTCAACAGGCTAGTGCACTCACTCGCTGGTAAAGGAAGTTTAAGTTCCGCTTTAGATTTTCATACATGTCAGCCAGTGGGGCTAGAGAGCAGGGATCAACACCGGCCAAACCCATATCCAGTATAATCTCCTCGTGGAGAAGCGAATCAAACGCGCGCCTTACATCATGAGTGGCTAAAGCGATGCTTTCACCGCGGTCTTCTGCGTCAACTAAAGCGGATACTAAAGCAGAAAGAGCATGGCCGCACCCGAGGCGAGACTGAAAACCGAATTGATGGGCCTGAACTGTACATTTAGTACGAAGCTCCTCAATAATCAAGATTTTCAAATATTTTACAAAAAAACAGTTGAAACCGTTATTGGGCGAAAAGACGAACAATCGGAAGGAGGTTTATTTTTCTTTGGGATAGGAGTCAGACATCCAATTGAAAAAGACTCGGGCACAATTCCCAAATTAAATATCATTTGGTAAAGGAGGACCAAATGCTCAATAAAAACATACCCCCACACAACGACAAATGTTGTGCAGAAATCCCATCATATCCTCTAGACTTTTTTTTCTTCAGTTTCCCAATTGCAGAAATAATCAGACTCTTTGTAATAATCGGTCCCGGACTAGATGCATGCTCAAAGAAATCTTGGAGTCTCGCTTTATAACTATTTGAAGATGGGGATCCGGAGCAGAAAATTCTTTTTTATAATGCTCAATCCATGAAGAAAGTGGTATAAGAGACGGGGTTTGACTTGGCGCTTCTTTCACAAGACTAGACCACAGCTTATTAGGCCGCGACCGAACTTCTTCCGAACAAGACGAAAATAATCGAATTCCGATGCAAAGAGAGCTGCTTTGCAAACTGACGTTTCGTATAGATGTACAGTTTTCTCAGCCACCCATCCCGCGGCTTATCTGCTTCAATCCAGACCGAGAGCCAAAATTTAGCAGAAAAGCAAGCATTGCGCAAGTTACTATTAGTTGACCAACCGGGCTCTTCGGTTCCAGATTTTACTCGCGTAATGGGTACCGCCGAATTTTCTGCAAGGGATAGGGCATGAGTAAGTTCACTACAATATAGATTCAGCCGAATTCGAGAATCCCGCATATTCTGTTTTGAACTCCGCATTAATAAATCAAACGGTACGCGAATTTTCGCCAGAATATCATTACACGCATTCTGGAAGAGATCAGATGACGCCCTATCCCAATCACTAATATAAAACACAGATCGCTTTTTAGCAAACGGGATAAAAGAAGGACCGACATCATCAAACCGAGCACTAAAAAACAGAGGAAAATGATCTGACGTAAAACTAGAATCACTAACACCAACTTCCACAATAGTTACAGATCGCGTGTGACAAACATGGTCTAAATTAGATGTGCTACCCGAATTATGGACGTAAGTAAAACTCTTATTCTTCGGCGCAACCAAGTAATCATCATCAAACAGACCGAAGATAATACTTGGACGAACAGAATCACCAGAAGAATTAAGTGAGTCAGTTAGGTCACAATTGAAGTCACCAGTCACGATGCAGCATAAGCCCTGCTCTTTTATTTTTCCCAAGCACTTAGATAAACGAGCGACACTAATGGCAAAAAGTCTCTCAGAACGGTCATCGCGATAGTTCGTGGGTAAGTATACATTCAGCACAACCACATTCTGGATTCTAACCGCTAAAAAGTCACTTGCTGGATCAAAGACAGAAGAAGTAAAACATGACTTCACGTAAGTCGCTAGACCACCAAGGCCCGGCCATGAGACTGAGAGCGGCGCGCAGCAACCGAGAACACTTTGTGATTAGTTGATAGTTCCAAAAGGCTCAGGCTCAAAGTGTTTGCAAAATGTTCTTGAATACACACTATGTCACACTTCGATAAAAGTCCTTCAAAAACACAGACCGACTTAACAGATTTCCATTTATATTCCACGAGGCAATCGCATAAGAGGCTAAGGGTCCTCGATTCATTTCTTCGCTGGGGTAGGTCTATTTGAAGGGCACCGAACACTGTAACATGTATGACCTCTTTTTTTGCATGTGATACAGAAAATATCGTTGTTGCACTTAGTGTCCTTACTAGATACGTGGTCAGTGCCACCACAGCGGCCACAGATGGGAGATGCGGCGCAATCTGCCGCTACATGACCGAGTCCATGACAGGAGTAGCAACGTTTCGGTAGGAAATTAAATTCCTCGGCAGGCAGCTTCTCGTAGCCAACGCGGACGGAGTCCGCGAGAAAACGGTCTAGATTCTTTCTGGATTCAAAGTACACCTTGAATACTTTCGAATGTTCGTATTTTCCTATTTCCACTGCTTTTACGGCATTTGGGACAATAGTTTCGACATCCGTGTGGGACATACTATTTGGGACTCGTTTTAGAACTCCGATGAACAAGCGCTCCTTCAGTGACGCTGTAACCGTGGGTGTCCTAGACCTCATATTTTCCATAATCTTCTCTGCAGTCGACTTCGACTTGACGTAGAGCTTCCAGTCCTGTTTAGTCTTGCGAAGTTCGCTAATGTCGTCAGAATTTGGACATAAACTATCCACGAAACCCTTACGAGCAATTGGGTTGTCTAGAGTCTCTGGTAGGTCTTTCAGTACAACGGCATAGGATGGCTTAGTACTGACATGAGCATGACCATTATTGATAGAGACACTGTTGATAGAAACTTCAGTAGTTGCAGACATACTCGGAACAGCGTAGCTTTGGGCTGAGACGAAGTTCCGGAAACTCTAGGCACAAGTCATTTACTTTGCGCGAAAGAGTCGCTGTAACTTCGCCAGGAATAGAGGGTACTTCATCGGCTCATATATGACGAACTTCGGTAGCTGGACATTATTCTTATCACAGTAATCCAACACTTTCAGAATGTCCGCAAACGTATCCGCTTTCTTCTGCCTATCCGTTTGGCGGGTAGACATCTGTCCCTCGGACCAAATAAACTTCTTTGCTTCATTAATTTTCTCTTCAGGAAAAAAATCCGCAACCAGTTTGGATAATGTCAGCAGACGTATTTCCTGTACTCCTTGCCCGTACAGCAAAATTTAAAACCGCATTCAGGACTAGTCGATCGGGCGGCATCTTCATACGAAATGAAATACAGCTCGGCAACGAAGGAACCTAGGAACAAGGGAAGTGTAAGGACCCCCTCAACTGTTCCCCGCAATTTACGGGTAACTTAATACCGGCGGGTACATACGTCGCTTGCGGGAGGTTCCTTCCCTCTTCTGCTAGTTCCCAGTACACTTCTTACCGATAAAGAATCAAAAATGGCACAATATAAAATTGAAACTGTAGATGGCGTGCCAATCTACCCGAGAAAAAAGATGGCGCTGGTGAGAATACCCAGTGAAGAGGCTTATTCTATCAATTGGAGAAGGTCATTTTTTTCCTTGAAGTTATTGGGGCGCAACTACCCCCCCCCCCCCAAACGACACCCCTGGTCTATATAATATCATAATTCTGGCTTGGTGAATGGATGGATCTGGAACTAAGGTAATCCTAATGAATCTTGTTACTTCGACGCAAGCTACAGCTATGGGGCTTGTCGCAAAATTGCTTGTTTCACGGGAACATCTCAAACTTAAAGTGTTTATTCTTCTAAAATTCATTTTAAGAAATTCTTTACCAAAAAGGGTGTTTCAAAGTAAAGTAAAGAGCAATATCAAAATCTAAAACAAGTCAAAGTCACATAACAAGTCGAACTTTGACAAACAGAAATTACCATTGTCGAGAGATGAGCTACCTCTCCCTTAAACCCTCTAAAGGCCAGAGGGTCATTTGGGCTTTACTAAGAAAATTTACTTGGTTTTCGAAAAAATGAGAAAGGGAGCCCCCCCCCCCAAAAAAAGGAGAGAGATCTTGACCAAAATTACCTCATTAAATTCAGCATACATGAATTTTATTTTTGCGTGAACCGAAGGCCCAAGCGAGAATGTAAGAGGTGATATAACCCCACAAAGCAGGCTTTTTTTTGAGCCAAGAGGTTCACGAAGCGCCCTTTTCGGCTACTTATTTACAGTCGTTGCATAACCACCTGCATGAAGACACATTTACCTACTCTACAGTATATTACAACGAAGAAAAAGACACACCTCGATTAGCACTGGATGTAACTCTCCATTCTGAAGATGAATATGCTTCACGGATTATGGCCGCAGGTCACTCTTCGTGACAGAGAAGAAAATCCCGAACTAGGAAACTAGAAAACCAGATAGCATCCGGTCTGGAAAGAATAATAATCAAAAATCGGTACAATCCCTTTATATGGGCCTCTCTACAGAAGTCCAACAAGAGATGCTACAGTCAAACGGCAGAGACGCTTTGAAAAACCCGATTTTACAAGATGATTCAAGACACCGCTGAGAGAAATACTTTGTCTATCGTGGTTTTAAGATATTTAAAGTGTTTTGTTTTGGAGCTTAGATGCGGAAAAAGGTACCTAGGTTAGGTTACGTATTTAATATATGCAATGCTTTGCCCCCCCCCCCCTAATGTGCAAATATATAACCCAAATTTGTTTCTAAACTATTATATATCATCATATTTTATTTTATTTCATTAGCATTAACCGAACATGACTTTTTAGAAAGGCCCATATAAAGGGATTGTACCCAAAAGTCTTTGTGGCCATTGATGCAAGATACATGCTCAAAAAATTTCCAGCCGACTGGTGAGGAAAATCTGCCAACCTTTCTGCTGAAAAGCTAGAGGTGGGAAGGAGTTTTGGAGGCGCTACGGGCTCACTTTGCCCCAAATGATACAAACTGAAACTTATTGCGCGTTTTCAAGTCAAACAAGGATCAAAATGCTTACCTTTCCTAAAACTTTGGCAATGGGAGGGATGGGAGATTTTGTAATGGGAGAGAACTTTCAACTGACTGTAAATCACCCTCGTGTTCTTGGTTTCTCATTTATTTTTATCTTTCTTTTTTGCCTTTATAAAACAAATCTTTTCGAAAACATAGATCATCTAAAATAATTCTCTCTTAACTATTTCACATATTCAGATTACTATATAAACAATATAAATGCTTACTGTTGGCGTAAAAAACGTTGAGATATAGACAGTCTTCGTT
Source organism: Artemia sinica (assembly GCA_027921565.1). Lineage (NCBI taxonomy): Eukaryota > Metazoa > Arthropoda > Branchiopoda > Anostraca > Artemiidae > Artemia > Artemia sinica. The sequence continues at coordinate 53,480,999 of CM051265.1, forward strand.
CATGGATCTAATTCCTTTGGATGTTTCAACATACTGAATGGGTTGAGGACAGGCTGGGCCAAAGTCTGTGGCATCCCAAAGGCTCCACGCTTTTGCTGCTCTTGGAGGCTAAAAAAAATTCAAATAGCCATTATTACAGTGAAACTGCCTATAGGCCTACCGGAACTCGTGTAAAATAGAAAACCTGGCACAAGTGGGGAAAATATTTGGTTACACCATTAAATTTCTTCGCGTAATGCGGAATGCCTGTCTAACGCGGGCACAGAAAGTTATGGAATAATAAACTTACTTTTATGGCCAACGTATTACGGAAAATCTTTCAGTTTCAAAAGCAGTGAGAATATACATTTCCAGGGAAAAATCCTGATTTTAACTTCTTAGAACACAAAAAACTAATTCTGGCTTGATCTGCGTACTTTTTAGTTTCATTCGTAAAACCAAACCGAACCGAAGTTTTGTTTGGTATCATATCAGCTGGTTTCACGATGCCTCCCGGCAGAAAACCACGAGCAACAACTCTATCTGAAGGTGTTCTCCTGCTATGTGATCTTTAATTTCTTATTCAAGAAAAAGAGTCAATCAAGAGAAGAAACAACCAAGTTTAGAGAGGCTAATGAAAAGGCTGCAGTTGATTACAGATCTCGAAATTGAATGAAACAACAAACCACGACGCTTTATTTTTGGAAGAAAGTGAAGAGTTCCTGAAGTTTTTTTAAGTTCGTACATGCGCATGCTATAACTCATGTATATATAGGCAGAGCTGTTCAAAGGGGGGATAGAGCAACCGGATAAGCTGGCCTGCACGCCATGAATGGTGGGGACGCTGCGGCTCTGGGAGGTTGCCCCCTAACATCAAAATTTTCACCTTGATTCAGCTTTTTTGCTTATATTTAAGTTGGGAGGAGGCGCTGTAACTAATTTTTAACGGGCACCAACAACCCTAGGAACGGCTCAGAATAAAGACTTTTGGGTTCTTTCGCATTATATGGGCCTCTCCAAAGAATTCCAACAAGAGATGCTACAGTCAAACGGTAGAGACGCTTTGAAAAACCCGTTTTTACAATATGATTCAAGACACCGCTGAGAGAAATACTTTGTCTAGCGTGGTTTTAAGGTGTTTAAAGTGTTTCTTTTTGGAGTTTAGACGGGGGAAAAGGTACCTAGGTTAGGTTACGTATTTAATATATGCGATACTTTGCCCCCCTCACCCCCCTAATGTGCAAATATATAGCCCAAATTTGTTTCTAGACTATTATATAGTCATTCTATTTTATTTTATTTCATTAGCATTAATCAAACTTGACTTTTTAGAAAGGCCCATATAATGCGAAAGTACCGACTTTTGTATATGTTTATTATAAATTTTTCTTTATACATACTTGTTTTTGTTTTTTCTGAGCCTGAATTACTGTGTTTTACTCTAAGAAGATAAGTACAAAACTAATTAACGTCATTTTATGCATAAACACATTGTTATTTGGGTCGGTTGGTTTGCGAGCCAGCGTTTAGACAAGGGGAGGGTGGATGTAAAATTGATGTGTAATTCCCAGGACCGTACCCAGGACTTTTGTTTGGGGGTTATTTTTTCGGGCAGGGGGGAGGGGTAGAAAAAAACTTTAAAACGCATCAATCAGAAATTGATATTTATTACTTCTTGATTTCCAGGAATATTTCTCATCTATGTTGTTTTTACGATAGTAAAGAGTAAACATTGAACCCCAAAATGAGCAGAGTTTATTCCGTATAGGAAAGGGACTCATCCCCACCTCCGCCTCATGGTCGTAGAGACGTCGGAGGATGCTCATTCGATCAGAAATTGAGAGTTCTGGTTCTTTTTAATAAGCCGAAAGCGATTAGAGACCAACCAGCCGTGGGGGGAGAGTATTTCCCGAGGGGGGTTTTCCAAGGGAGATTTTCAGAGGGTTATTTTCCGGGAGGGTAAATGCCTAGCCCCGGTTGGTTAAACCTACTATCAGGAAAACCTCAAGATTGCAGTTTCCAGGTCTTTCAAGATTTCACTGCACCATGTCTTGTGAATAAATAAGAAACACATTCTATTTGGCATAGAATCATATTTAAATTTGTATTTATGTTAAACCACACCTATTTTAGTTACATTTCTATGGTTATTAAATACTAATGTGCCACCCAGAGCTGTTTTACAAATAAAAACCCCATAAGTAAGCTCAAAATTGTCTATAATCTACCAAAGTGATGAATACTACCAGAGCCCTTCAATCTTATTGTGTGTGTGTGTGTGGGGGGGGGGGGGGGAATTCAGAAACCACTTTACTTTTATCCAGCTTAAAAAAAAACTGTTCCGTTTGGGGCATATGCTTCATGATTTTCAACCTTACTTCAAGAATTCATGAATCAAGGTTTTAAGTTCAAGGAATTATTTTTTGTCGTATCATCATTTATTGCCGCAATACGTACATGGCATGTGATATCGCTTCCTGTAATACGTTTTGATTTTCCATTGAAGCACTTTTAGGTTTTACTTCTAACTGGAGAGCTGAATTTTCGGATTTCCCTTTAACTTATCACGGAAGTCGAAACCCATTAGCCTTAATTAGGTTATGTTACAAAACAAAATAAAGCATATTGCTACGTGGTTACATTACTAAGAGGAAATATGATACATATTTAGTGATAAAGGATCGTTATCTCTTAGGCTATTGAAATGCTGGTCACTGATAATTGCACTCTTGGAGATTTACGAAATTCTTAATCATAGCAATAGCTCATGTACAACTGAGAGGGGGGGGGGGGGGGGGGTCTGACATAAAGAGTATCTTTACATAGCTACTGAATAATCAAGGTAGTCTCCACAGTAAAAGGTACAGTTGCTCCTTACTTTCAGTAAGAAAAAAACTGTTTTACTTTATTTATTTTTTGATCGTTTTCAAATTAGACCAGGACAAGCCCCCCTCCGGGAAAATCCTCTTTTCACAAATAAATCCTCCATAGAAAGTTCCTCCCACGTTAAAATTCTTCCTCTGAGAAATTACCCCGGACAATTCCATCCTCACTGCAAATCCCCCCAGAAAATTTCTTACTTACGATTGTGCCTGAAGAATACTCCTTAGCATAGGCTACTTCATTTGAAAAAAAAAAACTCCTAACTGAAAGTAAGCCAAATATAACAGAGTTTCGTATATGAATTCCGGCGAATTCCCCCCATGTAAAAATTCACCTAGAAAGTTCACCCCCGGAACTTCCATCTAAATGAGATATTCTCCCAATTGAAATCCATCCCCAGAAAATCCACCCCTGGAAAAATTTCTGTATGCTCCCCAATAGCAAATACTATATGTAAACCACAGTTTATATAATTATCCAGTATGATCTTTCCCTATCTCACCCATTATAAAAACCCGGACCGAGGTGCGAGTGCTCCAGAGAACGTTTTTGCAGATATAAACATAAGCGGTATTATATCTTTTCACGGGTAGACAAAGAATAATCACCTACGGAACAAGTACTGACAAAACCACTTGGCCGGCTCAACCAATAAGTGGACAATAAGTGCACAAATAAGTGGGAGGAGCTTTTTGTTCGCACCGAGAATGAAGAGCCAGAAATCATCTGCGGTAAACTTACTGGATAATTATATAAACTGTGATGTAAACCATGGGTAAATTTCATAGCTTAATGTCGTTTCTCCACGGGCTGTGGGAGGGGCATTAAGTCATTCAAAAAGACATAGATATTGGACCTTTCAATTATTCAGTACAAAATGCCTATCTCGAAATTTTGATCGGTAGACTTTGGGGGGGAAGGCATGGAAAGTGGCTAGTTGCCTTCCAATTTTTTGGTTACTTAAAAAGGTAATAGATCTATAATTTTATATATTTAGAGTCAAACAGTTCGTGGAAACATACTGTAAGTAAGGAGCGACTCGGCCCAATGAAAAACAGAACTTTAAGAAACAGAATTTGATAACAATAGATACATCAAAAACGTTGGCTTTTTATGCTGATTTCAAATAAATACAATTTATCAAGTTTAATGTTACCCATCAAAGCTATGAGACTGAGAAAATTTGCCTGATTTTCCAAAAGGGGTGGTAACCTCCTCAAAAAATCAAGGAATCTTATTGAAAATTGTACCATTGTACCATCAGATTCAGCGTATCATAGAACCAATTCTATGGAGTTTTCAACCTCTCATCTTTAAAATTGTGTAAAGAACAAGACGTGTTCATTTTTTTTTTTTTTTTTTTTTTTTTTTTTTTTTTTTTTTTTTTTTTTTTTTTTTTTTTTTTTAGTGTCTGTTCTTCCCAGGGGTGATAGTATAGAACTAATAGTCTTATAAAATTTGGGAAAGGGCTCATTTGAAAATTAAAAGTTCTTGTCCCATTTTTAAGTGCCCAAAAAATTGGAGGGCAGCTAGCCCCCTCCCACACCTTCCCCCCTCCCCAAAGTCATCTGATCAAATTGTTTAGATAGCCATATTGTTCAGTCTAATTAAAAGGTCCAATAGCTACGTCTTTGGGGATAACAAATCCCCCAGAGCCACCGGAATAAAGACTATTGAATACTGGCATGGTTCTGGGGGGGGGGATTTTCTGAGGATGGATTTTATCCATCAAATTCCCATCAAGGTAGAAGTTTCCAAGGATGAGGTTTCCAGGGGAAAGTTTATGCGGGGTAAATTTGCCAGAATCCATATACCAAATTTGTGTTACTTGTCTTACTTTCTCGTTTACAACCCAGTTTTACATCTGGAGATGCTCGGGGGTATTTTCCAGGGTAAATCTTCAGCAAGGTTGGGAATTCTCTGGAGAATTTTTACGCGGGAGTGGCGGATTTCCTACGGAAGAAAATTCTTCACGGGGGGTAGTATCACCAAGAGAAATTTCCCATGGGGAAATTTTCCGTGGGAGAAACTTTCCATGGTTGGGAGGGATTTCCAGAAAATATGTTACACAAAGTCCACCATAACCTGAAGAACAATCAGAAATAAAATTAAAAAAAGTCTTTTTTTTCAAATGAAAGTATGCTGAGGAATATTTTCAGGTGGAATCGTAAGCAAGAAATTTTCTCGGGAGAATTCGCAGCGAGGATGAAATTATCCGGGGTAATTTCCCAGGGGAAGAATTTTACGTGTGAAGAACTTTCTATGAAGGACTTATTCGTGAAAAGGGGATTTTTTCACGGAGGGGGGGTGGATTTCCTGGGACGCTAAAACTCGAACTTTTGTCCCAATTCTTTAAGAACGATACCTGAAGCACAAGGGCCGTTTCATTAGAATCAGACCTTTTTTAAAAACACTAAAAAACTTTAGCGTGAAGAGTGGGGTATTGAGAAGGGGGCAGCCCCCTCAGATAGGGAATAATTACTCGCGTTTTAAGTTTTTAATGTTGCTCCATACTTTCAGTAAGAAAAAATATTCTTATCAAACAGTTTGTGGTAATGAACTGTAAGTAAGGAGCGACTCGGCTCAATAGCAACCGAAACTTTAAAAAACAGAATTTCAATACCACTAGATAGGGTACATCAAAAGAATCAGCTTATGATGCTGATTCAAAAAAATATACGATTCATCAAGTTCAGTGTTACTCTTAAATTACATCAAAGTTACGAGCCTGAGAAAATTGTCCTGGATTTTGAAATAGGGGGGGGTACCACCCCTAGAATTAAAGGAATTTAATGAAAATCACACCAAGAGAATCAGCGTATCAGAGAAGCTTCGTGTGGAAGTTTCAAGCTCCTATCTGCAAAAATGTGGTATTTTGCTATTTTTGCCAGAAGACAGATCACGGATGCGTGTTTATTTGTTCTTTTTTTTCTCAGGGGTGATTGTATCGACATAATGGTCCTATAAGATCGGGAGTGGGGTGCAATCGGACGGAAATTAAAAGTTCTAGTGCCCTTTTTAAGTGCCGAAAAAGATTGGAGGGCAACTGGGCCCCTCCCACGCCCATTTTTTTCCCAAAATTATCTGATCCAAATTTCGAGATAGCCATTTTGTTCAGTATAGTTGAAAGATCAAACAATTATGTCTTTAGGTTTAAATGACTCCTAAAGTCCGTGGGGAGAGGCCGGTAACTTATGAAATCCGTCCATTGTTTACGTATGGTATTTCTTAGAAGTAGACATACATTTTTTTTTTTTTGGGGGGGGGGGTTGTGCTTGGGTGGATTTCTATAGGGAGAATCTTCCTAAGGGTGGGAAATTTCCGGGGGGGGGGGGAGGGTGAATTTTCCAGGGGAAATGTTAGCCTACAGTGGGGGATTTGACAGAATTACTGTACGAATTCTTTTTAATTGTCTTACATTCTCATTGCACAAATGTTCATGTAGAGATGTTCCCGGGGAATTATCCGGGGACTTTTAACCACGTGTTTTGATTTCTGGGAAATAATTTCCACGGAAGGGGGCATTTCTGAAGTGATCGAGAAACCGATTAGAGACTAAAGTCTTATTCAAATGAAAGAATTTTAAGGAGAATTGTTCAGGCTGAATCCTCCGCAAAACAATTTCACGGGGAGGGGGGATACTCGGCGAGGATGGAAATGTCTGGAGGAAATTTGACGGCGGGGGGGGGGGGACTTTACGTTGGATGAAATTTCCTCTGAGGAGTTTCCTGTAGAGGGGAGGGGTTTATTTCATAGAGAGTGACATTAAAACTTAAAACGAACAGAAATTATTCCGTATTTGAAAGGGGCTGTCCCCTCCTGAACGTCTCACTCTTTACGCTAAAGTTTTGATTATTTTAAAAGGTATAGTTGCGACAAATAGTCAAACTTTAGCGTAAAGAGCGAGGCGTTGAGGAGGAGACAGTCCCTTTCATATATGGGATAAATTTGTCTTCGCTTTAAGTTTTCAATGCCGCTCCTTACTTTCAGTTAAAAAACTTGTTTTTTATTTAATTATTTAACAGAGGCGACGCTATAACGCTGCATATAGTAAAGGCCATAAGGCTCTAATATTGTTTTATTATTCATTATAAATATTTTTCCCCAGAGATACTTCGTATGGAAGGAGTAGTTGTATAAACTTCGGAGGGGTCTCATGCAATTAAAAGTTGGAATTTCTAGTACCTTTTCTAATAATCAAAAGTGATCGGACGGCAACTAGCCCTCCTAGAGATAGCAATTTTGAGATAGCCATTTTGTTCGAAATAGTTTCAACGGTCAGTTAACGAAAATTGTGGGGTCAATATAACACCCCAGAGCTCTAACATATGGGTAATTGCCTTCTTCTCTCACTGTAAAAGTCTAAAACCTACTGCGTCATTGGCACTTAACCGAAAACGAATTAAATTACAAATATTTTCTTTTTGTACTTATTACAACAGTGAAAATAGACACAAAAATTACAGTAAAATTTAATTTTGAACTGATAAGTTTTCAGTAATTAATATCCTTATATATCAAATATTCAGTTTTAATATTATTAGTTCTTTCCAAGATCATTTAAGACAAATATAGTTTCACTACTATCAAGAGTTTGGATACTACGGCTACCCTAATTGTAAAAGTCTAAAGCCTACAGCGTCATTGGCACTTCACTAAAAACGAATTATATTACAAATATTTTCTTTTCCAGTTATTACAGCATTGAAAATGAAAATAAAAATTACAGGGAAATAAAATCTTGAACTGATGATCTTTTAAGAATTAATATCATTATATATCAAATATTCAGTTTATCTTATTTGTACTTTCCAAGACTGTCCAAGACACAGGCAGTTTTCAGTAAAGCGTCAATGACGCAGCAGGTTTTAAACTTATACAGTGAGAGAAGGATTCAATACTCAGGCTCTTGTTTGTAGGGATTTTTGTTTGTTTCAAGCTTGATTTGCATATTCAATTTAAGTTTCACTCGTTTTAAGATTCATTTATTCATTTATATTAGTACCTATTGAATGTATGTTTGCTATGATTGTTTATTTATTTTTGTTTCTTTTGGGTTTCATTTATACTTCAATAGCAAAATAATGTTGTTCGTTTTAAGCTTGATTTGCCCATTCAAATCAAACTTTGCTCGTTTTAAGATTTATTTATTCATTTACATTAGTACACGTTGTATGTTTTTTTTACGCTATAATTGCTTATTTAATTTCTGCTCGTTTTTGGTTTCACTTATTCTTTAGTAGTAATTTCTGATCGTTTTGAGTTTGAGGTATTACAGATTTCTATTTCTTCTGATTTTAAGTTTAATATGGCCTTTACTTTTCTTTGAAAATTTATTTTTTGGAAAGTTTTTTTTTTTATTAATCAGTATAAAAACCCAATTCTTTTGATGTGTCCATTGCTATTAAAATTCTATTTTTTTAAGTTTCTATTGGGCTGAGTCACTATTTACTTACAATTCATTACCACGAACTGTTTGACATACAAATAATCAATTGGCTTAGTAAAATTTTTAATTTTAAGAATCAGCTTGGTTTTCAGTAGTCCCGAAGCGCAAATATAATCTAGGTTTGGTAGAGTTTAAGAAAAGGGCAGCACCACACTGTTTTGAAGCATCTTCAGTTCATTTTAAGCAGGATTTTGCTGTTCATTGGAATATGGTTTTTTTTTTCTATTTTCTGTTAATTTAATAATGCTAATTGCTGTTCATTTTAAATTGGATTTTGCATATTAGTTATGTGTTTGCTCCTTTCAAGATTTTAAGCTGTTCTTTATTGTTCTTGGAAAACCTCGCTTATTACGTTGGATATTACAAATTAGTTATTTTAACCCATTTTGTAACTTGCAGAATAGTTTGCTTTTCCCGAAGGATCCATTCATATACCCTTAGTCCAGGAGTTACGCACTTAGTCACTTCGTAGACAAAAGGGCCGTTTTTTCACTCATCAATATGCTAAGATCTTACATATTTTGTCAGAAAACGCTTAAAAGTGAAATCTTTGAACTAAGATCTTGCATCTTTTGTCGTTTTTATTCAAATGTCTTTCATCATTCTGCTCTGATCAGTGGTCTGAGAACAATGATGAGTATATCATCAAAGTTCTCTCATCATTGTTCTATATGGCAGAAGGATGGCGTCTTTCACGCCTTTTGCTAACATCAGTGATCTGTAAGATCTTGAACAAAGATGAGTTAAAAAACAAAAATCTTTGCAGAAAGATGTAAGATCTTAGTGCTATAAAAAAACGGGCCTAATACTTTAGAAGCAAGGAGACTGGGTCGGAGGATGTCCCCCGGAGCAGAAAGAAATTCATGGCAATCAACAACAATGCACTTACGTTGTTATGTAGAAATTATTCCGGGGGGCGAAACTGCATCTTGTTTTAGTATTTGTGTGTTATAGCGACCACACAGTTGTTCTGGATCTGTTGCAAAACCGCTTTCTCTGTGTGCACTTGGAGATAACTACCTTAGACTGGGAGAGATAAACTACTAGCAGGTATATTTTAATTAAATACTTAATATATAGAGTTGGTTTGGTTAGGTATTTAATATAATGCGTTCTATGTGGCCTGCTTTCCAAAAATTCTCTGTTGTAGTTTCCATAATTTTGTTACTAAAGTATATATTTTCATGATATTTTAGTATATTTCATTATGATTAACCTAATTTCAGTTGTTGAGTGTGGTCGCTATAATACACAAGTACCTATTTTTTATAAAAAATAGTTAAATAATGCAATCTCGGAAACTAGCTCAATTTAGGCGAAAGTACTTTCAGGAATTACTTCAGTGTTTAAAACATAGCCTAGCCCAGGAAGTTATAATAAAGCTACCTCTCTATACCCTTTCCTTATTGCTTAGTCTTAGAAGATTGCATTGATGACGTCTATACCTAAATATTTTGGCAGAAAAAATTTGCCTTAATTTTGGTTTTCAATCTGTTTTCATAGTAATTCGGTACTTTTCAATTAGCTGGTACCCACGCGAGGAGTCAAGTTTGGTTAGTACTAATGAAATAAAACAAAATATGATGAAAATATAATAGTTTAGAAACAAATGTGGGCTATATATTTGCACATTAGGGGGGATGGATGTAAAGCATAGCATACATTAAATACGTATTCTAACCTAACCTAGCTACCTTCCCCCTCCCTAAACTCCAAAAAACAATAGTTTAAATATGGTAAACGCAATGACAAACCACGGTCTGCGATCCAATTCTCTATTGACAGATACGGGTTAGACTAGTTTCCTTTAGCATCTTCCCTGTACAAATTATCACGTGGATACCAGCTAATTGAAAAGTAAGGTAACTGCCGGTATGATTCGAACCTTTTTTTGAAAAATGCATATCCTAGCAATTCTCACATTTCTCTTGTCAACATCTAAACGTGTTTAGGACAAAAATGGTCTCTTACCGGGTAAAAGAACCATTCACGAGTATTATAATTTTTTTTTTACGCTTCAAAGCTAATTAGCTTGCTCAAAAATTGTAAAAATGCCACAATTGGTCCATTTTCGGCAGCAATTCGAACCCATTAAGAAGTGTCCGGGTGTTTTGAATTTTTGTTCGGTGATTTCAACCGGTTAGAAAATAACCGGGAACGTCCTGGTTGAGGGTTCGAAACTTTTTGAACCCCCATGTTTTATACCCCTAATGGTTCGAAATTAATTTATTTCGGTTATTTACTTCGATTATTCAGATAAAAATACAAAAAGATACAAAATAGGTACAGCTGAATCACAGTTCAAAACTTTTGGCAAAAGCTGACATAGTCCAGTTCTAAGTCTTAGTATTTTTGAGGCGGAATGGGTCAGATCCGAATAGTTCGACAGCTCCGTTTAAAACGCCATTTTTTCGGCAACGACAGCAATGTTGTCGATCTTAGGCCACGTGAGGACTTTTCCTTTAAAGTTCAACCACTTCATGAATTTAAGCTCGACTTGTCCTTCGTCGTGGAAGCCTACCACTCGACCAATAAAACCAACCTTTCGCCTTTCTTTCCGCTGAACCAAACTGGATAGTAGTTTTCCAGTTCAACTTTGACTGGCTCTGGGACCGCCTTTCCTCACTCGGACGGTGTCTGAGTTCAAGTCGCTAAGCAATATGTTTAACTGGACTGATGAAGACTCAGCTTCTTTACTCCTAGCTGACATACTGCGACGCTTAGACGGCTGCTTCTGCTTTTCGTTCTTCTGGTCTCGAAAGTCTTCATTCGTAAGATGTTAATGAAATACTCGCCTCCTCTCGACAGTATTAACAGGAGCCTTCTTATGAGTTAACAGCAATCCAAGACATTCTACGAGCTGAGCAGCCAACTTTCGAGGACTGTGCCATCGGGCTTTGATGTAGCTTGATCAAGCATTGCCATCGCCGTCTTCAGCATCGTTACCTTTGAAGATCTCGTCCACAGGGATTTCTGGCTCAGGAACTTGGAAGTTATTAACAAAGGTGAGAAGAATAGTATCAAGGTCTTCTTCTTGACTGACTGGTGAGTTCGGGGGATCGGCCACTGCTTCATTTGCACAGGTCTGGGAGACGGATGAAGTAGGCCCGGTTTCTGTCTCAGTTTGCAATGTAGACCAGGTTTCTGTCTCACAACCTGGTAAGGTGGATGAGGTAGGTCCATCTTCTTTTTGACTAGGCGGGGAGGAACAACCAGTTGGACTAGCTGTGTTTTCCTGTGATTCTAAAACCTTCTGCCCTGTCAGTTCAATCTAAATCTTGAAGGGCTTTCATCTTCCAGCTTTTGTTTCAATTACATACGGGCAACATTCCGAACCTCTTCAACTTTGTCGTCTCATATCGTGGGTTCCAAAGCTTGGACAAGTTGATCTGAGGCAGGACTTCCATTTTTTTTTGCTAAAAATATCGTCGATGTTTGACGACGAAAATAGTGTCGTCAGGTGACTCGACACGCACTGCAAGCTTCTCAAAATCGATCGCGTTTATGTCCCACGGGTAAAAGACCGCAGGTGCGGAATCCGCTTTTGATAATCTCTTTGTTCATATTGTTTTGCACGAATTCTCGCTATCATCAATGCAAAACTTATTTTGGTTACTTCAAACCTTGGTTGGCGGTCTCTGACTTTAACTTCAAAGTACTTTTTCTCAAAATTCTTTCCATCTTTCCTTCAGGCTCCTAAAAACGGCAACATCGAGAGGTGGCAAAACAAACGTAGCATTTGGCGGCAGTATTACCAATTCAATTTGTTCTTCTTCGCATAGTTCACTCAGTTCGATCGTAATATGAGAGGCATGCCCATCAAGAAACATGAGTACAGGTCTCTGGATGTTTGTTTCGATTCAGGTAAGGAACCAGAACATTTTTCATACTTCTACAAAAGTTCGGGCCCCGCATCAACAGTCTGACGCAGAGTCATACACGGAGTCTGAACAAGCGTCAGAAACATTTTTGTGCACTTTTCTGGACTTGTACTTGTAAACGATAAAAGGCTTTGCATATTCACCAGCGCCATTGACCATAAACAGAACGGTAAGGTTCATTTTCTCTTTTCCGCCTGTGTCCGTATAACTTGGCGGCTGCCCCGCTTCGCGAGAGAACATTTTTTCCGTGAGGAAGGAACAGACAACTTGTCTCATCTGCATTCCATATTTTCCGGGGGTCAACAGCTATATCCAGATACTCTTCAAGTCCTTTTCTTTCAAGTAGTTTTCATGGTTGAGACGCCAGTTTTGATCCTTTCGCGGGTTACAGAAGAACGCCCTCCATGAAGATTCTCAAGTTTTCGTTTGGAAATGGCAGGATGTCATTTCAGAAAGGAATAATACCAGTGCTTGGTCGGTTTTCCGGTCTCTGATGAAGCCCTGCGGTTTGCTTTTTTCATCATAAATGTCACTGCGTCAAGCAGGTCGGCTTTTGATAATGGAAAAACCAATTCTCTGGTTCCACAAAACAAAACTGCTCAAGTTTTCTTCCTCAGCCTGACTTAGGTGAGAAGGTCCTCGAATTTTGCCCCTCGTTCGTTTCTTCTCGTTCTCTGCTTCGAACCCTTCCTCCTTTTTCTTGACTATATGGTTCTGCAACATCGTTACCGGAATTGAGTAGGCCTACTTCTTCGCTATTAATTCATCCCGGACGGTCCCCATGAAGTAATCTTCAACAGCTTGCTTTAAGATGGAATTTTCATAAGTTTTGTAGTCTCCTCGTCCAGTTGCTGGTGTGTTTTCATTCTCTTCTCCTTCACTTGTTAAGCTCTTCCATCTGTACTCTCTGCAAAGATTACATCTTCACGTTCCGTGTCCGTGCTGTTTTCCCATTCGACAGCTGGCATGTCAAATTCCAACTCAGAATCTTCTACGGGAGAAAGAACGTATTTCCCTGGAACTGGCTTTTTCGGGTACGTGCATATTTCCGAGGTGCAAAAAATTTTTGTGCTTTGTTTTTCACTTTTTCTCAAGTTTCACTTCCTCTTTCCAGTCGCTATCATCTTTTGATCCTTTAGCGTTAGTAGGCTGGTGTTATAAACTTCGGCTGGAAAATTTGGTTCCTTTTCATCTTCCATGGCGGCCCCATGGCAGCAACTCTCCCAAGTCTAGTTTGCCTGAAATAAAAACCGATCAGAAGCAAAAAGTCAATAAAGTCGAAGTCAAATCCTCTTTCAGTAACCTTTAACGCAGGTTTTCTTTTACATACAAAGTGGGTCAATCTTTTTTAATCTTCACTGGGCTACATTCTTAACAACACTTATTTTCTGCTGAGGATAGGAAAATTGTGAAAAATGAGTTTCAGCACAAGGATAAGCAGAGAAAATAATGTAGCAAATTTAAAAAGGAACTCAAGATTCGAACCCTTCCTAAATTTCGAAACCCTTCGGAATGCTGTTCTTTCAAGTAAAATCGTTCGGTATTTATTCAAACCCTTTTCGAACCTGTCGGCAACGGTTCGAAACGGTAATAAAAAGTTCGAATTCTGTCATTTCGAAAACCGTCCCAAACTTTTCGAACAGGGTCCACTTCTCTAGAAGAGAACTGGTAACTGCTACTGGCCTGAAAATGTTAAATTCATCAATTTCTTTCATTAAATTTCGATCTAAGCCTTCCACAGACTGCTGAAAAATTATGGATCTGAGAGCGAAAAAAATTCGAACCTTAGCGGACCATTCGAACCTTTTCCGGAAAATCAAGATTTTCTGCAATTTTAGCACTGTTATGTGACCATTCACCCTCCATACATTGAGCACCAACCAATCAGGCGTATCCAAAAAAAACTTCGAAAAGACATCAAATGACTTAAGTATGAGACTTTTTCAAAACTTACCTTTTTTTCCCGACATCACTCCGCTAAAGCATGTTTTCAGACACGTGGCCATAAATCTTTTCTTCTTTGAGGTTAACGTTCTCTTGCAGCTGGAGACAACATAATAGGGGGGTTGTGTGCATTACCAGACGGTCCTCGATAGGAAAGGACGCGTTTTCGATTTCTAGTAACGAAAAGTTAACATTTTTCTAACCTCCGTCCACTTCTCTAGGGTTTGAATCATACCGGACGTTACCCTACCGGCAATTCCTATTACTTTAGCAGAACTTTCAGCCATACCAAGTCCTAAATATAAGAAATATATATTTGAATCCTTAAAACCTCATACATCAGGATTGAGCAAATGTATGAGACTCAAAAAATTTTTCTTGCCCCTCATTTGAGCAGTAGATCTATTTCTCAAGGTTCTACTTTTATGATACAAAGATTGTAAAAGTTCATCAAAGGTCAGTCCCCTTGAAGGAGGAAGGGGTGGAGGTAAGTACTTCAAAAATTCCTTCCCAGGCGATCATTAAGGATTTCATCAATGAGTTTATTTCAATGTCCTCAACTATCTGCATACAACGAGCAGTCAGGGTTGCCACACGACGGAAAAAAAAAAAAAACACTGGATTTTATTGATATTTTGGTCAATTTAGTGATTTCCTTCAATAATCTAGTGATTTAAGTTCTGATTTAATGATTTTTATTTGGACAAAAGAAATTATCACTAGAATTAGTGATAAACACTCGGGTAGGTAACCCTGCAGGCAGTGCGAAGGCATAGCCCTTATTTTCAGCAGAAAGAAACAAATTGTAAACATCTTGTGCTGTTTCTTTTCGTAAAATCTTGCCGCATTATGGCAAAACCTGATCTATGCATACTTAATGTAGGGTATATGAATTCTCACTAAAAGCTCCACACTGTCAAAGTCAAGGTTGTTTAAAAATTACTTTCTCGTCCTTGTCATTCTGAGATGCAGTTAATCAATATTGCGACTTCCTGTTGAGGAAAAAATGCAGTCAAAACTGTCGACGCAATCATTGTACTTATGAGTGTCAGCACCCGCATGGCCGCATGGGGGGGGGATAGACCGGGCATTCTCCTAAAATTTATGCGGCTACATCGCCTGTACCTTTAGCTGCACTTCTTTGATTTTTGTTTATCACTTGAACTTGATTTTGTCAACTTTATTGCAGGGGGAAAGAAGTTACACTTTATTTAATTTTCCCCAGAAAATTAAGGTACGTTGCTGTAAAAACTTGTCGTAAATTCGAGAAGGTTGCAATTCTTGTGTGAGTGGGACTAAGCATGGATAACACGCATATGCTAACTAAGCTTGTAGCAGACTCGTAGGACGAGCTGTTTCCATACATTGTTCAAAAAAATTAAGGTAAAAACTTTAGCAGTTCACATAAATGACCTACGAATAAAGTGAACACACCACTCGATGTCTTTTTCTATGCTCTATCCGAATATAATAATGATTTTTGTCACAAATTCAATTTTAACCTAACCTAACGTTATCCAAATATGTAGCCCTATATTATATATTTCCCATGCATTTATTTGTTCTCAATTTTGTAACCGTCGTTTCAATTTACGGGTAAACCGTTTTTAACAAACGTCTTCTATAACCGCTTTTGTGGTGATTTTTACTGACAAATTCGTTTATCTTCTTATTTTTCAAATTAATAGAAATGCAGAGACAAAATTTGACAAAATGGTATACATAATTTGTTGGTGAATGTTCCAAGAAGTACATGCGCAATACTAACTTTTCACCGGCATTTTGTTACTACCAGAATTTTAACACGTATCTTATATTTTAAAGACTGACGCCCAAAAACTAATTTCCATTTCAATCATCTACCAACCAGCTCGGGAGCATGGTTTAGTTCGGACAATACGTTCTATTTAAGGGCGCTTGGAGAAATTCGGGCATGGGAAACCTAAATAAAATATGGTACTTATGCATTTCTGATACAAATGAGAGGATAAGTTTAAACTTTTACCCCCCCGCCCCCCTAATGTGCAAATATATACCCTGAATTGGTATGTATAGGGGTGGGGGTACAATTCATGCCCGACAAAAATGATTATTATATTCGTAAAGAGCATAAAAAAGGCATCGAGTAGTATGTTCACTTTATTTGTAAGTCAATAATATAAACTGCCGAAAATTTACCAAGATACCTAGGTTAGATTTTTTTTTTTTTTTACGTATTTAATATATGCTATGCTTTACCCGAAACCCCCCCCCCCATCCCCTAATGTACAAATATATAGCCCAAATTTGTTTCTAAACTATTATATATTCATCCTATTTTATTTTATTTCATTAGCATTAACCAAACTTGACTTCTTTCGCGGCACCCGCATAATTCATAAGTACCTAAAATATTAAGGGTTGCTAAAATAATATCAATTTCTATTCTAAACGTCAAAAAATTTTTGCTGATTTTGTATAATTTTGGTTTTCAAGGCATAGGGTCCTTCCCTCCCTTGTAGGTACCCTTGGTGCATTTCAAATGCACGAACAATTTCTGAGAAAAACGTACACCAAAAACGTAGTTTAATACTAAAAGGAAGTCTTAAAACGGAGAAGTAAAACTTACTCTAAACCTCCCTTCTTCAGTTGGAGGCTGTGCATAGGGAATTCCAAGAAATACACTGATGTCCTTGTGAGGTTTGCCCGTGTGCAAGTCTCCTGGCCTGTTCCTGGATGTACACCAGGACCATCATAAAGGGTCACAGAAAACCCACGAACTTTACCATATGGAGTTGTTACAAACACGTCTCGGCCTTGAACTGTTTGCATATATTCGGGTCTACACATTCCCATCAAATCGGGCCTCCATTCCTCCCAAACACCACAGGCAGGTAGGTTTAGGCCTTTGATTTGGACCGAAAGGGCTATTTTCTCCATATGGGTTGTAATAACCGGGTCCATAAAGAGGATTATTGATATGGGCCTAATTGGCTGATTATTAGAAATTACATTTCTACTTTGATCCCAGTTTCTTTCTCGTTCATTAACTCGTTCTTTGCGAATATCCCAGTCATTAACACGGCCAATGTCACGGTTATATGCCGGAGGATCTTGTGGTGGAAGGTCACCATATGCAGATTCAGGTCTATTCCATGGTCCTATTCCAGCGGTCCTTGTCCCTAAGCTATTCCAGGCATTTACTCGTTGATTATAATTCACCTCAGGGAGTTGCACTTGCCTCTCTAATGGTTTCTCTGTATTTGTTGAAACTGGTATATGGTTACCGAAATAATCACTATTATCAACTGCAAATCTTGATTCACTGCCACCTTGTAAAATGCCTCCAATACGGATATCCCCTTTATTATCAGTGTTTGCAGGGAAGTTTCGAATTTTTTCCACGTCTACATTTCTCACTGGGCTGGTTTGAACATTACCATTAACATTATAACTTCCATAATATACATTTGGAACTGTGGTATCATTTTATTTAAACTTTCAAAATGAAAACTACCGTAAGGTCTGGAATCCTGACACACTGATTTGTGAAATACTAAAATGCAAAAGATAATATTCTTTAATCTTGGCTTCATTACTAACAAACTACATACTAGCAAAAATTGGAATTTGACGTAACTTTCGGTTACACTATCAACTGAAAACGTGATTAGATTTTAAAAGAGGAGTATGTGGGAGGGCTTCAGAGCAGCGTTGCAGGATTAAGTTGTCTGTTTTCAGTTGGCCGCTCGACAACAAATAGCTTTTAGAAGATTTTTCGCTGATGGGCAAAGAATAGCAAGAATAGCATAGTTTTTTTTTAGTATTACGTTCGTAAGGCCCATAAATATAATGGTACAAATAAGAAATTTCTATACAATATGGTCATATTCTAGCATAGAATACTTACCTAATTTCGAAAACTGTTTAGTTAGGTAAAGAAAACTTTGAATGATCTCAAAAAATTCAAATTAAAGCTTCAAAGTATCTGTTTGTGCGTCGTCTCTGTATATGTGTCGTCTCTGTGTGTTTGTCGTCTTTGTGTGTCTATCGTCTTTGTGTGTATGTCGTCTCTGTGTTGTATCGTCTCTGTGTGGGTGGAATTTACCAATTCCACCCTTTCTTCTTTTAGAGCAGTGATTTGTAATGAGTCTTAAGCATTTTGTGCGTTGCGAACTAAACCTTCAGAAAGAATCTCAGTACTTATTAAGAATCCGATAAACACGCGAGAAATGAAGTTTTGTTAACATGCTAATGAAATAAAACAAGATAGGATGAAAATATAATAGTTTATAAACAAATTTAGGCTATATATTTGCAAATTAGGGGGGTGTGGGGGTAAAGCATAGCATATATTAAATACGTATCCTAACCGAGGTACCTTTTTTTACCCCTTCAACCACAAAAAACTAAAGTTTAAATCTTTGTCACACGGAGGAGCAATACCTCACAAGGCAGCGAAAACCTGTTTTTTATAAAGTATATTTGATATTTCGATGCGGTCTTACCCGCGTGTTTACCGTATTCTTAATAAGTACCAGAATCTCTATCCCAAACAAGGGTTTTGAATCTTTTTTTTAACCTGATACCTTGATACCTTTGCTACTTGTAAGGTTTGAAATATTCAATGAAAATGGGTTCTAACTTTGAAAAAAAAAAGTTTAAATTCTAGCTCAAATACCTAATACTGTAATTAAGAGAAAAACAACTCCGAGCCAGACCTTAAAAAAAGAGAGTTAAGGAAATTATTAATACCCTATGAACAGAGAATGGATTGAGCTAATAAATTGAAAATGTATTTAGAGTTTCTTATTTAGGCTGTAGATTCTTTACCAAAATTTTCATTATAACGAAAAATCTTAATCTACAGTAGCTGGGCCATTTTGCCACTAACAGTTTTACCAAATGTAACATTTCCACCTAGTGTTTTTTCTTCGGACGTAATTTCATTACATCTTACCGTAGCTGATTATATGTCATGGAGCCTCTTGGGTCTTTTCCAGTGCCCTAGGGTTCCCAGGATTCATGGTTGAGGAACCCTAAAAAATATTGCTTTTTCAGCCATCCATTTCACCATTGCAGAACAATTAAAATAAATCCCATTTTACAGTATTAATAATTCACAATTCACATGAGTTGTGTCTCATACAATGTCTAAAAAAAAAATAGGAACATTTTTGTAAGTTTGCATTAACCGAAATTAAAAAACTCTTTATTTAAGTTTAGGACCTTTAGTTATTTTGATACATTTGTACATTTGTAAAAACGAATTTAGTGCAAAAAAGAAATAATAAAATAAAAGAAAAAGTTTAAAAAAACGAAGTGCTTTTTCCTTTTTAAAAACCTATACGAATTTTGCAGATTTGAGTTTTTAGGAACGTTCTTATTCATTTCACAAGTACGTATTTAAATCAACATTCTGTTACCGGTAAATAAGTTAGTTATTATTTTCTTAGCGATTTCAATTTTTCTAGTTTCTTCCGTTTCGAAAAATAAAACTTTAGTTGAAAAAAAACTGACAAAAAAACATTATATTATTCCATACATATGGAATATAGCCCAGTAGTTGTTTTGGAAAGTTTGCATAGTAATTGCAAAAGGTTTCGTTTGCGAAAATCAAGATTACACCATCGAAATTTAACTGATAGACTAAAAACAAAAAAAAAAAACATAAACGGCGTCGATACAAAACTTGAAACAAAAAGGTCTAACTATTTCCCCTAGGTGTTTGAAGAGCATATTTTGGAAAACGTTTGAACTATATTCTGTCCACTGAAGCAAATTCTAAAGATACTGTCCAAAAATTAGTGTTTCAACGTAACATTAATAGAAAATAATGTAGTATATACTACATTTTTCCTTGAGCAGGAATTCGGTGGATTTTGCTTTAACTAACTACAATAGTTAAATAAAAAAAATTAAAAAGAAAAAATGTAAATTCATAATCATTTTTAAATTGAAAAAGATCATCGAAATTAAACTTTTGGTTGCCTGTATTGCTAAAGAGAAAATTCAAATCGCGAAAATATTTTAGGAGCTTGTTATTGCGACCACAAGACCACACCAAAGAAGTTGAGTTAGGTTAAACATAACGAAGTATACAAAATATGATGAAAATATAATACTTTAGTAACAAATTAAGGAAACTACAAAAGACAATTATGGAAAGCAGGCCGCCCAAAACGCATGATATTAAATACCTAACATATAACCTAACCACCACTATATACTAAATATTTGATTAAAATATTCCTGTATAGATGCCGTTTATCTCGCTTAGGCGAAGCTGATTATTTCCACGTAGACACAGAAAACCGGTTTCATTACAGAACTTTTTACTGAAAGTAAATAGCAATATTAAAATTCAAAACAAACATAAATTATTTTTATATGAGGGAGGGAAATTGTCCCTCCTGAATGCCTCACTCTTTACGCTCAAGCTTCACTTTTGTCCTAATTCTATAAGAACAACTTTTGAAATACAATGGCGATTAATTAGTATAAGAAGCTTTTTAAAAGTTCTAAATACTTTAGCATGAAAATTGAGGTATGTTTTGAAAATTACTTGAGGAGGGGGCAACCTCCCTATTTTGCATGGTATGTTTAATTTTGTTTGACCAAGCTAAAAAGTAATAAGTCTATTCATTATTTTCTGATATAGATTCAATTTAATCGAGTTAAGTTTTAAAGATAGCTATTTAAAAGTTTTTCATCTTAAAAGGATAATAAAGGCAAATAAAATTGGCGGTTGTAAAAATATGGATAAAGAATCGTTACAAAATGCATGCGCATGCTTGGCCCCAACACCTCTATTTCGATCACTGATAATATAGTTTTAAGTCACGCTTATGTGTGTTTATTTGTTGAAATAAGTACTGGCGCCTGGCCGTTAAAAATATGGGCCTAATATGTTATTACTGAAGCATTTGCTTCATTTTCCTCCTTAGAGTTTTATCTGTTGAAATTTCCCTTAAAGAAATCAACAAACGGGTTTTCAGGAATGCAATCTGTTGGGAGTCAATTCCAAATTTGGGTACAGCGCCACACAAAGCTGTTGTTCAAGTACCCAGTGCAGGGTGTTTCCACTTCTAAGCAATCTATCTGTACCTTGTTTCTGGGTATTTCTTTCTAATAGAGGTACTTTGTGTGACACATGAACATGAAAAAGGTTGGGACCAACCATATTATGCTATAACTTTGATGTAAATTACCTTTCCCTCTTCTGTCCCCCCAGCTTAGCCCCCTAAAAAATTATGTCCTATGCAGGTGCTTGACTGTGATTAATTTTTAAAAAAACAAAGTTTTCCGTGGGAAGTAAAGAGCGAAGTTGAAACTTAAAACGGACAAAAATTATTACTTCATAGCCTATTTAATATATATTAATTTAACTAGTGTAAATAATCCAATAATTATGTTTCCCTATGCTTTTATGATTATACAAAACTAGCGAATTACTGGAAACACCAAAGTCAAGTATAAAAAACAGGATTATTGATTTAAGAGTCAAAAGTGAGTATGTAGCCTAACAACACTAAACGAATCTATAAAGCTTTACATAGTCTTACACTAGTTGTGACATAAGGAACTTTCAGTATACAATTAAAATTATCTTAAAAACATAAGCGTAAAACTAAATATTTTTAATAACCGCGAAGTAATTGAACAGCATACAGAAATATTGGATTGATTTATCAAGCAGCATTTTGCTCTCACCAGCTATAATACAATATATACAGTCTTAAATTGTAAGAAATATGCTTTAGTATCACTTGAAATAAAGATAAAACAAGACATAATATGAACTCTGGAAATCTGATTATTTCTCTCTATACAAGAATGAATTTCAAGCTATGATACAAATTCTAAAGCTAGTCTATAGTCCTAATACTATCAAGATAGCCCTACTTCGAACTTCTGTACAAACTAATCATGACATGTCCTTTTAAGAACCAAAACGAGAGCCAGTCATTGAAATTGAGCCATTGTGCAGAAGTGATACCAGATTAAACGTAAAAAATAAAGAAAATCCTAAAATGGATTATTGCTTTATCTTAAAAGGGATTCATCCTAAAAGGGATTGATAATATTTAGATTCTATAAAAAGCGTCCTTCATTGGTTTGCTTTTACTGTACCAAAAACTCCTATATTATTTTGTGTTTTCAGTAAAGTGCTAGTTTGTATAATCATAAAAGCATAGGGAAACATAATTAGTTGGTTTATTTATGCTAGTTACATTAATATATATTAAATAGGCTGTGAAGTAATAATTTTTGTCCGTTTTAAGTTTCAACTTCGCTCTTACTTCCCTTGGAAAAACTTTGTTTTTAATAATCTTTGTTCGTTTTTGATTAAACTTTAATGCAGAAACAAACGCTGCCATGATCTTTTTTATGTATACGGAATAATGTAGGCTCGTTTTAAGTTTTAATGTCACTTCCTAGTTTCAGTTAAAAACTTATTTTTAATATAATTTCTCATTATCACCGATCTAAGGGAGATCAAACAGCTCTAAAAAATACTGCAAACAACCTTGACAGCTAAGAAAAACTGTTAGTCTATAACATAAGGTTCATTATTCATACCTCACAAAACAATACATGTTTTTTTCAGGAACGTTTGTTTTTCGATGAGCAAAAAGCTGTTTTCACTCGGCTGACTTCGCCTGAAAAAGCCATAATGAAGACAGGGCTTTATAAATCACCTATTGACTAGCAGAAAATAGAAGGCTACTGTAACAAAAAGAAAGCTGTTTAAGGGCTCATTTAAAAAGCTTATATTTAAACTTAATCGCTATTTATAACTTTGACTTGATAGCACATTCCCACAAAGTGCACTTTCGGTTGTTTCCCCAACTTTTTTAAATGAAACAAGTGCCTTTTCCAATGAAAGGACCAAAAAAAATGTGATTTCAAAACCTAGGTAAGAGCTAAAAAAACTAAGTGGGCAAGGACATCCCTTCCCCTCAATTACCACCGTTAGAACTAGCACACAGGCTTCATCACAGAGTGAAGTTTGAAGGTTCAATTTAAAACTGTCGATCAGTCAAGCTTAATTTTTGGTAGATGTTTAGTTGAAAAGTTTTTAGTTTTAGTTAATTGGTTTTCCCAATAATCTTTTACTTTTAATATGACTAGTTGATTTATGAAACTTAATAAGAGGGTCTGGAGGGGGAGTATATGTGAGGGGATCTTATAAACCTCCAGTTAAGGGCTTTGGACCATAATTATCGCAATGGTACAGTTTTATGCTTCCAAGCTCTTTCACTTAAGAGGTGGTACCAAAAGTGCCGTTTCTAGTGCTATATGGCACTTTTGGATGGTAAAATTGATAAAAAGCGCGTAGATATGAGTAATAGGTTTAAAATCTGCCTTTCCGGGATATGCCTTAAAAAATGAGTGCATCATGCTTACAAAAATAGTGGATTATCTGAAAAGTAATCGTAAGAAGGGAAAAACCATGATTGAAAAAAAAAAATCCAAGATGGAATCAAATGCAAGATAATCTAATTTGAAGTTAGCGCTGTACTGACAGAACCACGCCTCTAATAATGTAATTTAATATATTGATGTTTGTAGGACTTTAATTGTAAAGCCTATTAAGGGGGACTGGAGGAGGAAGCTGCAGGAGGTGTTCTTCTAAACCTCCAGTTAAGGGTTTTGGACCATAGTTATTTACAATGATACCGTTTTATGCTTTCAAGATTTTCCACTTAAGAAGTGGTACCAAAAATGTTGTTTTCAGTGCTATATCTCACTTACGAATGGTAGAATTGATAAAAAGCACGTAGATATGAGCAAGTTTTCAAATCAGTCATTAAACATCACTCTAAAAAGTTCTAGTAGCCCACTCGCCCTAGCTTTACCACTTGAGACATGGCACCAAAAGTGCCGTTTTTAGTGCTATTTGAACTTGCAGATGGTGGAATTTATAGGGAGAACGTAAATATGAGCAATATTTTTTATATAAGCTATCCAAAATCTATCGAAGATTTTCTGGTAGCCCGCTAGCCCCAACCCTCGAGAAACGGCATAAAAAGTGCCTTTTTCGTGCCGTATGGCACTTGCACACGGCAAAATTTATATAAACCACGTAAATATGAGAAATAGTTTTTGAATGAGCTCTTAAGCATCTCTCTGGGATGTTCTAGTAACCCGCTAGGCCTGGAATAAAGAAGTAAAACGACCGTTTTAACATTTTTTAACTTTTAGTTACAATGCGCTATGGTTCGCTTTTTGCTAGTTTGCAGCTAATGCTTCAACATGACAAAGAGTTCAATGCAAATTCTCCTCAGAAACTAGTTGACATTAAAATCTGTAAAATCTAATAGATGGTAGAATTTTTAAAAAACCTAGTAAATATAAGCAAAAGCTTATAATTGAACCATTAAAACATCTATCTACGACGGTGTGGTAGCCTGCTAATGTTTCAGTAGCCTGCTGATGAGCAGACGATTTATGACACTTACTAAGGGGGCTGGGAGGGGAGTGTACGGGAGGGGTTCTTGTGAACCTCCAGTTAAAGGTTCTGGAACATATCTATTACAATGATACCTGTTTTGTACTTCAGAGCTTTTCCACTTAAAGAGTGGCACCATAAGTTTTGTTTTCAGTGGTATATCACACTTACGAATGTAAAATTGAAAAAAAAAACACGTATATAAGAGCAATTGCTTTCAAAATGAGCCATTAAACATCACTTTTATAAGTTTCTGTTAGCCCAATAGCCCCACACTGTAAAAAAAATCGTTTGAGATTCAACAAAAATTGTTTGTAATGTTTATCAAAAAACAAATTGGAATTTCAACAGCTCAAATTGAATACTGGAGACCATTTTTGAATTCCATTGTCATTATTGAATTTCCAATTTGTTGAGAAACGAAAATGTTGAATTCCCATACCCGAATTGAATTTTCAATTTGTTGACAAAATAAACATGTTGGATTTAAGATCCTTATTGGATTTCCATCTTGTTTGCTGGATTTCCCATTCTTTTATTGGATTTCCATCACTAGCGTTGTTCAAATTCCTAGGTCTACAGTCTAATATCTAGTTCTCAGGATTCAGTTTCCCTTTCTTCTTTCTGAAGCATCAGTAAATGCCAGAAAAAATGATCTAATTTATTTTACAAGAACAGAAAATTACAACAAAAAAATTTCTCCCAGATAATATGACACCTCTTAACGGCTGCATTGTTTCATGGTGGAAATCAGTAAATCAATGGCGTAGTAGCAGGCTGACAGAAGACACTTGAGTAAGAAATATAGTTCAATCAGGAAAACAGTGACACACGGACCTGAAATGAAGATGTAATCAAATCGAGGCACAAATAAAAGAAAGATTTCCCCCTTTTTTTCTATCTCCAGAGCTGAACGTTGCAATAATAATGCCACGAATTTGTTCTTTTCTGAATACTTTTGACTTGCTCATCAGATCTCATCAAATTCTTGTTCGCCGCCTCATCAAATCTGTGTGTTATAAATTGAAACATTGTAAAATAGATCTTCTGCTTAGATGAAGTACGACAAAATTGTTTTCAGCTTCAGAACTTTGCTCAATCCCAATTATAAGGTTTTATGATATGCAAATACATTTCCTAAATTTTGAAGAAAAAAAAAAAGCATTGATATGGCTTAAAATTCTACTCAAATAACAGGAATTGCATTTTTGGAACTAAACCTTGAGAAAAAGAAACTGATAACTGAAAATTAAGGTAAAATTATGTTTTGTCAAAATTTCAATAAGTAGCCTATAGACCTGTCATGTAGGTAAATTTAAGGAACCTCTGGAGGGAGAAGGAGTGGAGGTAGGTACTTCAAAATACCTTCCCGGGACATACTTTGGTACTTATGTACTATCTGGAACATTCGCGCTATATCATATAGGAAAGATGCGGGGTTTCCTTCGAAACGGGTTTCTTTCAATAGAGAAATGGATTGTAAAGCGTGGTTTGTTATTAGGTTTACAATATTTAAACTATTGTCTTTGGGTTTAGGGGGAAAAAAGGTACCTAGGTTTTTTGTTAGGTATGTAATATATTCTATGCTTTACCCCCCATCCCCCTAATGTGCAATATATAGCCGATTTTTTTCTCTAACTATTATATTTTTATCCTAGTTTGTTTTACTTCATCAGCATCAACCAAGCTTCAGTTTGTCGCTCGTGTTTCAGATAGTATATAAGTACCCATGCTTTAGCCTGTAGACCCATCCCTTGAAGTTTCATTTTCCTAACCTAACCCCTTTCCAAGATAGCCAAAAGTAACTAAAGTAGAATTCGTACTGTTCTATTAGCTGTAAGCCACGCACGATAGATGATATAAAAGAAACTAGTGAAACAGGTTCTTTCAACGAGGAATTGGATTGTAAACAGTGGTTTCTAACTGCGTTTACAATATTTAAACTTTAGTTTGTCGGGGTTTAGGGGGGAAAAGGGTACCTAGGTTAGGTTACGTATTTAATATATGCTATGCTTTACCCCCACCCACCTAATGTGGAAATATATAACCGAATTTTCGTTTCTAAACTTTTTATTTTTTATCCTATTTTGTTTTATTTCATTAGCATTAACCAAACTTCACTTCTTGCATGGTTACAGCTAATAGAACAGTACCTTAGGTTTTTACCAAACTTTTTTTATTTATAAAATATACTATCCTAAACATTTTGGGAAACTTAAGACACAAATTATCAATATTAATCAACTAAATGAATACGTACCATCACAATCAAGCTAAAGTCTTCTCTCCTCTCGGATCTGAATGCCCCCCCTAGGCAAAAATCGTCGCTTCGTCGTTTAAAGGTCTTAACATTAATCTACTTTTGTAGTATACGTTTGTAGAATTAGTTGAAGGAGATGATTTTTTTTTGTCAAATTGATCTCAAATCATAACATTCGAAAACAAAATAAGAGACAAATTAGGTCTTGGGAGGACGTTAGTTGCCCTCCAATCCTTACGGTATCTAAAAAAAAAGGACCCTACTAGAACAAAAAAAACAAATAGAAACGCATCCGTGATCAGTTTCTGGCATATAACAAAAAACATAAATTCACATGTGTGCAGATAGGAGATCATAACCCCCACTAATAATACATTTTCTGGTACGGAAATCTGAAGATCTAATTTACATTAAGATTTATTGACTTTTTTGAGGGGTTTTCTTCCTTTTTCGAAAATCAGGCTCCCTGATTGTTTTCAAAATCCCTTAATCTATCAAATCCCTTTTTCTTCTGAAGCTGGAGCCTTTAGTGGGTAGATATTTAACGTAATGAAATTTATATATTTGCATTAATCTGCATAAAAACCCTATTCTTATCAATTGTTATCAAAAATTCCATTTCTGAGTTCGGTTACAATTGAGCTGAGTCGCTCCTTAATTAAAGTTTAACACTATGAACTATTTGATAAGAATTATTGGGCTAGCGTCCTATTTTTAATTAATCCTGTAGCAAACTGGAGTTTTTAAAGCACAGGGATTCATGCTATTAAAGTGTAGTATTTCTGAGTCCAGTTGAAATTTGCACCATTTAGAAAATTCTCTTTTTGGGGAAGCTTTTTTTGGTTTTCCTCTACGTGGCTACGTAAGGGACTGAAATACCCTTAGAGGCGTCTTCTTTTCTTCGATATATTTGCTTACTTGGTTATTCAGAGTAAGCAGCAAATTTATGGCAAATCCAGGGAAGTCCAAGCATTATTTAAAAAGTAAGCCAGCAAATTAACAATGAAAACCGAAAAAAAGAAAAGAAAGAAAGTTTTTTTGACAACGAAAAAAAGAAGGAACGATTAGAAAATGAAAAAACGAACAGAAATTGACAACGAAAATATGACGGTTATCGCCACGAAGTCAATACCCTCGCTCAAAAACGCATAAGTTTTTAGTATTTTCACAAAGAGCTCTAGAGAATTCTAATTACAAGGCCTTGTGATTCTCAGGGGTTTTGTGAAAAATTTTTTTTTTTTTTTAGCATTAACAAAAGAATTGACTAAGAATGAAAAAGAATACGTAATAACATACCACACGTTATAGAAAAGACAGAAGAAACAAAAGCGATTTAGAAAAAGTAAACGGAATTTTTGATAACGCTTTGTGGGAAGAATTACAAAAAATGCGATTCATAAAAATATAAGTTTTTAAAAGATTTTCTCATTAATTAGCTAAAAAATTGGAAGCAGAAAAGCAATATATTTTCACCGTTAGTACTTGTTAAGGTTAGGGTAGCATCTTAAGAAAATTTTCTACCTGCAGAACTCATGAAATATTTATTTAAAAAAAGCGATTGTAAAAGTTAAAGACCATTTTTGTACAAAGATTTCTGCGTGTTGATTTTGCAGACAAAAAGCTCTGCAACTTATTTCAAATTAAAAATATATTTCTTATTATTTTTATAATTATCTTTTTATACTCAAAATTCAATTAGCATTCCATTTTTCTGTTATAATTTCAATTTTGAATTGAACTTTATACTGAACATATTACTTTTCAATGGTCCCCTAAAGATCAATTTAAAATGATATTCAAGAAACTTCAAGCTACTGTTGAAGTTTAAACTGTGTGAATTAATATAACCTATTTACGGTGAAAAGTATAGAAATTTTTTCTGCTGAAAAGTACATAACCTTAATGATTTCAATAATTTGTTGAATTCAATAAGCAACAGTCACTAATTCCAACAGAAACAATTCGATTTTTTTTTGTGACTTGTTTTGAATTCAATAAGCAAGTCACAATTCAAACAGAAAAATTTGATTTTTTTTTTGAACTTTTTAAATTCGAGCAAAAACACCTTACTTTTGTTGGAAATCACTTGTTTTTTTTTTTTTTTTACACTGCAGCTTTTCTACTTGCAGACACGACACCAAAAGTGCCGTTTTTTAGTGCCATTGAAACTTGAATGAGAATGGAATTTTATATGAAAGACGTAGATACGTGCAATATCTTTTATATGATGCTATAAAGAGTATCTGTTTCAACGATATTCTGGTAGCCGCCTTGCTAGTGCCACCCTTTGAGAAATACTACAAAAAGTACCATTTTAGTGCCATATCGCGCTTGCAGATGACAGAGTTTATTAAAAAGCACGCAGACGATATAAGAAATCAGCTTTTGAATGATGCCTTAGAATCTCTCTATGATGTTCTGGTAGCCCGCTAGACCTGTTGAAAAAAAACGAAAGAAAAAAAAAAACAACAACAACAAAAAAACGGGAGACAGATCAGTGCTACCAATGCAAAAAAG
The DNA here is from genome assembly GCA_027921565.1 of Artemia sinica. Taxonomy (NCBI): domain Eukaryota; kingdom Metazoa; phylum Arthropoda; class Branchiopoda; order Anostraca; family Artemiidae; genus Artemia; species Artemia sinica. The sequence goes on from CM051265.1 coordinate 53,510,347, forward strand.
TATTGATTTTCCTTGTTGTTCAGGGAGGGGATAACTGTAACTTTCCTGTACAGGTTTCGACCATGTTGATTCCAATGTACACTTTCATTTTGATCTGACGCATTTTCGAGGGGTTTGAGCCTTTTATTCGAAATCACAATAAATTCCTTTTTCGCATAAACTTTTACTTATCACGACAAAGAGAAATAATAGTTAACATTCCTGAGCTCAGTGTCAGATGGAATTTTTTTTCACTAGGCAGTTTTTTTTCAAAAACTCGTTTTACAACTTTTGGTTAACTATGGCTGTGGTTCGCTCTTTACTAGGTTTTGCAGCTGCCGCTGCAACCCACATACACTGTCAGACATACTTTATAAAAATGGGCCAAGAAATGACTGAAAAAGAAACAACAGTGGATATCGATTACCGATATTCCGATATCGATACGCCCGATTAACCCCATAAAGGCATTCCCCAGGGACTATGGAGGGCCATATCATCATCAAAACCATATTTATTGGAGCTTTTGAACTATGTTAAGACAAATGATGGACTATCTCAAAATTTTTATATGACTAGATTTGGGGGAGCTTGGGTCTGTGTGGGGCAGCGGGGGGGGCTATTTGCCCTCCACAATCTTTTTGGTCATTTAAGAAAAAGGGCACTTACAAGCTAATTCCCTTTCGAATGAGCTATTGCACCTCTCTATGATGCTGTGTAGCCAACCCCTAGCACCTTCAAGAAAAAAAAAAAGAAAAAAAGGGAGACCGATCAGTGCTACCATGCAAAACAGTCATTTCCTTGTTGTTCAGGGAGGGGAACTGTAACTTTTCCTGTTACAAGGTTTCGACCATGTTGATTTCCAATGTACACCTTTTATTTTGATTCTGACGCCATTTTTCGAGGGGTTTTTGAGCCTTTTTTTTTCGAAATCACAATAAATTCCTTTTTCGCAATAAACTTTTACTTATAAGACAAATAGAATAATAGTTAACATTCTGAGTCAGTGTCAGATGGAGATTTTTTTTTTCACCAGGCAGTTTTTTCAAAAACGCGTTTTACAACTTTTGGTTACTATGGGCTGAGGTTCGCTCTTTACTAGGTTGCAGTTGCCGCTGCAACCATGATAGCTTGTCGGGACATACTTTTAAAAAATGAGCCTAGAAAATGACTAAAAAGAAAACAACAGTGGATAATCGATACCGATATTCCCGATATCGATACGCCCGATACCACATACAGGCATTCCCCAGCGGACTATGGAGGGCCATAATATCATCATCAAAACCATATTTATTGGAGCTTGAACTGATGTTAAACAAAATGACTATCTCAAAATTTTTTATAGGACTAGTTTGGGGGGAGGGGGTGGTGTGTGGGCGGGGGGGGGGCTATTTGCCCTCCAATCGTTTTGGTCATTTTAAAAAGGGCACTTACAAAATCTAATTCCCTTTCGAATGACTATTACACCTCTCTATGATGCTTTCAACCACCCCCTAACCCTTCAAGAAAAAAAAAAGAAAAAAAAAGGGATACAGATCAGTGCTACCCATGCAAAAAAAAGTCATTTTCCTTGGTGTTCATGGTGAGGCACTGTTAAATATCCTATAAATGGATTTGGACCATGCTGATTCCAATGGTGCACTTTTTATTTCCAATTTGACGCCAAATTTTCAAGAGATTTCAGGCTCTTTTTCGGAATCACCAAAAAAATTTTTCGCATAAAGTTGGGGGAACTTTTACTTCTAAGATTAACCGAAACAAAAATTACATTCCTAAATCCTGATTCAGTGTTAGATTGGCAATTTTTTTTTCACTAGACAGGTTTTTTGAAAAAACGTTTTTCAACTTTTGATTACTATGAGCTGTTTGTTTCGACTCTTTACTAGGTTGCAGCTGCCGCTGCAACCCATGATTACTAACAATTTCAATTTTTAACTTTAATTTGCTATGCTGAATAAATTGTGCTGGCAACAGTGCAACACCCTCAAGGTAACTACCTGCGCACCTGGTCCAATAGCCGGAGCATTTCTTCAGCACCTAGCGCGACGAATTACCAACTTCAAAACAAAGAAAGTAGTAAACTTCAAAATAGTAGGGTTATGATTTTTTTTTGTGTACTTGAGTACAAAGGTACAAATTATAACTGGAAAATTTTGTGAGCTAGAATCGATTAGTATCCTTTTTTTATCTTTGTTGACAATAAGTATGTAAAACTAGGTCTATTTGTACGTAATATAAAGGTGCACCAATAATAGTTGACTCGCTAACGTAGGCTATGCTATCCATAATTTTTTAAACGTTTGTTAAAATCCCCAAAAAACAGACTGGAATTGCTTCTAGATCTGATTTACTGCCCTAATAAGAACAAGGAAATTCTTCCCCGTTTTGAACATTGTATTTCAGTTTGGTTAGGTAATTTGTTGGGGGCCTTGGAGCCTTGCCCGTGTTACAGTTTTTGAGTACTTCTGTCTTATAGCCACCACGCTCCAGTTCTGTCGAGAAGTGAAGTTTGGTTAATGCTAATGAAATAAAACAAAATATGATGAAATATAATACTTTTTCAACAAATTATGAAAAACTACAACAAGAACTGTGGAAGGGGGGCCACCCAGACCAACATTATATTAAATACGTAACCTAAACTAACCTAACCAAATACTAACTAAATATTTAATGAAAATATTGCTGAAATGTAGTTTGTCACCAAGCCGAAGCTAATATTGTCTGTTATAAAGACCATGAAAACCGGTTATTGTCTCATGTTAACGATACAGCATCTTGAGTGTGGTGGCTATAAGACAAAAGTACCAAGTTTTTGGTAAAGTTCTAGTTGAGGTGTATTCTATAGGTCTAAATTTTAGGTATCTAAGAGGAGGAACCCTTTGAAATAGAAAGGAATTTAACTTTCACCCTTCCTTGCAGGTCCATGCAACCATAAATAAGTCAGTTTCTCTGCCTAAGTACCTTGAAGGGTATTGGCATACCATTGGGGCTATTGAGAAGGAAAAATGTTAGGAAAAAACTTTGATTGGATAAATTTGGGGAAAAAGGGCTGGGGTGGGGGCTAGTTGCCCTCCAATTGTTTTGGTACACTTAAAAAGGGTACTATAACCCCCTTTTTAATTTTTGTTTCGAATGCACCCTCCCCTGATCTCTCTAGGACTATTATTTCGATACGATCACCCATGAAAAAAAAAACTACAACAAAAATCAAACAAATAAGCATGCTCCGTGATCTTTCTTCTGGCAAAAAAAACTGCAAAGGTACTTGGGCATTATATGGACAGTTACAAGAAACCAGTCACGAAACCCGTTTTTTGACGGTTAATTTCAGACAAACGCTATAAGTAATGAATGCATAGCGTGGTTTTCGTTGCGTACTACGATATTTTAAACTGTTGTTTTTTGGGGTTTTAGGGGGGAGGTACCTAGGTTAGGTTACGTATTTATATATCCAATGCTTTACCCACCACCACTCCCCTCCCCCCCACCCCAATGTGCAAATATATAGCCCAAATTTTGTTATAACTATTATATTTCATCCTATTTTATTTTATTTCATTAACATATAACCAAACTCGACTTTTTAGAAATGTCCATAAAATCCCCAGTACAATGCAAAACTCCACACGTTTTTGTGGAGTTCGAAAATTCTCAATAGGAGCTCACACGAGGATTCTCTGATACGCTGAATAGGTTGGTGTGAATTTTCATTAAGATTCCCTTACTTTTGGGGTGTGTTTCCCTTTCTTCGGAAATCAGGCAAATATTCTCAGACTCGTTTGACTTTTGATGGGTAACATTAAGCTTCTTGAATCTTATATGTATTTAAACTCAGAAGTTTCGGTTACTAGAGTTTTCGTATCTTTTCATCACCATATTCATTGACAAAACAAGTGTGTGCAGTTAGATTCCTGGTTTTCTAAAGAACAGTGGCGTAGTTTTGTCAAAATCCTGGAGGGGGGGGGGGGGGTAAATTGGAGGCCAATTCAGCCAAATCAAATGAAAATCACAGCGAAAAATGAAAAATGAGCCTCATAGTAACATGAAAGGCAAAGATATACTAACGAAAACTTACCCGTTTCTCTGGATGCCTGAATTATGCAGGCTTATCGTAAGTTTTGAAAAGATTTTTGAAGAAACAACCTTTCAGCTGTGGCGGCGAACTGGAGCCCTTGGGGGGACTGTGGTTGGAAGGGGAAGTTGCCTCCCCCCCAGCCCCATAACAAATTACAACCCTGCTAAAGAATCTCACATTTATTTCAATGGATTGATAAGAGAATCTTATTTCACTGTTTAATTCAGCTGTATGTCTCTTATTGCCCAAACTATATCGGTTCTAACAGACTTTTTAATAATTTATGAAACTGCTTTCAAAGGGTTTTTTCGAGCCCCCCTCCCATAGAGTAAAAGAGGAGATGAATAGACTTGTCAGAAGATATGCCATTAAACAAACAGTAAAAAATTCTTGTGCAGAAAAAACCATATTTTTGGGAAACCAGGAATTTCTTAACCTGATTAAGAATCACCATATTTTTTCGTACAACTTTTTAATTTTCCTTACAAAAGACTCCATCTTTCTTTACTCCATTTTTTTCTTTTACAATTTTCTTTACTCCATTTTTGTACTTCATTTGTACTCCATTGGTCATTCTTCTTATCTCCGTCATAATAATAATAATAATAATAATAAAAAAAAAAAAAAAAAAAAAAAAAAAAAAAAAAAAAAAAAAAAACAAAACAGGCAGAGTCCCCCTCATTCCATCAGTAAGATCCAATTTTAAAACCCTTTGACTGTATTTTCTGGAATGGACATCATGAGTGCTCAAAATATCAATTGCTTCTTAGATAGAAAAAATCACTTAATTTTTTATTAAACACGACAAGAATTTCACTTCAAAAAAACAAAACTATTAAAAAAAAAACAACACAAAATAATAACTCCTCTTATCTCCATATTCTCCAATTATCGGTGCAGAATCGAATGTACGCCTACGAGCCTGTTCATGTCTATTTAATAATTTAATATAATATGGTCTCTACTTCTACTTCCTGAACAAGACAATCAATTGGAAAATGGGAATGGGGGGGGGGGGGGGGGGCTTGCGAGTTTTCTGTTGGGTGTCTTAGGAGTGACGATGCCACAGTGGGGCGCTTTTCGTTTCCGATAAACGCCAATTTTGAGGGCAAGCTTGTTGTTTTTTTCAAAATTCTCATACATTTGATGTCAAAATAACATTTTGCCTTTACAACTAAGGAAATATTAGTTACAGTTCACTGAATCAACTATAAATGGGGATTTTTTTTCAATCGATAGCTTTCTTAAAACATAGTTTTTTCGAATGTTTGATTACTACGGACCGTGTTGATTCTTTACCAGATTGCCCTTGCATGGGCACAATGATTATTCTCGATTATGTCATTTTTCACCATTTTTTAAGGCGAAATGGCTATTTTGTGGTGCCAACACTGCAACATCGAAGAAAGATGTCTCTCAGGGCATATCTTAAATATTTTTGATGACTTGCTTTTACTTTTTGGAAATTCATCTTGCTATTTATTTGATTTTTGGAAATTCATCTTTGATAACCTTATCATCAAGCGCAAAATGGCACCAAAAAGAACATTGTTTGTTGCCATCGATCCAGATTTGAAAGAATTTGGCGAGCACACCATTGTAATCATTGTAATATCAATGTGAGCCACTACTTTAAACACACTATTTTAACACTTATTTCTCATCAATAATCGTTGGCTCATGATGCCAATTCATAGAGAAAAATGTAAATTTTTACGTTACCGAAGGATATATCTTAAAATTTGGGAAATATAGTGATACTCTGGGGGACACAATGGTGGACAGTAGGCTCCCCCCCCCTCCTTGATTTAAGTTGTTATTTAATTTTCATAGAAAACATTACTTTTATTTGTGTTAAAACAAATTAACAATGTTTCCATTTTAGATTTTTTAAAGTTAAAATTGGTGTATTTCTGTCATCTCTCTTTTATTGATTTTTTTTTTTTTTAGATGTTGTTTTTCAAACACTTTTTTTCGGATTTAATAAACTGACGCGCTGATTTTGTCAGATATGCTTTATATAGGCTCCAAAACAAACTTGGTTTTCTCATAAGAATCGTTTCACAAGCAATCTCCACACCAAACACTCAAATACTTAAACGATGCGAGAAGGTAGCACTTTGGTGTTGTAAAGAGCCATAATGTCTATCTATGTTATATTTTTTTTTCCCCCGAAACCTTTAGTACGGAAGGAGTCTACGTTGGATGTTAGAAACTTTAGAAGGGGCTCATTGGATAGGAAACTATAAAGTACCAGTGACCTCTTTCACGAGGGGCTATATAAACTGACCCGTCGCAGGGTGTTCCCTTCATTCGTGCCTACCGAGCTGTGGCCTCCGTGATCCTCGGCAGGCTCTCCGTGCCTCCAGAGACACCCGGCCTCGTTGCTTTGTTCAAATATTAGGGATTTTTTTAGACTTAACAGGGAGGAATTCGCACCATAGAAGCTGGCAACAACTGATTCTCGCCGTTGTTTGAACATTATTCTGACAGTACTGTTGGCTGATATGGAGGGCCCAGATCAAGGAGGGAACCAAATTTTAGGTTTAAGACCAAATCATAGGGTATAGATGTTTAGGGCAAGTGATAGTTTTTTTTTTTTGTGTTTGTGGGGTGGGGGGTCCAGCCTGCTTAAATAATAGGCTATTACCCATGCTGTGTAAATATAGGCTAGGCCTAGAGGAAAGGGTATGTAAATACCAGGGGTGATTTCTGGTGCTTCAGCTGTTTTGTTTTTATTACCAAATAACCACTTTTCTTTGAAAAAAATGGGCATAGTCTAGCGATATATCTTGGAATTAGGAGCGAGTAGGGAGTTATACTTGGAATGAACTCCCATTAGGTAGAAACTTTTTGAGCCATAATGGAATTAAGGATTATTTTTTATTATACATGTTCAGTTCGGATAAGAAATCTTTCAAAACAAAATTGCCGAAATTAGCGATACCAAACCACTGGCGGAAAATAGAAGATTGAAAAAAATCCAATCACAATAAGAAAAAAACCTGAAAACATCGAAATTTGTCTCAACTTTATACGAGAACGTTACTATTGGTGCCTACGTCCTGGATTTTTTTTTTTTTGGGGGTGGGGGGGCCCGGCAAATGTGAAAAAAAGGGCAGGGGAAGGGCATTAACCCCCTAGGAAATTTGGGACTATAAAGATAATTATAAAAGGAAAGCCAAGGGAAAAGCAGAATAGGTAACAAAACCAAATGGAAAAAATGGAATGTGTTTTTTGTTGCCACCATTGTTTGGATTGCCCTGCCAGTGTATAGTTCTGACCCCACAATAAAGGAAAATGTAAGTTCTAATAATTGTAGCCGAAGACAAACTGAGGTAAACACTCCTAACCAGTTTTCCACAAAGGTTTTTTTTTCTATCATGATTTGGTTTGGTAAACAAAAAAAAAAAAAAAAAACAAAAAAAAAACATTCTCCATAGTAATGACAACTTGGTAAGTAAATAACGATCCTTGTCAATAAACGAACAAGTATAAGTAGGCACTTACTATTTGTAATAACATTCCGTTCTCAGAATCCGCTTTTTTATGGAGATCTCTCACAATATGTTTTTTTGTTTTATTAGCAAATATAGTGCCATTGTTAGAACACAAACAAGAAAGTTTGTATAAATTATAGAAAAACACAAGGAAAATAAACTTAAATACGGGGTAATCTTTGACAAGAAACTAACATTGCTGTCAACGTTTGCTTGCCATTGCCGATTTGCCAGTGATTAGCTCACTGTGTGAAAACACCAGTTGAGAAAAATGGGTGTTAGTGAGCTGTGACGAACATAAAGAATCTAGGTTTCGTCTCTTGTCAAGATTTCTGACGGGCCATAACACCAATAAAAAAAATACACGCTGTTGCGGTTCTGAGGGAAAGCTCGAGAACGCTGAGTAGTGACCGATAAACACGGGTGATGGTCCAGGGCCGACGAGTAGGCTACGTGAGTTCGCCACAACCAAATGCAGAGGTCGGTGTGAAATCGGAATTGCGTAGCACGGTGAATGGTGGGTTTACAGACCGGGAGATGGCAGGGGAAAGAGAGTAATATTGGGCGGGTCAAACAGTTTGGCTACTTATCTGGGCAAAGATGCCACTTGTGGGACACGCAGAGGAATATGGGATGGCCGTTCCCTGACGCCATGGAATGCTGTGCCAGGGGTTTCCGGGCTGAATGCGATCTCACACATATTAACTGCCGCATTGTAGACCAGCGTCTTTTTGCTTGACTCAGACGTCTTCACCAAGCTGCATTCCATTATCCAGAAGAAAATGGTTCCATTTTTTGATGTCTCGTCAGCATCGCAATCATCATGTTAAAAATGGCACCTAAACCCAAAACTGACCTCAAGACCATAACCACCACCATCACCCTGTTCAGTGTGTCAACAGACGGAATTTTGTTAACATTTATCAGAGGTAGTTGTTATTTTTTCCTCCCACTCCTACCTCCCCTCCCCCCCCTCATCGGTGATATTTAATACAAAAACAAATATACACTTACCAACTATACATTATTCATATCACCTAAACTTAAAAAAAAAATAAATTATTATA
>CM051265.1:53519073-53632883 GCA_027921565.1 Artemia sinica
ATTTCTTCTGATTTTAAGTTAATTTATGGCCTTTACTTTTCGTTGAAAGTTATTTTTTTTGGAAGTTTTTTTTTTTATTAATCAGTTATAAAAACCAATTCTTTTGACGTGTCCATGCTATTAAAATTCTATTTTTTAACGTTTTATAGTGGGCTGAAGGACCACTATTTACTTTTTACAATTCATTAACCACGGAACTGTTTGGACCATACCAAATAAAATCAATGGGCCCTTAGTAAAAATTTTTAATTTTAAAGGGGGGAATCAGCTTTGGGTTTTCAGTAGTCCCGAAGGCGCAAAATTAAATCTAGGTTTTGGTTTAGAGTTTTAAGGGGAAAAGGGGCAGCAAACAACACTGTTTTGAAGCAATCTTCCAGTTTCATTTTAAGCCAGGGGATTTTGCTGTTCATTGGGGAATATTGGTTTTTTTTTTTTCTAATTTTCATGTTAATTTAATAAATGATAATTGCCTGTTCATTTTAAAATGGGATTTTGGATTTATTAGTTTATGTTCTTGCTCCTTTCAAGATTTTAAGCTAGTTCTTTATTTGTTTATTGGAAAAACCTCGCTTATTACGTTTTTGATATTTTAAAAAAAATTAGTTATTTTAACCCATTGGTAACTTGCAGAGAATAGTTGGCTTTTTCCCGAAGGATCCAATTCATAATACCCTTAGTCCAGGAGTTAAGCACTTAGGTTCACTTGTAGGACACAAAGGGCCGTTTTTTCCACTCATCCCCACATATGCTAAAAGATCTTTTTACATTTATTTTGTCAGAAAAAACGCTTCAAAAAGGTGAAAATCTTTGAAACTTAAGATCTTTTGCATTCTTTTGTCATTGTTTATTCAAACTGTCTTTTTTTCAATCATGTCTGCGATGATCAGTGGTCTGAGAAAACCAATGATGAGTAAATATCACCAAATTCTCTTTCATCATTTTGTTATATTATGGCAGGAAGAATGGGCGTTCTTTTCACGCCCTTTGCTAACAGCAGTGATCTTTAAGACATTTCTTATTCGAACCCAAAGATGAGTTTAAAAAAAACAACAAAAAAACTTTTGCAGAAAGATGTTGAAGGATCTTAGTGCTATAAAAAAAAAAAACGGGGCCTAAGTTTACGTTCTAAGGCAAGCAAGGAGGGAACTGGGGGTAGGAGGCTGTCCCCCGGAGCAGAAAAGGAACAATCATTGGGCAATTCAACAAACCAATGCCCACTTACGTTTGTTATGTAGAAAATTATTCCGGGGGCGGAAACTGCAATCTTGTTTTAGTATTTTTATTTGGTGTGTTATAAGCGACCACACAGTTGTTTCTGGATCTGTTGCCAAAACCGCTTTCTTCTGTTGTGCCCCAACTTGGAGATAATACCAAACCCTTAGGGCTTGGGAGAGATAAAAAACTACTAGCAAGGTATATTTTAATTAAATACTTTTAAAATATAGTAGAGGTTGGTTCTGGTTTAGGGTATTAATTTAAATATAAAATTCGTTTTCTATGTCGGCCGCTTTTCCAAAAAAACATTTCTTCTGTTTTGTAGTTTCCATAAATTTTGTTCACTAAAAGTATATATTATTTCATTTGATATTTTAGTATATTTCATTATGGATTAACCTAATGTCAGTTGTTGAGTTGTGGTCCGCTAATAATTACACAAGGTACCTAATTTTGTTATAAAAAAAAAATGTTACAAAAATAATGGCAATCTCGGAAACTGAGCTGAGTTAGGCGGAAAGTTTACTTTCAGGAAATTTTACTTCCCCCCCCCCCCCCAGTGTTTAAAAAACATTAAGCCTTAGGCCCCGGGAAGTTATAAATAAAAGCTTACCTTTCTATACCCCTTTCCTTATTGCTTTAGGTCTTTAGAAAGATTGGCCCATTGGAATTGGGGACGTATATTACCTACAATATTTGGGCCAGAAAAAAAAATTTGCCTTTAATTTTGGGTTTTCAAATCTGTTTTTCCATAAGGTAAATTTCGGTACTTTTCAATTAGATTGTTACCCAACGCGAAGAAAAGTCCAAGTTTGGTTAGTGCTAAATTGAATTATAAAAAAAACAAAAATATGGATGGAAAAAAAAAAATATAATAGTTTGGAAAACAAAATTGTGGGCTATATATTTGCCAAATTAGGGGGGATGGGGAGGTAAAGGGGAGAAAAGTGCATACATTAAAATACGTAGTCTAACCCTAAACCGTAAGCTTAACCTTCCCCCTCCCTAAAAAACTCCACAAAAAAAACAAATTCGTGTAAGATATGGTAAATCAAACGGCCCAATGGGGGGACAAAACCACGCGTCTGCGAATGCCAATTTCTTCTATTGACAGATAACGGGGTTAGGGACTAGGTTTCCTTAGCAATTCTTTTCCTTCTGTCTTGTTACAACAAATTAATTCACAGTGGATACACAAGCTAATTTTGAAAAAAAAGTAGGGTGGTAACTGCCGGTTATGATTCGAACCTTTGTTTGAAAAAAAAAAAGCATTATCCTAGCCAATTCTTCCCCACTTTCTCTTGTTCAACAAAAAAACAAACATCTTAAGTGTGTTAGGGGACAAAAAAATGGTTCTAGTACCGGGTAAAAAGGAAAAAACCATTCACACGAGTATTATAAATTTTTTTTTTTACGCTTCAAAAAGCTAATTAGCTTGCTCAAAAAAAAAAAAATTGTAATAAAAAAAAATGCACAATTGGTTCCATTTTCGGCAGGCCCCCAATTCGGAAAAAACCCATTTTAAAGAAAGTGTACCGGGCAGTGTTTGGAATTTTTGTTCGGTGAATTTCAAAAACCGGGTTGGAAAAAAAATACAAAACCTGGGAAAAAACGTCCTGGTTGAGGGTTCGAAAACTTTTTGAAAACCCCCCAAGTGTTTATTACCCCTAATGGTTCGAAAATTAATTTTATTGTTCGGGTTTAATTTACTTTCGATTCGATTTCAGAATAAAAATAACAAAAAAGATACCAAAATAGGTACCAGGCTGTTGAATTCACCAGTTCAAAAACTTTTGGCCAAAAAGCTGGACATTAGTCCAGTTCTAAGTCTTTTAGTATTTTTGGAGGCGGAATGGGGTTCAGATCCGAAAATAGTTTCGGGGACAGGGCTTCCGTTAAAAAAAACGCCATTTTTTCAGGCCAACGACAGCAATGGTTGTCGATTCTTTAGGCCCAAGTGAGGGGGGGGGACTTTTCCCCTTTTTAAAGGTTCAAACCCCACTTCATGCGAATTTAAGCTCGATTTTGGTTTCCTTTCGTCGTGGAAAAGCCTTACCACGCGGGGGACCAATAAAAAAACCCAACCCTTTTCGGCCTTTTCTTTTCCGCTGAACCCAAAAACTGGATATAGTAGTTTCCAGTTCAAAACTTTGACTGGCTTCTGGGGACCGGCCTCCTTTCTCCACTCGGGGACGGTCTGTTTGAGTTCAAAAGTCACTAAGCAATATGTTTAACTGGGACTGATGGAAAGACTTGCAGCTTCGTTTACTTCCTTAGCTGGACATACTGCGACGCTTTAGACGGCTGCCATTCTGCTTTTCGTTCTTCTGGTCTCGGAAAAGTCTTCCATTCGTAAGATGTTAATGAAATTACTTTCGCCTTCCTCTTCGACAGTATTAAAAAACAGGAGCTTTCTTATGAAGAGTTTAAACAAAAGCAATCCAAGGACATTCTTAACGAAGCTGAGCAGCCAAACTTTTAGCAGGGACTTGCGCCATTCGGGCTTTGATGTAGCTGTGATCCAAAGGCATTGCCATCGCCGTATTCAGCATTCGTTTACCTTTGAAAACATCTCGTCCCCACAGGGGATTTTCGGGCTTTCAGGAACTTGGGGAAAAAAGTTATTAAACAAAGGTTGAAGGAACCGAATAGTTATTCAAAGGTTCTTCTTCTTGGACTGACTGGTAGAGTTCCGGGGCGATCGGCCCCACTGCTTCATATGCCACAGGTCTGGGGAGGCGGATGACGTCTAGGCCCCGGGTTTTTCTGTCTTTCAGTTTGGCAAATGTTAGGAGACCAGGTTTCTGGTCTCCACAAAACATGTAAGGTGGATTGGGAGGTAGGGTCCATCTTCTTTTGACTAGGCGGGGGAGGAACAACCAGTTGGGAACTAGCTGTGGTTTCTCCTGTCGATTCTAAAACCTTCTGCCCTGTCAGGTCAATATAAATTCTTGAAGGGCTTTCATCTTTCAGCTTTGGTTTTCAAATTACATACGGGCAAACATTCCGAAACTCTTTCAACTTTGTTAGTCTCATATGGTTTGGGGCTCCCTCCAAAGCTTGGACAAGTTGAATCTGAAGGCAGGGAAGGACTTTCATTTTTTTTTTTTTTGCTAAATTATCGTCGAATTTTGGACGGGGGACGGAAAAATTAGGTTGGTCGTCAGGTTGAACTCGACACGCCACTGCAAGCTTCTTCAAAATCGATCGCGTTTATCGTCCCACGGGTTAAAGGGACCGCCAGGTGCGGAATCCGCTTTGTGATTAATCTTCTTTGTTTCAGTAAGTGGTTTTTGCACGGAAATTCTGCCTTTATTTCATCAATGCAAAACCTTATTTTGGTTACTTCAAACCTTGGTTTGGGCTGGTCTCCTGGGACTTTTTAACTTCAAAGTACTTTTTTCCTCAAAAAAATTCTTTTCCATCTTTCCTTCAGGGCTCCTAAAAAAAAAACGGAAAAACATTCGAGAGAGGGATGGCAAAACAAAAAAAAACGTTTAGCATTTGGCCGGCCAGTTAATTACCAATTCAATTTGTTCTTCTTTCGCATAGTTCAACTTCAGTTCTATCGTTAATATGAGGAGGCATTGCCCAATCAAAGAAAACCAATGAGTTAAAGGTCTCTGGATGTTTGTTTGCGATTTCAGGTAAGGAAAAACCAGAAAAAAAACTCCCACTTTTCATACTTCTAGAAAAAGTTCGTGGGCCCCCGCATCCAAACCCCAGTTTGACGGCAGGAGTTCATAACACGGAGGGCCACCCTGGAACCAAAGCGTCCGAAAAAACACTTTTTTTGTGCACTTTTCCTTGGGAACTGGTTGTTACTTGTAAACGAGAAAAGGCTTTGCATATTCACCAGCGCCATTGAACATATAAAAAAAAACAGAAACGGTAATAAGTTTCATTTTTTTCTCTTTTTCCGCCTGTGTTTCCGTTAAACTTTGGGCGGGGCTCTGGCCCCGCTTCGCGAAGAAACATTTTTTTTCCGTGCGGAAAAGGAAAACAGGACAAACTTGTCTCATTCTGCATTCCATATTTCCGGGGGGTTCAAAACAGCTATATATCAAGATTACTCTTAAAAGTCCTTTTTTTTCTCTTCAAGTTAGGTTTCATGGTTGAGACGCACAAGGTTGATCCTTGTCGCGGGTTACAGAAGAACCCAACCCTACATGAAAAGATTCTTTCAAGTTTTCGTTTGGGGAAAAATGGGCAGGATTGTTCAATTTCAGGGAAAAGGAATAAATACCAGTGCTTGGGTTCGGTTTTTTCGAGTCTCTGATGAAAAAAAAAAGCCTGCGGTTTGCTTTTTTTCATTTCATAATTGTCCACTGCGTCAAAGAAGGTCGGGCACTTTTGATAATTTTTTTGGAAAAAACCAAAATTTCTCTGGTTCCACAAAAAAAAAACTTGCTCAAAAGTTTCTTCTTCTCAGCCTTGACTTCAGGTGAGAGGAAGGTTCCTCGAAAATTTTGCCCCTCGTTTTTTCGTTTTCTTCTCGTTTCATCTCGCTTTTCGACAAACCCTTTCCTCCTTTTTTCTTGGACTATATTGGTTCTCGCCAAGGCAATCGTTAACGGAATTGGAGTAGGCCTTATTCTTCGCGTATTAATTTTCATTTTCCCGGGGGCCGGTTTCCCATGGAAGTCATCTTCAACAGCTTGCTTTAGATGGAATTTTCTAATAAGTTTTGTGTCGTCTCCTTCGTTCAGTTGCTGGTGGTCTCTTTTTCATTCTCTTCTCCTTCCACTTGTTAAGGCTCTTTCCATCCTGTACCTTCTCTGCAAATTTTTTTTTTTGATTTAAATCTTCCCACGTTCCGTGTCCGTGCGTCGTTTTCCCATTTCGGACAGCTTGGGCATTTGTTCCCAAAATTTCCAACTTCAGAATCTTTACGGGAGAAAGAAAACGTATTTCCCTGGAACTGGCTTTTTTTCGGGTACGTGGGCATATTTCCGAGGTGCAAAAAATTTTGTCGCTTTGTTTTTCACCTTTTTCTCAAAGTTTCACGTCCTCTTTCCAAGTCGACTATTTTTCATTCTTTTGATCCTTTTAGCGTTATTTAGTAGGCTGGTGTTTATTAAACAAACTTTGGCTGGAAAATTTGGTTCCTTTTCATCTGCCATGGGCGCCGGGGCCACCAACTGCAGCAAAAACTCTTCCCAAGTTCTAGTTTTGGCCTGGAAAAAAAATAAAAAAAACCGATCAGAAGCACAAAAAAAAGTCAATAAAAGTAGAAAGGTTCAAATTCCTCTTTCTTTCAGTAAAAACCTTTAAAAAAAAAACCGCGGGTTTTCTTTTTTAAAATAACAAAAGTGGGTCCAATCTCTTTTTTAATCTTCAACTGGGGCTACATATCTTAACAAAACAACTTTAATTTTCTGAATGAGGGATCGGAAAAAACTTTGTTGAAAAAAAAATGAGTTTCAGCACCAAGGAATAAGTAGAGAAAAAATAAGTGTAGGCAAATTTAAATAGGAAAAACTCAAAGGATTCGAACCCTTCCTAAATTTCGAAAAAAACCCTTTGGGAATGCTGATCTTCTGTTCAAGTAAAATTACGTTCGGTATTTATTCAAACCCCTTTCGAACCTGTCGGCAACGGTTCGAAGCGGTGAATAAAAAGTGTTCGAATTCTGTCATTTCGAACCGTCCCAAAACTTTCGAACAAGGAGTCTCCACTTCTCTAGAAGAGAACTGGTAACTGCGACTGGCCTGAAATGTTAAATTCATCAAATTTCTTTCATTAAAATTTCGATCTAAGCCTTCCAAACATGACTGCTTGAAATTTTGGGATCTGAGAGCGAAAAAAAATCGAACCTTAGCGGGACCATTCGAACCTTTTCCGGGGAAAATCAAGATTTTCTGCAAATTTTTGAGCCACCTGTTATGTGACCATGGGTCACCCTCCCATGGGACATTGAGACACCAACCAATCAGGCATCCAAAAAAAAAAAAAAAAAAACTTCGAAAAGGGACATCAAAGGACTTTTAAGTATGGGAGCAGACTTTTTTCAAAACTTACCTTTTTTTCCCGGACATCACTCCGCTAAGCATGTTTTCAGGGAACGTGGCCCCCCCCCCCCCTAAACCCATCTTCCGCCCCCCATCTTTTTTCTTTGAGGTTTAACGTTCTCTGCAGCTGGAAAGGGACAAAAATAATAGGTGGGGTGTGTTGCATTACCAGACGGTCCTCGATAGGGGAAAGGACGGAGCGTTTTTTCGATTTCTAGTAGGCGAAAAAGTTAACATTTTGTGCTAAACCTCCGTCCACTTCTCTCTAGGGTTTGAATCATTACCGGACGTTACCCCTACCGTGCAATTTCCTATTACTTTAGCCAGAACTTTCAAGTCCATACCAAGTCCCTAAATATAAGAAAAATATATATTGAAATCCCTTAAAACCTGCAATTTACATTTCAGGATTGAAAGCCAAAATGTAGTGAGACTCAAAAAAAAACATTTTTTTTCTTGCCCTCATTTGGAGCAGTAGGATCTATTTCTCAAGGTTACTACTTTTTATGATACAAAAAGATTGTAAAAGTTCATCAAAGGTCAGTCCCCTTGAAGGAGGAAGGGGTGGAGGTGGTAAGTACTTCAAAATTCCTTCCCAGGCGATCATTAAGGATTTCATCCTGGACAGAGTTTTTTTCAATGTCCTCAACTATCTGCATACCCCAACGAGCAAGTCAGGGTTGCCCACCACGACGGAAAAAAAAAAAACACCACTGGATTTTATTGATATTTTGGTCAATTTAGTGATTTCCTTCAATAATCCTAGTGAAATTTAAGTTTCTGATTTAACTGATTTTTTATTTGAGGGGACAAAAGAAAATTATCACTAGGAATTAGTGATAAAACACCGGGGGCTGGTAACCCTGCAGGGCAGTGCCGGGAGAAGGCATTAGCCCTTATTTTCAGCAGAAAAGAAACAAATTGTAAACATCTTGTGCTGTTTCTTTCGTTTAAAAAAAATCTTGCACCGCATTATGCAAAAAAACTGATCTATGCATACTTAATGTAGGGTATATGAATTCTCACTAAAAGCTTCACACTGTCAAAGTCAAAGGTTGTTTAAAAATTACTTTTCTCGTCCTGTCATTTCTGAGATGCAAACGTTAATCAATATTGCGCGACTTCCTGGTTGAGGAAAAAAAAAATGCAGTCAAACTGTCGACGCAATCATTATACTTATGAGTGTCAAGCAACCCGCATGGCCGCATGGGGGGGGGGATAGACCGGGGGCATTCTCCTAAAATTTATGCGGCTACATTCGCCTGTACCTTTAGCTGCACTTCTTTGATTTTTGTTTATCACATGAACTTGATTTTGTCAACTTTTTATGGCAGGGGCGGAAAGAACGTTACACTTTATTTAATTTATCCCCAGAAATTAAGGTACGTTCGCTGTAAAAAAAAAAAAACTTGTCGTAAATTTCGAGAAGGTGCAATTCTTGTGTGAGTGGGACTAAGCATGGATAACACGCATATGCTAACTAAAGCTGTAGCAGACTCGTAGGACGAGCTGTTTCCCATACATTGTTCAAAAAAATTAAGGTAAACTTTAGCAGTTCACAACATAAAATGACCTACGAAAATAAAGTGAACACACACCCCTCGATGTCTTTTCTATGCTCTATCCAAAAATATAAATATTGATTTTTGTCACAAATTCAATTTTAAAAACCTAACTTAACGACGTTATCCAAAAGAATATGTAGCCCATATTATATATTTCCACCATGCATTTATTTGTTCTCAATTTTGTAAACCGTTCGATTTCAATTTACGGGTAAACCGTTTTTAACAAACGTCTTCTATATAAACCGCTTTTTGTGGTGATTTTTACTGACCAAATTCGTTTATCTTCTGTATTTTTCAAATTAATAGAAATGCAGAGACAAAATTTGACAAAATGGGTATACATAATTTGTTGGTGAATGTTCCAAGAAGTACATGCGCAATACTAACTTTTCACCGGCATTTGTTACTTAAAATACCAGAATTTTAACACGTATCTTATATTTAAAGACTGACGCCCAAAAAAAAAAAAAAAAAAAAAACTAAGTTTCCATTTTCAATCATCTACCAACCAGCTCGGGGAAGCATGGTTTAGTTCAAGACAATACGTTCTTATTTAAGGGCGCTTGGAGAAATTCGGGCATGGGAAACCTAAATAAAATATGTTACTTTATGCGCATCTGATACAAATGAGATGGTAAGTTTAAACTTTACCCCCCGCCCCCTAATGGTGCAAAATATATATACCCTGGAATTGGTAATGTATAGGGTTGGGGGTACGAATTCATGCCCGACAAAAAATGATTATTATATTCGTAAAGAGCATAAAAAAAGGCATCGAGTAGTATGTTCCACTTTATTTTGTAAGTCAATAATATAAACTGCCGAAAAAAAAAAATTTACCAAAAAGATACCTAGGTTAGGTTTACGTATTTAATATATGCTATGCTTTACCCGACACCCCCCCCCCCCATCCCCCATAATGTACAAATATATAGCCCAAATTTGTTTCTAAACTATTATATATTCATCCTATTTGTATTTATTTTCATTAGCATTACAAAACCAAACTTGACTTCTTTCGCGGCGCCACGCATTTAATTCATAAGTACCCTAAAATATTAAGGGTTTTGCTAAAATAATATCAATTTCTATTCTAAACGTCAAAAAAAAAAATTTTGGCTGATTTTGTATAATTTTGGTTTTCAAGGCATTTTAGGGTCGCTTCCCTCCCTTGTAGGTTACCCTTGGGGCATTTCAAAATGCACGAACAATTTCTGAGAAAAAAACGACACCAAAAACAATTAGGCTAGTTTAATACTAAAAGGAAGTCTTAAAAAAAACGGAGAAGTAAAACTTAACTCTAAACCTCCCTTCTTCAGTTGGAGGCTTGCGATAGGGAATTCCAAGGAAAAATACACTGATGTCCTTGTGAGGTTTGCCGTGTGCAGTCTCCTGGGGCCTGTTTCCTGGATGTACACCAGGACCATCATAAAAGGGTCACAGAAAACCCACGAAAAACTTTACCATATGGAGTTTGTTACAAAACAAAAAAAAAAAACAAGTCTCGGCCTTGAACTGTTTTGCATATATTCGGGTCTACACCCATTCCCATCAAAATCGGGCCTCCATTCCTCCCCAAACACCACAGGGCAGGTAGTTTAGGGCCTTTGATTTTGGACCGAAAGGGCTATTTTCTTCCATATGGTTTGTAAATAACCGGGTCCATAAAGAGGATTATTGATATTGGGCCTAATTGGCTGATTTATTAGAAAAATTACATTTATACTTTGATCCCAGTTTTCTTTTCTCGTTCATTAACTCGTTCTTTGCGAATATCCCAGTCATTAACACGGCCAATGTCACGGTTATATGCCGGAGGATCTTGTTGGTGGAAGGTCCACCATATGCAGATTCAGGTCTTTCCATGGTCCTATTCCAGCGGTCCTTGTCCCTAAGCTATTCCAGGGGCGATTTACTCGTTGATTATAATTCACCTCAGGAGTTGCACTTGCCCCTCTCTAATGGTTTCTCTGTATTGTTGAAACTGGTATATGGTTTTTACCGAAATAATCACTATTATCAACTGCAAATCTTGATTCACTGCCACCTTGTAAAATGCCTCCAATACGGGATATCCCCTTTATTATCAGTGTTTGCAGGGAAGTTTCGGAATTTTTTCCACGTCTACAATTTCTCACTGGGCTGGTTTTTGAACATTTTACCATTAACATTATAACTTCCATAATATACATTTTGGAAACTGTGGTATCATTTTTATTTAAACTTTCAAAAATGAAAACTACCGTAAGGTCTGGAATCCTGACACACTGATTTGTGAAATACTAAAATGCAAAAGATAATATTCTTTAATCTTGGCTTCATTACTAACAAACAATACATACTAGCAAAAATTGGAATTTGACGTAACTTTCGGTTAACACTATCAACTGAAAACGTGAATTAGATTTTTAAAAGAGGAGTTATGTGGGAGGGCTTCAGAGCAAGCGTTGCAGGGATTAAGTTGTCTGTTTTCAGTTGGCCGCTCGACAAAAAACAAATAGCTTTTTTAGAAGATTTTTCGCTGATGGGCAAAAGGAAGAATAGCAAAAGAAATAGCATAGTTTTTTTTTTAGTATTACGTTCGTAAGGCCCATAAATATAATGGTACAAATAAGAAAATTTCTATACAATATGGTCATATTCTAGCATAGAATACTTACCTAATTTCGAAAACTGTTTAGTTAGGTAAAGGAAAAAACTTTGAATGATCTCAAAAAAAAAATTCAAATTAAAGCTTCCAAAGTATCATGTTTGTGCGTCGTCTTCTGTATATGTGTCGTTCTCTGTGTGTTTGTCGTCTTTGTGTGTGGGTTTATCGTCTTTGTGTGGGTATGTCGTCTCTGTGTTTTGTATATCGTCTCTGTGTGGGTGGAATTTACCAATTCCACCCTTTCTTCTTTTAGAAGCAGTGATTTGTAATGAGTCTTAAGCATTTTGTGCGTTGCGAACTAAAAACCTTCAGAAAGAATCTCAGTTACTATTAAGAATCCGAAATAAACACGGAGAGAAATGAAGGTTTTGTTAACATGCCTAATGAAATAAAACAAGATAGGATGAAAATATAATAGTTTATAAACAAATTTAGGCTATATATTTGCAAATTAGGGGGGTGGGGGTAAAGCATAGCATATATTAAATACGTAACCTAACCGAGGTACCTTTTTTTTTTACCCTTCAAACCACAAAAAACTAAAGTTTAAAATCTTTGTCACGGAGTGAGCAATACCTCACAAGGGCAGCGAAAACCTGTTTTTTTCATAAAGTATATTTGATATTTCGATGCGGTCTTACCCGCGTGTTTACCGTATTCTTAATAAGTAACCAGAATCTCTATCCCAAACAAGGGTTTGAATCTTTTTTTTAACCTGATACCTTTGATACCTTTGCTACTTGTAAGGTTTGAAATATTCAATGAAAATGGGTTCTAACTTTGAAAAAAAAAGTTTAAAAATTCCTAGCTCAAATACCTAATACTGTAATTTAAGAGAAAACACAAACTCCGAGCCAGACCTTAAAAAAAGAGAGTTAAGGAAATTATTAATACCCTATGAACAGAGAATGATTGAGCTAATAAATTGAAAATGTTATTTTTAGAGTTTCTTATTTAGGCTGTAGATTCTTTTACCAAAAAATTTTCATTATTACGAAAAAAATCTTAATCTACAGTAGCTGGGCCATTTTGCCACTAACAGTTTTACCAAATGTAACATTTCCACCTAGTGTTTTTTTCTTCGGACGTAAATTTCATTACATCTTACCGTAGCTGATTATATGTCATGGAGCCTCTTGGGTCTTTTTTCCAGTGCCCTAGGGTTCCCAGGATTCATGGTTGAGGAACCCTAAAATAATATTGCTTTTCAGCCATCCATTTCACCATTGCAGAACAATTAAAATAAATCCTATTTTACAGTATTAATAATTCACAATTCACATGAGTTGTGTCTCATACAATGTCTAAAAAAAAATAGGAACATTTTGTAAGTTTGCATTAACCGAAAATTAAAAAACTCTTTATTTAGTTTAGGACCTTTAGTTATTTGATACATTTGTACATTTGTAAAACGAATTTAGTGTAAAAAAGAAATAATAAAATAAAATAAAGAAAAAAGTTAAAAAAAACGAAGTGCTTTTTCCTTTTTAAAAACCTATACGAATTTTGCAGATTTGAGTTTTTTTAGGAACGTTCTTATTCATTTCACAAAGTACGTATTTAAATCAACATTCTGTTTACCGGTAAATAAGTTTAGTTATTATTTTCTTAGCGATTTCAATTTTTCTAGTTTTCTTCCGTTTCGAAAAATAAAACTTTAGTTGAAAAAAACTGACAAAACATTATATTATTCCATACATATGGAATATAGCCCAGTAGTTGTTTTGGAAAGTTTGCATAGTAATTGCAAAAGGTTTCGTTTGCGAAAATCAAGATTACACCCATCGAAATTTAACTGATAGACTAAAAACAAAAAAAAAAACATAAACGGCGTCGATACAAAACTTGAAAACAAAAAGGTCTAACTATTTCCCCTAGGTGTTTGAAGAGCATATTTTGGAAAACGTTGAACCTATTTCTGTCCACTGAAGCAAATTCTAAAGATACTGTCCAAAAATTAGTGTTTCAACGTAACATTAATAGAAAAATAATGTAGTATATACTACATTTTTCCTTGAGCAGGAATTCGGTGGATTTTGCTTTAACTAACTACAATAGTAAAAAAAAAAAATTAAAAAGAAAAAATGTAAATTCATAATCATTTTTAAATTGAAAAAGATCAATCGAAATTAAACTTTTTGGTTGCCTGTATTGCTAAAGAGAAAATTCAAATCGCGAAAATATTTTAGGAGCTTGTTATTGCGACCACAGACCACACCAAAAAGAAGTTGAGTTAGGTTAATCATAACGAAGTATACAAAATATGATGAAAATATAATACTTTAGTAACAAAATTAAGGAAACTACAAAAGACAATTATGGAAAGCAGGCCGCCCCAAAACGCATGATATTAAATACCTAACATAATAACCTAACCACCACTTATATACTAAATATTTGATTAAAATATTCCTGTATAGATGCCGTTTATCTCGCTTAGGCGAAGCTGATTATTTCCACGTAGACACAGAAAACCGGTTTCATTACAGAACTTTTTACTGAAAGTAAATAGCAATATTAAAATTCAAAACAAACATAAATTATTTCTTATATGAGGGAGGGAAATTGTCCCTTCCTGAATGCCTCACTCTTTACGCTCAAGCTTCACTTTTTGTCCTAAATTCTATAAGAACAACTTTGAAAATACAATGGCCGATTAATTAGTATAAGAAGCTTTTTAAAAACAGTTCTAAATACTTTAGCATGAAAATTGAGGTATGTTTGAAAATAGAGGAGGGGGCAACCTCCCTATTTTGCATGGTATGTTTAATTTTGTGTTTGACCAAGCTAAAAAGTAATAAGTCTATTCATTGTTTTTTTGATATGGATTCAATTTAATCGAGTTAAGTTTTAAAGATAGCTATTTAAAAGTTTTTTCATCTTAAAAGGATAATAAAGGCAAATAAAATTGGCGGTTGTAAAAATATGGATAAAGAATCGTTTACAAAAAATGCATGCGCATGCTTGGCCCAACACCCTCTATTTCGATCACTGATAATATAGTTTTTGTAAGTCACGCTTATGTGTGTTTATTTGTTGAAATAAGTACTGGCGCCTGGCCGTTAAAAATATGGGCCTAATATGTTATTACTGAAGCATTTGCTTCATTTTCCTCCTTAGAGTTTTATCTGTTGAAATTTTCCCTTAAAGAACTCAACAAAACGGGTTTTCAGGAATGCAATCTGTTTGGAGTTCAATTCCAAGTTTGGGTACAGCGCCACACAAAGCTGTTGTTTCAAGCACCCAGTGCAGGGTGTTTCCACTTCTAAGCAATCTATCTGTACCTTGTTTCTGGGTGATTTCTTTCTAATAGAGGTACTTTGTGTGACACATGAACATGAAAAAGGTTGGGACCAACCATATTATGCTATAACTTTGATGTAAATTACCTTTCCCTCTTCTGTCCCCCAGCTTAGCCCCCTAAAAAAATTAAGTCCTATGCAGGTTGCTTGACTGTGATTATTTTTTAAAAAAAACAAAGTTTTTCCGTGGGAAAGTAAAGAGCGAAGTTGAAACTTAAAACGGACAAAAATTATTACTTCATAGCCTATTTAATATATATTAATTTAACTAGTGTAAATAATCCAACTAATTATGTTTTTCCTATGCTTTTATGATTATACAAAAACTAGCGAATTACTGGAAACACCAAAGTCAAGTATAAAAAAACAGGATTATTGATTTAAGAGTCAAAAAGTGAGTATGTAGCCTAACAACACTAAACGAATCTATAAAGCTTTACATAGTCTTACACTAGTTGTGACATTAGGAACTTTCAGTATACAATTAAAAATTATCTTAAAACATAAGCGTAAAACTAAATATTTTTTAATAACCGCGAAGTAATTGAACAGGATACAGAAATATTGGATTGATTTATCAAGCAGCATTTTGCTCTCATCAGCTATAATACCAATATATACAGTCTTAAATTGTAAGAAATATGCTTTAGTATTACTTGAAATAAAGATAAAACAAGACATAATATGAACTCTGGAAATCTGATTATTTCTCTCTATACAAGAATGAATTTCAAGCTATGATACAAATTCTAAAGCTAGTCTATAGTCCTAATACTATCAAGATAGCACTACTTCGAACTTCTGTACAAACTAATCATGACATGTCCTTTTAAGAACCAAAACGAGAGCCAGTCATTGAATTGAGCCATTGTGCAGAAGTGATACCAAATTAAACGTAAAAAAATAAAGAAAATCCTAAAAATGGATTATTGCTTTATCTTAAAAGGGATTTCATCCTAAAAGGGATTGATAATATTTAGATTCTATAAAAAGCGTCCTTCATTGGTTTGCTTTTACTATACCAAAACTCCTATATTATTTTGTGTTTTCAGTAAAGTGCTAGTTTTGTATAATCATAAAAGCATAGGGAAACATAATTAGTTGGTTTATTTATGCTAGTTACATTAATAAATATTAAATAGGCTGTGAAGTAATAATTTTTTTGTCCGTTTTAAGTTTCAACTTCGCTCTTTACTTCCCTGGGAAAAACTTTGTTTTTTTAAAATAATCTTTGTTCGTTTTTGATTAAACTTTAATGCAGAAACAACGCTGCCATGATCTTTTTTATGTATACGGAATAATGTAGGCTCGTTTTAAGTTTTAATGTCACTTCCTAGTTTCAGTTAAAAACTTATTTTTAATATAATTTCTCATTATCACCGATCTAAGGGAGATCAAACAGCTCTAAAAAATACTGCAAACAACCTTGACAGCTAAGAAAAACTGTTAGTCTATAACATAAGGTTCATTATTCATACCTCACAAAACAATACATGTTTTTTCAGGAACGTTTGTTTTTCGATGAGCAAAAAGCTGTTTTCACTCGGCCGACTTCGCCTGAAAAAGCCATAATGAAGACAGGGCTTTATAAATCACCTATTGACTAGCAGAAAATAGAAGGCTACTGTAACAAAAGAAAGCTGTTTAAGGGCTCATTTAAAAGCTTATATTTAAACTGAATCGCTATTTATAACTTTGACTTGATAGCACATTCCCACAAAGTGCACTTTCGGTTGTTTCCCCAACTTTTTTAAATGAAACAAGTGCCTTTTCCAATGAAAGGACCAAAAAAAATGTGATTTCAAAACCTAGGTAAGAGCAAAAACTAAGTGGGCAAGGACATCCCTTCCCCTCAATTACCACCGTTAGAACTAGCACACAGGCTTCATCATAGAGTGAAGTTTGAAGGTTCAATTTAAAACTGTCGATCAGTCAAGCTTAATTTTTGGTAGATGTTTAGTTGAAAAGTTTTTAGTTTTAGTTAATTGGTTTTCCCAATAATCTTTTTACTTTGAATATGACTAGTTGATTTATGAAACTTAATAAGAGGGTCTGGAGGGGGAGTATATGTGAGGGGATCTTATAAACCTCCAGTTAAGGGCTTTGGACCATAATTATCGCAATGGTACAGTTTTTTTATGCTTCCAAGCTCTTTCACTTAAGAGGTGGTACCAAAAGTGCCGTTTCTAGTGCTATATGGCACTTTTGGATGGTAAAATTGATAAAAAGCGCGTAGATATGAGTAATAGGTTTAAAATCTACCTTTTCCGGGATATGCCTTAAAAAATGAGTGCATCATGCTTACAAAAATAGTGGATTATCTGAAAAAGTAATCGTAAGAAGGGAAAAACCATGATTGAAAAAAAAAATCCAAGATGGAATCAATGCATGATAATCTAATTTGAAGTTAGCGCTGTACTGACAGAACCACGCCTCTAATAGTGTAATTTAATATATTGATGTTTGTAGGACTTTAATTGTAAAGCCTATTAAGGGGGGACTGGAGGAGGAAGCTGCAGGAGGTGTTTCTTCTAAACCTCCAGTTAAAGGTTTTGGACCATAGTTATTTACAATGATACCGTTTTATGCTTTCAAGATTTTCCACTTAAGAAGTGGTACCAAAAATGTTGTTTTCAGTGCTATATCTCACTTACGAATGGTAGAATTGATAAAAAGCACGTAGATATGAGCAAGTTTTCAAATCAGTCATTAAACATCACTCTAAAAAGTTCTAGTAGCCCACTCGCCCTAGCTTTACCACTTGAGACATGGCACCAAAAGTGCCGTTTTTAGTGCTATTTGAACTTGCAGATGGTGGAATTTATAGGGAGAACGTAAATATGAGCAATATTTTTTATATAAGCTATCCAAAAATCTATCGAAGATTTTCTGGTAGCCCGCTAGCCCCACCCTCGAGAAACGGCATAAAAAGTGCCTTTTTTCGTGCCGTATGGCACTTGCACACGGCAAAATTTATATAAACCACGTACATATGAGAAATAGTTTTTGAATGAGCTCTTAAGCATCTCTCTGGGATGTTCTAGTAACCCGCTAGGCCTGTAATAAAGAAGTAAAAAAACGACCGTTTTAACATTTTTTTAACTTTTAGTTACAATGCGCTATGGTTCGCTTTTTGCTAGGTTGCAGCTAATGCTTCAACAATGACAAAGAGTTCAATGCAAATTCTCCTCAGAAACTAGTTGACATTAAAATCTGTAAAATCTAATAGATGATAGAATTTTTAAAAACCTAGTAAATATAAGCAAAAGCTTATAATTGAACCATTAAACATCTATCTACGACGGTGTGGTAGCCTGCTAATGTTTCAGTAGCCTGCTGATGAGCAGACGATTTATGACACTTACTAAGGGGGCTGGGAGGGGAGTGTACGGGAGGGGTTCTTGTGAACCTCCAGTTAAAGGTTCTGGAACATATCTATTACAATGATACCTGTTTTGTACTTCAGAGCTTTTCCACTTAAGAGTGGCACCATAAGTTTTGTTTTCAGTGGTATATCACACTTACGAATGTAAAATTGAAAAAAAAAACACGTATATAAGAGCAATTACTTTCAAATGAGCCATTAAACATCACTTTTATAAGTTCTGTTAGCCCAATACCCCCACACTGTAAAAAAAAAAATCGTTTGAGATTCAACAAAAAATTGTTTGTAATGTTTATCAAAAACAAAATGGAATTTCAACAGCTGAAATTGAATATTGGAGACCATTTTTGGAATTCCATTGTCATTATTGAATTTCCAATTTGTTGAGAAACGAAAATGTTGAATTCCCATACCCGAATTGAATTTTCAATTTGTTGACAAAATAACATGTTGGATTTAAGATCCTTATATGGATTTCCATCTTGTTTGCTGGATTTCCCATTCTTTTATTGGATTTCCATCACTAGCGTTGTTCAAATTCCTAGGTCTACAGTCTAATATCTAGTTCTCAGGATTCAGTTTCCCTTTCTTCTTTCTGAAGCATCAGTAAATGCCGGAAAAAATGATCTAATTTATTTTACAAGAACAGAAAATTACAACAAAAAATTTCTCCCAGATAATATGACACCTCTTAACGGCTGCATTGTTTCATGGTGGAAATCAGTAAATCAATGGCGTAGTAGCAGGCTGACAGAAGACACTTGAGTAAGAAATATAGTTCAATCAGGAAAACAGTGACACACGGACCTGAAATGAAGATGTAATCAAATCGAGGCACAAATAAAAGAAAGATTTCCTCCTTTTTTCTGTCTCCAGAGCTGAACGGTTGCAATAATAATGCCACGAATTTGTTCTTTTCTGAATACTTTTGACTTGCTCATCAGATCTCATCAAATCTCTTGTTCGCCGCCTCATCAAATCAGTGTGTTATAAAATTGAAACATTGTAAAATAGATCTTCTGCTTAGATGAAGTACGACAAAATTGTTTTTCAGCTTCACAACTTTGCTCAATCCCAATTTATAAGGTTTTATGATATGCAAATACATTTCCTAAATTTTGAAGAAAAAAAAAACATTGATATGGCTTAAAATTCTACTCAAATACAGGAATTGCATTTTTGGAACTAAACCTTGAGAAAAAGAAACTGATAACTGAAAATTAAGGTAAAATTATGTTTTTTGTCAAAATTTCAATAAGTAGCCTATAGACCTGTCATGTAGGTAAATTTAAGGAACCTCTAGAGGGAGAAGGAGTGGAGGTAGGTACTTCAAAATACCTTCCCGGGACATACTTTGGTACTTACGTACTATCTGGAACACTCGCGCTATATCATATAGGAAAGATGCGGGTTTCCTTCGAAACGGGTTTCTTTCAATAGAGAAATGGATTGTAAAAGCGTGGTTTGTTATTAGTTTACAATATTTAAACTATTGTCTTTTTGGGGTTTAGGGGAAAAAAGGTACCTAGGTTTGGTTAGGTATGTAATATATTCTATGCTTTACCCCCCATTCCCCCTAATGTGCAATATATAGCCGATTTTTTTTCTAAACTATTATATTTTTATCCTAGTTTGTTTTACTTCATCAGCATCAACCAAGCTTCGTTTGTCGCTCGTGTTTCAGATAGTACATAAGTACCCATGCTTTAGCCTGTAGACCCATCCCTTGAAGTTTCTAACTAAAGTAGAATTCGCACTGTTCTATTAGCTGTAAGCCACGCACGATAGATGATAAAAGAAACTAGTGAAACAGGTTCTTTCAACGAGGAATTGGATTGTAAACAGTGGTTTCTACTTCGTTTACAATATTTAAACTTTAGTTTGTCGGGGTTTTAGGGGGGAAAAGGGTACCTAGGTTAGGTTACGTATTTAATATATGCTATGCTTTACCCCCACCCACGTAATGTGGAAATATATAACCGAATTTCGTTTCTAAACTTTTTATTTTTATCCTATTTTGTTTGATTTCATTAGCATTAACCAAACTTCACTTCTTGCATGGTTTACAGCTAATAGAACAGTACCTTAGGTTTTTACCAAACTTTTTTTATTTATAAAAATATACTATCCTAAACATTTTGGGAAACTTAAGACACAAATTATCAATATTAATCAACTAAACTGAATACTTACCATCAAAATCAAGCTGTCTTCTCTCTCTGATCTGAATGCCCCCTAGGCAAAATCGTCGCTTCGTCGTTTAAAGGTCTTAACATTAAATCTACTTCTGTAGTATACGTTTGTAGGTAGTTGAAGGAGATGATTTTTTTTTTGTCAAATTGATCTCAAATCATAACATTCGAAAAACAAAATAAGAGACAAATTAGGTCTTGGGAGGACGTTTAGTTGCCCTCCAATCCTTACGGTATCTTAAAAAGGACACTAGAACAAAAAAACAACAAATAGAAACGCATCCGTGATCAGTCGTCTGGCAAAAAAAACATAAATTCCACATGTGTGCAGATAGGAGATCATAACCCCCACAATAACATTTTCTGGTACGCCAAATCTGAAGATCTAATTTACATTAAGATTTATTGACTTTTTGAGGGGTGTTTCTTCCTTTTTCGAAAATCAGGCTCCCTGTTTTCAAAATCCCTTAATCTATCAGAATCCCTTTTTCTTCTGAAGCTTGGAGCCTTTAGTGGGTAGATATTTAACGTAATGAAATTTATATATTTGCAATCTGCATAAAAAACCCTATTCTTATCAATTGTTATCAAAATTCCATTTTTGAGTTTCGGTTACAATTGAGCTGAGTCGCTCCTTAATTAAAGTTTAACACTATGAACTATTTGATAAGAATTATTGGGCTAGCGTCCTATTTTTAATTAATCCTGCAGCAAACTGGAGTTTTTAAAGCACGATTCATGCTATTAAAGTGTAGTATTTCTGAGTCCAGTTGAAATGTGCACCATTTTAGAAAATTCTCTTTTTGGGGAAGCTTTTGGTTCCTCTACGTGTACGTAAGGGACTGAAATACCCTTATAGGCGTCTTCTTTTCTTCGATATATTTGCTTACTTGGTTATTCAGAGTAAGCAGCAAATTTATGGCAAATCCAGGGAAGAATTTTTTTTTAACGCTTTTTGGGTCTCATTACAAAAATGACGTTCATCGCGAAAAAACATAAGTTGTTCCCACAAAAGGATTTTCGCTATTAATTAGAAAAAATTGAATTCAGAAAGCAATATATTTTCACCGTTAGTACTGTTAAGGTTAGGGTAGCATCTTAAGAAATTTTCTACCTGCAGAAACTCACAAATATTTATTTAAAAAAAGCGATTGTAAAAGTTAAAGACAATTTTTGTACAAAGATTTCTGCGTATTCATTTTGCAGACAAGAAAGCTCAACTTATTTCAAAGTAAAAATATATTTCCTTATTTACATAATTATCTTTTTATGCTCAAAATTCAATTAGCGTTCCCCCTTTTCTGTTATATTTCAAATATTTGAATTGAAAACTTATACTGAACATATTACTTTCAATGGTCCTAAAGTCAAATTTAAAATGATATTCAAGAAAACTTCAATCTACTGTTGAAGTTTAAACTGTGTTGATTAATATAACCTATTTACGGTGAAAATTATATTTTTTCTACTGAAAAGTACATAAACCTTAATGATTTCAATAATTTGTTGGAATTCAATAAGCAAGTCACAATTCCAACAGAAAAATTCGTTTTTTTGTGACTTGTTTGAATTCAATAAGCAAGTCACAATTGAAACAGAAAAATGTGATTTTTTTTTGACTTGTTTAAATTCGAGCAAAACATTTTGTTGGAAATAATTTTTTTTTTTTTTACACTGCAGCTTTTCCACTTGAGACACGACACCAAAAGTGCCGTTTTTAGTGCCATTAAACTTGATGAGGTGGAATTTATATGAAAGATGTAGATACGTGCAATATCTTTTATATGAGCTATAAAAGATCTGTCAACGATATTCTGGTAGCCTGCTAGTGCCACCCTTTGAGAAATACTACAAAAAGTACCATTTTAGTGCCATATCGCGCTTGCAGATGACAGAGTTTATAAAAAGCACGCAGATATAAGAAATAGCTTTTGAATGAGCCATTAAGAATCTCTCTATGATGTTCTGGTAGCCCGCTAGACCTGTTGAAAACAAAAAAACGAAAGAAAAAAAAACAACAACAACAAAAAGACGGGAGACAGATCAGTGCTACCAATGCAAAAAAGTGATTTTCCTTGTTGTTCAGGGAGGGGAACTGTAACTTTCCTGTACAAGGTTTCGACCATGTTGATTCCAATGGTACACTTTTCATTTTGATCTGACGCCATTTTCGAGGGTTTGAGCCTTTTATTCGAAATCACAATAAATTCCTTTTCGCAATAAACTTTTACTTATACGACAAATAGAAATAATAGTTAACATTCCTGAGTCAGTGTCAGATGGAATTTTTTTTTTTTTCACTAGGCAGTTTTTTTCAAAACTCGTTTTGCAACTTTTGGTTACTATGGGCTGTGGTTCGCTCTTTACTAGGTTGCAGCTGCCGCTGCAACCACGATACCTTGTCGGGACATACTTTAAAAAATGAGCCAAGAAAATGACTGAAAAAGAAAACAACAGTGGATATCGATACCGATATTCCCGATATCGATACGCCCGATACCCCATACAGGCATTCCCCCAGGGACTATGGAGGGCCATATCATCATCAAAACCATATTTATTGGAGCTTTGAACTATGTTAAACAAAATGACTATCTCAAAATTTTTATAGGACTAGTTTGGGGGGGAGGGGGTCTGTGTGGGGCGGGGGGGGGGGCTATTTGCCCTCCAATCTTTTTGGTCATTTAAAAAAGGGCACTTACAAATCTAATTCCCTTTCGAATGAGCTATTACACCTCTCTATGATGCTCTAGCCACCCCCTAGCCCTTCAAGAAAAAAAAAGAAAAAAAGGGAGACAGATCAGTCAGTGCTACCCATGCAAAACAGTCATTTTCCTTGTTGTTCAGGGAGGGGAACTGTAACTTTCCTGTACAAGGTTTCGACCATTTTTTTTTTTTTTTTTTTTTTTTTTTTTTTTTTTTTTTTTTGTTGATTCCAATGGTACACTTTTTATTTTGATCTGACGCCATTTTCGAGGGGTTTTGAGCCTTTTTTTCGAAATCACAATAAATTCCTTTTCGCAATAAACTTTTACTTATAAGACAAATAGAAATAATAGTTAACATTCCTGGGTCAGTGTCAGATGGGAGTTTTTTTTTTTTCACCAGGCAGTTTTTTTTTCAAAACGCGTTTTACAACTTTTGGTTACTATGGGCTGTGGTTCGCTCTTTACTAGGTTGCAGTTGCCGCTGCAACCATGATACCTTGTCGGGACATACTTTAAAAAATGAGCCTAGACAATGACTTAAAAAGAAACAACAGTGGATATCGATACCAATATACCCGATATCGGTACGCCCGATACCACATACAGGCATTCCCCAGGGACTATGGAGGGCCATATCATCATCAAAACCATATTTATTGGAGCTTTGAACTATGTTAAACAAAATGACTATCTCAAAATTTTTAAAGGACTAGTTTGGGGGGAGGGGGTCTGTGTGGGGGGGGGGGGGGCTATTTGCCCTCCAATCTTTTTGGTCATTTAAAAAGGGCACTTACAAATCTAATTCCCTTCGAATGAGCTATTACACCTCTCTATGATGCTGTAACCACCCCCTAACCCTTCAAGAAAAAAAGAAAAAAAAGGGAGACAGATCAGTGCTACCCATGCAAAAAAGTCATTTTCCTTGGTGTTCATGGTGAGGGACTGTTAAATATCCTATAAATGGGTTTGGACCATGCTGATTCCAATGGTGCACTTTTTATTTCAATTTGACGCCATTTTCAAGAGATTTCAGGCTCTTTTTCGGAATCACCAAAAAATTTTTTCGCAATAAACTTTTACTTCTAAGATTAACCGAAACAAAAATTAAAAATTACAATTCCTAAATCCTGATTCAGTGTTAGATGGCAATTTTTTTTTTTTCACTAGACAGGTTTTTTGAAAACATGTTTTTCAACTTTTGATTACTATGAGCTGTTGTTCGCTCTTTAGTAGGTTGCAGCTGCCGCTGCAACCATGATACTAACAATTCAATTTTAACTTTAATTTGCTATGCTGAATAAATTGTGCTGGCAACAGTGCAACACCCTCAAGGTAACTACCTGCGCACCTGGTCCAATAGCCGGAGCATTTCTTCAGCACCTAGCGACGAATTACCAACTTCAAAACAAAGAAAGTAGTAAACTTCAAAATAGTAGGGTTATGATGTTTGTGTACTTGAGTAAAAAGGTACAAATTATAACTGGAAAATTTTTGTTGAGCTAGAATCGATTAGTATCCTTTTTTTTATCTTTGTTGACAATAAGTATGTAAAACTAGGTCTATTTGTACGTAATATAAAGGTGCAATAATAGTTGACTCGCTAACGTAGGCTATGCTATCCATAATTTTTAAACGTTTGTTAAAATCCCCAAAAAAACAGACTGGAATTGCTTCTAGATCTGATTTATGCCCTAATAAGAACAAGGAAATTCATTCCCCGTTTTGAACATTGTATTTCAGTTTGGTTAGGTAATTTGTTGGGGCCCTTGGAGCCTTGTTACAGTTTTTGGTACTTCTGTCTTATAGCCACCACGCTCCAGTTCTGTCGAGAAGTGAAGTTTGGTTAATGCTAATGAAATAAAACAAAATATATGATGAAAAATATAATACTTTTTCAACAAAATTATGAAAACTACAACAAGAACTGTGGAAGGGGGGCCACCCAGACCACATTATATTAAATACGTAACCTAAACTAACCTAACCAAAATACTAACTAAATATTTAATGAAAATATAGCTGAAATGTAGTTTGCCACCAAGCCGAAACTAATATTGTCTGTTATAAAGACCATGAAAACCGGTTATTGTCTCATGTTAACGATACAACATCTTGAGTGTGGTGGCTATAAGACAAAAAGTACCAAGTTTTTGGTAAAGTTCTAGCTGAGGTGTATTCTATGGGTCTAAAGTTTAGGTTATCTAAGAGGAGGAACCCTTTGAAATAGAAATAGAATTTAACTTTCACCTTCCTCAGGTCCATGCAACATAAATAAGTCAGTTTCTCTGCCTAAGTTACCTTGAAGGGTATTGGCATACCATTGGGGCTATTGAGAAGGAAAAATGTTAGGAAAAAACTTTGATCGGATAAATTTGGGGAAAAAGGGCGTGGGTGGGGGGCTAGTTGCCCTCCAATTCTTTGGGCACTTAAAAAGGGTACTATAACTTTTAATTTTTGTTCGAATGCACCCTCCCCTGATCTTCTAGGACTATTATTTCGATACGATCACCCATGAAAAAAAAACTACAACAAAATCAAACAAATAAGCATGCATCCGTGATCTTTCTTCTGGCAAAAAAATGCAAAGGTACTTAGGCATTATATGGACAGTTACAAGGAAACCAGACACGAAAAAACCCGTTTTTGACGGGTTAATTCAAGACAACGCTCTAAAGTAATGGAATGCATAGCGTGGTTTTCGTTGCGTACACGATATTTAAACTGTTGTTTTTTGGGGTTTAGGGGGGAGGTACCTAGGTTAGGTTACGTATTTAATATATCCAATGCTTTACCCACCACCACCCCCCCACCCCAATGTGCAAATATATAGCCCAAATTTGTTTATAAACTATTATATATTCATCCTATTTTTATTTTATTTCATTAACATTAACCAAACTCGACTTTTTAGAAATGTCCATAAAATGCCCAAGTACCAATGCAAAACTCCACGTTTTTTGTGGAGTTCGTCGAAACTTCTCATAGGAGCTCACACGAGGATTCTCTGATACGCTGAATAGGTTGGTGTGATTTTCATTAAGATTCCCTTACTTTTGGGGTGTGTTTCCCTTTCTTTCGAAAATCAGGCAAATATTCTCAGACTCGTGACTTTTGATGGGTAACATTAAAGCTTCTTGAATCTTATATATTTAAACTCAGAAGTTTCGGTTTACTAGAGTTTCGTATCTTTTCATCACCATATTCATTTGACAAAACAAGTGTGTGCAGTAGTTCTGGTTTTCTAAAGAACAGTGGCGTAGTTTTGTCAAAATCCTGGGAGGGGGGGGGGGGGGGGTAAATTGGAGCCAATTCAGCCAAATCAAATGAAAATCACAGCGAAAAAAATGAAAAAAAAAATGAAAAATGAGCCTCATAGTAACATAAAGGCAAAGATATACTAACGAAAACTTACCCGTTTCTCTGGATGCCTGAATTATGCAGGCTTATCGTAGTTTTGAAAAGATTTTTGAAGAAACTAAATTTCAGCTGTGTGGCGAACTGGAGCCCTTGGGGGGACTGTGGTTTGGAAGGGGAAGTTGCCTCCCCCCCAGTCCCATAACAAATTACAACCCTGCTAAAGAACCTCACATTTATTTTCAATGGATTGATTAAGAGAATCTTATTTCACTGTTTAATTCAGCTGTATGTCTCTTATTGCCCAACTATATCGGTTCTAACTTTTTAATAATTTATGAAACTGCTTTCAAAGGGTTTCGAGCCCCCCCCCCATAGAGTAAAAAGAGGAGATGAATAGACCTTGTCAGAAGATATGTCATTAAAACAGTAAAAAATTCTTGTGCAGAAAACCAATATTTTGGGAACCAGGATTTCTTAACCTGATTAAGAATCACCATATTTTTTCGTACAAACTTTTTAATTTTCTTAAAAAGACTCCATCTTTCTTTACTCCATTTTTCTTTACAATTTTCTTTACTCCATTTTGTACTTCATTTGTACTCCATTGGTCATTCTTCTTATCTCCGTAATAATAATAATAATAATAATAATAAAAAAAAAAAAAAAAAGAAAAAGAAAAAAAAAAAACAGGCAGAGTCCCCTCATTCCATCAGTAGGATCCAATTTTAAACCCTTTGACTGTATTTTTTGGAATGGACATCATGAGTGCTCAAAATATCAATTGCTTCTTAGATAGAAAAAAAAAACACTTAATTTTTTATTAAACACGACAAGAATTTCACTTTAAAAAACAAAACAACAAAAACAAATACACACTACTAACTGAACCAACAAACAGCTAAAATCATATATTAAAAAAAAAAACACAAAATAATAACTCTCTTATCTCCATATTCTCCAATTATCGGTGCAGAATCGAATGTACGCCTGTTCCATGTCTATTTAATTTAATATAATATGGTCTCTACTTCCTGACAAGACAATCAATTGGAAAATGGGGGGGGGGGGGGGCTGCGAGTTTTCTGTTGGTGGTCTTAGGAGTGACGATGCCAGTGGGGCGCCTTTTCGTTTCGATAAACGCCAATTTTGAGGGCAAGCTGTTTTTTTCAAAATTCTCATACATTTGATGTCAAAATAACATTTTGCCTTTACAACTAAAGAAATATTAGTTACAGTTCACTGAATCAACTATAAACGGGGATTTTTTTCAATCGATAGCTTTCTTAAAACATAGTTTTTCGAATGTTTGATTACTACGGACCGTGTTGATTCTTTACCAGATTACCCTTGCAGGGGCAACAATGATTATTCTCGATTATGTCATTTTCCCATTTTTAAGGCGAAATGGCATTTTGTGGTGCCAACACTGCAACATCGAAGAAAGATGTCTCAGGGCATATCTTAAATGTTTTGATGACTTGCTTTTACTTTTTGGAAATTCATCTTGCTATTTATTTGATTTTTGGAAATTCATCTTGATAACCTTATCATCAAGCGCGCAAAATGGCACCAAAAAGACATTGTTTGTTGCCATCTCCAGATTTGAAAGAATTTGGCGAGCATCATTGTAATCATTGTAATATCAATGGTGAGTGCCACTACTTTTAACACTTATTTCTCATCAATCGTTGGCTCATGATGCCAATTCATAGAAAAAATGTAAATTTTTACGTTACCGAAGGATATATCTTAAAATTTGGGAAATATAGTGATACTGGGACACAATGGTGACAGTAGGCCCCCTCCTTGATTTAAGTTTTTTTTTTAATTTTCATAGAAAAATACTTTTATTTGTGTTAAAAAAATTACAATGTTTTACATTTTAGATTTTTTAAAGTAAATTGTGTATTTCTGTCATCTCTCTTTTATTGATTTTTGATGTTGTTTTCAACACTTTTTTTTTTTCGGATTTAATAAACTGACGCGCTGATTTTGTAAGAAATGCTTTATAAGCTCCAAACAAACTTGGTTTTCTCATAAGATCGGTTTCAAAGCAATCTCCACACCAAACATCAATACTTTAAAAGATGCGAGAAGTAGCACTTTGGTGTTGTAAAGAGCCATAATGCTATCATGTTATATTTTTTTCCCCCGAACCCTTTAGTACGGAAGGAGTTGGTGTTAGAAACTTTAGAAGGGGCTCATTGGATAGGAAACTAAAAGTACCAGGGGACCTCTTTACGAGGGGCCAATAACTGACCGTCGCAGGTGTCCCTTCCTTCGTGCCTCCGGCTGTGCCTCCGTGCCTCCGGCATGCCTCCGTGCCTCCGAGACACCCGGCCTCGTTGCTTGTTCAAATATTAGGGATTTTTTTAGACTTAACAGGGAATTCGCACCAGAAGCTGGCAACACTGATTCTCGCCGTTGTTTGAAATTATTCTGACGTAATTTTGCTGATATGGAGGGCCCAGATCAAGAGGAACCAAATTTTAGGTAAGCCAAGCATAGGTATAGAGTTAGGGCAAGTGATAGTTTTTTTTGTGTTGGGGTGGGGGGTCCAGCCTGCTTAAATAATAGGCTATACCATGCTGTGTAAATATAGGCTAGGCCTAGAGGAAGGGTATGTAAATACAGGGTGATTCTGGTGCTCCAGCTGTTTGTTATTACCAAATAACACTTTCTTGAAAAAAAAAATGGGCATAGTCTAGCGATATATCTTGGAATTAGGAGAGAGGGAGTTATACTGAATGAACTCCCATTAGGTAGAAACTTTTTGAGCATAATGAATTAAGATATTTTTTTATTATAATGTTCAGTTCGGATAAGAAATCTTTCAACAAATTGCCGAAATTAGCGATACCAACCACTGGCGAAAATAGAAGATGAAAATCATCACAATAAACCTGAAAAGTCGAAATTTGTCTCAACTTTATACGAGAAACTGAATATTGTGGCCTACGTCATGGATGCCGGCAAGGAAGGGCAGGGGGGCATTCCCCCTAGAAATTTGGGACTATAAAGTAATTATAAGGAAAGCAAAGGAAAAGCAGAATAGGTAAAAACCATGGAAAAAATGTGTGTTGCCCCATTGTTGGATGCCTGCCAGTGGATTCTGACCCACAATAAGGAAAATGTAAGTTCTAATTTGTGACTGAGTAACTCCTAACCAGTTTTCCACAAATGTTTTTTTCTATATGATTTGGTTGGAACAAAAAAAAAAAACAAAAAAAAAAAAAAAACATTCTCCATAGTAATGAATGGTAAGTAAATAACGATCCTTGTCAATAACGAAAGTATAAGAGCCTAACTATTGATAACATTCAGTCTAAGAATCAGCTTTTTATGGAGATCTTAAATATGTTTTTGTTTATTAGCAATTAGTGCAATTGTTAGAACACAAGAAAGTTTGTATAATTATTGAAAACACAAGGAAAATAACTTAATAAGGGGTAATTTTGGTAAGAATATGCCGTCAAACATTTGCTTGCATTTGAAGATTTGCCAGTGATTGCTCACTGTGTGAAACACCAAGTTGAGAAAAATTGGGTTAGTGAGCCTGTGACGAACATAAAGAATTCTAGGTTTTGTCTTGTCAAGATTTCTGACGGCTCCATAACACCAATAAAAAAATCCACGCTGTTGCGGCTTCTGAGGGAAAGCTCTGAGAAGCTGAGTAGTGACCGATTAAAACGGGTGATGGTCCAGGGCCGACGAGTAGGACTACGTGAGTCGCCACAAACCAATGCAGAGGTCGGTGTGAAATCGGAATTGCGTATTGGTGAATGGTGCGTTTACAGACCGGTTGGCAGGGGGAAAGAGAGTAATAGTTGGGCGGGTCAAACAGTTTGGCTACTTATCTGGGCAAAGATGCCACTCTGTTGACACGCAGAATATGGCGATACCGTTCCCTGACGACATGGGAATTCTGTGCCAGGGGTTCCGGCTGAATGCTGATCTCACATACTGCCGCATTTGTAGACCAGGGTTACTGTGACTCCAGCCTGTATATCATACATTCAGCAGAACCGTTTCTATGGAAATCGGCACCAACGTTGTCTTTTGCTTTGACTCAGACGTCTTCACAAAGCTGAATTCATTTATCCAGAAGAAAGGGTTCCACTTTTTTGATGTCTCGTCAGCATCGCAATCACCATGTTAAAAATGGCACCTAAACCCAAAACTGACCTCAAGACCATAACCACCACCACCACAATGTTCAGTGTGTCAACAGACGGAATTTTGTTTAACATTTATTAGAGGTAGTTGTTATTTTTTCCCTCCCCTCCTCCTCTCCACTCGGTGATATTTTAATTAAAAAAAAATATAAATCTTACAACTTTATACATTATCATATCACCTAAAACTTAAAAAAAAAAAAAATTATTATATACCAGTCAATGTATTAGTGGACATGAAGGCTCACTACCATTTAACTTTTTTCTTGCCAAATATCTATCGCTCCCCCCCGTTCCAGGGTGTCCTTCCCCCTCTAGGAGACGCTTTTCTGGTGGCGTTTTTACTTCAATTTCTTCAAATTCATATCCTTCAATTTTCACTAATACGAATTCAAATTTTAAAGGTGGTTTTCCAAAAGGCTTACTCTTACAACTTTAAAATTTTTTAACACAAAAAAAACTATTTGCTCTCCCGTAGACTGGGCGTCCTCCGTCCACAAGAAACCCATTCTTGCGGTGGCACTTTTTTCCTTCTTTTTTTTTTTTTTTTTTTCAGCCCTTTTTACGACCAACCTTAATCAACAAAAAAAAACAAAATACAACCAACCCATCAACAAAAAACCAAAAATAACCGACGTGCATGAGGGCACAGAACTGAACAGAATCTTGAACCATGTCTCCTACGGACGAGGAGGCCACCCACGGCTGGGCTGGTCCTTCCAGCTCAAGTGCGTGTGCCCCTCGTCCCCATTTGCTTGAGTTCTTGATATAATTTTATGAGTCTCAAATGCATTCCTAGATCTAGGGCAGCGGAAGCGATGAATACCATCGGAAAACTTGTTATGCTCAGTAGAAGACTTAGTAGTAGAAGACTTAGTGTTTATACTTGTGCTAACCGAGCTTAGTTTGATTTACTGAAGCTCATTTGTCCAGTTTCTTAGGGTTGTCATTTGAGCTGTGATTATCGAGATGATTACTGAAACGTACCAATAAATATCTGAGAAACTAGTTATTTTTTTAGTTGGTTGCTTTACTTAGCGCTTTTTACTAATAACTCGGTAGTAACAGTTTTTCTGACTGTTGCTTTACAGTTTTCTCTTCAAATACCCAAAGGCCTGTGTTTAATACCAAGAAAGTTGGATTCTAAGTACATTCGGGAAAAAGGGATCTGTGTGTTTTCCAGATTCTGTCGTGTCAAAGCAGCAGATTCCTTTTTTTTAGTACAATTAAGATTCCGAGATCAAGGGTGCGTCTTGGCACAGCCACTAAACAGAAAAGCAGGTATGATAAAAGGGAAAGGGACGTGTGAAGACGTGATAAAAGGCAACTTTTACCGCTGGTCAAGTCATATTGAATAGGGCTGCGAAGCGTAACGTCAATTCTTGGGCGGGAAATTCAAATAAGGATGAAACGTGGATGCGTAGACACGTTTTTTTCGGAACTTTGCCGAATTGTTTTAGCCTAAAATATTTGACGTAGATCCTACTAATCCACCAGAACGTTTTCACATCGAAATAATACTAGGAATATTGACAATCAGTTGTTAGTTGCAACTAAAAACCACGTTTCACGGTACTTTGAATTTCGCACCTTGCTTTTTACGTCATCACCGCGCAGCCCTATGTTGTATAACTTAAAAACCGTGTTTCCGGGATTTTTTTTGAAATTTCGGGATTTTTTCTGAAGAAAAATCGGAATTTTATTTTGAGCCGTGGCAACGCTGCATGTCTAATAGGAAAAAAGTGACACCATCAGTGTCATCGTAGGGTTACCTAGTTTTTGCATGAATATCAACAACTTGCAGTCCTCCGTTCTTCTTCTTTAGGTACATAGCAGTTGTTTTCAGTCTTGGGGGTTCTTTTTCCTTGCCAAATAAACCCGTAAATGATTTTTTCCAAGTTTTAAAAGATCACTTTTGAAGGTGCTGAAATATTCGACAGATACCGAATAACAGGCAAGCTGTATATATTTACATGTTGCGCCCTTTGGAATATGCCTCTGGCGTGCCTCCGGAGGCATGCCTCTGGCGTGCCTCCGTGCCTCCGTGCCTCATGCCTCCAGGTGTCCCTCAAAATGCCCAGTTGTTACCCCTCGCCTCTTTAAGAGAAAAAAAAATGATCAGAGGGCTATCAGGACCCCATCCACGCCCTTTTTAGCTGTTGTCCCCCAAAAGACATTTGATAAAAATTTTTAGATAGACATTTTGTTCAAAATAGTCTGAAGGTAAGAAAGCTATGCCTCTGGGGATGCTAAGACACTCACATTTCCTGGAGTAAGGGCTGTAAGCTATGCAAGCTTCCCATTATTTACACATAGGGTTTGTTTGTGGCAAAGGGGAAACCTGTTTGTTCCTGGTCGCTATCAGATAGGAAACTTTCAGTACATGATACCTTAGTACATGCAAATGAGTCGCCAGTTACCCTTCACGAAGTTGTTCTAGTTTGAATTTTCCAAGGATTCAAGAAATAAAACATTCAGCTTAGGGCATGGAGATAAAAAAAAAACCGCGATTGAAAATCCTTGACGATGAAAACGTCTGCATGAAAAAGAGTACAATCAAAGACTGGCTAATATTTCTGGAAAAAAAAACTTTCCACAAAACATGATTTTTTTTTTAAAGAAAAGTAAATAGCTGCATTAAACTGAAATGACCAGGAATTAAGTCAAATAATCTTCCAAGCATAAAATTACCACAAATCACCATATATAAAAGTAGAGAGGACCCTAGTACTCGTGACATGACACCATATATGGGCATAGAGTCCCTAGGGAGATGGTTTTCTCACTGAGAATGAAAAAAACAGAATTTTTCTCACTTGAAAAAACATGAATTTTCTCTCTTTTTATGGTTGTTTCTTGGACGGTTATGGGTGTTGGTCAATTTTTTTGATGTTTTTCTCGGATGTCAACAGCAATTTATGTCTGTTTTATGGTTTTTGTCAGTGAGAATGGAAAAAAAACAGTATTTTTCTCACTTGATGGATGTTTTCTGGATTATTGAGTCTAATATCACCTGTCAGAATTGTTTCCGGGGAAGTTAATTAATGTCTGACAGATGACGTCAAGTTAATTAATGTCTTTGATGTATTTCCAAAGAGAATTGTTTCCGGGCGAATGATTTTTAATACCTGACAGATGATGTCATAGTTTGATTGATTTGTCATGAAAGGGGAATTAATTTGTTGTTTCTAAGGAGAATTATTGATTCACGAAAGGGGAATTAATTTGTTGTTTCCAAAGAGAATTGTTTCCGAGCGAATGACTATTAATGTCTTTGGAGTTCTACCAAGAGAAATGTTTCCGGGCGAATGTTTTGATCTTAGCGATGAAGTGCAAAAACAAAAGGAACTCGCTGAAATTTACGTTTAGGGATTATTTGGGCGAAACCGTTTTAGACATTTTATGGAATTATTTTCGGCGAAACTGTTAGAGACATTTTAAAGATGATTTTAGAAAAGGTTTTAGAAGAGAATTTGAGGGTGAAAACTCTGTGGTCGTTATAATACACAAGTTCCATTTGAACAGTGTTGTGAGGTCCTCTACCCCAACCCCAAAAGGGCCCCTCATACCCTCCCCAATCCCCGAAGGAAGCCCCCGGTCCTCAAAGGTCCCCCGGTTTCCTAGTAATTTCAAATGTGAGGTTAGGTTATGTTTATGTTATGTTATGTTATGTTATGTTATGCTATGTTATGTTATGTTATGTTATGTTATGTTATGCTATGTTAGGTTATGTTATGTTATGTTATGTTATGCTATGTTATGCTATGTTATGTTATGTTATGTTATGTTATGTTATGTTATGCTATGCTATGTTATGTTATGTTATGTTATTTTATGTTATGTTATGTTATGTTATGCTATTTTATGTTATGTTATGTTATGTTATGTTATGCTATGTTATGCTATGTTATGCTATGTTATGTTATGTTATGTTATGTTATGTTATGTTATGCAATGTTATGTTATGTTATGTTATGTTATGTTATGCTATGTTATGTTATGTTATGTTATGTTATATTATGTTCTTTTCAAAGGGCATCTCAGAGCAATTTCCTTTCTTAGTGACCGTCCTAAACCCATTTTACAAATTGAAATACCCATCCTTTTAGCTTAGAGTTTTAGTTTGGTTTAGTTTTAGTTAAAAGTTTAGAGTTTTTAGCTTAGAGTTTTTAGCTTAGAGTCTTAGCTTAGAGTTTTTGTTAGAGTTCTAGTTTAGTTTAGTTTTAATTAAGAGTTTAGAGTTTTTAGCTTAGAGTCTTAGCTTAGAGTTTTTATTTAGAGTTCTAGTTTAGTTTAGTTTAGTTTAGAGTTAAGAATTTAGAGTTTTAGCTTAGAGTCTTAGCTTAGAATTTTACTTAAAGTTATAGTTTGGTTAAGTTTTAGTTAAGAGTTTCGAGTTTTAGCTTAGAGTCTTAGCTTAGAGTTTTGTTAGAGTTCTAGTTTAGTTTAGTTTTAGTTAAGAGTTTAGAGTTTTACCTTAGAGGCTTAGCTTAGAGTTTTAGTTAGAGTTGAAGTTTAGTTTAGTTACAGTTAAGAGTTTCGAGTTTTAGCTTAGAGTCATACCTTAGAGTTTTACTTAAAGTTTTAGTTTGGCTAAGTTTTAGTTAAGAGTTTCGAGTTTTAGCTTAGAGTCTTAACTTAGACTTTTTTTGTTAGAGTTCTAGTTTAGTTTAATTTTAGTTAAGAGTTTGATGTTTTACCTTTGAGTTTCAGTTAGAGTTCTAGTTTAGTTTAGTTTTAGTTAAGAGTTTGGTGTTTTACCTTAGAGTCTTAGCTTAGAGT
This sequence comes from Artemia sinica, assembly GCA_027921565.1. Taxonomy (NCBI): domain Eukaryota; kingdom Metazoa; phylum Arthropoda; class Branchiopoda; order Anostraca; family Artemiidae; genus Artemia; species Artemia sinica. The sequence continues at coordinate 53,554,419 of CM051265.1, forward strand.
TTTAGTTAGAGTTCTAGTTTAGTTTAGTTTTAGTTAAGAGTTTAGAATTTAGCTTAGAGTCTTAGCATAGAGTTTTTGTTAGAGTTCTAGTTTATTTTAGTTTTAGTTAAGAGTTTAGAGTTTTTAGCTTAGAGTCTTAGCTTAGAGTTTTTTTGTTGAAGTTCTAGTTTAATTTAGTTTAGTTAATAGTTTAGAGTTTTAGCTTAGAGTCTTAGCTTAGAGTTTTTGTTAAAGTTGAAGTTTAGTTTAGTAATAGTTAAGAGTTTAGAGTTTTAGCTTAGAGTCTTAGCTTAGAGTTTTTGTTAAAGTTGAAGTTTAGTTTAGTAATAGTTAAGAGTTTACAGTTTTAGCTTAGAGTCTTAGCTTAGAGTTTTAGTTTAGTTTAGTTTTAGTTAAGAGTTTAAATTTTTTAGTTTAGAGTCTTAGCTTAGAGTTTTTGTTAAAGTTGAAGTTTAGTTTAGTAATAGTTAAGAGTTTAGAGTTTTAGCTTAGAGTCTTAGCTTAGAGTTTTGTTAAAGTTGAAGTTTAGTTTAGTAATAGTTAAGAGTTTACAGTTTTAGCTTAGAGTCTTAGCTTAGAGTTTTAGTTTAGTTTAGTTTTAGTTAAGAGTTTAAAGTTTTTAGTTTAGAGTCTTAGCTTAGAGTTTTTGTTAGAGTTCTAGTTTAGTTTAGTAATAGTTAAGAGTTTAGAGTTTTAGCTTAGAGTTTTTGTTAGAGTTCTAGTTTAGTTTAGTTTTAGTTAAGAGTTTAGAGTTTTTTTTAGTTTAGAGTCTTAGCTTAGAGTCTTAGCTTAGAGTTTTTGTTAGAGTTGTAGTTTAGTTTTGGTTTTAGTTAAGAGTTTAGAGTTTTTAGCTTAGACTCTTAGCTTAGAGTTCTAGTTAGAGTTGAAGTTTAGTTAGTAATAGTTAAGAGTTTAGAGTTTTAGCTTAGAGTCTTAGCTTAGAGTTTTTGTTAAAGTTGAAGTTTAGTTTAGTAATAGTTAAGAGTTTAGAGTTTTAGCTTAGAGTCCTAGCTTAGAGTTTTTTTAAGTTGAAGTTTAGTTTAGTAATAGTTAAGAGTTTAGAGTTTTAGCTTAGAGTCTTAGCTTAGAGTTTTAGTTTAGTTTAGTTTTAGTTAAGAGTTTAGAGTTTTTTTTAGCTTAGAGTCTTAGCTTAGAGTTTTTGTTAGAGTTGTAGTTTAGTTTAGTTTTAGTTAAGAGTTTAGAGTTTTTAGCTTAGATTCTTAGCTTAGAGTTTTAGTTAGAGTTCTAGTTTAGTTTTAGTTAAGAGTTTAGAGTTTTACCATAGAGTCTTAGCTTAGAGTTCTAGTTAGAGTTGAATTTTTAGTTTAGTTACAGTTAAGAGTCTCGAGTTTTTAGCTTAGAGTTGTAGTTTAGTTTACTTCTAGTTAAGAGTTTCGAGTTTTAGCTTAGAGTCTTAGCTTATAGTTTGTGTTAGAGTTCTAGTTTAGTTTAGTAATTGTTAAGAGTTTAGAGTTTTAGCTTAGAGTCTTAGCTTAGAGTTTTTGTTAGAGTTCTAGTTTAGTTTAGTTATAGTTAAGAGTTTGGTGTTCTACCTTAGAGACTTAGCTTAGAGTTTTAGTTAGTTTAGTTTAGTTAAGAGTTTTTAAGAGTTAGAGTTTTTTAGCTTAGAGTCCTATCTTAGAGTTTTTAAGAGTTCTAGTTTAGTTTAGTTTTAGTTAAGAGTTTAGAGTTTTAGCTTAGAGTCTTAGTTTAGAGTTTTTTTATGTTGAAGTTCTAGTTTAGTTTAGAGTTTTAGCTTAGACTTAGAGTTTTAATTAAAGTTCTAGTTAGTTTAGTTTTAGTTAAGAGTTTAGAGTTTTAGCTTAGAGTCTTAGCTTAGAGTTTTTTGTTAGAGTTCTAGTTTAGTTTAGTTTTAGTTAAGAGTTTAGAGTTTTAGCTTAGAGTCTTAGCTTAGAGTTTTTTTTGTTAGAGTTCTAGTTTAGTTTAGTTATAGTTAAGAGTTTGGTGTTTTACCTTAGAAACTTAGCTTAGAGTTTTAGTTTATTTTAGTTTTAGTTAAGAGTTTAGAGTTTTAGCTTAGAGTCCTATCTTAGAGTTTTTATTAGAGTTCTAGTTTAGTTTTGTTTTAGTTAAGAGTTTATAGTTTTTAGCTTAGAGTCTTAGTTTAGAGTTTTTTGTTGAAGTTCTAGTTTAGTTTAGAGTTTTAGCTTAGACTTAGAGTTTTAATTAGAGTTCTAGTTTAGTTTAGTTTTAGTTAAGTTTGGAGTTTTAGCTTAGAGTCTTAGCTTAGAGTTTTGTGGAAGTTGAAGTTTAGTTCAGTTTTAGTTAAGAGTTTAGATTTTTTAGCTTAGAGTCTTAGCTTAGAGTTTTTGTTAGAGTTCTAGCTTTAGTTATAGTTAAGAGTTTAGAGTTTTACCTTAGAGACTTAGCTTAGAGTTTTAGTTTAGTTTAGTTTTACTTAAGAGTTTAGAGTTTTAGCTTAGAGTCTCAGCTTAGAGTTTTTGTTAGAGTTCTAGTTTAGTTTAGTTTTAGTTAAGTGTTTAGTGTTTATAGCTTAGAGTCTTAGTTTAGAGTTTTTGATGAAGTTCTAGTTTAGTTTAGTTTTAGTTTAGAGTTTTAGCTTAGACTTAGAGTTTCAATTAGAGTTCTAGTTTAGTTTAGTTTTAGTTTAGAGTTTTAGCTTAGACTTAGAGTTTCAATTAGAGTTCTAGTTTGATTTAGTTTTAGTTAAGAGTTTAGAGTTTTTAGCTTAGAGTCTTAGCTTAGTTTTATTTAGAGTTCTAGTTTAATTTAGTTTTAGTTAAGAGTTTAGAGTTTTACCATAGAGTCTTAGCTTAGAGTTTTAGTTAGAGTTAAAGTTTAGTTTAGTTAAAGTTAAGAGTTTAGAGTTTTAGCTTAGTGTAATAGCTTAGATTTTTTACTTAAAGTTATAGTTTTGGTTAATTTTTAGTTAAGAGTTTTGAGTTTTAGCTGAGTCTTAGCTTAGAGTTTTTGTTAGAGTTCTAGTTTAGTTTAGTTTTAGTTAAGAGTTTAGAGTTTACCTAGAGTCTTAGCTTAGAGTTTTTGTTAGAGTTCTAGTTTAGTTTAATTTTAGTTAAGAGTTTGATGTTTTACCTTTGAGTTTTCAGTTAGAGTTCTAGTTTAGTTTACTTTTAGTTAAGAGTTTGGTGTTTTACCTTAGAGTCTTAGCTTAGAGTTCTAGCCTAGTTTAGTTTTTGTTAAGAGTTTAGGATTTTAGCTTAGAGTCTTAGCTTAGAGTTTTTGTTTAGAGTTCCAGTTTATTTTAGTTTTAGTTAAGAGTTTAGAGTTTTTAGCTTAGAGTCCTAGCTTAGAGTTTTTGTTGAAGTTCTAGTTTAGTTTAGTTTTAGTTAATAGTTTAGAGTTTTAGCTTAGAGTCTTAGCTTAGAGTTTTTGTTAGAGTTGAAGTTTAGTTTAGTAATAGTTAAGAGTTTAGAGTTTTAGCTTAGAGTCTTAGCTTAGAGTTATAGTTAGAGTTGAAGTTTAGTTTAGTTATAGTTAAGAATTTAGAGTTTTTAGCTTAGAGTCGTAGTTTAGAGTTTTTTGTTAGAGTTCTAGTTTAGTTTAGTTAAGAGTTTAGAGTTTTATCATAGAGTCATAGCTTAGAGTTTTTGTTGAAGTTGAAGTTTAGTTTAGTCACAGTTAAGAATTTAGAGTTTTAGCTTAGAGTCTTAGCTTAGAGTTTTACTTAGAGTTCTAGTTTAGTTTAGTTTTAGTTAAGAGTTTAGAGTTTTATCTTAGAGTCTTAGCTTAGAGTTTTAGTTGAAGTTCTAGTTTAGTTTAGTTAAGAGTTTAGAGTTCTACCTTAGAGTCTTAGCTTAGAGTTTTACTTCGAGTTGAAGTTTAGTTTAGTTATAGTTAAGGGTTTAGAGTTTTAGCTTAGAGTCCTAGCTTAGAGTTTTTGTTAAAGTTGAAGTTTAGTTTAGTAATAGTTAAGAGTTTCGAGTTTTAGCGTAGAGTCTTAGCTTAGAGTTTTAGTTTAGTTTAGTTTTAGTTAAGAGTTTAGAGTTTTTTTAGCTTGGAGTCTTAGCTTAGAGTTTTAGTTAGAGTTCTAGCTTAGTTTAGTTTTAGTTAAGAGTTTAGAGTTTTACCTTAAAGTCTTACCTTAGAGTTTTAGTTAGAGTACTAGTTTAGTTTAGTTTAGTTTTAGTTAAGAGTTTTAAGTTTTACCTTAAAGTCTTAGATTAGAGTTTTTAGTTAGGGTTGAAGTTTCGTTTAGTTTTAGTTATAGTTATGAGTTTTATTAGTTTTAGCTTAGAGTCGTAGCTTAGAGTTTTAGTTAGAGTTATTGTTTAGTTTAGTTTTAGTTAAGAGTTATAGCTTAGAGGTTTAGCCTAGAATCTTAGCTTAGAGATTTAGTTAGAGTTGAAGTTTAGTCTAAACTAGCATAACCACAAAATTCCACAATATTGCATAGAAATACCAAAACTATAGGTTAGGTTAGGTTAGAGGTTAGGTTTCTCCACGTTTAAGTTAGAGGTTAGGTTTCTCCACGTTTAAGTTAGGTTAGATTAGGTTAGCTTATCATGAGCGCTCATGATAAGCTAACCTAATCTAACTGGTACAAAGTCGACATGGGGGGATAGATAGCTTTTTGCACCGCGGGACCCAGGAAGTGCCGGTGGGCCCGGGAAGCGCCGCGGGAAGCGCCGCGAGATTAGGTTAGGTTAAGTCAGGTTAGGTAAGTTAGGTTAGGTTAGCTAAGTTAGGTTAGGTTAGGTTAGCTAGTAAACATCTCTCCATGTTTAAGTTAGGTTAGGTTAGGCTAGATTAAGTTATGTTAGGTTAGGTTAAGTTAGGTTAGGTTAGCCTACGTACGAGCGCGTACGTAGAGATGGAGAGATGTTTACTAGCTAAGGTAAACTAAACTTCAACTTCAACAAAAACTCTAAGCTAAGACTCTAAGCTAAAACTCTAAACTTAACTAAAAATAAACTAAACTAGAACTCTAATTAAAACTCTAAGTCTAAGCTAAAAACTCTAAACTAAACTAGAACTTCAACAAAAAAAACTCTAAACTAAGACTCTAAGCTAAAAACTCTAAACTCTTAACTAAAACTAAACTAAAAATAGAACTCTTATGAAAACTCTAAGATAGGACTCTAAGCTAAAACTCTAAACTCTTAACTAAAACTAAACTAAACTAAAACTCTAAGCTAAGTCTCTAAGGTAAAACACCAAACTCTTAACTATAACTAAACTAAACTAGAACTCTAACACAAAACTCTAAGCTAAGACTCTAAGCTAAAACTCTAAACTCTTAACTATTACTAAACTAAACTAGAACTCTAACACAAACTATAAGCTAAGACTCTAAGCTAAAAAACTCTCAACTCTTAACTAAAACTAAACTAAACTAGAACTCTAACAAAAACTCTAAGCTAAGACTCTAAGCTAAAACTCTAAACTCTTAACTAAAACTAAACTAAACTAGAACTCTAATTAAAACTCTAAGTCTATGCTAAAACTCTAAACTAAACTAGAACTTCAACAAAAAACTCTAAACTAAGACTCTAAGCTAAAAACTCTAAACTCTTAACTAATTCTAAACTAAACTAGAACTCTTATAAAAACTCTAAGATAGGACTCTAAGCTAAAACTCTAAACTCTTAACTAAAACTAAACTAAACTAAAACTCTAAGCTAAGTCTCTAAGGTAAAACACCAAACTCTTAACTATAACTAAACTAAACTAGAACTCTAACATAAACTCTAAGCTAAGACTCTAAGCTAAAACTCTAAACTCTTAACTATTTACTAAACTAAACTAGAACTCTAACACAAACTATAAGCTAAGACTCTAAGCTAAAACTCGAAACTCTTAACTAGAAGTAAACTAAACTACAACTCTAAGCTAAGACTCTAAGCTAAAAACTCGAGACTCTTAACTGTAACTAAACTAAACTTCAACTCTAACTAGAACTCTAAGCTAAGACTCTATGGTAAAAGTCTAAACTCTTAACTAAAACTAAACTAGAACTCTAACTAAAACTCTAAGCTAAGAATCTAAGCTAAAAACTCTAAACTCTTAACTAAAACTAAACTAAACTAGAACTCTAAAAAAAACTCTAAGCTAAGACTCTAAGCTAAAAAAAACTCTAAACTCTTAACTAAAACTAAACTAAACTAAAACTCTAAGCTAAGACTCTAAGCTAAAACTCTAAACTCTTAACTATTACTAAACTAAACTTCAACTTTAACAAAACTCTAAGCTAGGACTCTAAGCTAAAACTCTAAACTCTTAACTATTACTAAACTAAACTTCAACTTAACAAAAACTCTAAGCTAAGACTCTAAGCTAAAACTCTAAACTCTTAACTATTACTAAACTAAACTTCAACTCTAACTAGAACTCTAAGCTAAGAGTCTAAGCTAAAAAAACTCTAAACTCTTAACTAAAACTAAACTAAAACTAGAACTCTAACAAAAACTCTAAGCTAAGACTCTAAGCTAAAAATCTAAACTCTTAACTAAAACTAAACTAAACTAGAACTCTAACTAGAACTCTAAGCTAAGACTCTAAACTAAAAAAACTCTAAACTCTTAACTAAAACTAAACTAAACTAGAACTCTAACAAAAACTCTAAGCTAAAACTCTAAACTCTTAACTATTACTAAACTAAACTAGAACTCTAACAAAAACTCTAAGCTAAGACTCTAAACTAAAAAACTCTAAACTCTTAACTAAAACTAAACTAAACTAAAACTCTAAGCTAAGACTCTAAGCTAAAACTCTAAACTCTTAACTATTACTAAACTAAACTTCAACTTTAACAAAAACTCTAAGCTAAGACTCTAAGCTAAAACTCTAAACTCTTAACTATTACTAAACTAAACTTCAACTTTAACAAAAACTCTAAGCTAAGACTCTAAGCTAAAACTCTAAACTATTAACTAAAACTAAATTAAACTAGAACTCTAACAAAAAACTCTAAGCTAAAACTCTAAAACTCTTAACTATATTACTAAACTAAACTAGAACTCTAACAAAAACTCTAAGCTAAGACTCTAAACTAAAAAACTCTAAGCTCTTAACTAAAAACTAAAACTAAACTAAAACTCTAAGCTAAGACTCTAAGCTAAAACTCTAAACTCTTAACTATTACTAAACTAAACTTCAACTTTAACAAAAACTCTAAGCTAAGACTCTAAGCTAAAAAACTCTAAACTCTTAACTAATACTAAACTAAACTTCAAACTTTAACAAAAACTCTAAGCTAAGACTCTAAGCTAAAACTCTAAACTATTAACTAAAACTAAATTAAACTAGAACTTCAACAAAAACTCTAAGCTAAGACTCTAAGCTAAAAACTCTAAACTCTGTAACTAAAACTAAAATAAACTAGAACTCTAACAAAAACTCTATGCTAAGACTCTAAGCTAAAATTCTAAACTCTTAACTAAAACTAAACTAAACTAGAACTCTAACTAAAACTCTAAGCTAAGACTCTAAGGTAAAAACATCAAACTCTTAACTAAATTAAACTAAACGGGAACTCTAACAAAAAAAGTCTAAGTTAAGACTCTAAGCTAAAACTCGAAACTTTTAACTAAAACTTAGCCAAACTAAAACTTTAAGTAAAACTCTAAGGTATGACTCTAAGCTAAAACTCGAAACTCTTAACTGTAACTAAACTAAACTTCACTCTAACTAAAACACTAAGCTAAGACTCTTAGGTAAAACTCTAAACTCTTAACTAAAAACTAAACTAAACTAAAACTCTAACAAAAACCCTAAGCTAAGACTCTAAGCTAAAACTCGAAACTCTTAACTAAAACTTAACCAAACTATAACTTTAAGTAAAATTCTAAGCTAAGACTCTAAGCTAAAACTCTAAATTCTTAACTGTAACTAAACTAAACTAAACTAGAACTCTAAATAAACTCTAAGCTAAGACTCTAAGCTAAAAACTCTAAACTCTTAATTAAAAACTAAACTAAACTAGAACTCTAACAAAAACTCTAAGCTAAGACTCTAAGCTAAAAACTCTAAACTTTTAACTAAAACTAAACCAAACTAAAACTCTAAGCTAAAAGGATGGGTATTTCAATTTGTAAAATGGGTTTAGGACGGTCACTAAGAAAGGAACTTGCTCTGAGATGCCCTTTGAAAAGAACATAACATAAAACATAACATAACATAACATAACATAGCATAACATAACATAACATAACATAACATTGCATAAAATAACATAACATAACATAACTAACATAACATAACATAACATAACATAACATAACATAACATAGCATAACATAGCATAACATAACATAACATAACATAACATAACATAACCTAACCTAACATAACCTAACATAGCATAACATAACATAGCATAACATAACATAACATAACATAACATAACATAGCATAACATAGCATAACATAACATAAAATAACATAAAATAACATAACATAACATAACATAACATAGCATAACATAACGTAACATAACATAACATAACACACAACATAACATAACATAGCATAACATAGCATAACATAACATAACATAACCTAACCTAACATAACATAACATAACATAACCTAACCTAACCTAACCTCACATTTGAAATTACTAGGAAACCGGGGGACCTTTGAGGACGGGGGGCTTCCTTCGGGGATTGGGGTGGGGTATGAGGGGCCCTTTTGGGTTGGGGTAGAGGACCTCACAACACTGTTCAAATGGAACTTGTGTATTATAACGACCACAGAGTTTCACCCTCAAATTCTCTTCTAAAACCTTTTCTAAAATCATCTTTTAAAATGTCTCTAACAGTTTCGCCGAAATAATTCCATAAAATGTCTAAAACGGTTTCGCCCAAATAATCCCTAAACGTAATTTCAGCGAGTTCCTTTTGTTTTTGCACTTCATCGCTAAGATCAAAACATTCCCCCGGAAAAAATTCTCTTGGTAGAACTCCAAAGACATTAATAGTCATTCGCTCGGAAACAATTCTCTTTGGAAACAACAAATTAATTCCCCTTTCGTGAATCAATAATTCTCCTTAAAAACAACAAATTAATTCCCCTTTCGTGACAAATCAATCAATCATGAAATCATCTGTCAGGTATTAAAAAACATTCGCCCGGAAACAATTCTCTTTGGAAATACATCAAAGACATTAATTAACTTGACGTCATCTGTCAGACATTAATTAACTTCCCCGGAAACAATTCTGACAGGTGATATTAGACTCAATAATCCAGAAAACATCCATCAAAGTGAGAAAAATACTGTTTTTCCATTCTCACTGACAAAAACCATAAAACAGACATAAATTGCTGTTGACATCCGAGAAAAACATCAAATAAATTGACCAACACCCATAACCGTCGGAACTTGCTCTGAGATGCCCTTTGAAAAGAACATAACATAACATAACATAACATAACATAACATAACATAACATAGCATAACATAGCATAACATAACATAACATAGCATAACATAGCATAACATAGCATAACATAACATAAAATAACATAAAATAACATAACATAACATAAAATAACATAGCATAACATAACGTAACATAACATAACATAACACAACATAACATAACATAATATAGCATAACATAACATAACATAACCTAACCTAACATAACATAACATAACATAACATAACCTAACCTAACCTAACCTCACATTTGAAATTACTAGGAAACCGGGGGACCTTTGAGAACGGGGGGCTTCCTTCGGGGATTGGGGTGGGGTATGAGGGGCCCTTTTGGGGTTTGGGGTAGAGGACCTCACAACACTGCTCAAATGGAACTTGTGTATTATAACGACCACAGAGTTTCACCCTCAAATTCTCTTCTAAAACCTTTTCTAAAATCATCTTTTAAAATGTCTCTAACAGTTTCGCCGAAATAATTCCATAAAATGTCTAAAACGGTTTCGCCCAAATAATCCCTAAACGTAATTTCAGCGAGTCCTTTTGTTTTTGCACTTCATCGCTAAGATCAAAACATTCGCCCGGAAAAAAATTCTCTTGGTAGAACTCCAAAGACATTAATAGTCATTTGCTCGGAAACAATTCTCTTTGGAAACAACAAATTAATTCCCCTTTCGTGAATCAATAATTCTCCTTAAAAACAACAAATTAATTCCCCTTTCGTGACAAATCAATCAATCATGAAATCATCTGTCAGGTATTAAAAAACATTCGCCCGGAAACAATTCTCTTTGGAAATACATCAAAGACATTAATTAACTTGACGTCATCTGTCAGACATTAATTAACTTCCCCCGGAAACAATTCTGACAGGTGATATTAGACTCAATAATCCAGAAAACATCCATCAAAGTGAGAAAAAAACATACTGTTTTTCCATTCTCACTGACAAAAAACCATAAAACAGACATAAATTGCTGTTGACATCCGAGAAAAACATCAAATAAATTGACCAACACCCATAACCGTCCAAGAAACAACCATAAAAGTGAGAAAATTCATGTTTTTTCAAGTGAGAAAAATTCTGTTTTTCATTCTCAGTGAGAAAACTATCTCCCTAGGGACTCTATGCCCATATATGGTGTCATGTCACGGGTACTAGGGTCCTCTCCACTTATAAAGAAATGAGACCCAAAACGAATTGCAATTACAATAAAAGTAGAATGGCCCCTATTGATCCGACGAGAACCACGTGGTTTATGGTTTTCTCACTGAGAATTTGAAAAACAGGAATTTTGTCACATTTATGTCTGTTTTCATGGATGGTTATGTGTGTTGGTGATTTATTGGTGGATGAGTAGTTGGCTATTTCAGACTTTTCTGAGCTAAGGTTTCTTAGTATTTCGTAGGTGAATGTTGTCTGAAACTTATGATTTGGGATATGTAAATTACTATTTCGGGCTTTTCTGAGTTGGATTTCTTAGTCTTTCATAGGGTGTGGTGTGTCTGAAACCTATGATTTGGGATGAGTGGTTTGCTTTTTGGACTTTTCTGAGCTGGATTTCTGAGCCTTTCCTAGGTGTGTGTTGACTGAAACCTATGATTTGGGATGTGTAGTTTGCTATTTTGACTTTTCTGAGCTAGGTTTCTTAGCCTTTCATAGGTAAGTGTTGTCAGAAAATTATGATTTGGGATATGTAGTTTGCTATTTCAGGCTTTCCTGAGCTAAGGTTTCCTAGTATTTCGTAGGTGAATGTTGTCTGAAACCAATAGTTTGGGATGAGTAGTTTGCTATTTTTGACCTTTCTGAGCTAGGTTTCTTAGTCTTTCGTTGGTGTGTGTTGACTGAAACCTATGATTTGGGATATGTAGTTTGCTATTTTTGACTTTTCTGAGCTGCATTTATTAGCCTTTCATAGGTGTGTGTTGACTGAAACCTATGATTGGGATGAGTGGTTTGCTATTTTTGTCTTTTCTGAGCTAGATTTCTTAGCCTTTCATAGGTATGTGTTGTCAGAAAATTAAGATTTGGGATGTGTAGTTTGCTATTTGGACTTTTCAGAGCTATGATTCTTAGTCCATCATAGGCGTTTGTTGTCTGAAACTTCTAGTTTGGGATGAGTAGTTTGCTATTTAAGCTTTTCTGAGCTAAGGTTTCTTAGTCTTTCATAGGTGAATGTTGTCTGAAACCTATGATTTGGGATATATTAATTACTATTTCGGGCTTTTCTAAGCTAGATTTCTTAGTCTTTCGTTGGTGTGTGTTGTCTGAAACCTATGATTTGGGATGGGTGGATTGCTACTTTTGACTTTTCTGAGCTGGATTTCTTAGCCTTTCATAGGTGTTTGTTGTCTGAAACCTATAGTTTGAGATGATTAGTTTGCTATTTTTGACTTTTCTGAGCTAGGTTTCTTAGCCGTTCATAGGTGAGTGTTGTCTGAAACCTATGATTTGGGAATATGTAAATACTATTTCGGGCTTTTCTGACTTGGATTTCTTAGTCTTTCATAGGTATGTGTTGTCTGAAACCTATGATTTGGGATTTGTGGGTTGCTATTTTTTACTTTTCCGAGCTGGATTTCTTAGTCGTTCATAGGTGAGTGCTGTCTGAAACTTATGATTTGGGATGGTTAATTTGCTATTTCCGGCTTTTATTAGCTAGGTTTCTTAGCCTTTCATAGGTGTGTGTTGTCAGAAAATTATGATTTGGGATGTGTAGTTTGCTATTTGGACTTTTCAGAGCTAGGATTCTTAGTCCATCGTAGGTGTTTGTTGTCTGAAACCAATAGTTTGGGATGAGTAGTTTGCTATTTCAGGCTTTTCGGAGCTAGATTTCTTAGCCTTTCAATGGTGTATGCTTTCAGAAAATTATGATTTGGGATATGTAAATTACTATTTCGGACTTTTCTGAGTTGGACACTTCTAAATTTTTCCGTAGAAGATAGGAAAAGTTATACTATGATTATGATTATTTTCCATGAAGATAAAAAGTTTCACTTTAATTCTAAATTTTCTTAAATTCAATTCCGACCTTTCTCAAAGAGATGAAAAAAAATTAAAGTTCTGTTCCAAATATTTTCCGGAAGAAGAAAAGTTCAACTTCGATTCTGAATTTTCTCAATGAAAATGAAATAAGTTATTGATCAAATCTATTTTCCAAAAAATAATATAAAAATTTCCACTTCAGTTCAGATTTTTTTCTCAAAGAGATGAAGAAATTTAAAGTTCTGTTCCAAATTTTTTCATAGAAGATAGGAAAAAGTTATACTTTGAACGTGAATATTCGAGTTCTATTCTGAATTTACCAAAGAACACAATTCAATTCTAATTTCCCCAATAAAAAATTTTAAAGTTCAATTCTAAATTTTCCGGTGGAAGATAGAAAAAGTAATACCATACGTGTGAATATTTTCCCGGAAGATAAAAAGTTCTAGTTCAATTTAAAATTTTCTCAACGAAGTGAAGAAGAATTCAAGTTCTCTTCTGAATTTTACCAAAGAACACAATTCAATTCTAATTTCACAGAGAAAATAAAAATCTTCCACTTCAGTTCCTTATTTCACAAAGACATAAAGAAATTTAAAGTTCAATTCTAAATTTTTCGGTGGAAGATAGAAAAAGTAATACCATACTTGTGAAATATTTTCATGGAAGATAAAAGTTCTAGTTCAATTTAAAATTTTCTCAACGAAGTGAAGGAAAGTTCAAGTTCTCTTCTGAATTTTCTCAATGAAAAAGAAAATTAGTGATTGATCATATTTTTCCAAATAATATAAAAATTTTCCACTTTAGTTCAGATCTGACTCGAAGAGATGAAAAATTTAAAATACTGCTCCAAATTTTTCCACTGAAGATAAAAAAGTTCAAGTTCTCTTCGGAATTTTACCAAAGAACACAATTCAATTCTAATTTCTCCAGAGAAAACAAAAATCTTCCACTTCAGTTCTTTATTTCACAAAGGACATAAAGAAATTTAAAGTTCAATTCTAAATTTTTCGGTGGGAGAAAGAAAAATTAATACCATACTTGTGATTATTTTCATGGAACATAAAAAGTTCTAGTTCAATTTAAAATTTTCTCAATGAAGTGAAGAAAAGTTCAAGTTCTCTACTGAATTTTTACCAAAGAAGACAATTCAATTCTAATTTCTACAGAGAAAGTAAAATCTTCCACTTCAGTTCATTATTTCACAAAAGACATAAAGAAATTTAAAGTTCAATTCTAAATTTTTCGGTGGAAGATAGAAAAAGTAATACCATACTTGTGAATATTTTCCCGGAAGATAAAAAGTTCTAGTTCAATTTAAAATTTTCTCAACGAAGTGAAGAAAAGTTCAAGTTCTCATCTGAACTTTACCAAAGAACACACTTCAATTCTAATTTCTCCAGAGAAAATAAAAATCTTCCACTTCAGTTTTAAGTTCCCCAAAGAAATAAAGAAATTTAAAGTTCTATTCTAAATTTTTAGATGGAAGATAGAAAAAGTAATACTATGCCTGCGATTGTTTTCCATGAAGATCAAAAGTTTCACTTTATTTATAATTTTTCTTAAATTCAGTTCTGATTTTTCTCAAAGAGATGAAAAAATTTAAAGTTCTGTTCCAAATTTTTCATAGAAGATAGAAAAAGTTATACATTGATTGTGAATATTCAACATGAAGATAAGGAACTCCCTTTAATTCTGAGTTTTCTCGAAGAAGTGCAAATTGTTCAAGTTCTCTTCTGAATTTTTCTTAAAGAAGAGAAAAAAGTTAACTCAATTCTGAATTTTACCAATGAAAATGAAAAAAACCTTCCACTTCAGTTCTTAATTTCTCAAAGACATAAAAAATTTAAAGTTCAATTCTAAATTTTTCTATAGAAGATAGGAAAAGTTATACTATGATTGTGATTATTTTCCAGTGAAGATAAAAAGTTTCACTTTAATTCTAATTTTTCATAAGTTCACTACCGATTTTTTGCAAAGAGATGAAAAATTTAAAGTTCTGTTCCAAATTTTTTCATAGAAGATAGAAAAAGTTATACATTGATTTGAATATTCGACATGAAAATAAGGAGCATCACTTTAATTCTGAGTTTAGAACTGAAGTGGAAGATTTTTGTTTTCTCTGGAGAAATTAGAATTGAATGTGTGTTCTTTGGTAAAATTCCGAAGAGAACTTGAACTTTTTATCTTCAGTGAAAAATTTGGAACAGTATTGTAAATTTTTCATCTCTTCGAGTCAGATCTGAACTAAAGTGGAAATTTTTATATTATTTGGAAAAAATAGAAATGATCAATGACTAATTTCTTTTTCATTGAGAAAATTCAGAAGAGAACTTGAACTTTCCTTCACTTTCGTTGAGAAAATTTTAAATTGAACTAGAACTTTTTATCTTCCATGAAAATATTTCACAAGTATGGTATTACTTTTTCTATCTTCCACCGAAAAATTTAGAATTGAACTTTAAATTTCTTTATGTCTTTGTGAAATAAGGAACTGAAGTGGAAGATTTTTATTTCTCTGTGAAATTAGAATTGAATTGTGTTCTTTGGTAAAATTCAGAAGAGAACTTGAATTCTTCTTCACTTCGTTGAGAAAATTTTAAATTGAACTAGAACTTTTTATCTTCCAGGAAAATATTCACAAGTATGGTATTACTTTTTCTATCTTCCACCGAAAAATTTAGAATTGAACTTTAAATTTTTTATGGGGAAATTAGAATTGAATTGTGTTTCTTTGGTAAAATTCAGAATAGAACTCGAATATTCACGTTCAAAGTATAACTTTTTCCTATCTTCTATGAAAAAATTTGGAACAGAACTTTAAATTTCTTCATCTCTTTGAGAAAAAATCTGAACTGAAGTGGAAATTTTTATATTATTTTGGGAAAATAGATTTGATCAATAACTTATTTCATTTTCATTGAGAAAATTCAGAATCGAAGTTGAACTTTTCTTCTTCCGGGAAAATATTTGGAACAGAACTTTAATTTTTTTTCATCTCTTTGAGAAAGGTCGGAATTGAATTTAAGAAAATTACAATTAAAGTGAAACTTTTTATCTTCATGGAAAATAATCATAATCATAGTATAACTTTTCCTATCTTCTACGGAAAAAATTTAGAAGTGTCCAACTCAGAAAAGTCCGAAATAGTAATTTACATATCCCAAATCATAATTTTCTGAAAGCATACACCATTGAAAGGCTAAGAAATCTAGCTCCGAAAAGCCTGAAATAGCAAACTACTCATCCCAAACTATTGGTTTCAGACAACAAAAACCTATGATGGACTAAGAATCCTAGCTCTGAAAAGTCCAAATAGCAAACTACACATCCTAAATCATAATTTTCTGACAACACACACCTATGAAAGGCTAAGAAAACCTAGCTAATAAAAGCCGGAAATAGCAAATTAACCATCCCAAGTCATAAGTTTCAGACAGCACTCACCTATGAACGACTAAGAAATCCAGCTCGGAAAAGTAAAAATAGCAACCCACACATCCCAAATCATAGGTTTCAGACAACACATACCTATGAAAGACTAAGAAATCCAACTCAGAAAAGCCCCGAAATAGTAATTTACATATTCCCAAATCATAGGTTCAGACAACACTCACCTATGAACGGCTAAGAAACCTAGCTCAGAAAAGTCAAAAATAGCAAAACTAGTCATCTCAAACTATAGGTTTCAGACAACAAACACCTATGAAAGGCTAAGAAATCCCAGCTCAGAAAAGTCAAAAAGTAGCAATCCACCCATCCAAATCATAGGTTTCAGACAACACACACCAACGAAAGACTAAGAAATCTAGCTTAGAAAAGCCCGAAATAGTAACAATCCACCCATAGAAAATCATAACAAAAAGCGAAATAGGAACCTACTCATCCCAAACTAAAAAGTTTCAGACAACAAACTAGCCCCTGGGAAACCTCGAACAACAACATCCCAAATCATAGGTTTTTAGACAACATTCACCTATGAAAGACTAAGAAACCTTAGCTCAGAAAAGCCTGAAATAGCAAACTACTCATCCCAAACTAGAAGTTTCAGACAACAAATGCCTATGATGGACTAAGAATCATAGCTCTGAAAAGTCCAAATAGCAAACTACACATCCCAAATCTTAATTTTCTGACAACACATACCTATGAAAGGCTAAGAAATCTAGCTCAGAAAAGACAAAAATAGCAAAACCACTCATCCCAATCATAGGTTTCAGTCAACACAACACCTATGAAAGGCTAATAAATGCAGCTCAGAAAAGTCAAAAATAGCAAACTACATATCCCAAATCATAGGTTTCAGTCAACACACACCAACGAAAGACTAAGAAACCTAGCTCAGAAAGGTCAAAAATGGCAAACTACTCATCCCAAACTATTGGTTTCAGACAACATTCACCTAAGAAATACTAGGAAACCTTAGCTCAGAAAAGCCTGAAATAGCAAACTACATATCCCAAATCATAATTTTCTGACAACACTTACCTATGAAAGGCTAAGAAACCTAGCTCAGAAAGTCAAAAATAGCAAACTACACATCCCAAATCATAGTTTTCAGTCAACACACACCTAGGAAAGGCTCAGAAATCCAGCTCAGAAAAGTCCAAAAAGCAAACCACTCATCCCAAATCATAGGTTTCAGACACCACACACCTATGAAAGACTAAGAAATCCAACTCAGAAAAGCCCGAAATAGTAATTTACATATCCCAAATCATAAGTTTCAGACAACATTCACCTACGAAATACTAAGAAACCTTAGCTCAGAAAAGTCTGAAATAGCCAACTACTCATCCCAAACTCGAAGTTTCAGAAAACAAACACCTATGAGTGACTAAGAAATCCTAGCTCTGAAAAGTCCAAAAAGCAAACTACACCTCCCAAATCATAATTTTCTGAAAGCACACACATATGAAAGGCTAAGAAATCTAGCTCAGAAAAGTCAAAAATAGCAAATTAACCATCCCAAATCATAGGTTTCAGTCAACACACGCCTACGAAAGGCTAAGAAATCCAGCTCAGAAAAGTCAAAAAATAGCAACCCACACATCCCCAAATCATAGGTTTCAGACACCACACACCTACGAAAGACTAAGAAATCTGGTTATGAAATGTCGGAAATAGCAAATTACGTATCCCAAATCATAAGTTTCAGTCAACACACACCTACGAAAGGCTAAGAAACCTAGCTCATAAAAGCCTGAAATAGCAAACTACTCATCCCAAACTATTGGTTTCAGACAACATTCACCTACGAAATACTAGGAAGCCTTAGCTCAGAAAAGCCTGAAATAGCAAACTACACATCCCAAATCATAATTTTCTGACAACACACACCTATGAAAGGCTAAGAAACCTAGCCCAGAAAAGTCAAAAATAGCAAAATTAACCATCCCAAATCATAGGTTTCAGACACACACTCACCTATGAACGGCTAAGAAATCCAGCTCTGAAAAGTCCAAAAAGCAAACCACTCATTCCAAATCATAGGTTTCAGTCAACACATCCCTACGAAAGGCAATGAAATCCAGCTCAGAAAAGTAAAAAAATAACAATCCACACAATCCAAATCATAGGTTTCAGAAAACACACACCTACGAAAGACTAAGGAATCTGGCTATGAAAAAGTCAAAAAATAGCAACCCACACAATCCAAATCATAGGTTTCAGACAACACACACCTACGAAATACTAAGAAATCTGGCTATGAAAAGCCTGAAATAGCAAACTACTCATCCCAAACTATAGGCTTCAGACAACAAAACACCTATGAGGGACTAAGAATCCTAGCTCTGAAAAGTCCAAAATGCAAACAACAAATCCCAAATCATAATTTTCAGACAGCACACACATATGAAAGGCTAAGATACCTAGCTCAGAAAAGTCAAAAATAGCAAATTAACCATCCCAAATCATAAGTTTCAGACAACACACACCTATGAAAGGCTAAGAAATCCAGCTCAGAAAAGTCAAAAAAATAGCAATCCACCCATCCCCAAATCATAGGTTTCAGACAACACACACCAACGAAAGACTAAGAATCTAGCTTAGAAAAGCCCGAAATAGCAAAAACTACTCATCCCAAACTATAGGCTTCAGACAACATTCACCTACGAAATACTAGGAAACCTTAGCTCAGAAAAGCCTGAAATTAGTAAACTATTCATCCCAATCTAGAAGTTTCAGACAACAAACGCCTATGAGAGACTAAGAATCATAGCTCTGAAAAGTCCAACTTGCAAACTACACATCCCAAATCATAATTTTCTGACAGCACTCACCTATGAAAGGCTAAGAAATCCAGCTCAGAAAAGTCAAAAATAGCAAACTACACATCCCAAATCATAGGTTTCAGACAACACACACCAACGAAAGACCTAAGAAATCTAGCTCAGAAAAGTCCGAAATAGTAATTTACATATCCCAAATCATAAGTTTCAGACAATACACATCAACGAAAGACGGGGCTCGGGGAGAGCCTTTGAGGGTCTGTGGGACCCTTGAGGGCCGGGTGGTCCTTTGGGAGCTTGGAGGACCTTTGAGGACCGGGCGCTTTCTTCGGGGTTGGGGTGGGGGGATCGGAACCTTTGGGGTTGGGTTAGAGGACCTCACGACACTGTTCAAATGGAACTTGTGTATTATAACGACCTCAGAGTTTCACCCTCAAATCCTCTTCTAAAATCTCTTCAAAAATCATCTTTTAAAATGTCTCTAACTGTTTCGCCGAAATAATTCCCTAAAATAATAATTTGTTCTGAAAAGATATAATAAAGCCTTAAAAAAGTATTAAAATGGTGGCTCAGGAGCCTTTGGGGCGCCGGGGGCCCTTTGGGAATCCGGAGAACCTTTGAGGACCGGTGGGTTCCTTCGGGGTTGGGGTGGGGGATCGGAACCCTTTGGGGTTGTGGTAGGGACCTCACAACACTGTTCAAATGGAACTTGTGTATTATAACGACCACACTCAAAACCTCTTCTAGAATCATCTTTTAAATCATCTTTTAAAAATGTCTCTAACTGCTTCGCCGAAATAATTCCAAAACCTGTCTAAAACGGTTTCGCCCAAATAATCCCCTAAAAGTAATTTCTGTGTGTGTTCCTTTTGTTTTTTTGGCATCCCTGCGCTGACACATTTCAAATTTCTAGGAAACCCTTTCCTACGTTAATCTCTTCATCTCATAAATGTTCCTAGCTAAACTATTAAGGTTTCGTTTGATATCAATTTATCTCTCCGACTTAAAGCTCAGTGAAGCCGTATTTCAAAATAGAATTTCTATCTCTTTAGACTCCCGCATAATTCCAAGATAACAAGTGATGTCATTTATAATTCCTGACACTAAAGATCAATGAAGCCCTATTTCAAAATAGAATATTGATTTTTTCTCTCTGACCTAAAGAACGTTTATCCCTCAGACCTAAGATTAAAGAAGCCATAATGTTTCTTAATTCCCCCTTCGTGAATCAATACATTCCCCCGCCGATTATGTAAATCAAGTTCTCAGGTTAGGTTCGCCTAAAGATCAAAGAAACCATAATGTTTCTTAATTCCCCCTTCGTGAATCAATAATTTCCCCACCGATTATGTAAATCAAGTTCTCAGGTTAGGTTCGCCTAAAGATCAAAGAAACCATAATGTTTCTTAATTCCCCTTTCGTGAATCAATAATTTCCCCGCCGATTATGTAAATAAATTTCTCAGGTTAGGTTAGCCAAACGATCTCATAACATTCGCGTCGAGCTTGTCCATTCTCACTGACAACGAACAGACATAAAACAGGAACATAAATTGCTGTTGACATCCATAACATTTGAGAAAAGTTCCTGTTTTTCATTCTCACTGACAAAAACCATAAAAACAGACATAAATGTGAGAAAGTTCCTGTTATTCAATTCTCACTGACAAAAACCATAAATCATCCATAACCATCCATGAAAAACATCAAATAAATCGACCAACACACATAACCATCCATGAAAACAGACATAAATGTGACAAAATTCCTGTTTTTCAAATTTCTCAGTGAGAAAACCATAAACCACGTGGTTCTCGTCGGATCAATAGGGGCCATTCTACTAATAAATAACCGAGTCAAAACCAAAATAAATAAAAATTACCATTAGTAGGGCTGACAACCCCCATGCCTTCTCAAGGCCAGAACATAATTTGTATTTTACTGAAAAAATAAACAACTAATTACTGTGGATTGTCTGTTAATATACATATACTGCTAATTATTCCTTTAAAGTTTTTATGATTTTTTATATATTAAAGTAAAAAAAGTGAAAACATTTAAATTGTGTTTTGTTTTCAGTTGATCCAATAATCAATTTATCGCTGCCTTAAATAAACTTCATTTCCATTAAATCTTAGCCCTGTTGTGTCAATATTTATTTTCAGACTATTCTCATACCCTGCACTCTTAATAAAAACATTTTATTTGTGACACTCAAAACTATCTTCATTATTTACGTCTTGGGGGTTTTGCTTTCCCAACTTTATTCACTTTTCAAACAGTTCGTGGTAACGAACTGTAAGTAAGGAGCGCTGTATAGACATAATTAGCAGTAAGTTTACCGCAGATGATTTCTGGCTCTTCATTCTCGGTGCGAACAAACAGCTCCTCTCACTTCTTCTTGCATTAGCGCGTACAAACAGCTCCTCTCATTTGATCTGCCATCAGCGTCCAATTACCCTGGAACGCGTATTTTGGCAAAAACTTTCTCAAAATGCCTTTGAAACCAACTTGAGACTTCTAAACCTACTTTTAATTCCTAAAAACATCTAATAATAACATTGCACTACTAATTACCGATTTTCATATATGTATTGGAATAAATTAATTTAAAATTAATTTCTTTAAAATTTAGTGTTCCAAATCTGACTTGTCTACCCGTGAAAAGATCTAATGTCGCTTATGTTTTTACATTCTCCGGAGCACTCACACCTCGGTTCTGGGTTTTTTATAATGGGTGAGATAGGGGACGATCATACTGTCTAATATTATATACTGTGGTAAGGAGCGATCCGGCTCGATAGTCACCGAAATTCTAAAAAAACAGAATTTTGATGCCAATAGATACATCAAAAAGAATTGGATTTTTTATGCTGATTTCAAATATATAAGTTACATCAAATTTAGTCCCCGCTAATTTTTTCCCAAAGTCACTCGATCAAAATTTTGAGATAGCCATTTGTTTCAGCATGGTCGAAAAAATATAATAACTATGTCTTTGAGGATGAATTAATCTCCCACAGTCCCGGGGGAAGGGCTGCAAGTTATGAACTTTGCCCATGTGTTTACATATAGTATTTGTATTGGCTATTGGGAAGCATACAGACGTTTTCAGGGGAATTTTTGCTGGTAGTGGGTGGGGGGGGGTAGGTCGGGGGTTACGTGAGAGGATCTTTCCATGGAGGGAGTTTTTCATGGGGAAGGGACATTGCTATGAAGGGGTGCCGGATTTCCCAGCATTTATTTAAGGAAACAATCAGAAAATAAATAATAAAAAAAAGATTTTCAAACTGAAAGTAAAGAGCAACATCAAAACTTAAAAACGAACAGAAAATTGTTACGTATATGATTGGATTCGCCTTCTAGCCAATACTCGCTCTTTATGCTTAATTTTTTTGTTTTTTCATAAGAGTTATTATTCTAATTAACGGCCTTAGTGATTTTTTTTTTTTTATCAAAAATAGACTATAATATTGAAAAGATACAAAATTATTTTCTAATGCATAAGTTGAATTTTCTCTTTTCTTTCTTTTATTTCTTTCTTTTCTTTCGGTATTTGGTCCTCCTTTCTGCGTTTTCCTCTTCTTTTTCGTTTTCTCAATAATAAGTGGTGATGCATCCACGTAATGGATAGAATCAACCGGTTATTGTTTCCTTTTCGTACTCCTGAAAGAAAAAAAAATCAATCCTGTTTCTTTCTTCTTTTTTTTTTATCTAAGACTCTTTGCTTATTTGTAATCTAATTTGTCCCTATTTCTCTATTATTCCTTCACTTTTACTACTATCTATCTTTACCTCCTACTCGACTTCCATAGCTTTCCACTTTTAAATTTCCTCACATACATAATTTTTCTCTCCTAGTACATTTTATCTACCTTTTTCCTAAAAACTTTTTTTTTCATTCAAACGATTCTCCATCCATTAATTTACCATACAACAATTTCAAAATTCTCATTCTAGCTACCCACGGCGGCAAGGGGCTGCTCCCATTCATTAGGCCTATAACATATAACATTAAAATACAAATTTACAATGCATATACGTTTTTGTACTTTAAAATATATTCACCTTTCTTATAACACTTTAAAACACTTTTCACTATATTTACATAAATAAAAGAAAAAAATAAAAAATATAACCACCATTTTTTTTTTAGTACATCACATTTCAACACACTCTACTCTCGCTGGGCCTTGCGTTGTTAGGTAGCTACAATAATCCTCAAAACAAATCCCAAAAATCAAATACTTCACAATCCAGGTGAATCGTATCCCCCTCAACATATAAAATAAATTCCACTAGTTTAAAATAAATTCCAAACAAACAGACATTAAAAAAAAAAATTACCAAATCTAAAATCAATAATCTAAAAATTCATAAAATCCTATACTATAACTATTCAATTAGATTTAAATCTTACCTAATAAAATAAACTTAAATATACTGAACAAATCCTGAAGCTAACTATTATAATCTAAAAATTCTAATTAAGCTCTAAAATCAAAACACTTCATTAAAAGTTCGAAATATTTAACTTAACTTAAATCTGCTCTTATTCCATATACCAAAATTAAAAACTCCATTTTCTAATCTTCTACCTAGATCCTTACCACAATAAATGGACAAACAAAAATCATACAAATGTAAAACCTTAAACCCCTTAAACCCTATAATTTTTTCTCAACTCTCCTTTTATTATTATTATTTTTCCCCCTTTTTTATAACAACACATCCTTGCCCACCAGGACACAAAAACTAGTCCCTTCTACTTTATACCAAAACACGTTCTCAATTTTCTTACACTTCATAATCCTTATCCTTTTCCATTCTGTTTCCACACGATTATCACTTCATAATCTTCCTTCTGCTTTCTTTTCGCTTCCATGTGTAATAACAAAAAAAGCGATGCTATGTACACTATTGTTCCTTGTATAGGCCTTGTCATCTACTTTTAGGTACACAGCTTTCTCTAAATTAATTTCATCTTTTTTACCTGTAACACTTGCCAATAAATTCCTCAGTCCTGCTACATTTGTTTCTTGTTTTTCACATTCTAAACATTACGTGAGATTGCGTTTCTAGTTTTTCTCTCGCATAGCTTACAAAGTCCATTACTACCACTCATATTCATCTTTACTTTCGACTCTTCTGTGGATAGCAAATTATGCATAAAGAAAAACATATGTTCTTTAACTTTGGTGGCAACAGGCAACTTTCTAGTAGTATGAAACTTTTGTCCACCTCTTCTTCACTATAACTACCATTTTCAATTATTTTTAGTGGAGGAAGCTGCTTCTTTTTTCATAATATTCCTAAGTTTTACTTTGTCAATTTTCCCACTTATCTCAAGCGCAATTCCTAATTTTTCTATTTCATAAATTTCTTCGAATGCTGGATTATATTTTGGGAGCATATTTCTTTTCTTTTCTTTTCCACGTTTCATACCAAGCACTTGTTGGTGATTCTTTTTTCCTCATCACTTGTTCCAACATTGTCCTAATAAAAAAAGTTCTTTCATCTTACATTCTACATGTATGACCTGAAGACCTCCATGATTTCTATATGTGAACATATTGTCTGTTTCAATTTAGGTGGAAATTTTTCATTCCATATGTACTGGTAATTGCACTAACAATTTGTTTTAGATGTGTCTTTTTGGGTTGTGAAACAAAGGACAGATACCATAAAACTCGGCAAGCATAAGTATTCACATACTGGTTCTCTGGTGAACCGTCATACCTCTTCTATATCCTTGTCTAAGGGCATTTTTTAATTTTCGATATTGTATTTATCCAATTTTCACTTTCCGTTCGGCTCCAACCTCTTTGAAAAACACACCCAATACTTTAATTTTTTTTTCCTTTCTTCGGGATCCCTCATACACCTCGTCTACTTTATCTCCCAGTGATAGCATTCCACACTTATTTTCTATTGAGCTGTAGCTTGAAGATGTCACAATATTCAACTATGCACTGAAACGGCCACTTTGAAATCATCTTCAGTTTCTGTGTACGTTGTC
The DNA here is from genome assembly GCA_027921565.1 of Artemia sinica. Lineage (NCBI taxonomy): Eukaryota > Metazoa > Arthropoda > Branchiopoda > Anostraca > Artemiidae > Artemia > Artemia sinica. The sequence goes on from CM051265.1 coordinate 53,579,038, forward strand.
AGATCATCTACAAAACTGTTCATTTTCATTGACACATTTTCATATTATAATGCCATTTATTTCCTTTTCCAAATATTTAAGTAACGGGTCAAAATATATATCAAACAGTAAAAGGCTCAGTGGGCATCCTTGGCGCAATCCAGTTTCTGCTTCAAATTCTCCTGTAACATCGCTATTCACACAAATTACCTGTACTATTTTTTCAATTATCCTACTGATCCATTTTATGAATGTCTCGCGAAACCGTAGTAATTCATGATCCATACTAATATTTTTTCTCTTATTTTATCAAAGGCCTTTTTAATACCATAACTCGTTATCTTGTAATTTATTTTCTTTTTTTACTTCGACTTCCTGCTTGTATTATTACGTCTCTTATATTAGCCAATACATCTGCTGTTTTACGGTTTTTCTAGTCCTCCTCTTTGGTTTACACTTAGTATGGATGGTAGCACCTTTTTTAGACGGTTTGCTAATACTTTAGAGATAATTCTGTAATCGCAATCTGTGATATTAACTGGCCTCCAGTTGTTGAGCTGTTCAGGGCTATCTTTTTTCTGTATTAATTTCACCATCCCTAAACACTGTATCTTCATATCATCGTTATTAGTATTTCACTAAATATATCTGCCGGATGTTCTGCGATTTCTTCGAAAGTGTCTTATAAAATTCGTAGGGTATTTCATCAAGTCTGGTTTTTTATTGTTTTCCGTCTCCATTATAGCTTTTCTTATTTCTTCTCATTTCACCGTAAGTATATTATTTTCTCTTCCTCTGTCACTTGATTATATTCAATCTTCCGAAAGAATTTGCCCACTCTCTCCTTTTCTTCTTCTGTATCTCTTGTAAATTACCTCATCTAACTGGCATTTCAAACCGTAATTTGTACGATAAGTGTGGCTCAATACCGCTTTCTATGGCTATAATGAGAAAAAGATTGTAATGGCTTGGACACATTCTACGGATGTAGGATGACAGATTGCCAAAGATTGCCCTTCCGGCCAACCGTCTACGGCTAAACAAAAAGCAGGTCGTCCTCAGTTGGGGTGGGAGGATGTCGTAAGGAAAGGTTTTTAAGGGAAATGGGAACTTTCTGGGAGGGTGTAAAGAGGGAGCCTTCGTATAGATTGGGATTGAGGAGGAGCGTGCGTAGCTGTGTTGGCCTCAGGCGGTCTGATGCTGCGATGAGTTTATTGTTACTAGTAGTAGTAGTAGGCTACCTAACTGGTTACCTTAACATTTATCTTCTCTCTTTTTACTTCTCCTTTGTTAGATTAGTCGTGTGCGCGTATTTTTATTTAGTTTAGTTAGAAATTTTTACAATACAGTCCCCTGAAAACTTCACTTTCTGGTGCTTTATTGTTTTAATATAGGGGTATTTATTCTCTTTAATCCTTATTAATAAAACTGACCTGAAATTAGATTGTTGACAAAAATATTTCCTCGTGGCAGCCCCAAAATAACTGAACTGGGCTAAACTGAAATTTGTTGTTGACAAGAAATTCTCCTTGTGGCAACCCCAAAAATGACAGAACTGAATTAAATTTTTGACAAGAAAATTATCCTTGCGGCAGAACCAGAAATAACTGAACTGGAATTATATTGTTGACAAGAAAAATATCTTTGTGGCAAGTCCCAAATTTAACAGGATAATTTAACGCAGAAGATTTATGTTGGTTTTGAGTTTGATATTTTATGTAGGCTGATATGTAGTCGGTCTAACATTTCAACTTGTTTTACTTCAGGTATAAAACTTGAATTTATTGTGGAAAAAATTAATTCTTGACAATGCCAGATGGTTAAGTTTTCACTGTTAAGGTTTTTTTTAAGCCTCATCAACAGGAAAAATTCTCCTCCATTGCTTATTTTAATTTTCTGAGACTACAGTAGGTATTTCTAAATTAATGGAAAAAACTGACGGGTAGAAAAATTTCCTTCCGAAACTTACGACCGTTGGGTTAGGCACTGTCGACGTGATAGCATTGTTTTTACAAAAAAGTTTTAGAAGCATTTGCCACTTACTAAATAAAAACCATTTAATAGTATATCTGAAAGCTCTTAACTCAAAGATAAAAACAACACTCATAATTAACAAAATAAACTTTCAAATGGGGATAAATCCATTTATTTAGACAGTGAAAAAACAGGTACAAAAGTCCAGATATTTCGGTCACATATACAGCGACCGTCTTCAGTAGAAATACTAAAATAATAAAATTGAAACTAGTATATTTATATACAACAAAATAAATAACTTTTCGGGTCATTCACAAAATAATGAACTTCCGGATTATTCACCTGGATTGTTTTCAGAGAGAGTTCATTCACAAAGTTCATTCAAAGTTCTTGATATAAATTTTCTTCTTTAATCTTGCCCAAATGTAAAAAAAAATTCCAATGAAAGTGGTAAAGCCTTCCGTGTTGTTCTTCTAATTGCAAACCAAATGTTGAGTTTTTACATGTTTACTGGGTTGGTCTCATTCCCCATATATACGACGTATTTTCGACCTAACACCTTTAAATTAGGTGTTGTTTTCTTAGACCACACTGCCGTTCTAAGACGAACAAATAAACTTTCAAATGGAGATAAATCCATTTATTTAGACAGTGAAAAACAGGTACAAAAGTTCATGATATTTTGGTCACATATACAGCGACCGTCTTCAGTAGAAATACTAAAATAATAAATTGAAACTAGCATATTTATATGCAACAAAATAAATAACTTTTCGGTCATTCACAAAATAATGAATTTCCGGATTATTCACTGGATTATTTGTCAGAGAGAGTTCATTGACAAAATTCATTCAAGTTCTTGATGTAAATTTTCTTCTTAATCTTGCCCGAATGTAAAACAAATTTCCAATGAAAGTGGTAAAGCCTTCCGTGTCTTCTAATTGCAAACCACAAATGTTGAGTTTTTTAGATGTTTACTGGGTTGGTCTCATTTCCCCATATATACGACGTATTTTCGACGTAACACCTTTAAATTAGGTGTTGTTTTCATAGACCACACTGCCGTTCTAAGACGAACAAATAAACTTTCAAATGGGGATAAATCCATTTATTTAGACAGTGAAAAAACAGGTACAAAAGTCCCAGATATTTGGTCACATATACAGCGACCGTCTTCAGTAGAAATACTAAAATAATAAAATTGAAACTAGCATATTTATATGCAACAAAATAAATAACTTTTCGGGTCATTCACAAAATAATGAATTTCCGGATTATTCACTGGATGTATTTTCAGAGAGAGTTCATTGACAAAATTCATTCAAAGTTCTTGATGTAAATTTTCTTCTTTAATCTTGCCCAAATGTAAAACAAATTTTCCAATGAAAGTGGTAAAGCCTTCCGTGTCTTCTAATTGCAAATCAAATGTTGAGTTTTTAGATGTTTACTGGGTTGGTCTCATTTCCCCCATATATACGACGTTATTTTCGACGTAACACCTTTAAATTAGGTGTTGTTTTCATAGACCACACTGCCGTTCTAAAGACGAACAAATAAACTTTCAAATGGGGATAAATCCATTTATTTAGACAGTGAAAAAAACAGGTACAAAAGTCCAGATATTTTGGTCACATATACAGCGACCGTCTTCAGTAGAAATACTAAAATAATAAAATTGAAACTAGCATATTTATATGCAACAAAATAAATAACTTTTCGGGTCATTCACAAAATAATGAATTTCCGGATTATTCACTGGATTATTTTCAGAGAGAGTTCATTGACAAAATTCATTCAAAGTTCTTGATGTAAATTTTCTTCTTTAATCTTGCCCAAATGTAAAACAAATTTCCAATGAAAGTGGTAAAGCCTTCCGTGTCTTCTAATTGCAAATCAAATGTTGAGTTTTTAGATGTTTACTGGGTTGGTCTCATTTCCCCATATATACGACGTATTTTCGACGTAACAACCTTTAAATTTAGGTGTTGTTTTCATAGACCACACTGCCGTTCTAAGACGAACAAATAAACTTTCAAATGGGATAAATCCATTTATTTAGACAGTGAAAAAAAAACAGGTAACAAAAGTCCAGATATTTTGGTCACATATACAGCGACCCGTCTTCAGTAGAAATACTAAAATAATAAAATTGAAAACTAGCATATTTATATACAACAAAATAAATAACTTTTCGGGTCATTCACAAAATAATGAAACTTCCGATTATTCACTGGATAAGTTCATTCAAAGTTCTTGATGTAAATTTTCTTCTTTAATCTTGCCCAAATGTAAAAAAAAATTCCAATGAAGTGGTAAAGCCTTCCGTTGTCTTCTAATTGCAAACCAAATGTTTGAGTTTTTAGATGTTACTGGGTTGGTCTCATTTGCCCATATATACGACGTATTTTCGACGTAACACCTTTAAATTAGGTGTTGTTTTCTTAGACCACACTGCCGTTCTAGACGAACAAATAAACTTTCAAATGGAGATAAATCCATTTATTTAGACAGTGAAAAAACAGGTACAAAAGTTCAGATATTTTGGTCACATATACAGCGACCGTCTTCAGTAGAAATACTAAAATAATAAAATTGAAACTAGCATATTTATATGCAACACAAAATAAATAACTTTTCGGGTCATTCACAAAATAATGAATTTCTGGATTATTCACTGGATTTGGATTTCAGAGAGAGTTCATTGACAAAATTCATTCAAGTTCTTGATGTAAATTTTCTTCTTTAATCTTGCCCGAATGTAAAACAAATTTCCAATGAAAGTGGTAAAGCCTTCCGTGTCTTCTAATTGCAAACCAAATGTTGAGTTTTAGATGTTTACTGGGTTGGTCTCATTTACCCATATATACGAACGTATTTTCGACGTAACACCTTTAAATTTAGGTGTTGTTTTCATAGACCACACTGCCGTTCGAAGACGAACAAATAAACTTTCAAATGGGGATAAATCCATTTATTTAGACAGTGAAAAAAAACAGGTACAAAAGTCCAGATATTTTGGTCACATATACAGCGACCGTCTTCAGTAGAAATACTAAAATAATAAAATTGAAACTAGCATATTTATATACAACAAAATAAATAACTTTTCGGGTCATTCACAAAATAATGAACTTCCGGATTATTCACTGGATAAGTTCATTCAAAGTTCTTGATGTAAATTTTCTTCTTAATCTTGCCCAAATGTAAAAAAAATTTCCAATGAAAGTGGTAAAGCCTTCCGTGTCTTCTAATTGCAAACCAATGTTTTTGAGTTTTTTAGATGTTTACTGGGTTGGTCTCATTTGCCCATATATACGACGTATTTTCGACGTAACACCTTAAATTAGGTGTTGTTTCTTAGACCGCACTGCCGTTCTAAGACGATCAAATAAACTTAAAGTTTATTTGTTCGTCTTAGAACGGCAGTGTGGTCTAAGAAAACAACACCTAATTTAAAGGTGTTACGTCGAAAATAACTCATAATTAAAAAGATTTCTTTCATAGTTCCATTCCCAAACTAGTAACTGTACAGCAAAAAGCGGAATAAAAAAAGGTAAAGGGATAAGGGATTAATAAAAATAACATTTACATACAGCTACTAGAAAAAAAGATGCAGTTTAAGTGTGTTTTAATTTTCTAGCTCTTCTTGTGGTCTTAGGACCTTGAATGTTGGAAGATGCTATAATCATATACTTGTATTCTATACAACTATATTTACATAGTAGGTGCATTAGAAGGGGGGGGGGGGGGGATTGTTAAAGCACCCTAAAAAGTTGAGGGAAGAGATGAAGCGTAAATTATGTTTTCAGTTAAGAAGCTGAATAAATTTAGCTAGTAGTGTGGCGTGGAATGAATATCTGATATTCACCTATAGTTCCAGTTACGTAGCACCCATTAAATAAAAAATGAATAAATTTGAAACATTAAAAACTTTATTTAAATGCTAGCTGGTACGCTAAGGGTACATGATCAGGGTTCCTTCTAAAGTGGCTGAATCGGGTTTCCCTTCCTCTTACAAGACCAATATTAGGTAAAGTTTGCAAATAATTTTATATTCTAAGGAATTTGAGTCTATTTCTATTCTTTCTGAATCCTTCCTAATCTTATTCCCGAGGGCACCCACGCCCAATATATATAACGCTGAGTTTAATAGAATGGGACTATAGATTGGAAATTCAAGCTAAGATGGAATTTGAGCTTGACTGACAAATGCATTTTATTAGCTCTTCTTAGGTTTTAAGATGGTTTGTTTTATTCTGATAGAATGTTGAAATTGTGTTTCTTGTTCAGACTTCAAAATGAATAGTTTTATGGACATATTATGTGATACAATTTTACGTTATGAACTATTTTTTTCATTTCTTTGACATTAGATCTTACCAAAAAATGCCAATTTTATTAAATCATTGCTTTTCAAGAAGAAATTTACATGAGAATGTCAAATTATTATTATTATAATATATAATATAATATTAAATATATAAATATATATAATATTATAATGTATATAAATATAAATATAATAAATAAAATATTATAAATATAATTATTATAAATTATAAATATGTTCGATATAGTTATTATATTTTCGACCATGCTGAACAAAATGTCTATCTCAAATTTTGATCGGTTGGCTTTTGGGGAAAAATGAGCTTGGGAGGGGGCCTAGTTGCCCTCTGTTTTTTTGGTCACTTAAAAAGGGCACTAGAACTTTTAATTTCCGTTCGAATGAGCCCTCCCAGATATTTTTGCAGATAGGAGCTTGAAACCTCTACAGTAGGGTTATCTGATGCGCTGAATCTGATGGTGTGATTTTCACTAAGGTTCTATAGCTTCTAGGTGGTGCTTCCTTCTTTCTTTGAAAATCAGGCAACTTTTCTCAGGCACGTAACTTTTGATGGGTAGGACTAAATTTATATATTTAAAATCAGCATTAAAATCTGATTCTTTTGATGTATCTATTGGTATCAAAATTCCATTTTTAGAGTTTCGGTTACTATTGAGCCGGGTCGCTCCTTACTTACACTTCGTTACCCACGAACTGTTTTTGATTTGCGGAACATTAAAAAATAGCATCGAGATAAGGTCATTTTTATTGTGATCTGTGAAACTACTAAAAAGGCTAACAGACCATTTTATCCTACAATGTTAAATTAGTATAAACGTGCTGCTTAAAGAGGACTAAACATACATCACCCACAATCTGAAGAAATGGGATGTACAGATTAGAAAATTGATTAGTCAAATGAACAAGCTTGGAAAACAAATTAAAGTTATATTTTGTGCCACCGCAGGTTACCAACTACAACCCGGGGCCTCCCAAGGGGGGGGGGGGCGTCCACCCCCCCCTCTCCTCTCCCAGCTTTTTTGGCATTCGGTAAAAGTTTCGGCGAAGGCGAAAATTTTGCCAGAAATCTTGAAAAATCGGCCAAATTTAGCAAAATTCTTGATTTCTGCAGAAAATTCGGCATAAATCAGGTAGCCATTCGGTAAAATTTATGAAGATCACCCCCCCCCCCCCCCCCCCCTAATGAAATGAGCCTCGGGACGCTTCTTACTACTTACCTCTAAAGGCAAGGTTTGATCAAGTGCTAATACCGATCTTTTACCGGTACATCTATTCACCCTCTTTTGGGTCTCCTTCCACCTGCCACTACATCCCATCACATTCTATCAAAGCCATTTGTGATCGCTGCCAAAGGGACTAATGGCATATCTATCACTTTATGGCCCTGCAAAAGAAAAGTCTACATGATTAAATGTAGGCTAAAAAGGTTTTACCTGCCATTTTATAATGAGGGCAAATATTGAAAAGAACAAATACTAATAAGAGAGAAAAACAAAAAGAAGCATTAATGCTCTGAGAGGACACAGATGTGATTTAATGCTCTCACCACGTGAGGCAATGGTGAAACCTTGAATGGAGATACTCTTTTCTTCCTGGTAGTCTTTCCACCCTTTCTAATTTGATGAAAAGAAGAAAACGGTCTTCCCATGGCTGAGGTGCTTAAAGCTCCCAACTTCCCAATCATTCCTTGCAAAACTGCAATATAAATAGGTTAATTCCACTGCCCATAAAATGTTGCATGACTTCTGGATTTTGTCCGTTCTCATTTCCTTTTTTTTTTTTTTTTTTGATACGGGATACTTGCATGCTATCTTTTGCTTAGGGTCAGTCTGTGTGTTGTTTAGTTCTATCTTACAAACTATTTCCAAATTTTTATTGTAAGAAGGTTAACAGTGGAAACGGGGTGGAATTTGTTGAAAAAAAAACTGAAAATTTTATCTTTAACAACAAAGAAAAAAGAACAACCTTGTTTTATTTCTGTTGCTACGCTTGATATTTATAGATAGCGTGTCCACAGTCAAGAATCTTTAAGGGTGCATCATGATAGTGAATAAGAACTTGTGATAAAAGTGATATTCTTTTTTCCCTAAGTTATTTCTTTTTTATACCATGGATGCTTTACTTTTAAGTCTTAAAATATCTCTGAAGCAATTTGAAGCTGATAATAATGCGATTTGGGCACACTTTGTAAAAATAAAAAAAAGTATCCATGACTGCTAAAAAAATCCATTAATATACCTAACAACAACAACATTGATTTAAAGGGTTAGGAAATCATGGATAACATAAAAACTAGCAATAAGGAGGTATTTACAAATCTCTAGATAGTTGGCCTTCATTGGATATAAGGTCAGAGTAGCAGCTTGCCAATTTTTGATTCCTAAGAAATCAAAAAAAATATAGAATCTGAAATTCTGGATACCGATTGATAGTTTGGACTCTCGAGAAAATGAAAAAGTAATGTGGATAGCAATTAAATCTCCATATGTACGGATGCCCGTGGGATTACTGTTTGCTAAAATCATTACGTGTGGCAAGCAATTGGGACAAATTGTAATCTAGAACCATTACGATGTGACAAAAAATTATAACAAATTGTATACTACCTCTAACCCCCTTTCTTTCTTCGACATCTAAAAGTACGCACTCACCAGAATTAAAAATTTATTTTTGCAAGAAAGTATCCATGGTTGCCATACATTATGTCTGGGGAAATATTTATCATGTAATCTATTTTATTTATTCGTTTTCTTAGGGTACCGGAATTAGCATGTTGCTATCACGACTGAGATGATTTTAGGTCCCGAAATTAGCTAGTTGCAATCCAAACTTTAGATCCCAAAGAGCATTGCCCTAGGTACCAATGGTAGTAGTGTGAGTGTAATAGATACGAAACTTACATGGAAACTTACACCTGAGGCAATAGGCACCACGAAACTTACATGAAAATATACATTGGAATTGCGCAAGAAAAACCCACATTTTTTTAAAGTTTGATGACGTGTTTGGGGGAGATTACGTTCCTTGGCTCCTTTTCAGAGCATGTACTTATGGATACCTTTCCAAGCAAGATGGTTAAACATGCTTTTACAATCGGAAATGTTTGATTAACATTTGTAAAAAGGGGTAATGGGATTTGCGAATTGGAGTGTAGGATTTGCGAATTTGATCCTATTAAGGATTGACTTGAAATAAAAAATTTTAACAAGAAATGACTGAAAAGTGTTTTGGAGGAGATGGGGTGATTGTGTACTGTATAATACACAAGTGATGTTTTGGACAGTGTTGTCAATTTAAAATAGTTTAGAAATATAAGAAATTAACAAGAAATGGCTGAAAAGTGTTTTGAGGGAGATGGGTTGCATGGCGGGTTGAGTTGCACGAGGGTTCAGTTAAAGGGGGTACAGTTATACGGGGGTTTAGTTAAATGGGGTCGAGTTGCACGAGGGTTAAAGTAGCACGAGGGTTCAGTAGCACGGGGGTTCAGTTGTACGGGGTTTCGGTTATACAGGGGTTCAGTTACATGGGGGGTTCAGTTGCACGGAGGGTTGAGTTGCACGAGGGGTCAGTTACATGCGGGTTCAGTTACACGGGGTTTAGTTTTTTTAAATGGGGTCGAGTTGCACGAGGTTCAGTAGCACGAGGGTTCAGTAGCACGGGGGTTCAGTCGCACGGGGGTTTGAGTCATTTTTTACGGGGTTTGAGAGACTCTGTTGCCTGATTCCGTGTGGTTTTAGTTTACTTGGTGCCCATTAAAAAAAAAAAACGATAGAAATAGTTATTTCTTTCAAAAATCTTTTCGATAGAGAAATGCTCCCTTTTGAAAAACGGGCATCGCAAGCTTGTGTTATCTTAGAGATAAATGCGTAACTCGAGACATCTTGGTAAAGTTTTTAATAGAGGCTGTTTCCAAAAGATTTAGGATTCATTAAACTTTAGTGTTGCCAGTCAAAAGCTATGAGTTTGAGAAAATTGCCTGATTATCGAAAAATGAAGAAGAAACACCTTCCAAAAGTCGACAGGAATGGGATTGTCTTGAGGGAGGAATTTTCCATGGAAGAGGTGGAGGGTATTTTACGTGAAAACAAATTTCAACCATGCACCCAGCCCCCGCGATCAGAAATTAAATTATGAAAAAAGTTTTTTCAACTGAAAGTAAGGAGCAACATCAAAACTTAAAAACGGACAGAAAAAAATTTTCTTACAAAAAACTAGTGTTTACGTTCAAAAAAAGCTTCATAGTTTAGTTTTTACGGAAATGGCTTATTTTCGTTCCAAAGCTGAGCTTTTCATAACCAAAGGTTCACAGTAGGTTCACATGTGACCCCAGCGAAATGTATTTTCTTTAATTTTCTTACAAAAAAAGTAGTGTTACAGTCAAAAAACCTTTATAGTTTAGTTTTTACGGAAATGGCTTATTTTCGTTCCAAAGCTTGGCTTTTTCATAACCAAAGGTTCACATTTGACCCAAAGAAATGTATTTTCTATAATTTTCTTACAAAAACTAGTGTTTACGGTCAAAAAAGCTATATAGTTAGTTGTTACGGAAATGGCTTATTTTCGTTCCAAAGCTGCGCTTTTCATAACCAAAGATTCACATCTGACCCAGCGAAATGTATTTTCTATAATTTTCTTACAAAAACTAGTGTTTACAGTAAAAAAAAAGCTTTATAGTTTAGTTTTTACGGAAATGGCATATTTTCGTTCCAAAGCTTGGCTTTTTTTGGGGCATAACCAAAGGTTCACATTTGACCCAAAAAAAATGTATTTTCTATAATTTTCTTACAAAAACTAGTGTTTACGTTCAAAAAAGCTTTATAGTTTAGTTTTTACGGAAATGGCTTATTTTCGTTCCAAAGCTGGGCTTTTTCATAACCAAAGGTTCACATTTGACCCAAAGAAATGTATTTTCTATAATTTTCTTACAAAAACTAGTGTTTACGGTCAAAAAAGCTTTATAGTTTAGTTTTTACGGAAAATGGCTTATTTTCGTTCCAAAGCTTGGCTTTTTCATAACCAAAGGTTCACATTTGACCCAAAGAAATGTATTTTCTATAATTTCTTACAAAAACTAGTGTTTACGGTCAAAAAAGCTATATAGTTTAGTTGTTACGGAAATGGCTTATTTTCGTTCCAAAGCTGCGCTTTTTCATAACCAAAGATTCACATCTGACCCAGCGAAATGTATTTTTCTATAATTTTCTTACAAAAAACTAGTGTTTACAGTAAAAAAAAAGCTTTATAGTTTAGTTTTTACGGAAATGGCATATTTTCGTTCCAAAGCTTGGCTTTTTCATAACCAAAGGTTCACATTTGACCCAAAAAAAATGTATTTTCTATAATTTCTTACAAAAAACTAGTGTTTACGTTCAAAAAAGCTTTATAGTTTAGTTTTTTTTTACGGAAATGGCTTATTTTCGTTCCAAAGCTGGGCTTTTTCATAACCAAAGGTTCACATTTGACCCAAAGAAATGTATTTTCTATAATTTTCTTACAAAAACTAGTGTTTACGGTCAAAAAAGCTTTATAGTTAGTTTTTACCGGAAATGGCTTATTTTCGTTCCAAAGCTTGGCTTTTTCATAAACCATAGGTTCACATTTGACCCAAGAAATGTATTTTCTATAATTTTCTTACAAAAACTAGTGTTTTACGGTCAAAAAAGCTTTATAGTTTAGTTTTTACGGAAATGGCTTATTTTCGTTCCAAAGCTGCGCTTTTTCATAACCAAAGGTTCACATCTGACCCAGCGAAATGTATTTTCTATAATTTTCTTACAAAAACTAGTGTTTACGTTCAAAAAAGCTTTATAGTTTAGTTTTTACGGAAATGGCTTATTTTCGTTCCAAAGCTGGGCTTTTTCATAAACCAAAGGTTCACATTAGGTTCACATTTGACCCAGCGAAATGTATTTTCTAAAATTTTCTTACAAAAAACTAGTCTTGACGGTAAAAAAAAGCTTTATAGTTTAGTTTTTTACGGAGATGGCTTTATTTTCGTTCCAAAGCTGGCGCTTTTTTCTAACCAAAGGTTCAAATTTGACCCAAACGATGTATTTTCTATAATTTTCTTACAAGAAACTAGAGTTTACGGTCAAAAAACCTTATTAGCTCAGATTTTATAGGAATAGTTTTTATTTTTCGATCCGAAAATAGACTAAAGTTTCAGATTGAACCAGAGAATTGTTATTCTCTATAATTTTCTTACATCTTTGGAAATCATTAACGATAACAAACATGTTTTCAACCAGATGAGTTTTTGAAAGCACATTCAGCATGGCGTGCGCTATTTTTTTTTTTCTATCATGAACCTTTAGAGACCAATTTGATCAACTTGGAGAAAGTTCAAATAGAATCGTTAGTGATATTGATATTAGTGTGTAAACTACAAACTGACAAAACAATATCCAGAACTTTTTTTCTTATAGCCTTGACTTTTGAAGACATTTCTTCATCTTAATTGGCTTTAGAAATATCATGCAAAATAAAAACTAGTGAAATAATTTAGGTCGTATGATAAAATTTAATTTATTTTGTTTTTAATGCAGTAGTTTTTTAGTAAGGACACTCGATATCCTAAAAGTGTCTGATTAAAACTTTTACCTTGAGCATCGATGTTGTTAGCAGAATTTCAAAAGGATCATTTATGAGTGCTGGCGTATCTGATGAAATAAATAAGGTCGTATGATAAATTTAATTAAATTTTTTTTTAATACAGTAGTTTTTCAGTAAGGACATTCGATATCCTAAAAGTGTTTGATTCAAACTTTTACCTCAGGAATGGGATTGTCTTGAGGGGGGAATTTTCCATGGAAGAGGTGGAGGGTATTTTTACGTGAAAAAAACAACTTCAACCGTGCCCAGCCCCCCGCGATCAGAAATTAAATTATAAAAAAAGTTTCTTCAACTGAAAGTAAGGAGCAACATCAAAACTTAAAAACGGACAGAAAATAGAGGCTGTTTCCAAAAGCTTTAGGATTCATTAACTTTAGTGTTCCCAGTCAAAAGCTATGAGTTTTGAGAAAATTGCCTGATTATCGAAAAATGAAGGAAACACCTACCAAAAGTCGACAGGAATGGGATTGTCTTGAGGGAGGAATTTTCCATGGAAGAGGTGGAGGGTATTTTTACGTGAAAACAACTTCAACCGTGCCCAGCCCCCCCCCCCCCGCGATCAGAAATTAAATTATAAAAAAAGTTTCTTCAACTGAAAGTAAGGAGCAACATCAAAACTTAAAAACGGACAGAAAATAGAGGCTGTTTCCAAAAGATTTAGGATTCATTAACTTTAGTGTTGCCAGTCAAAAGCTATGAGTTTGAGAAAATTGCCTGCTGATTATCGAAAAAAATGAAGAAACACCTTCCAAAAAGTCGACAGGAATGGGATTGTCTTGAGGGGGAATTTGCCATGGAAGAGGTAGAGGGTATTTTTACGTGAAAACAACTTCAACCGTGCCCAGTCCCCCGCGATCAGAAATTAAATCATAAAAAAAAGTTTCTTCAACTGAAAGCAAGGAGCAACATCAAAACTTAAAAACGGACAGAAAATAGAGGCTGTTTCCAAAAGATTTAGGATTCATTAACTATAGTGTTGTCAGTCAAAAGCTATGAGTTTGAGAAAATTGCCTGATTATCGAAAAATGAAGAAACACCCTCCAAAAGTCGACAGGAATGGGATTGTCGCGAGGGGGGAATTTTCCAAGGAAGAGGTGGAGAGTATTTTTACGTGAAAACAACTTCAACCGTGCCCAGCCCACCGCGATCAGAAATTAAATTATAAAAAAAGTTTCTTCAACTGAAAGTAAGGAGCAACATCAAAACTTAAAAAACCTACCAAAAGTCGAGAGGAATGGGATTGTCTTGAGGGGGGAAATTTTCCATGGAAGAGGTGGAGGGTATTTTTACGTGAAAACAACTTCAGCCGTGCCCAGCCCCCCCGCGATCAGAAATTAAATTATAAAAAAAAGTTTCTTCAACTGAAAGTAAGGAGCAACATCAAAACTTAAAAACGGACAGAAAATAGAGGCTGTTTCCAAAAGATTTAGGATTCATTAACATTTTCAACTTTATTTTTTTCTTTTTGTACATGTCTTAAAATGTTAAAATATGCTTACGGTTCTAACAATTGTGCTCTATGATTGGTCAGAGACACGATGTGGCTTTCCCACTGGTATTCTATGACCGGTTATCGACACTAGCTAGTCTATTGCATGTATTAAATCAGTAGTTTTTACCCAGTGGAAGGATAAACACATAAGTCATATCTTTAAAAAAAAGTGAAGATGGAACATTTTAATAGAGCGTGTTCACATAACAAGGTTATTGTAGCATTGAATGCCGACAAGGAGAAGTATTTAAACTATGAAACAAGTACAAGTGGTAGCACTATTGGAAATGTATGCATGCATTGTCATGACAGTAAGGAATTAAATTTATTTGGAATACCGAAAAAATTCAACTCTTATGATGGAGGTTATGCGAGATTGAGATCTCCAGAGATGATTGCACTCAAAGAGAATGCTAACATAAAAATAATTGTTGATGATAGAGGACAACTCCTTGCTACTGCTGCAGGTAACGCATTACCTACGGATACACTCAATCATCAGCTTTCGGGTATTAGCATTCAACGGAAGGCTAATAAAAGAAAGGCTTACTCTGCTACTAATATCGTAAACCATATCTTGTTTACGTGCCAAAACTGTTACCTGTGTGAAAATAATGTGTTAAATAACTACAATATCAAGAGAGAACATGGTGAACTATTTTATGGAACAGATTCAAAATGTCCTAAGTTAATCATTGATATTAATAATGTATCATAATATATTTTTGTATTAATATTCTACATAGCATTATTTCATTAAAAATATTACATTGTTATGTGTTCATTATTTTTTAGAGTAAGCTAGCATATCAAGCCTTTAGAATGTCCATTAAAACATCAGATATGTAAGAAAAGGAATTTGCTTTCATCTATTGTCAGACACACTATTTCCGTAAAATCTGAGCTATTAAGGGTTTTTGACCGTAAACTCTAGTTTTTTGTAAGAAAATTATGGAAAATACAATTCTCTGGTTCAAATGTGAAACTTAAGTCTATTTTTGGATCGAAAAATAAAACTATTTCCTTAAAATCTGAGCTAATAAGGGTTTTTTGACCGTAAACTCTAGTTTCTTGTAAGAAAATTATGGAAAATACAATTCTCTAGTTAAAATGTGAAACTTAAGTCCAGTTTTGGATACTCATGATGATGAGGACTGATGGTTCTAATTCAATAATTTTTTTTTCATAAAACAAACTATTTTTTTAAACTTCGAAATTATTCAACTTTATTTATTTTTTATCTTTTTCTTTTGTACATATCTTAAAATGACAAAATATCTTTCTTGAATTCACCTGCGCGCACGTAACCTCGTCTAAATTAACCTTAAAAAATGAAATAAAAGCTATGTCGACTTTGCATATTTTATTCAACATATCCGACAATTGATGCAGAAAAAGCATAGAGTTTGTTACTTACTTACTTACATTTTTTTTCATAATTGATCTTGAATTAAATTTCTGTATTGTGCATCCAAATGGGGGATTCAAGAAAGAGTTTGTTACTTACTTGCGATTTTTTCATAATTTCTTGAATAAAGTGTCTGTATTGTGTATCCAAGGGGTGACTTCAAGAAAGAGTGTGTTACTTACTTACAAATATTTTCATATTTTCTTGAATGAAATGTCTTCTTTGTGTATCCAAGAGGTGAATTCAAGAAAGAGTTTGTTACTTACTTACTTACTTACCTACTTACAATTTTTTCATAATGACATAATGACATATCCAACAACGGATGTTGATAAAGAATTTATTCATTCTGATACCTAGATTTTGTCAATGTTACCTCATGTGTCTGACAATAGATGTATGCAAATTCCTTTTCTCAAATCTCCGATGTTTTAATATACATTCTAAACTGTTGATATGCTAGCTTACTCTAAAAATAATGAAAACATAACAATGTAATGCATAATATATTTTTAATGAAATAATGCTATGTAGAATATTAATACAAAATTATATTATGACACATAGTCATACACACGTTCACTCTTAAACATCCAGAAACGATGGTCCCATGATACAGAATAGTTTTTACCATGTCTAATGCATTTATCACGATCAGGTAAGTCCTTAGGTATCCAGTGCGCGAAGAACCTGACCTCGTCTTCAGGACGATGATAAACCCCTTCAAATTTAGGACACTTAAATTCTTCTAGATTGAAAAGTGGAATCCTAGGGTCACATTTTTGAATTAAAACTTTATCTGTAGGTACATTACCCTTTACATAGAGTGCTTCAACCCCGAAAAAAGCTGCAAATTTCATTGACTTCCTCCTGGACATTTCTAAGTTCCTGACCACTATTGTTAAGTGGTGTAATCACTCTATCGTAGAGTCCCAGTCTGTTTATACGATGTAATGTAGTACTCCACAAGCTTTTATCATACGCATACATGTTGTAGTTCACTATCCAATGATAACAGTCGATTTCTTCGAGTTCCATTGACAATAATAAAAATGTACATTCAAATATAACACCACAAGATGATTTTTTCAAACGATAAATTCTGTGTCATAGAGTCCTATCATCTTGGAAGCTATTAATGTAGTTGTTAAGAAGAGAAATACATCATCAAACTTTTATACCTTCGCTCAAGGTCGAATGGAGTTATGGTTAGGGGGATGACTCCTAAAAGCATCTGAATTCATTTTGGGGAGGAGTCATAAAGCCCTTAGAATTCATTGCGGGGAGGAGTCATAGAACTCTCGGTATCTCTTGCATGCAAATGAAGTATGGAAATTACATTTTTTTATAATTTCTGTATTGTGTATCCAAGAGGTGAATTCATGAAAGATATTTTGTCATTTTAAGATATGTACAAAAGAAAAAGATAAAAAATAAATAAAGTTGAATAATTTCGAAGTTTAAAAAAAATAGTTGTTTTATGAAAAAATTTTTATTGAATTAGAACCATCAGTCCTCATCATTATGAGTATCCAAAAACTGGACTTAAGTTTCACATTTGAACTAGAGAATTGTATTTTCCATAATTTTCTTACAAGAAACTAGAGTTTACGGTCAAAAAACCCCTATTAGCACAGATTTTAAGGAAATAGTTTTATTTTTCGATCCAAAAATAGACTTAAGTTTCACATTTGAACCAGAGAATTGTATTTTCCATAATTTTCTTACAAAAAAACTAGAGTTTACGGTCAAAAACCCTTAATAGCTCAGATTTTACGGAAATAGTGTGTCTGACAATAGATGTACGCAAATTCCTTTTCTTACATCTCTGATGTTTTAATGGGACATTCTAAACGCTTGATATGCTAGCTTACTCTAAAAAATAATGAACACATAACAATGTAATATTTTTAATGAAATAATGCTATGTAGAATATTAATACAAAAATATATTATGATACATTATTAATATCAATGATTAACTTTGGACATTTTGAATCTATTCCATAAAATAGTTCACCATGTTCTCTCTTGATATTGTAGTTATTTAACACATTATTTTTACACAGGTAAACAGTTTCGGCGCGTAAACAAGATATGGTTTACGATATTAGTAGCAGAGTAAGCCTTTCTTTTATTAGCCTTCCGTTGAATGCTAATAACCGAAAGCTGATGATTGAGTGTATCCGTAGGTAATGCGTTAAATGCAGCAGTAGCAAGGAGTTGTCCTCTATCATCAACAATTATTTTTATGTTAGCATTCTCTTTGAGTGCAATCATCTCTGGAGATCTCAATCTCGCATAACCACCATCATAAGAGTTGAATTTTTTCGGTATTCCAAAGAAATTTAATTCCTTACTGGCATGACAATGCATTCATACATTTCCAATAGTGCTACCACTTGTACTTGTTTCATAGTTTAAATACTTCTCCTTGTCGGCATTCAATGCTACAATAACCTTGTTATGTGAACACGCTCTATTAAAATGTTCCATCTTCACTTTTTTTTTTAAAGATATGACTTATGTGTTTTATCCTTCCACTGCGTAAAAACTACTGATTTAATACATGCAATAGACTAGCTAGTGTCGATAACCGGTCATAGAATACCAGTGGGAAAGCCACATCGTGTCTCTGACCAATCATAGAGCACAATTGTTAGAACCGTAAGCATATTTTGACATTTTAAGACATGTACGAAAAGAAAAAAAAAATAAAGTTGGAAATGTTAATGAATCCTAAATCTTTTGGAAACAGCCTCTATTTTCTGTCCGTTTTTAAGTTTTGATGTTGCTCCTTACTTTCAGTTGAAGAAACTTTCTTTTTATAATTTAATTTCTGATCGCGAGGGGCTGGGCACGGTTGAAGTTGTTTCACGTGAAAATACCCCTCCACCTCTTCCATGGAAAATTCCCCCTCAAGACAATCCCATTCCTGTCGACTTTTGGTAGGTTTTTAAGTTTTGATGTTACTCCTTACTTTCAGTTGAAGAAAACTTTTTATAATTTAATTTCTGATCGCGGTGGGCTGGGCACGGTTGAAGTTGTTTTCACTTAAAAATACTCTCCACCTCTTCCATGGAAAATTCCCCCCTCGAGACAATCCCATTCCTGTCGACTTTTGGAGGGTGTTTCTTCATTTTTCGATAATCAGGAAATTTTCTAAAACTCATAGCTTTTGACTGGCAACACTATAGTTAATGAATCCTAAATCATTTGGAAAACAGCCTCTATTTTCTGTCCGTTTTTAAGTTTTGATGTTGCTCCTTACTTTCAGTTGAAGAAACTTTCTTTTATAATTTAATTTCAGGTCGCGGGGGGCTGGGCACGGTTTGAAGTCGTTTTCACGTAAAAAACCCTCTACCTCTTCCATGGCAAATTTCCCCCTCAAGACAATCCCATTCCTGTTGACTTTTGGAAGGTGTTTCTTCATTTTTGATAATCAGGCAATTTTCTCAAACTCATAGCTTTTGACTGGCAACACTAAAGTTAATGAATCCTAAATCTTTTGGAAACAACCTCTATTTTCTGTCAGTTTTTAAGTTTTGATGTTGCTCCTTACTTTCAGTTGAAGAAACTTTTTTTATAATTTAATTTCTGATCGCGGGGGGCTGGGCACGGTTGAAGTTTTTTTCACGTAAAAATGTCCTCCACCTCTTCATGGAAAATTCCCCCCTCAAGACAATCCCATTCCTGTCGACTTTTGGAAGGTGCTTCTTCATTTTTCGATAATCAGGCAATTTTCTCAAACTCATAGCTTTTGACTGGGAACACTAAAGTTAATGAATCCTAAATCTTTTGGAAACAGCCTCTATTTTCTGTCCGTTTTTAAGTTTTGATGTTGCTCCTTACTTTCAGTTGAAGAAACTTTTTTTTATAATTTAATTTCTGATCGCGGGGGGCTGGGCACGGTTGAAGTTGTTTTCACGTAAAAATACCCTCCACCTCTTCCATGGAAAATTACCCCCTCAAGACAATCCCATTCCTGAGGTAAAAGTTTGAATCAAACACTTTTAGGATATCGAATATCCTTACTGAAAACTACTGTATTAAAAAAAAATTAATTAAATTTATCATACGACCTAAATTATTTCATCAGATACGCCAGCACTCATAAATGATCCTTTTGAAATTCTGCTAACAACATCGATGCTCAAGGTAAAAGTTTTAATCAGACACTTTTAGGATATCGAGTGTCCTTACTAAAAAACTACTGCATTAAAAAAAAAAAAAAAAAAATTAAATTTATCATACGACCTAAATTATTTTACTAGTTTTATTTTGCATGATATTTCTAAAGCCAATTAAGATGAAGAAATGTCTTCAAAGTCAAGGCTATAAGAAAAAAAAGTTTCTGGATATTTTTTTTTTGTCAGTTTCTGTAGTTTACACACTAATATCAATATCACTAACGATTCTATTTGAACTTTCTCCAAGTTGATCAAATGGTCTCTAAAGGGTTCATGATAGAAAAAAAATAGCGCACGCCATGCTGAATGTGCTTTCAAAAAACTCATCTGGTCGAAAACATGTTTGTTATCGTTAATGATTTCCAAAGATGTAAGAAAATTATGGAGAATTCAATTCTCTGGTTCAAATCTGAAACTTTAGTCTATTTTCGGATCGAAAAATAAAACTATTCCTATAAAATCTGAGCTAATAAGGGTTTTTGACCGTAAACATCTAGTTTCTTGTAAGAAAAATTATAGAAAATACATTCGTTGGGGTCAAATTTGAACCTTTGGTTAGAAAAAAGCCCTGCTTTGGAACGAAAATAAGCCATCTCCGTAAAAACTAAACTATAAAGCTTTTTTTACCGTAAACACTAGTTTTTGTAAAAAATTATAGAAAATACATTTCGCTGGGTCAAATGTGAACCTAATGTGAACCTTTGGTTATGAAAAAGCCCAGCTTTGGAACGAAAATTAGCCATTTCCGTAAAAACTAAACTATAAAGCTTTTTTTGAACGTAAACACTAGTTTTTCATGTAAGAAAAATTATAGAAAATACATTTCGCTGGGTCAAATGTGAACCTAATGTGAACCTTTGGTTATGAAAAAAGCCCCAGCTTTGGAACGAAAATTAGCCATTTCCCCGTAAAAACTAAACTATAAAGCTTTTTTTGAACGTAAAACACTAGTTTTTGTAAGAAAAATTATAGAAAATACATTTCTTTGGGTCAAATGTGAACCTTTGGTTATGAAAAAAGCCAAGCTTTGGAACGAAAATAAGCCATTTCCGTAAAAAACTAAACTATAAAGCTTTTTTTTTTACCGTAAACACTAGTTTTTGTATGAAAATTATAGAAAATACATTTACATTCGCTGGGTCAGATGTGAACCTTTGGTTATGAAAAAGAAGATCGCGCAGCTTTGGAACGAAAATAAGCCATTTCCGTACAAACTAAACTATAAAGGTTTTTTGACCGTAAACACTAGTTTTTGTAAGAAAATTATAGAAAATACATTTCTTTGGGTCAAATGTGAACCTTTGGTTATGAAAAAGCCAAGCTTTGGAACGAAAATAAGCCATTTCCGTAAAAACTAAACTATAAAGCTTTTTTGACCGTAAACACTAGTTTTTGTAAGAAAAATTATAGAAAATACATTTCTTTGGGTCAAATGTGAACCTTTGGTATGAAAAAAGCCCAGCTTTGGAACGAAAATAAGCCATTTCCGTAAAAACTAAAAACTATAAAGCTTTTTTGAACGTAAACACTAGTTTTTGTAAGAAAGAAAATTGTAGAAAAATACATTTCTTTTGGGTCAAATGTGAACCTTTGGTTATAAAAAAAGCCAAGCTTTGGAACGAAAATATGCCATTTCTGTAAAAACTAAACTATAAAGCTTTTTTTTTGCGGTAAACACTAGTTTTTGTAAGAAAATTATAGAAAATACATTTCGCTGGGGCAGATGTGAACCTTTGGTTATGAAAAAGCGCAGCTTTGGAACGAAAATAAGCCATTTCCGTAAAAAACTAAACTATAAAAGATTTTTGACCGTAAACACTAGTTTTTGTAAGAAAATTATAGAAAATACATTTCTTTGGGTCAAATGTCAACCTTTGGTTATGAAAAAAGCCAAGCTTTGGAAACGAAAATAAGCCATTTCCGTAAAAAAAAACTAAACTATAAAGCTTTTTGACTGTAAACACTAGTTTTTGTAAGAAAATTATAGAAAATACATTTCGCTGGTCAAATGTGAACCTTTGGTTAGAAAAAAGCCCAGCTTTGGAACGAAAATAAGCCATTTCCGTAAAAACTAATCTATAAAGCATTTTTTACCGTAAACACTAGTTTTTGTATGAAAATTATAGAAGATACATCTCGCTGGGTCAAATGTGAACCTTTTGGTTATGAAAAAAGCTCAGCTTTGGAAACGAAAATAAGCCATTTCCGTAAAAACTAAACTATAAAGCTTTTTTGAACGTAAACACTAGTTTTTGTAAAAAAAAATTTCTGTCCGTTTTTAAGTTTTGATGTTGCTCCTCACCTTTCAGTTTAAGAAACTTTTTATAATTTAATTTCTGATCGAGGGTGGGCTGGGCACGGTTGAAGTTGTTTTCACGTAAAAATACCCTCCACCTCTTCCATGGAAAATTCCTCCCTCAAGACAATCCCATTCCTGTCGACTTTTGGAAGGTGTTTCTTCATTTTTCGATAATCAGGCAATTTTCTCAAAAACTCATAGCTTTTGACTGGCAACACTAAAGTTAATGAATCCTAAATCTTTTGGAAACAGCCTCTATTAAAATCTTTACCAAGATGTCTCGGAGTTACGCATTAATCTCTAAGATAACACAAAGCTTGCGATGCCCGTTTTTCCAAAAGGGAGCATTTCTCTAATTACAAAGACAGATGCCTTTTAGTTACATCGGAAAAGATTTTTGAAAAGAAATAACTCTTTCTCTCGTTTTTTTTAATGGGCACCAAGTAAACTAAAACCACACGGAATCAGGCAACAGAGTCTCTCAAACCCCGTAAAAATGACTCAAACCCCCGTGCAACTTAACCCCCGTGCTACTGAACCCTCGTGCTACTGAACCCTCGTGCTACTGAACCATCGTGCAACTCGACCCCATTTAACTAAACCCCGTGTAACTGAACCCGTATGTAACTAACCCCTCGTGCAACTCAACCCTCCGTGCAACTGAACCCCCCATGTAACTGAACCCCTGTATAACCGAAACCCGTACAACTGAAACCCCGTGATACTGAACCCTCGTGCTACTGAACCCTCGTGCAACTCGACCCCATTTAACTAAACCCCCGTGTAACTGTACCCCCTTTAAACTGAACCCTCGTGCAACTCAACCCTCCATGCAACCCATCTCCCTCAAAACGCTTTTCAGCCATTTCTTGTTAAATTTTTTTTTCCCATTTTCTAAACTATTTTAAATTGACAAGGACTGTCCAAAACACCACTTGTGTATTATGCAGTACACAATCACCCCCATCCTCCTCCAAAACACTTTTCAGTCATTTCTTGTTAAAAATTTTTATTTCAATTCAATCCTTAATAGGATCAAATTCGCAAATCCTACACTCCAATTCGCAAATCCCATTACCCCTTTTTGCAAATGTTAATCAAACATTTCCGATTGTAAAAGCATGTTTAACCATCTGGCTTGGAAAGGTATCCATAAGTACATGCTCTGAAAAGGTGCCAAGGAACGTAATCTCCCCAAACACGTCAATCAAACAATTAAAAAATGTGGGTTTTTCTTGCGCAATTCCAATGTATATTTTCATGTAAGTTTCGTGGTGCCTATTGCCTCAGGTGTAAGTTTCCATGTAAGTTTCGTATCTATTACACTCACACTACTAATGGTTCTGATTTTGCCGAAAATCAAGATCTCTTGCACGCCATAACTTATTTAGCGAAAGGGGGAAATTATTGTCTATGAAGTACTTTGCTGATGAACCGGCTTTTTTGCGTTGCAACTATAATTGATAAAGTAGGAGACATATCAAATGGCTTGTTTTTTCCTCTCCAAAAGTGAACACGGCTTTTCAAAGAGCACTTTTCCTTCTGATAAGTAATCCTTCGTTTCTCATTAGTATTGCTCTAGAGAGTTTTCCATAATATTTTACCTTTGAGCTCAATTGGTAAATTAGAACTGTTGAAGTTGAATCAGTAAATGTTTTCCATCGTAAAAATACCTGAAGCAATATACTTAGACGTGGTTTGAGTAGAGATAGATGATTGCTACGAGAAGAACAATCGATTAGTGAATATTGGCTGAGAAGCAAAAAGCATTAGTCTTTCTGATAAAATATCAAAAATTAAATTTAAGTCAAGCAATATACCGATTAATTTGACTTTCTGTATAAGCTCAAAAATAGAGAAATCACTTTTTCAAATGAAAATAAAACTCACCGAACGAATCTTAACCAGAACTGCATCCCCTCTTAACTTGACATGTAATCCATATAGACGGAGGGAATAATAAATTATATCAAGGGAATGCCGAAAATTCAGGATAATATCGAAATTTCTGTGGAGCCAAAACTGAAATAACAAAAAAACGTAATTGTGATGCAAAATTCCTTTTTTTTTTGGTAAATTATAATAGCAAAAGAGTAATACTATTCGATTTCCCAGTCGAGATCTTTTCCTAACATAATATTTGATACCATAACAATTGTGTTTCAGTTTTTCTTTTTATATAGCCTAGTGCCACGTCCTGGTTTTGAGATGGGGAAGAGGGAGGGGGGCTGGGACACAATTGTCATGGTATAAAATATAGTATTTAGAGAGAAAGGTGAACGGGGAATGGAATTGCCCTACTCTTTGACAATGCTGGACAAAATTGGTTCGCTTCCTTAACCTCCTTGATCATATGGTTTTCAATGAAAATAGTTCAGATGTCAATCCCCTCCGTCATTATGTAACAGTGATCCTAAAGGAAAATTGATTGCTGGCTTCGACTTTCTTGGAAATATTTGTAGAACAATTTGGTGTTTACATAGGGGCTTGAGTATAAATGAGGCTATTAAACACATTTCATAGTCGACTTAGTATAATTATCATCCACGGTAATTAGTCCGTGGTTTATGGGGAAAACCGCTTGCTCCTTGTAAAAGAATATTTTTAAACATAAATAATCCTATAAATACTTATTTTTTACAGGAATTTCTTGGGACTCAAGGTTAAGAGTAGTCCCTTAAACCTTGAAACTCCCCAAAATATAAAAAGTAGATTTTCAAACATGGACTTCTTAAAGATTTACAAAAAAAGCTTTGATCAAACAGTTCGTGGTAACGAACTGTAAGTAAGGAGCGACCCGGCTCAATGGTAACTGAAACTCTAGAAAACGGTATTTTGATACAAATAAATACATCAAAACAATTAGATTTATGCTTGATTTCAAATATATAAGTTTCATCAAGTTTAGTTCTACCCATCAAAAGTTAAGCGCCTGAGAAAATTTGGCTTATTTTCGAAAAAAAGGGGGAAAAATTATAGAACCTTAATGAAAATCACACCATCATATTCAGCGTATCAGAGAACCATACTGTAGAGGTTTCAAGCTCATATCTACAAAAGTGTGGAATTTTGCATTTTTTGCCAGAAGAAAGATCACGGATGTGTGTTTATTTGTTTGTTTTTTTTCCCAGGGGTGATCGTATCGACCCAGTGGTCCTAGAATATCGTGGGAGGGGCTCATTGGAATGGAAATTAAAAGTTCTAGTGCCCTTTTTAAAGTGACCAAAAAATGGAGGGCAACTAGGCCCCCTCCCACGCTCATTTTTTTCCCAAAAGTCACCCGATCAAAGTTTTGAGATAGCCATTTTGTTCAGCATGTTCGAAAATATTATAAATATGTCTTTTAGGATGACTTAACACCCTCGAAGTTCCCGGGGGGAGGGCTGAAAATTATGAACTTTACCCAATGTTAACATAGAGTATTGGTTATTGGGAAGTATACAGACGTTTTCAGGGGGAATTTTTTCTGGTAGTGGGGGGGGGGGGGGGTTGGTCGGGGGTTATGCGGGAGGATCTTTCCATGAAGGAAGTTTTCATGGGGCAAGGGGGGGGGGACATTGCTATATTAAGGGGACGCCGGGTACTTCCCAGCATTATTTAAAAAAAAAAATCAGAAATGAAATATAAAAAACAAGTTTTTCAGCTGCAACAGCAGCAACATCAAAACTTTAAACGAACAGAAAATATTACATATATGATTGGGTCACCCCCTAGTCAATACCTCACTCTTTAAGCCAAAGATTTTTTAGTACTTTCATAAGAGCTATTTATTCTAATTAACGGCCTTTTTGATTAAGCGGTCATTTTTAAAGAATTGTAACAAAATTCGAACTTGGCTTAAAGAGCAAGGTATTGACTAGAGGACGAACCCCCCTAAAATACGTATTAAAAATATGTGAATATTGAAGTTCGTTACGTAAGTTAATTCGTAAGTTACGTATATTTATTACTAATAAAAACGTTCGTAAATAAAATTAAACAAGTTTCGAGAAAGCCATTTAACCAAATAAAAGTAAATTAATATGCAAATTTTGTTTTAATTATTCATGTACGGTGAGCCAAGATCAAAACCTGCATTTACTCAAAAACGTTCAAAAATTAAATAAAAAAACAATTTTTTTAACTGAAAGTAAGGAACGACGTTAAAACTTAAAACGAACAGAAATTATTCCTTATATGAAAGGGGCTGTCCCCTCCTTAACGCCTCGCTCTTTACGCTAAAGTTTGACTTTCTCACAACTATATTATCAAACAGTTCGTGGTAACGAACTGTAAGTAAGGAGCGACCCGGCTCAAGGGTAACCGAAACTCTAAAAACAGAATTTTGATACCAATAGATACATCAAAAGAATCAGATTTTAATTCTGATTTGACTCTTTCTCACAACTTTATTTTTTTAAGATAATAAAAAACCTTAGCGTAAAGAGCGAGGCGTTGAGGAGGGGACAGCCCCTTTCATATACGGAATAATTTCTGTTCGTTTTAAGTTTTAATGTCGCTCCTTACTTTCAGTTTTAAAAACTTGTTCTTTTATTTATTCCTAAAAAAGCCGTGGTCTACATACTGGATCAACATTTCTTTTTTTATTGTCTTTGTCTTGATACTAAACAGCAGAGACTATCCAGCATTGATCGGGAATCTTGGAGGAGGGGGCATCCCCCTCAAATACGTAATAGTTTTTGTGTTCGTTATAAGTTTCTGATGTTGCTTCTTTAACATTATATATAGTAGTATTTTCTTCAGTCACTATGATTTATTTACTTAAAATAAAATGCCATCAAAAAATTGTTCAATACTAAGAAAAGAAATTACACTTTCACCTTCTTACAGCGCAATGGTTGCAACCGGGCCTCATGATTAAAGGTTTCTCGGTTCAATCCTGCACGTTGGAAGGAAGAAAGTTAATGAAGAATACATACTAATTTTTTTTTCTGTTTGACTCGTGTTTTAATATCTGTTGCTGGAACAAGACTTTTTTGCTATTTAATCAAATACGACAAAATTTTCCGCCACAACTATAATTTTTCTTTACAATTGTATTTTTATATATTTTATAGACTTTTTACAGATTTTTTTGTTTTTTTTATAGAATTATAGATTTTTTTATTACAAGGTTCAAACAAGTTCATCAAGTCCTTTAAAACTTGAAACTCCACAAAATATAAAAAGTAGGTTTTCAAACATGGGAATTCCTCAAGATTTACAAAAAAAAGCTTTGATTCCTAAAAAAAACGCTGTGGTCTACATACTGGGTTCAATAGGTCATACATTTTCACCGTCTGGAAAGTGTTGTTTAAGCGAAGGAAAGCTATCAAAATTGTCGCTTTTCTGCACTTGAATCAATTGACTCAATGCCTTTGGGAAAAAAAACTAAAGGAATCTAAAAAAACCTGATTTTATTCATGCACGTATGCCCGTTATTCACTACCTGCCATTTCAACTCGAGAAGCACCAACTTCTCTGCTGATTTGGGGATGATGTTATAGGTAAATGAATTATTTACCCATGGACTATCTACTCCCCCTCCCTCCCTGTGCATACGTGCCAAAGCCGGTAAAATAAATTTTAAATCATAATTTGCGTTGTGAATAAAAACTGGAATAAAAAACTGCTGGCTTATATTCACATTGCATGATTGATGCGCTACTCCTCTAAAATAACTACCCCCTGAGGATATTTCCTGCCACAAGTGATTGTGGTCTCTGACTTTCCCCTACCCCCCCTCTTTTCCCCCTAGTCCCCCTTCCCCTTATCCCCCTCTTCAAAGTCCCCCTTACAAAACCCAGCATATTTTTTGATTTTTAATCGCGAGACGATCCTCTGCAGACAACACCATTGGGTAATGGGTATTTCTCAAACGAGAAATAGCTCCATTAGCAGTGCCAATTAATTTGGTCAGTGCCTTGACCATGCACTCACCCTCATCCAACGTTTCGACTATTTTATAACAACTGCATAGTGTTAGAACTGTCTCTTTTGCGCGTGGGCGTAGGAGGCTGCAATGGCTCGATGTTCTTTGATTCGATTTGGAAATCGAGGATCGTTTCACTTCCACTAGCTTTGCTTCACAATCCAAAGAGATTTTATTGCTCTGGAGGAGGGTATTTTGAAAATTTTTTAAGCGTAAAATGGCCCTATCCCCCGAAACCGTTTCCACTGACTGGTAGCCATGCCGTCTACAATGCTTCATATGATTTTTGTAACTTTAATTCAGTCCAAAATCGAGACAGGCATGTTGGACAGTAGAAACGTACCCCCTAGTCTTACCCTCCCCCAGAACTCTACTGATGTCTGTAATCCGGTTAAAATGGCCAATTGCATTGGAATCACTAGGTGGTGTGTACAACAACCAAACCCAGTTTGCTTCACCAATTTAATCGACGGGCCCCTTACTGGGAACACCACCCCCTTCTTTTTAGAAACGAACCCCATTCTCAAATTTTGTTTCATATTGAACCACAGTAACGCCGATATTTAAATGGGCATTGGCCCTTTGAAAAATATCAATGGATCTGAGCGTTACTGGGTATTTTCCCTCTAAACAAGAAAAAATCTACAATGGGAAAATCGGACCCCACCTTCTCATGTACAGCCCAGTATTCTAAATTTTTCTTTGTAGCGTCATGTGCTAGAGGCTCAAATGCTGATATGAGGAAAGCGTACTTGAAACATTTTTGACCTGTTTCAAAACAGATTCGTTTGAACGCCTCTGCAACCCTCTAAATCTGGATTATATTTTAAAACTATAGACCCCTCAGACGCCCCACCTGCCCCCTCTTAAAATAAAATCTTTTTTAAATTTACAAATATTTTACACTTAAATTTTCAACAAAAACAGCTACAGAACCCACTACCATTTTCGCTATAATTTTCGAGATGGTTAATAATGTGGTCTATCCAATCCCATAAAAAACACCCTCAAAATTTTCTAAATGCGGATAGACCACTCGCATCTTCTTATGTACATAATGATGATAAACCTCGCTTTTAGCCTCATTTAAATAAAACACCTTTAAAACAATTGAAACCCTAATTGAATCCCTACCTCCCCATAACTGAATCTGGTTTTCTAGTAGTGCACGAATTCTATCTACATATTCATGGACAATTTCTGTAGGGTCAAATACAAAATTATCCCCCATAAGCGAATTAAAAGGGTCCCCAAAAGTTGCAGTGTAAACGACTATCGTATTTAAAATAGAATTTGACAGTTGGAATTCAGGAAATGTTATAAATTGGGTATTGTCACCCTCATCCTCCT
Source organism: Artemia sinica (assembly GCA_027921565.1). Lineage (NCBI taxonomy): Eukaryota > Metazoa > Arthropoda > Branchiopoda > Anostraca > Artemiidae > Artemia > Artemia sinica. The sequence goes on from CM051265.1 coordinate 53,608,604, forward strand.
CCCCCTCTTGTATATTATCACCACCCCTCCCCCACATTGTTCAATAGTAGGATTGTTCGATGCCACTTCATTAGTTTGAAGTGGAAGTATGTAATCACTGGGGGTAGAGTTCCCTTTTTAATTCCCGGGTAAAATGCTCTAAAAGCTGTAAGGTGTTTGGACTTAGCAAAGGTAAGTCCCCCTGCTCAACTGCGCTATTATCAACATTAAAATAATCAGTTAAAAATCGTCAATATTATCTGGAATTTCAAGTGAATTACCATTCCATGGTCAATGTTAGAGAGCTCTACATGCACGTCTTCTTCTTCTCCAACTGATGTGGACGGCCGACAAGGAATATGGTACCAATACAACCTATAAAAGAAAATAGCTTATTTTTCAAAGTGTCTAAAATCACCCTATTTTTAAAAATTGTATTATTATTTAAAACGCGCTTAGTAGTAGTAGCAGTATGCACATAGTAGCATTTGGTTAATTCACTATACCCTACTTCTTAAAGTTCCAACTTAATATAATCTAAAAGATAACATAATAGGTTTTGATTTTGTTCAAACAACCCCTCAAAAAATTTTTATATTAATACTCTATCTGCTTTGAAAAAAAAACAGGGTCTTTACTTGATTTGAAATGGATAGCCTATCCCTTTCAGGCCATATCCTCTCATTCCGATAGAAAATTGTTTTTTATGATATTTGTAAAGGCAAGGTGAATCATTCGTTAATAAAGCAGTTTATATCGCAAAGACTTTGCTACTTACTATGGGAAATTATGACCGGAATATAGTGCCTTTTTTTGGCTTCTCTAAGAAAATTCAGCTGGCTGAATGTATGCAATAATTAAACAATTCAAAAGGGAGAACGCTATATTTCCTTTGGGAGAAAAAATAGCAAAAAATGTTTTTAATATCTCTGACACGCTTTTACTGTGTTGAAAAAATGGTGAAATGAAAGGCCTAAAAAAGTTAAAAAAGGTTTACTTCTAAGTCCCTTAAAACTCGGGGAAAACTATAATATTCTAGCGAAAAATAGCATTATTAGTTTCAAATGGTGAGGTAAAAGGCTCTATAACAATAAAATAAAAATTAGCGAAAAATATTATTATGAGGTTGAAAAAATAGCGAAGATGTCTGCAGTAGGCAGAGAAAATAAGGTGATAGGAAAGATTAGAAAAGAGCGATTTCTTTGACAAGCAAAAAAAAATTATATTATATTTAAGTATATCTGAGAGGAGGGAGCAGTGAAATTTAAAACAAGGGGTGGGGGGGAACTAATATTATAGCAAAAAATAACATTTTAATGTTTTCGACGACAAGCTTGTATTAGGTTGAAAAATAGTTTTTTTTTTTAGATATTTCTATAACTTGGTCCTGAATAATAGAAAAAAAGTGAAAAGACAAAAGTAAAGAGAGTAAAAGGCTCTCTAACAGCTAAAAAAAAATAGCGCTTATTAGATTGAAAAATAATTACTCACGTCTTCAAATTGATCAACCACTTGACAGGAAGCTGGAGGCTTGGACATTACACGATAGGGAGCCATTAGTTGGTCTATGACTTGCCTGGAGGGGCCAACCCTTCTACCTTGCATTGAAGGCTCAGTACTTGACGGAGTACAGTTGAGGAGAGTGCACTGACACTTGACGGGGAGCTGATAGCTCAGATATTACATGAGAAGGAGCCAATGTTTTTGGCCTACGGCTTGTCTTGAAGGCCCAGCCATTGCAGCTTGCACGAAAGGCCCCATAGCTAGACGGGGGCTTGAAGGGTGCGCATTTTTTTGGCTTGTAATAGGACCACAGAAGGCCCCGCAGCATAACTGGGGTTCGAGGGGGCAGCATCTTGTCCGTGTACGGCGGGGACAGTCACATTCTCGCCTTGCTCATGGAGTGCAGATGGACCTTGTAAAGCATGATGGGGAATAGATGGGACGGTGACGTCCGTTTTTTCTTGTATAGATGTGGTGTTGGCGGTGATGACCCTGGCTTGTACAGCGGGGTTCAACATATTATGAGAAACCGCCCATTCTCTTTTTGGGTTTTCTGCCAGGTTGCATAGAGGCTTGCGCTGGGGCTGCCTCACCCTCTCTTGCTCTCTTTGATGGAGGGGGGCATTCTTCAAAATTGTCCTTAAAAAGAAGAAAAAATTTAGTATGGAATAATGACCCCCTTTTTTCAGAAGAAAAATTAGTACCCCCGCTCCTAACCATAATTTTGTCTAGAAAGGCATTTATCGCAAAGAAGCCCCTCCCCCTTTTTCAGTGAAGCAAAAAGTAAAAATTTGCGAGAAATATACTAGACTTAGAAATCAAACGTTTTTATTACCCAACTTGGGAAAAATACACCTTGACAAACAGTAGTCTGTAGCCTTAGGATAGAAATCAATGTTTCGATTTTTACCATTTAGAAAAAAATAAAAAAAAAGCATTATTCTTTAGAGCCGACAAGTAAAATTTGCGATCATAGGTGAAAATGCTATTCAATTTACACTTAATATAGTCTTCGTGCAACTCTTAAAGACTTTTCTTTCTAGCCTTGTGTGTCAAAGTTTAAAAAAAAAACAGTTTTCACGCTCCCTCCTGGGAATATAAAACAAACTTTATTGAAAGAGAAAGCTAGAAAAATTAAATAATGGCTCTCGTTTTTCTGCGAGACATTTCAAGGTGTATCTAAAAAATATACACTCTAAAGGGTCGTTAGCACCCCCGCTCCCCCTTTTACACAATCCCCCCCTTTTACATAATGTCCTAAAAATATATTGTTAGGCATTAATTTGGAAATAACTCGTTTCCCTCTTCCATACAGGTTAGAAATATGCAAGCTTAATTAACGCAATCGCTTTCTTACGTACGTGAAAAACTGTTTTTAATTTCGTTTGGAAAAAAGTATCATTTTTTCAGTGGAAGCTTTTGCTATCCAAATTCATAAGGATTTAGCAAAGCCAGATGTACTTTAAAGGGTTCAATAATTACACCTGTTTAAATCTTTGCGGAAAAGCTTAAGTCAAGCCGTAGCGGCTTAATAGCTAAGGGTTGACAGAAAATTCACTGTCACTTTTAGGTAAGAATAAAATTTATCAAAAACGGAATTATTTCTAATGAAAGAATTAAAAGTCGTAAACAGGGGGAGGGGGAGGTTTACAAGGTAAAAAAGAGGTTGTATTTTACGCTTTCTATCGACTATAAATATCATAAAGTGGGAGTTTGTATTGTGGGGGGAGGGGTATACCCTGAAATTTGAATTTACTGGAGGGGGGTGACTATGTAAAATGATTTGATTTGGAAATAAACTAAGAAAATTTACTAAACAGAACTCACATTATAAATCAGTGTAGCCAAAGGTTCCAACTCATCAATAATCATTGCTTTATCCACGGTGTCTTAAAAGTTTATGATAATTTAACCACAACGCATGTTCGTTATATACAAAATCTCAAGGGCAAATTGTGATGTAATGGGAAACCTTACATAACTTCCCTGATTGGCTTAGAAATAGACACATGATCCTGTTCACCTTTCTTGGATCAATAATTCACCGCTGATTATGTAATCAATTTCTCTCAGAAATCCCAGTTCCCCCTTCGTGGATCAATACATTGTTCCCGTTAGAATTCAATGCGCATGTGCAAACTTCATCCCGGAGTCATTACACCTAGAAACAACAAATAAATCGACCTTGAAAATGGGGGCATTGACCCCATTATACTAGATCAATAATCCTTGAATAAATTATGATAGCCCGCCGTTAAACTCGATTATAGATGGCAGCACGGTGTTCGTATGGGAACTCATGATAGCTCCCTACTTACATAAAAAGAATCATATTTTAATACTGATTTCAAATATATAAGTTTCATCAAGTTTAGTCTGACTTATCAAAAGTTATGCACCTGAGAAAATTTGGCTGATTTTAGAAAAAAAAACAGAGGGTAAGACACCCTAAAAGTTATAAAACCTTAATGAAAATCACACCATCATATTCAGCGTGTCAGGGAACCCTACTGTAGAGGTTTCAAGCACCTATCTACAAAAAATGTGGAATTTTGCGTTTGTTGCCAGAAGAAAGATCACGGATGCGTGTTTATTTATTTTATTTTTTTTCAGGGGTGATCGTATTGACCCAATGGTCCTAGAATATCGTGAGAGGGCTCATTGGAACGGAAATTAAAAGTTCTAGTGCCCTTTTTAAGTGACCTAAAAAATGGAGGGCAACTAGGCCCCTCCCACGCTCATTTTCTTCCCAAAGTCACCCGATCAAAATTTGAGATAGCCATTTTGTTCAGCATGGTCGAAAATATGATAACAATGAATTTTAGGATGACTTAATCCCCCGAAGTCCCCGGGGGGGAGGGCTGAAATTTTTGAACTTTACCCAATATTAACACATAGTATTTGTTTATTGGGAAGTATACAGACGTTTTCAGGGGGGATTTTTTTTCTGGTAGGTGGGGGGGGGGGTGGGTCGGGGGTTTAAATGGAAAGATCTTTCAATGAAGGAAGTTTTCATGGGGGAAGGGACATTGCTATGAAGGGGACGCAGGATTTCCCAGCATTATTAAAGAAAAAGATAAGAAATTAAGTAAAAAAACAACAACAGTTTTTCAACTGATTTCAACTGATCCACTGATTGTGATAAAGGGGTCATTTTAAAAAGAATTTGAAAAGAAAATCGAACTTTAGCTTAAGAGCAAGGTATTGACTAGGGGGCGAATTCCTAATAAACGTATTAAAAATCTATGAGCATAGAAGTTTCATTACGTAAGTTAATTCGTAAGTTACGTATATTTATTACTAATAAAAACGTTTCGCAAATAAAATTAAACAAGTTTCGAGAAAGCCATTTATCCAACAGATAACAGTAAAATTAATATGCAAAATTTTGCTTTAGTTATTCATGTACAGTGAGCCAAAATCAAAACCTGCATTAATTCAAAAATGTTCAAAAATTAAATAAAAAAACAAGTTTTTTTAACTGAAAGTAAGGAACGACGTTAAAACTTAAAACGAACAGAAACTATTCTGTTTTATGAAGGGGGCTGTCCCCTCCCTCAACGCCTCGCTCTTTACGCTAAAGTTTGACTTTGTCACAACTCTATTTTTTTAAACAATAAAAAGACTTTAGCGTAAAGAGCGAGGCATTGAGGAGGGGACAGCCCCTTTATAAACGCAATAATTTCTGTTCGTTTTAAGTTTTAACGTCGTTCCTTACTTTCAGTTAAAAAAAAACGTGTTTTTTTTTTAATTAAATAAAGAACCAATGCAAACAATCATACAATAGATACTAATGTAAATGAATAAATAAATCTTAAACGTGTGAAACTTAAATGGAATATGCAAACCAAGCTTGAAACGAACAAAAATCACTACAAACAAGAGTTTGGGTATCGCCCTCCTTCTCTCACTGTAAAAGTCTAAAACTAGTGCGTCCATATCCAGTGTTTCCACTTCTCCCGTTTTTTCGGGGGGAGATCTACCCGAATTTCTAATCAATCTCCCGACAAAAAAAAAAAAGATACCGAATCTCCCGAAAATCTCCAGAAAACTTAATCCCCGAAACATTTTACTTTGTGGTCATTCTTTGTTTTTCTTTTACCTGGTCGTTGCCTGTGGTCTTTTAGGGATTTTTCCTAACGTCCAGGCAATTGAGGCGCTGCGATTGAATTTATTGGCATAGGTATGAACAATGCCCATTATCCATTCCACAGTGGTTGCATTGATTTTCTGTTTTTGATCATTTAAACACCTTCAAGGTTTGTAATTAACTAATTATTTTCAATTCATAAACTAACCAAAGGTGTTGGCTTGCACCAAGAAGATGGGAACTAGCACTATGTGGGTCCAGCTGATTTATTAGGTTCAAAAGTATCCAGAGTTTACGACAAATTTAAAGAAATATGACAAAAATTAGACTTTGTCTGCAGTTGCTCTGTAGAACTGAAGCGGTTTGCTTCAAAAATGATCCAATAAAAGAAACAGAGACGAAAATTGCAGCATTTTGAAAACAATTTACGATTTTTTTTATCTGGTTGACAAGTTAGTCCCATTCCTGAAAAATATGCCGCATACTCGTAAGAATGTTACTGATAAAGAAAGACTGGGTAAGCAGAAAGTGACGAATATAGTCCGCCAGGACCTGTCAGTGTATTATAAAACATAAAATTGCGATTAAAAGGATGAAAAACGAGTACAAAAAGTCGAAAAGTGCCATTGACAAAGAATGGCGGGAACATTCCGATAGTGCCAACGATGATAAAACAGTGACTCTGACAGCCGTGGATTACTGGAAATCGGCTTTGAGTGCGAGGGATCATCGTGGAAACCAAACTTAGCAAAGTTTGTACAATACTTGTTTTCCTTGCCATTTTTGAACGTAGCTTCAGAAAGACTGTTCAGCTTACTCAAGAAGTTAAAGGCAGACAGAAGGAATCATTTGGTAACAGTAACTTTGGCTTCCACAATTCAGACGAAACTTGAAATGAAACGAGACTGAGTTACAGCAGACACACTGACGGTTGACCAGCCCCTCAGAAAGAGGCTAAAAGGAGTAGTAGCGTATGCCAGCACAGCTGAGTTACGGCATGATCAGAGGAGGCTGCTCACATAAAAAGCCATGCGATAGACACAGATTATGAATGTAATGTGGTATATGTATCTGAAAGTTTTGCTATTTCTTATACTTTTTTTCAGTTATATTAATACTAATAAACTACGACTTTGCGTTTTCTCTTTATCATTTGTGAATACCTCTGGGGATGGTGGTAAAAAAAAATTATCCACTTAACTCAGACTCAATGGTCAAAGGCCTAGTGTCCGTAATTCGTCCAGATTTTTGTCTGTCCCAGTCCTGAACTTAGTGGGCTGTTGTGTGGAATATGAAAGGGCCACAAAAAAGTAAGGGTCGATAAAGAAAAATGTCTTAATTAAAACAGCTTTAGAGTCTGAATGAAAATATAACTGCACTTAGTTTCAAAATTAAATACATTTCAAGCTTCTAGCTGCTTCCTTTGTCATGTTTGACAACGTTGATTGACGAATTTTCTTTCCCGAATTGCAGCTGGCTCCAGTAAATCTGCACTCCCAAACATTTAGAATGTGGTTACTTTATACTCAAATCGCTCGAACACCTCCAAAAACTCAATGCAAAATACAAAAAACTGAAAATTCTCTACCCAAATCCTGAGATCCATCTCCCGATTTTCTTCCGAATCTTGAGAGCCATCTCCCGATTTTCTCCCGAAAATTGGAAAAGATTCTACAGATTGTTTGAAAAGATAAGTGGAAACACTGGTCATATCAATAATTTTGGCTCAGTGAAATGGCAAAGTATAAACACAAACTGTTTCAGTATTCAGTAGATGATTATACTTTGGTGAATGGATAGATCGGAAAGGGCCATGTAATTTGGTGCAAGTTACAGTTGAGATCTTGTCGCAAAGTCGCATGTTTCACTCAGGTGTATTATAATTATAATCACTCAGCACATATTATCACAATTTTCATGTAAATTAATTTGCTTCTTTTTTTGAAGATTGCAATACCATCTACCAGTCAACTGCTGTGTGTAAGCTGGGACAAGGAAAATGGATTCATCGGGTGTAGTGGTGAAATGGCCTTCTAAAGGTATTTCGTCTCGAAGGTTTGTTTGTTCTTAATGAACCTTTCTACTGGTTAAATCTGTGGCGCAATACTAAATGGTTTTAGGAGTGTAAGCCCGCTTGTGCATACTTTCTTACACTACTGTGGAATAGCCAATAAATTGTCTCCAGAAAACCTGTTGTTGCATTATATGTAGCATTTGATTTTGCCTGACTTTAAAACAAAACCCAATAAACCATCAACTAATAATCTGTGATTCTGAAAAATGAACTTATTACCCTTTTAGCATAGCAAATAGGAAAAGAAAGATTACTGTTCTACACTTTCTTGTCAAAAGGTGTGCTTTGATTCACAATTGGGTAATTTTCGTGACGCATTTTTTTTAAGTCAAATATATTAGTTTTCCCAGGCGTATCAATTAATGAGTGACTCGGCTCAATAGTAACGGAAACTATAAAATGGAATTTCGATAACAATTAACACACGGAAAAAATTGGGCTTTTTTATACTGATTTCGAATATATAAAAATTCATTGGTACTCCTATATTAAACGTACTTTTTTATATAATACTAGTTTGGCTAATGCTAATGAAATAAAATAAAATAGGATGAATATATAACAGTTTAGAAACAAATTTGGGCTATATATTTGCTCATTAGGCGGGGGGGGGCAAAGCATACCATATATTAAATTCCTAGTTCTTCTTCACAAATGGCGACCATTCTTTGGTCTAGAAATACATGAAACGAACTGCCAGTAAGAAATGGTATTCTACTATTAGCATACCACGTATTGACACGCAAACCGACTTTTATCTTACATTGCAATTTACAACACCTACCACAATGGATTACATTTCTTCTCATGCAAGTATAAAGTCTGGCGTGTCCATTTTCGCACTCTTTTTGTCTTCGGCAATAACCCATTATATTGTAAAAATTCAACTGCCTCTTATTCTGTCTTTGGGCAAATCCCAAATTATAATTTTAACATTCATTTTAGGTTACCCGTTTCACTCAATTCCACTCTAACAACTGTTTATATGATCGGGTATCTCTCCCGTATCTATCCCGGTAACTGTCGCGTCTCCAGTTTGGACATATATAAAAGAGTACGTTTTAACATAGGAGTGCAATTCATTAAGTCTGTTATTACCCACCAAAAGCCACGAGTCTGAGAATATTTGTCTGATTTTCGGAAAAGGGGTAAAACACTGCTAAAAACTTAAGCAATTCTTATGGAAATCACACCATAAGAATTCGATGCATCAGAGAACCCTGCCGTGGAAATTTTCAAAAGCGCCTCTCTTCCAAAACGTGGAATTTTGTATTTTTTTTTTGTCAGAAGAAAGATCACCTATGGGTGTTTATTGTTATCTTTTTTTTTCTTTCCCAGGGTGATTGTCCTTAGCCAATGATCCTAGAAGATCAAGAGAAGAATCATTCGGACGGGAATCAAAAGTTCTAGTGCTCTTTTTAAATGCCCAAAAAGATTGAAGCACCACTAGCCCTCCTTCCACACCCCTCTTCCATTGACATGTGATTAAACTTTTGGAAATAGGCCATTCAATTTGACACAGTTGAAAGGTCCACAAACTATGCCTCTGGGTTTGAAATGACCCCCACCAGCCTATTGGAAAGGACTAAGATATTGCCATTTTGCTCACTGTTTATATATAGTGTTTGTTTTGAGAAATATACGGACATCTTTAGATAGAGTTTTTCTGGGGGGGGGGTACCACGGGGAGTGTTTTCCAGTGGGATAAAAGTTTTAGGGGGATTTCAAGGTAAATTTTATATGGGGAGAGGAGACTTATTGGCATGATTTGTAACCGTCAGAAATTAAGTGTAAAAAAAAAAAGCCTGTTTCGCAACTTAAAGTAAGGGGAGCAAACATTAAAAATTCAAACGAACAGAAATTATTCCGTATATGTGGGGGGCTGCCCCTTCTTCATCCCTCGATCTTTAGGTTAGAGTGTGAATTTTTTTGTTACAATTCTTTAAGAAAGGCTGCTCAAACACAAGAGCCGTTGAATTTGAATGATAATTATTATGTAAAGAACTTTAAGACTTTAGGGTATAAAGTTTTTATATTTTCTCCTAACTTTCAGTTGGAAAACCTTTTTTTTTAATTTATGTTAAAAAGGGAAGCCAAATAGCCTCCAAGACTAGATTTTTTTTTTCTGCATGAATTTTTTAAGCCAGTAAAAGGGACGAGACGTTTTGAGTCACTTACATTTTTTGCAGTAATTTTTTCTTTTTCTTTGTGGTATAAACAGCGCCATGGAACTTAAATAAACGTATTGCTTTTTTTGGTCTGCTTTGCGATCGGGCGATGTCTATTCGATGCCTAAAATTTTATTAAATCTTCTAAAGCGAAACAGGAAATTTTGAAGAATAAAGTGACTATCAAAAAGTTGCACACACCGATCAAATATCTATAACCAGTTGATCAGAGGCAGCGCAATAGCGCTGCTTAAGTAAAGAACGATATTGGCACAATGTATTATTATTTTTGTTTTACTTTTAGACCCAGGGCACTTCGTATCGAAGAAGTTGTCGTAGAAACTTCGATAAGGATTTATTCGATTGTAAATTAAAAAAGGCTTTTTTGTTTCGACTTTTTCAATAGTCGAAAGGGATTTGGAGGGCAACTAACTCTTATCTCACACCCGCCATTTCCCCGAACACATCCAATAAAAATTTTGAGATAGCCATTTTGTTCAGGTAGTTCTGAAAATTAGGTCTTTTGAGGATGACACTCCCCTCGCAGCCCTCAGGACAAGGGTTGTAAGTTATGCCCTGGAGGGTATAAAAGTTTTTTTTTTTTATAGAAAGCGTTGTCGTAGAAACTTCAAAAAAGGGCTCATTCGATTGGAAATTTGAATGGGCTAGTGCCCTTTTTAATAGTCGAAAGTGATTGGAGGGCAACTAACACCCCTCGCACGCCCACCATTTCCCCCCAAACACATCCAATCAAACAAATTTTTTGAGATAGGAATTTTGTTCAACGTAGTTGAAAGGTCCGGAAATTATGTCTTTGAGGATGAACACTCCCTCCCCAAAGTCCTCAGGATCTCAGTCCCTCAGGGCAGGGGTTTGTACGGTTTATTTCCCTTTGGGGGATATAAGGTTTTTTATTTGAAAGCGTTGTCGTGGAAACTTCAAAAGGGCTCATTTGATTGGAAATTGAAAAGGGCTAGTGCCTTTTTTAAAATAGTTGAAAGTGATTGGAGAGCAAACTAACCCACCTGCTCACGGCCACCATTTCCGAAAACATATCTAATCATAAATTTTGAGATAGCCATTTTGTTCAACGCAGTTAAAAGTTCTGGAAATTAGGTCTTTTAGGATTACAACCCCCTCACGGCTCTAAGGGCAAGGGTTGTGAGTTATGCCCTGGGGTCATATAAGGTGTTTTATAGAAAAACATTGTCGTAGAAACTGTCAAAAAAAACGGCTCGTTTGATTGGAAATTGAAAGGGGCTAGTGCCCTTTTCAATAGTCGAAAGTGATTGGAGCGGCAACTAACCACTCCTATTTTCGCGCCCCATCCAAACACATCCAATCAATATTTTGAGATAAAACATTTTTGTTTGAACGTAGTTGAAAGTTCCTGCAAATAAGGTCCTTTGAGGATGGCAATAGCCCTCACGGCCCTCAGGGCAAGGGTTGTAAGTTATGCCCTGGGGGCATTATAAGGTTCTTATAGATAGCGTTGTCGTAGAAACTTCAAAAAGGGCTCATTCGATTGGAAATTGAAAGGGCTATTGTTCTTTTTATCGGAGGTGATTGGAGGGCAACTAACCCCACTCTCACGCCCACCGTTTCCCCAAACACATCCAATCAAAAATTTTGAGATGACTATTTTGTTCAACGTAGTTGAAAGTTCTGGAAATTAGGGTTGTTGAGGATGACACCCACCCCCAACAGCCCTCAGGGCAAGGGTTTTAAGTTTCGCCTGGGGGACATTTAAGGTTTTTATAGAAGCGTTGTCGTAAAAACTTCAAAAAGGGCTCACTCGGTTGAAAATTGAATGGGCTAGTGCCCCTTTTTTTTGTTTTTAAATAGTCGAAAGTGATTGAAGGGCAACTAACACCCCTCTCATGCCCACCATTTCTGCAAACACATCCAATAAAATTTATGAGATAGCCCATTTTGTTCAAAACGTAGTTAAAAGTTCTGGGAATTAGGTCTTTTAGGATGCCCAAACCCCTCACAGCTCTCAGGGCAAGGTTGTAAAGTTATGCCCTGGGGTTTTTATAAGGTGTTTATAGAAAATATAGTCGCAGAAACTTCAAAACTTGGCTCATTCGATTGCAAATTGAAAGGGCTAGTGCCCTTTTTAATTGTCGAAAGTGATTGGAGGGCAACTAACCCTCCTATCTCGCCCATCATTTCCCCAAACACATCCAATAAAAATTTTGAGATAAGCCATTTTGTTCAACGATGTTAAAAGTTCTGCTGGGAATTAGGTCTTTTTAGGAAATAAAAAAAAAAAAAAAAAAAGTGACAACCCCTTCCCAGTTTCTCACGGCAAGGTTGTAAGTTTATGCCCTGGGGTCATATAACGGTGTTTTTATAGAAAACATTGTCGTAGAAGAAACTTCAAAAATTGGCTCATTTCGATTGGAAATTGAAAGGGCTAGTGCCCTTTTTAGTAGTCGAAGTGTGATTGGAGGGCAACTAGCTCTCCTATCACGCTCATCATTTCCCCAAACACAAATCCAATCAATATTTTGGAATAGACATTTTGTTGAAACGTAGTTGAAAGTTCTGCAAATCATGGTCTTTGAGGATGACAACCCCCACCCAGGGGCGTCCAGGGGTGATCTTCATAAATTTTACCGAATCGCTTGACCTGATTTATGCGGAATTGTTCAGCATAAATCAAGAATTTTGCTAATTTCAGCTTATTTTGCAAAATTTCTGCCGAAAATTTTTACCTTCGGCGAAAAATTTACCAAATGCCAACAAATTTGGGGAGCGGCATGCCCCTCCCCGTCCCCCCCCCCCGGGACGCCCCTGCCCCCCACCGTCCTCAGGGCAAGGGTTGTAAGTTGTGCCCTGAGGGTACATATAGGGTTCTTATAGAAAAGCATTGTCGTAGAAACTTCAAAAAGGACTCATTCGATTGGAAATTGAAAGGGCTAGTGCCTGTTTTAGTAGTCGAAAGTGATTTGGAGGGCAACTAACCCCACTCTCAATCGCCCACCGTTTTCCCCAAACACATCCAATCAAAAATTTGAGATAACCATTTTGTTCAACATAGTTGAAAGTTCTGGAAATTAGGTCTTTGAGGATGACAAACCCCCCACAGCCCTCAGGGCAAGGATTGTAAGTTTGTCCTGGGGGCATTTAAGGTTTTTATAGAAATCGTTGTCGCAGAAACTTCAAAAAGGGCTCATTCAATTGGACATTTTGAAAAGGCTTAGGTGCCCTTTTTAATAGTTTAAAGTGATTGGAGGGCAACTAAACCCCTGTGACGCCCCACCATTTCCCTGAACTTATCCAATCAAAATTTTGAGATAACCATTTTTTTCGACGTAGTTGAAAGATCCGGAAATTATATTCTTAAGGATTGACAAACCCCCACAGCCTCAGGGCAAAGGTTTTAAGTTATTGCCCTGGGAGCGGAGGGGTGTGCATATAAGGTTTTTATAGAGTGTTGTCGTAGGAACTTCAAAAAGGGCTCATTCAATTGGAAATTGAGAGGGATAGGTACCTAATTAATAGTCAAAGTAATTGGTAGGGCACCTAACCCCCTTCTCACCCCCCCCCCCATTTCTGCAAACACATACAAAAACACTCCCAAAACACTTCTTGATCACTCATTTTATATAGCCAGTTTGTGAACGCAGTTGAAGGTTAAAAAAAATTGTCTTTTTAGTATGACAACCCCTCACAGCCCTCAGGGCTAAGGTTTTTGTAAGTTATGCCCTGGGGGCATAACAGGTTTTTATAGAAAGTGTTTGTTGTAAAAACTTCGAAAAGGGCTAATTGTATTGGAAATTGAGAGGGCTATTGCCCCTTTTAATAGCCAACAGTAATCGGAGGGAGAATCACCCCCCCCCTCCAGGCCCTTCATTTCCCCCAAACATTTCCGGTCAACCATTTTGATATAGTCCATTTTGTTTCAACGTAAGTTTAAAGTTGGGGAAACTGTGTCTTTGAGGATGACAAACCCCCCCCCCCATAGTCCTCAGGACAAGGGTCGTAAGTTATGCCCATGGGGAACATACGGTTTTTATAGAAAGCTTTGTCGTAGAAGCTTCAAAAGGGATCATTCCCGATTCGGAATTAAGATGAATAGTGCCTTTTTTTTATTATTCGAAATGACCAGAGAGCAGGTGAATCCTCAACGCCCCTCATTTCCCCAAATACTCCAATCAAAATTTTGAGGATAAACTACGGTTGTAAACAAAAATTTCCACCAAGCCCTCAGGGCAAGGGTTGTAAGTTTTTATGCCCTGGGGCGCATATAAGGTTTTTATAGAAGGCTTGGTCATATAAACTTTGGGGAGAGGGGGCTCATTGGATTGGTAATCAGACGTTCTAGTCCTCTTTTTTCGAGTAAAAATGATTGGAGGGTAGCTACCCCCCCCCCCCCCCACACACACACCTCGTATTGTCCCGAAATGCAATCCATCTAATAGAAATTATTTTGAGATAGCCATTCTATTCCAAAATATCTACAACAAGGCTTTTGGGATTGAAAAAAACCCCAGAGATTAGGGGCAAGGTTGTAATTTATGCCCAGGGGGTATTTAAGGTTTTCATGGAAGGGATGGTCGTTTAGCTTTAGAAGAGGCTCATTTTGTTGAAAATTGGAAGTTCTAGTTCCCTTTTAAGGGTCAAAGTGATGGACGGGTCATTTAGTCCCCCTCCCCTCCCTTGTTCTACAACCCCTCCTTTCACCAAAAACGCATCTGATAGAAATTATGAAATACGATTTTTTTTTCAAAATAGTCCAGAGAACATGTAATAATGTCTCTAAGGATGACACATCCCTCCAGTGCCCTGGGTATAGGGCTCTGTAAGTTATTTTAATGAGGACATATAAAGTTTTTATTGAATGGGGCTGTCGTATAAAACATAGAATGGGGCTTATTTGATTTGAAATTGGAAGTTCTAGTGCCCTTTTTAAGAGTCAAAGTGATTTGAGAGCAAACAGCCCCCCCCCCCACTCTAAAACGACTCACCATTTGCCTTAACACCTCCAATCAAAATTTGGAGATAACAATTTTATTCATCGTAGTTGAATGTTTTTTGGAAATTATTTCTGTGAGAAAAGACAACCCCCCCCCCCTATATGTCTCAGGAAAAGGGTTGTAAGATTATTCCCTTGGGGCTTATAAGGTTCTTATAAAAAGGATGGTTGGTCGTATTTGCTTTGGAGGGGACTCATTGGATTGGTAATCATATGTTTCTAGTGTGCCCTTTTTTAAATTTAAGAGTCAAAGCAGATCAGAGCGCAGCTCCCCCCCCCCCACAACACACAAACACGTTAGAGTTTTCCTGAGATGTATCCATTAGATATTTTGAGACAGTCCTTTTATTCCAAATAGGTTCCAAATAGCATATAGCAAGGCTGAACGCTTTTGAGGCTGATACAAACCCAACCAGACCCTGAGGGCGAGGGTTTTGTAAGTTATGCCGCTGTGAATTTAAGGTACTTACGAAAGGGATGGTTGTATAAGCTTTAGAGAGTGGCTCATTTGGTTGAAAAATTGGAAGTTCTAGTTTCCTTTTAAGAGTCAGTAGTGATGGAGGTCACGTAGCACCCCCCCGCTACCCAACTACCCCTCTTTTCAAATTCAAAAATGCATTTGATTAAAATTGTGCGATGACCCAATTTCGTTTAAAATAGTCCAAAGAACATATAACAATGCTTCCAGGGTTGGCACAACCCCCCACCAGAGCCCCGGGGTAAAGGAGGGGACAGCCCCAATTTTCATATACAGAATAATTTCTGTTCGTTTTAAGTTTTAATGTCGCTCCTTACTTTCAGTTAAAAAAACTTTTTTTTTAAATTTAATTTCTGAATGTTTTTGAATTAATGCAGCTTTGATTTGGCTCACCGTACATGAATAATTAAAAACGAAATTTTGCATATTAATTTACTGTTTTTGCCTAAGTGGCTTTCTCGAAATTTGTTTTTCTGACGTAACTTACGAATTAACTTACGTAACGAACTTCTATATTCGTATGTTTTTATTACGTATATTAGGGAGTTCACCCCCTAGTCAATACCTCGCTCTTTACTCTAAAGTTCGAATTTTGTTCGAATCCACAAAACCTGAATCACAAAGGCCGGATAATTAGAATAGAAAGCTCTTTTGAAAGTACTAAAAAAAACTTTAGCGTAAAGGGCGAGGTATTGGACTAGGGGGTGAACCCCCTCATATGTGTCATAATTTCTTTTCACTTTAAGTTTTAATATTGCTCCTTACTTTCCAGTTCAAAAAAACTGGTTTTTTTTGTGTTTAATTTTCTGTTGTTTTTTTTTAATAATGCTGGGAAATCCGGCGCCCCCCCCTTCATAGTAATGTCCCTTCTCCCAGGAAAAAATCCTCCATGGAAAGGTCCTCCCCTGTAACCCTCTCCTCCGAATCCCCCCCACCAAGATAAAATTCCTCCTGAAAACGTTCTGTAATACTTCCCATTAAACAATACTATATGTAAACAATGGACAAATATAGTTAACAACATACAGCCCTTCCCCCGAGAACTGTGGGGGATTAAGTCATCCTCAAAGACATGTTTATTAGATTTTTGACTATGCTGTGAGCAAAATGGTTATCTCAAAATTTGATTGGGTGACTTTTTCGAGAAAAAATGAGCGTTAATGAAAGGGGGCCAAGTTGTACTCCAATTTTTATATCACTTAAAAAGGGCACTAGAACCTTTTAGATTTCCGTTTTGAATGAGCTCTCTCATAGATATTATAGGACATACTGGATCGGATCGATCACCCTTGGGACTAAGTTTGAAACCCAAATAAACACGCATTTCGTGATCTTTCTTCTGGCAAAAAATACAAAATTACACATTTTGCAGATAGGAGCTTGAAACTCGGTATAGTAGGAGTTCTCTGATACCCTGAATTGATGGTGTGATTTCATTAAAGTCTTTTATGAAACTTTTAGGGGTTGTTTTCCCTTTTTTTTTTCGAAAAAAAGGCCTGAAGACTTTCGGCAGTTTTTAGAGTTTCGGTTTACTATTGAGCCAGGTTGCTACCTTACAGTTCGTTAACCACGAACTGTTCGATTTGAATTTCTTGTTCATTTGGGGTTTCATTTATTTATTGGTACTAATTTGTGGTAGATGTATGCTTGGTAGATTATTGATTCCTATTTTTGTTCAAATTTGGTTAATGGCCAGTTCTTTATTTTTTTTTACGTAAAAAACTATTTTGTGGATAAAGTTTTTTTAATTAATGATAATAAAAGACGTTATACTTACTAACTAACTACTACTACTAAACAAACTAACCGTCAGCACCAAGGGCCGCCCTGAGGGGCCACAACACAGCTACGCACGTTCCTCCTCCACCCCAATCTATTCAAAGCCTCCTTTTTACACCCGCCCACGAAGTTCCCATTTCCTTTCAAATCTTTCTTTATGACGTCCCTCCCACCCCAGACGGGGACGACCTGCTTTCCGTTTAGCCCTAGATGGTTGGCCGAAAAGAACAATCTTTGGCAATCTGTCATCCTTCATCCGCACAACGTGCCCTAGCCACCTCAACCTTTCTTTCATTATAGCCCTAGAGAGCGGTATTAAACCACATTTTTCGTATAGCCTATTGTTTGAAATACGGTCAGTCAGCCGGGTACCCAGAACAATCCTTAAGCAATTTCTCTGGAAAACATCTAGCAAATCTTCATCCGCTTTTCGGAGCGTCCATGCTTCAGAGCCATATTTGACCACTGTCATCACTGTAGCTTCTAATATTCTAATCTTGGTTTGCAGACTTATCTTCCTATTCTTCCAGACTTTTTTTTTAACTGTGAAAAAACACACCCCTGAGCCTTGGCTATTCTATTTTAACATCTTTCACTGCTCCCCACCATCTTACTAATAATATACTACCAAGGTAAGTGAAGCTGCCCACCTGAATCAATCTTTTCATTACCCAACGTCAACCTTTTCATCTTCACTTATTCCTAGCCTTAGTGACTTAGTCTTCCTAACATTAATTTTCAAACCAATTCTAGCACCCTGAACTTGCAAAAAAACAAACCTCTAAAACTTCATTCATTTTTGCTCACACTTTCATCTAGGATGCTTAAATCATCAGCATAATCCAAGTCCAGGAGACTTTTTTATCTCCCCATTTGATTCCGTGGTCTCCCATTGCCTTTCCTGTGCTCCTTAAAACAAAGTCCATCAAAATAATCCATACAAAGGGGATAGAACACAACCCTGCTTAACTCCTGATTTAATACAAAACCAGCTCTAACCTCATTTCCTACCTTAAAACCGCAGCAGTGTTATTCTCGTACATAGCACTAATCACTTTAATGTATTTGTCTGGTAACCATACAAGGATAAAACCTTACTAAAAGCTCTTCTATCAACAGAATCGAACGCTTGCTCATTAATCTATAAAACTGAGGACCAAAGGTGTTTGAAAACTCAGGCACTTCTCAATTATTAGCCTAAGAGTGAAAATTTGGTCGACACATCCTCTACCTTTTCTAAAACCGCACTGCTCTTCTCTTAAAACTTTGTCTACGGCATCTCTCAGTCTAAAAAGTATCATATTACTAAGTAATTTACTACCTACAGAGACCAGACTAATGCCTCGATAATTACCACACTCACTTTATCACCTTTCTTATAAGTGGCTTAATTAAGGTTTTCCTAAAATCGTTAGGTACTTCCCTTTTTTCAAAAAATCCATATTCATAATCTTCAGTAACTTATTTCTAACCTCAGAGCCACCATATTTAAGAAACTCATTACCACCCTATCAGCACCTGGAGCCTTATTATTCTTTAATCCTTTTAGTACTGTTGCTAATTCCTCCTCACAAAAACAAATCTTCCTTCACATCCAAGGTATCACAAACTTTTTCATTTTCCTCTATATTTTTTCCTGCAACTCTATCTCGGTTAAGCAAATTCTCAAAATGTTCGGCCCATCTCTCTTTAGTTTTTTTCCTTATCGCTAATTGTGACCCCATTCCTATCTTTAACTGGGCCAAGTCCGGATTGACTACTCCCTCTCAATTTGTTAACGTGCCAGTACAATATTTTACTATTATGCCGTCTAGCTGCATCTTCCAGATCCTCGGCAATTTTATCCATGGCCTCCACTTCACACCTCCTTAGTTCATATTTTAATGCTTTCTCCACTTTTCTTTACATTTCTTTGTGTTTTCATACGATCTATCACTCAGATAATTCTTGTACAAGTCCTTTCTCCTTTCTATTAAACATAAAGCTTTTTCACTAATATTCTTAGCTGCAGTTCTAGCTTTCTTCCCTAATACACCTTCAGCAACTTCACAAATTATTTTTCTAAAATTATTCCAACCATCTTCCACATTATCAAATTTTAAACTCTCAAGTTTAGTATTCAACTGTTCCTGGAAAGTTTCTCTCAAATTCTCATCCTGGAGTCTACCAACATCATAACTTCCCGGAGGTAGTTACCCTTCCGATATTTCAGCTTTAAATTAACCCTTGACACTACTAGATGGTGATCTTACTACTTTAACATCAATAACAGCACTCCTATATACCCTAGTATCTTGTATTGATCCTGCCAGTCTTCGGTTTACTATATAACATAATCAATAAGGTTTGCTGTCTTACCATCACGTGAATACCATGTTAACTTATGAGCCATTTTATGACCAAACACCGTATTGGTTATAACTAGATTGTTATACCTACAAAATTGCAAAAGTCTGTATCCATTACTGTTTTCTTTTCCTACACCAAATTTACCTAGGCTGGGATACCATCTATCCCTATTTCTACCAACCTGGGCGTTAAAATCTCCAGTAATAACATCATATTTCTACCTGGGACCCTGTCTATTTGCTCCTGTAAACTGTAAGTAAAATTCATCTGAGTCACTAGTATCTCCGTCAGTCGGTTCTACAGGGGCGTATACTACTATAACTGATACCTGAACTTTTCTAGTCATAAATGAGCAATTAGTATTCTATTATTAATACCCTTCCCAGCCTAAACAAGACTTAGCAGCTTCCTTATTCATCATGAGCCCTACTCCCTGTCTATGTACCCCATCCTTCCTGCCTGAGTAAACAAATTCTATATCACCTAATTTCATGCTTCCTACCCCTGGGATATGAGTTTCTGAAATTCCTAATAAATCCAGTTCGAATCGTCTGAAATTCGTCAGTCAAAATGTCGATACGATAGTCATTTTTTAATGTCGTAACATTCCAAGTTCCAATTTTCATGTTCTTTAAATCATTGAAATTATTTTCGCCTCAGGAAAAGCAATGATCCCGGATACCAGTGCAGGACACGGGATCACATATCTTCTCAAGTCTACACCGAAGTGCTTAAGCCGGCTTAGAACCGGACAGCAAGAAGTCCCTGGGACCTCCATGAATGGAGGACTTTGTGCAATCCTGGGCCCATCTTGGTCACAACATGGTTTTCAGCACTTGGCGATGCTCTTCTATCAACAAGAGTCGAAATCCTGCACAGACAGTCTCAAGCCTATTACCTCCGACATCATTATATATTCATGCCTACAAATATTATGCTACTACGGGAGGCAACCCATAATAGATAAATTAGCTAGGAAGAGGTTTTTCAGCCCAAAGACGCCCATCAAACATACCAAGCCCAGAAAAATTGTCCATTAGTCAGAATCCCGTGCGAATGCTGTGTCGTTTACTAGGCTATAATTTCCTCGAGGGGCGCCACTCCTCAAGTGGGAATAGAGTTGACCGCAAGGTCCCCAGTCTTGCAGGTACCCCGCCGAAAGGTCGAGGCAGCCCTTTGCAGAGGCCGTTGTCCATAGATCTGGATCTTACGCCCTGCCGCAGTTGTCCTCCCTATAGAAGATCCTCCCGTCGCGATGGTGTTCTGCATCACCATGCAATTTAACCCATTACTGGGAGAGGTTTGCAACTCATCTGGGACTTGTGGACAAACAGTGGGCCCTTTGAGTGTACATTTGAGGGGCCTTCTTCCTCCTCCGCCTGTATTTATGACCCCGGGCGAGGGTGCCCCAGTTTCTATTATGGACCCCCAGGGACAAGGTTCCCCCCCTTGGTCCGTGCCTCCTATGGAGGTACCCTACATATCTGTAGAGCGTTCCCCTATCGCCACCTGGGACACGCTGAATGGCCTGGGGGAGGCCATGATGAAATGAAATAATTCATAAGCAGATACATTATGTTCCTTGTTAACATGTCTGAAAATGGTCCTAGTCGTTGTTGACTTTTTCCCTATCTTATTTATAAAATGAGTATGAAGTAAAATTTAAATTGAATTGAGATTTGACATAACGTCTTAAATTAATAATAACTCAACATATCGTATAACTAAAGCCATGGAGGGGGGTGGTAGCCAACTGACAAAACCTCCATTTTCAACATAACCTGTAAAAGCTATGGCCATAAACATTTATGGTAAAATTGAATGAAAAGAGAGCAATTATTGCAAAAACTTTCAATGCTTAGCTTTCCAAGCTAGAGTAAAAAATCCCCACCTTTAAACTAAATAAAGCGTCAATATCTTTTTTTATAATTCTGGAAACCTTCCTTGACAGAAGGCATTTAATCTGATTTCAAAAAGAGCTATATTAGCTAATTGCATTATTAGATTTAAATGTGCAGGCGTCGACTAGGTCCTTCACTTCTCCTCAAACATGTTTTCATACCTACATAATAGGGTTCACATTTTTACTGATCACTAATGTAATCATCTTTAGGATCTGACGTGGATACATATAGTTACTATCTTCAAAATTCCGTCATTTATGAGTATTTTCTACCATTGAGCGTCACTTGCATCACCATACTTGTACAGTTCGTTGAACCATGCACTGTTTTTTGAATAACTGCTCATAAACCTGGTTCATTAGAAGATTTTCAATATTTGTTTAATGTAATTAAAAAGGCTTGGCTTTAGATCTATTTAATTTCATGGCATATTCTGATGAAGAGATTAAAGGCTTCATCAAAGGTAAGATCATTCCGTTTGCAGCTAGAAGTGAAGAAAATCTGGTGGGTCTCCAAATGACAAAATGTCACATATGCTTGGTCACCCGAAATTACAAAAAATGCCTGAAATAAGGCAAACCCAATGCGGGACTAAGAGAGGCCAATGTAAGTTTCCCATGTTAATGATTTAAGTTCAAAAATAGATCTTTAAATGAGTATAGTTTTTATTTGCTGATTTCGTAATATCCCGACACCATTCTTGGTGTAAATTCGTTTTGGGCTCTTACTAGAATAATCCAATAATTTAGATTTGTCAAATTATTTGATTTGGGTGTTACTTAATCATTGAAAAAAAACGCGCAAAACTCAGGCTTAGATTTAGAACTGATCAAAAACAGGGAGCATCAGCAACAATAACTCAGTGATAGGGGGGGGATCAGGAATGGATTCGGAGTTATAATTTGATATAGTACATTCGGACACTTACGGGGGGAGATGGAAGAAGAAGAGATAGTCGAGAACGAATATAATTCTCAATAAGTTTTATAAAAAGGTTGCGATCAGCTGCACTGTTTGGTCTTCACTAAGCATCTACATAACAGATGAGTAACAAAACCCAAAAAAGCCTTCTTCCATGATAATTGCTGCCGACGTCATGCAAACAAGGGTATATACATTGATTTTCGCGACCATTATCACAGATTCAACAGAGTCAAGTTGAAATAAGAATATGGGTAAATTACTACGTAAATAACATTCAATTGTTTGAAGATGGGGTGCAACAATTAAAAATCCTTGACGACAAGGGATATCAAAACTGATTTGCAAAGAGAAACTTTCAAGAACTCTGCGCTAAGAAACAAATGAATTTTTGGTATGAGTAAGCTGCCAATGTCAGCAAATAGCCTTTAGCGCGAAGCAGTGCTCAGGACAGGAGTCATTCCACAAACTCTTGATTTGTCCAAATAATGAAACCCAATTCAACAGAATTCATCGCGGCTATGTCGATACCGAGTGTTTAACTTGAAAATTGTTTAAAAATCAACCAAGTCTGGAGCTCAAAACCTATGCTTCCCATGGCAGACAATATTTTACTTTTCTCTAGCTCTTAAAAAGCTATAAATTCGTACTTTCAATTTCGTAAGCATGACTCGCTATTAAGAATCTGTATATTCATTTTGATATCTAATACTTGATGTATGCCTTTTAGCATGACTTATTTAATGTCATGTTGTATTTGGGTTTTTCGTTGACTAAGTAGGAAATTTTGTTCCTTATCCTTGGGATTTGAAGGGGGTTTGAACAAACTTATTTTATCTCTGCTGAATCTTAAGTTTGCTCAATGGCCTTGAACTTTTCTTTGAAAAGAAGCTGTTGTGGGGGAAGTAGTTGCTCCTTAAACATATTTTCTGTTTGAAGCTACTACGCCGAAAAAGTTTTCATGAGCTCTCTCAAAATTTCATGATTTCCATATCAAATGATGGGCGTTGGTCTCTGAGGGCTATAGTTGATAACTCATCACTCTCGAGTAGTCAAAGGGCAATTACCATCCCATTTCCATGGTATCGTAACACTATGCGACGCCTGTCAGACAACCCTGGGTTTATGTACAAACACTCTGAGTTTTTGTTATCTGAATGTCTTGAATGAATTTTTAAAAAAAATAATATCTTGTGCAAACATTTTTTACTTAAGCCGCACTATGACTTTTGGGTGAAAAAGGGAAGTGGGGGGGGTAATCTGCCTTCAATCACTTTTGACTATCAAAACTGACGCACTTAGAACTTTCCTATTTCCATTCAAATGAGCCCTCTATGAAGTTTATCTTCGAGCATACCTGATTTCATAAGAACCATATATGCCCCCAGGGGCATAGACTTAGAAACGCCTTGTACCCAGCTGCCCTGGGGGTTATGTTCCTGACACGGAGTTTTTCTTATCCTGAACTTTGAACTGTTTTGGAATAAAATGGCTATCTCAAAATTTTCAGATGGATCTGTTTTTGGAAAAAGGTGGCGTGGAAGGGGCTAAGTTAATATGCCTTCTGGATTAATCTTCTGACTATTAAAATGGTGAGCGTCAAACTTTCAATTTGACACCATCGAATGGCCTCTTATGAAGTTTATACGAGCATCCCTTCCATTGAAAACCATATATGCCCCCCAGGGCATGACTTATAAACGCGCCCTGGGCCTTGGCGCACATGTGATGGGGAGTGGTATTTTTTCTCAATGGGCTAATTGTATGATGCTCCGAAATCAGGAGTTTTCATCTATGACCTGAACTAATTTTTAATAAAATATCTCAAAACTGATTGATTGAATGGGTTTGGTGAACAAAAGGTGGCGTAGAGTGGGATGGGATATGTTGCCCTCGTATGACTTATTGAACTGACTAAAAAGGGAACTCAAACCCTTTGATTTCCAATCGATTGGAGGCTGATACTGCATTTTATACGAGCATCCTTTCATTAAAAATCTTATATGGCCCCCAGGCGCATAACTTACAACGCCTGCGCCCTGGCGCTGGGG